>CM077525.1:20114074-21314074 GCA_039654895.1 Mongoloraphidia duomilia | reverse complement strand
TGTGTGTATGTATGTACGTACGTACGTATGTGACCATTTCTTTCTAAGACGAAATCTCGAGAATGAAAAATGATATCGACTACGTTAGGGTGCCAATCGACGCGTATTAACGTAAATATGATCTGAAAAAAATGTTTTCAAAATCGGTTCAGCCGTTCTTTTTACTTAACCAAATAGGCTCCAAAAAAGTAGATTTTACACAATATCTCGCGAACAAAAAATTATATCGACTTCGTAAGGGTGTCAATCGGGGCGTGTGAACGTCATTTTGATCCAACATAAATTTTATAAAAATCGGTTCAGCCGTTTTTTTTTTTTTTAATTATTGTTAAAAGTAAATAAGTAATTATGTCCTTTAATGATTGAAATGATTACTTTTCTGTGTAATATCTAATTTAATTATTATTATTAAATACTTTATCAAACTGGGAAGTTCGTCGTGTGGACCTCAAGGGTCGCACTTTAGTCCTAATAAACGACCCACCTCACGGCTTGTTTTTATTTATTTCATATCAATTTAGCGAATGTCATGATTTTTCCAATATATTAATCGTAAAATGATGTCACATCTGTCAAAAATTAACATGACATAGTACATGATACAAAACACAAACAAACTATAGCGTAACTATGGTAATTTGCGTCACACATTTTTTGTAACTCATTTTTCGTCTCGCATAATTTTACCCCCCTATATATCACCGGGAAAGACATAGTTCTAAGTCAAAAACATACACAATTTCTAACCTCTTGTGCGAGATAGTTCGTTCTGAAAAGCGAAAATTCGTAAAGAAGAATTTATTAAACCGGTAACGTTATGGCGGTTCTGTTGTGTGGTCTTCTTTTGTTTTTGGCTTAGTGGAAACTGCACGTTTCACTGTAGTGTAGATGTGAAGGTACCTACATGCCATGCCACACGACGGGTATCCTTGATGTCCGTCTGTCCGTTCAACGAACGTCAGGGACCCGTGCGTCTATGCAGTGTCCGTTCAGGGCTCTATGTGTATATGTACACTCCGGATGTATATGCTACGGTCAAAGGCTTCTGTTTAAAACTACAGAAAGCCTTATATGTCTAATTTTTACAGGTCAAAATTTTCTAATGCGGTTTGCATTTACGAAAAAGTGAAAAAGTTTCAATTGAAATGGGATAACCATTAAAAATGTTTCATATCATTAAACTAGAAATCAAAATGATACAAAAGTACAAAGAATCATCGTTCTGGATTCAGATAGAGCTCTAATTTTAATTTTTATCAGACATATTTATTTGGTTTGCAAAAAAACGCACTCACCTTGTTTCAAGAATGACGCATCGCGAAGACCAATGGCGGCACAAGGATTTTTTGTTAGGCTGGGCCAGAGTTGGACATGGTGTTCTGAAGGTGGGCCAATAACATATTTTGTTCCCAAAATTTCAGTGCTCGTTAAATTTTTAACCCAGATTACTTGCTATAGAATTCACAAGAAAAATTCGAAGGGTTAAAAACGTATTTAAAAGATAAACTAGAGATTATTCCAAGGTGGGCCAAGACAGTTTAAGGTGGGCCATGGCCCACCCTCTAACGCCGCCATTGGCGAAGACAAGCGATTATTTGCCTATTGGAATTTAGAGTCTAAAATAACAATGAAACAATAATTTTGGAGAGCATATAATATAATAATAAAATGTAGATCCGATTCATAATTTCATCAGTTCTCAGATTAGAACTTGGGAGCTATGTTAGAGGAGCTATACAGCGTGTCCACGAAAGTTCTTTACAAATGGAATTTTTTTTTATTAATTATTGGAGCAAACATTTTTTTCTGTGGAAAAGTTCTGCTTCGTCCAAAACCTCTAAAACACCAAAAAAAATTTTTTTGGCCTAAAGTTATACGAGGGAAATCAAAAAGTTTTATTTTACTAAAAATAAAAATTATCTGTGATATTCAAGATTTTCGCAAAATTAGTTACATAATCAAATTTAATTCAAAATTATAACATAACTAACTTCTATGTAATTATTTATTCAGAATTATACATCAGAATTCAACATGTCCTTCATCTCTCTCCTTACAAAGAACAGTTCTCCTTCCAAAAATTTTCTTTGGTGTTTTAGAGGTTTTGGACGAAGCAGAACTTTTCCACAGAAAAAAATTTTTGCTCCAATAATTAATAAAAAAAATTCCATTTGTAAAGAACTTTCGTGGACACGCTCTATATTGACATGCCGTATAAAAAATGACACCTCTATATTATGATCTCCGGTTTTCACCATCTCATCTGAAATTTATAAATTGAATAAATTAAGATTTCAAATTAAATTAACATCTAACAATAACAAATAAATATATTTATTTAACAGATGGCGATGTCTTGTGGAAGCTCTGTGCCCCACTTAGGTGCGAATAGGATTTTATTGATTTAAGAAACTCACAAACACATTACCCAAAAATTAATATCACAACTGGTTTCATTCTTAAAAGGATTTAATTTATTTTAGCTTATTAACAAATAACTTAAAAGAAAACTACTAAAAAGTATGAATTTGAGGTTACGTAGATGTTTGCGATTTTTTTTAGCTACACTATCAAGTAATCATAGTTAACGATGTATGTTTTCCCATAACATATACATTTATGTCCACATACACACATTTCTAGAGAGCGTATACTCTCTTACTCATGTGTCTAACCGCCGTTCTGTGTGCCGCCCCACACCGCCGCCCTCAGCGCCATACGCCCAATGCCCAACTCCCAACTTTATACCCTTATACTAGCCCATTCATATATCTATATACATACATACAAACCACTGCACACGTATTATATACTGGGTGTTCGTTTTACATTGTACATTAGTTCTGATCTGTTCTCGAAATATAGATAAGAAATCCGAAAGGATTTATTACATAGCAAAAAGAATATAATTTTCCTTAGTTTAAAATGCCTAAAAAAACATATCCAAACTTATTTTTTAAGGCCACCAACAGCTAAGGTTATTTAGACCTAGTGCCAATTTATATTTTTAGTTTATTATTTTTAACTTCTCATTGAAAGTTGTTGTAATAGGTTCGATTTTACACAGGATAGAGGAGGAAGTACAGCGATTTGTCAGATATTTTTGTAAAAAAATTTGGCCTCCCATTCCACCATGCAAAACCGATCCCCAAATATGAAATTAATTTTTCGTACCAGCATCGATTCGAAATAGCAATTTCAGCAGCTTTAAACGCGCAATGAAGCATTTTTTTTATGAATTGCTTTTATAATTTAAATGAATTTTACATTTATGATTTAGCAGTAATATTTTCTTTGACTTATCATATATTATACATGTTTGAATGTCTACTGTGAATCACAGTAGACATATTTATTTATCACAGTCTGTGATAAATAAATATCTTATCTTATATCTGTGAAATGGTCACTGAGAAAAATACTGTTAGAGACGGATAGACGGACACTGTACCGAGGTAATTCCATAAGTATATCTATGGAACACTAAAAAGAAGCATGGATAAAGGGAATAAATTTGAAATGAAAGATTCGAGGAGGTGTTTACTGTCCGTTACCGTTTTTTGCGAACATTTTGTATGTCAATAGCGTTAGATACATGTGCGGTGTGTGTTTGTGCGAACGTATAAGGGATGCCAATATTTTCTGCAACTCGAGACGTTTATTGTCAACTCCATGGTTGGTCATATTCGACTGACCTCCTTGGCGCCGCAACCTCTAGACTGGACTGCCGTGGGTTCGAATCCCACCTGCGCTCATGGATGTTTTGTGATGTTATTTAGTTTTAAGCTAGCTGTTATTTAGTCTAGTTGAAAGACGCTGTTAATGACCTTAGATGTCGACGCGTCTATAATCTACAATAAATAAAAAAAATCGACTGACCTCACGTTATCAACTTTTATCTTTGTCTACAGCCACTGTGATCGAATGAGATAGTTAACTGATTTCATATAGGAAAAACAGTTCAAAAGTGACAATTATAATAGGTAGTAGACACCGCTTGTTCCTAAGTTTAGGAATTTCAACGTAACCGACTTTCGAAGACCTCTGCACCATGTCATACCAACTGGCATATCATTTTATATCAGTATATCAGCCAGAAGATAGGGGACGATTGATAAAAGCAAGTTTTGACGTTTCTGTCAACTCATTATTTCAGTTGCTGACCCATAATTGGCATAATTGGAATCTCCTCTTTCGACCAATAGTCGCACACAATATTTTGTTCAACTACCGCAAGAAATATGCCATTTCGTGGCTCTGCTGAGCGTGGGCGAAATAATGGGTGACCTGATTGAATGACGAAACTATCAACACTTGCATAAACGTTCCCCGTAATGAGCGTGGGCGAAATGCTATTTCGCCCACTCTCTACGTCTACAGTCAGAGAATTCATTAATTCGCCCACTCTCAGTAGAGCCACGAAATTGCATATTTCTTGCGGGTGTTGAACAAACATATTAACTTCACGAGAGTTGTTTTGATCGCAAAACCATGATTTGTATAGATAGTACGTTTGTCGACTTAAATCCTTGCCATTTTTCGTTAAAAAGATGATACACACACATTTACACACGCACTCACATTCGCTCGCACATTTACAATAATTGGCATGCCCGTACAATTAATTATTAGTGTATTTGCCATATGGCACATACACTATTGGCGTCGGTCGGATGGCGGGACCTAGGGGTCGGACCAAAATTTCTCGACGTTTCATAACCTCCTGAACATTTTGGCACCATTTTTGGAAATGTCTATTTATATATGTATATATATGTATATATTTATATATTTATATATATATATATGTGTGCGGGCAATAACTTTCGAAAGAGTTAATTGATTTTGACGAAATTTGGTAGGCACGTTGAAATCCATCACCGCACGAAGCCTATTTAAAATGGGCTCAATCGGACCATTTTAAGGGTAGTTTTTAGGGGTTGAAAAATGTTTTTGGGCCCAAAAATGCCGAAAAAATTCTCAAAATCGTTTCAAAATTGAAATTTAACCTTTTAGTAACGATTAAAATGTGCTGCCAAAATTTTAATAAAATCGGCCCGACAGGACCGGACTTACAAATTTTATGAAAACACTAGTTTGCGGATAGTGCTTTACTTACTGAAGGGTGTATTTAATTTGGTACCGAGGTTGCATTGATAAAAATATTGAAATTAAGAAAAAAAATATTATTTTAAGGGATGTATTAAGGGGTTAAATTTTTTATTTTGTTCAAAAACAAACTTAAGTTTACATAATAAAGCCACAATGCCAGTATTAGCAAATACACTATATTGTCGGCAGGGTTTTGGCACTGCGACCCGAGTTTTTAATGAATTTTGTTTGGCTTTCCGAAATATCTGTTTTTTTCTGTAATAATTATTGCGTACAACATGGAACAAATTTTTTCTACGGAACAAATAGACGCGGACAGTGTTTTTCAGTGCGGTATAACCTGGTTAATGTTAGTGGCAATTGGCAACCCTGACACAGCGTATAGTAGATTCCTTTTTTAACTCTACCCCTGGCAGCAACACGGGGGGTAGGATATATCCGCAGAATTTCGCGAACTCTAGCGAACGATGAAAGAGCTGTAGAGGGTGAATGGTGTAGGGTGTGCTGGTACAGAGCTCTATATACCGGCGGGGTGGTGGTGGTGGTTAGGTGGACGTGGACCGAAGAAGAAGAAGATAGCCATGCCGTCGTTTCAACTATCACGTCAGGGCTTGGAAATGTTTTTATCCTTTTAGATAAATACACCTGAAATTTGTCAAGAAAATCGGTAATTCTTATCTCTGGTGTATATATCTAGTTTTTTCTAAGTAAACAAATCGAACGGAATCGCTAACACGATTCTTTTTCGAATATTTATCTAAAATGTCATCAGAGTGACTACAGTAAAATTTGCGCTTAATACGGTTTTCAAATGGTCGAGAAGAAACTGCGTCTTAAGCGGGAAGACAATCAAATGAATAAATATATTTGTATAGTAGTTCAATTGTTATTATATTATAATTTGTACAGTGAAGTAAAATGCAAGACATAAACAAAAATAGGATTACTTATACGAAATACGTAACTATGAAGTATACCTACATCATTGTTTTTGGAATTTTATTTATATTCGACTTAATGTTTTGTGTCTGTAAATTGGTCAGAAACCTTTCTACGTATGACGCGATAAGGAGCGTTTTCAGAGGGCAATTTTATTATATGAAACATTAGGTCAAATTCTTGTAACCGACATAACCGAGCTAATTATGCGGGAAATCGTAATAAGCGAGAACGTATAAAGGTCGAATTATATTATCCGGTCAGACACGGTACGGGAACGTAGCGTTTCCGACAAGACAAACATTTTTACATGCATTTCGAATACGAGTATTGATACGTGTCTGAAAGGGTACGGGATCCGCTAAGTATAAATATTCGTATTTGAAATGCATGTAAAAATGCTTGTCTTTCCGGAAACGCTACGTTCCCGGGCCGTGTCTGACCAAATAATATAAATTGACAGAGAAAGAATAATATAACAAAAATAAAAAAATATATAAATAAATATCATGTAGAATTTAGAAAAAAAACGCAAAGACGTAACCAACTGCGCTATGGGTGGAAGTGTGTAGACGGCCGTTTTTATGATATAAGTATGTTGCGAATTCTAACGGAAGTAGCTTCACATTTCTTGCCAATTCGTACGGAAGAGTTGCGAACGCTTTACATTTTTTCAGTACCCAGGCAAAGAGTGCCTAATGCGCCTAAGGAGGTTTTCACTTCAAAAAGCCGCGGAAAATCCGTCCGTGTTGTCATCGCTATCGCGTAGATTGCATTCTCCGCTTTATGTGGGTTTTACTTAATTTAGATTTTAGTTAGTTAGTTAATATTCACAACTGTCTATTTTTCACCGCAATATAAAGAAATGTTTATATTACACAGGTTTTATAATTTATTCTGTTTACATTCAACAAAAACTACTGACGTGTTGTACAACCAATAAAAATGTTGTACATAGGGAAATCGATTCAATACGTTGGCATTGAAATGTTTTCATTATAAGTTCAGTTTGTTTTTCTAGACTGTCCGAAGCTGTGTTCATGTGTCGCTTCCAGCGGTAAATAGTGAATTTAAAATATCCAGTTAATTTTAGAAATGAGTATAGATAATAATAAATTGTTATGAAAATTATATCGCTGTAATTTCGAAAAAAAAAACAACAAAGTTTAGCACAAATCGCTTCTATGCATGCGCCAGCAATAGGGGTAGCTTCCTATTTAGATGTCAAATATCACAAAAATTTTGTTTCGATCCTTTGATCGGAACAAACTTTTTGCGAAAACACGTTTTTGATGTAAATAACGTCTCATACTGGAATGGCATTTTAGAAATATTACCTGAAACGGAAATAGTTGGAAGTATGGTTGACATATGAGACAAAAAACTATGTTAAGGTTTCACGCACAGTAAGCCAGGTGGCCGTGCGAAAAAGTACGAGTCTTATACCGACAGGTACAAACGTCAAGCTCAAGTTCGAATCCCAAAGGCTTTTAATATTTTTTTATACTGAAAATATATTGGATAACAATTTAAAATATAAAAAATTAAATTACAATTATTTTATTTATTATATTTTACGAACCTTTGATTTATTTTATAAGAAAAATAAAAGTGGATGTACTATTCCTTTCCATGACAACGAATACAATTATTTGTGTTTAACGGTATTCACGTCATCTGTCTATACCCGCGATACAGACATACCCACTTATTTAGAAATTTGAATATGGAACTAGATCTAGACTTTCTAGACTCTTGTCTTGTCTTGTCTAGATTTTCAAGATCTAGACTCTTGCCAAAACTCTAGACAATTTTCAAGAGTCTAGATAAAGTAAGTAGTAGTAGGTAAAGTAAATCATTTGGTTAATCTAGACTCTTGAAAATAATCTAGACAAGACAAGAGTTTTTTAATCTAGACTTAGACTTAGTGATGTCTTGATATTTCAAGACAAGACTCTTAAGTGAAGACTTGTCTTGATATTTCAAGACAAGACAAGACTTTGAAAGTCTTATCTTGTCTTGTCTAGACGGCAACACTATATGGAACGAAAGGGAAAAACACCTAATTCGATCTTCGGGTGTTAAGGCCAACCCTGTTACAATCCCTTCTGTGCTGCTGATGCGAGGCTGTCTTTCTGTTCTCGCAGCATAGTCGGTTCTCTATGCCACGGTTACACTATATGCACTACACTACACTACACAAGTACTGTATACAGTCTAAGGTAGCCTAGGTAAAACTCTCTTTCTCAATACCATATCGGAGAGTGCTGTGAATGGCGGTCATAATATGTCATATAACTCACGTTACGGTACTCGGAATTACGAGTATTTTACTGCTGAGTGCGCGCTTTCTTCGGAGACAGTCGTCGTTGTGCCGAAGGCGGACACGGAAATGCGAAAAGAAGGAAAAATGAAACATTAAATATTTTGACGCGTGTAGTATGATCATTATAGACGGAACACACAGAGAGTGCGAGAGAGTACTATATACGGCAGCAGACGAGACGAGACGAGGGTGGCATGGGTCTCGTTCCATCGACGTTCTCCGCTTACCAACCCGCTCTAACCATTTCCACCCTTAGCGAGAGGCCATGTTCATCTCTGGATGGTGGTAGAAACCCTTGTCCAAGAAGGGTCTAACACTCTAACGTTGTACACTGTACGCTATATCTATCTACGGGAGAATGGGGTCGGGTTGGGTTACTTATATATATGCAGTATATCTGTGCAAGCGAGGCCAAGTGGCCTGTGTTGAATTTTTGAAATGTACCTTCTTATGTGAGCTCGAATCGTTCAACGTTTAACGCGTTAAATATTTATAACATTAACGTAGATGGGGCTCTGTAAATGCCAATTTATAACGTTTAGTTGGAGATTTTGCATAAGTAAGTTTCACTTCGGTAGTGTAAACAACATACCAGTTACAAACTGGTGTTCCAGATCACTAATCAGAATTACACTGTGTCAGGCGGTGTTTATATATTTTGGCCAACGCCGGCCGAACTGTATAACATTCCTAACTAGAATCAATGTGTGGGGCTTGAGAATAGCCGAGCGTGTAGCAGTGCTGTTGTTTATATGGCGTTGCTATATGGTTCCTCTATTACAAGTCCCAAGTTCCCGTGTTCCAACCTGAGAGCTGGTAAAAGTGTCAATTGGATTTTCAATTTATTATTAAAAAAAATAAATAATGAATTGAAAATATGAATCGGTGCTAGGCGCAAATAACCTTAGCTGTTGGTGGTCTTTAAAACACAAAAAAAGAATCAATGTGGTCTGGACTGCGCGGCGTCTGTACAGTTCGGCCGTTGGTGGCCGAATTGTGTAGCTTTATTCGCTTACAAACTTGCGTTCCAAATCACTAATTAGAATCACTGTTTGCCGGATCTTACACTTCCTCCGAATTGATACTAGTGTAGCAACATTTTGTTATCAAAGATAATATTAAATATCAAATAAAATATCTTTACACTATAGGTCCAGATAACTCTGACAGTTAGTGGAACGTAACCATGCGTACCCGTTTCAGTTATGTGATTCCCCGATTTACTGCAGACACGTAAATTCCGCAACTGCATTAGAGATGGCATAGTGGATTATCGAGTTGAGATATTTCAAGAATTTCTTGCTATCGAGACAGAAATATTCTCGAGAAAGTGACGAGACGAGAGTTGGAAAATTTTGATGTGTAACATCTTAGCTCTCGGTATGCGGCATTTGGTGGGACTAATTTCGTGAATGCGACGGAAATGTGTAACAGGAAGTAAGGGAAGCGCCCGCAATTCAGTTTAATATTATATGATTTTGCGGTGCAGCCTACAGTTAGTGCTTGTGCAGCAGCGTGTCAGCGAGTGCACACATTTTCATAGCGTTTGAAAAGAGAAAGGGAGAAGACACAGCCATGAACCGTTCGTTCTGCTATTAAAATATACGAGGTTAGATGTTGCACATGATTCGCGACTTCTGTACGACTCGCTCATTTTACATGTTTTTTTTGTTTCGAAATTCGAGACGAGAACGGCCATATTTTCTCGTCGAGATCAGCCGAGCCGGCATCACTAATCTAACTATGAATGTGTGTATGTCATAGGCCACTTGGTCTTGTCAACGCAGATATGTAGTATACGTAGAACTCTCTCTCTATAATATGTGTGTTTGTGTGATAGTCCTCGCCATCAGGGAGCCAAAGGCTTTCCAGAAAACGTCCAGTCTTAACACACGCCCCATGCTGCCGCCACCGCCGCCCAGCCGCCCCCATAAGATATCCTTCGATGTGTACCTCCGTACATACAACACACACACACACACACACACACTGTTCTAAGCTGATAAGTACGGTAGGACTTTTCTCTTTGCTAGGCAACTATGAGCCTTAATGCACCTAATATTTTACTAAAATTTCTGCAAATAAAATACCATGTTGCGTTCCTTTGAAGAACTTTTAACGTTTTAATATTATCCGAAGAGAAGTCTGTGAATTTAATACTTCAACTGTATCAGAAATATAGTATGTGTTGCTAATGATGCAGTTTTGTTGTTTTTAAAGTTGATCGAGTAATTATCTTAAAATTGTTGTTAACTAGTTTTCATAATTTTTTGACTAGACGTCGTTGATGGGGACACAGCCAGACAGTAAATATATCTATAGTTCAATGTTGATTTTAATAATCGTTTCGTCTAAAAATTTTAGATATCTTCAGAATCTGATAAAATTTATTAAAAGTCAAAATTGTTTTTTCTTAATCTAGATTCAAAAATACAAAAAAAAAAATCACAAACAAGAAAAAATAAAAAATATTGTCGAGTGCATCAATTAAAAGAAGAACTTATATTAGAAATCGTGTCCATCGTGATTATAATAAAATTAAGAATAATCGCAGGATAGTGGACAAAATATTTGGTTTATTTAATTGAATATACGACGTTTCGTCTATATATTTAGACTTTTTCAAGTACAAAAAAATAACAATATTTATGAAAATTAATATTAATTACTAACCATAGCAATTAACATAAGATAGGGTACATAAGACAAAAACATGGTAACATGGTAACAAATTATGTTGACTATAAATTTTAACAATCAATAATAATAATAATACAAATGTTAGTATAATTTCATAACATAATTGTACTGACTACTTAAAATTTGAGTGTCTGTTCTATAATTGATTGAATTGTTTTTTCTAATAAAACACATTTCACTGATATTGCGTTTCTTCCAATTTGACTCTTTATCTAATATTTGAACTTCATTGAAAAGAAATTTATGCCCAGTGTCAAAATGATGTCATAAATATTGTTATTTTTTTGTACTTGAAAAAGTCTAAATATATAGACGAAACGTCGTACATTCAATTAAATAAACCAAATATTTTGTCCACTTTCCTGCGATTATTCTTAATTTTATTAAAAGAAGAACGTTTAATCAGATACTGAGGATGCTTAAGGAGTAAGGACTCACTTGCTTACAGTTATGATTTTTTCAGCTTTTGGATTTGGTTTTAAATTAAATAGGTACTTTTCGTGTATTTTTAACTTATATAGAAAAGCCAAAACTAAAATGACTATATTATTGTGGATTGTTCATGTCCATATTCTAAAATTACGGTAAAGCTTGCAGGGACTTGGACGAACGTCGTACCATAGTAAGTCGAACATCAGTGACTATTTTTGAATTGGTTTGAATATATTTTGTATAGGGTAAGTCGGGGTTAGTTGATCAACATTTTTTGACTGCTAAATTCAATAGGGTATAGTGGAGTGTTCATTGACAGACCCTACACAAATTTACTTAATTGGTTTAAAGAATTATTTTTCCCTGGTTTCACTTCGATAACATCTTTACAATACCAATTGGGTACTAATTTAATCCATGTATAACTAAGAAAAGAACATTTTCATTAATACCTACACGGCTACACAGTACAAGTTATTGTCTTGGTTCAATGTAGGTACTTTTCAGGTTTGGCCTGGGACACAAAAAGTTACCGGGAAAAACGAATCGAGCGGTGCCTTACACGTTTTTAAAAATTATTATTTTTTTAATGAGGGGATGGTGATTAGATTGGCCTACCGGAAGACCAGCCCATACTGAGAATTCTGCCGATACTCCCTATGACCAGGCCTAGCCTGGTACTTTTGATCAGGAACGTATTTAGGGAGAGGGTCCTGGGAATCCGCCTCCCCGCGAAGCACTTAGAGCTATAGACTACATAAAACGATTTCTCTTGGGAAGGAGTTCCATAAAAATGTGCGTGTGTCGCGACACTCGAAGGAAGTGCAACTCCTTATGCTGTACTCAAAGGTTGTACAGTTATATTTAGTTTACTTATAAGACTGTGTGTAGTTTACACTACACACTACACAAGTGAAACTTACGCAAAATCTACATACGTCTACATTATAGTGGGCAGTGTTATGCAGTTCGGCCGGCATCGGCGGAACTGTATGATCACCGTTGGATCTTGCCCCGAAGCCAAATTCTAGATGCGTGTCTGCTTTTGATATCTGTCCATATAACTCCGACTTACCCTATTTTTTTTCGGTAACGTGCCACCCACTAAACGTTCATTTTTGGATGCGCCTCTACAACTGCCAATAATCTTTCTTCAGACTGTCCTATTATATTATCGTCTCTATCCTGTGGTGACAAAGACAATATTTATTATGAATCATATAAAAACGAACATTAACGCGCGCGCACACACACGCGCGCACACACACATAGAAAGACAATATGGCGCATTAAAACAAAGTATTAACGGCGCTATAAAAATGTTTGCCGGTTGAATGTGCTGTTATGTTTTATGATATTTTATCTACACAAATTCTGAGTAAATTTTGAACCACGTTTCAAAACGACTTCAGTCACCTAGTAGTCTATTTTTGCTGCAACGAAAAGAATCAGCACTGTCGCGGTCGGTCACTTGCTTTGAGGTTCCTTCTTCTTCCATAATCAGATGTGCGAAACTGTTATTTTTGATAACAATCATAAGTGTTACTGTTATCTTAAAATAATCAGTTACCAATAATTGTTAATAAGTAAAAAATATATAGTACACATTGTAAGAAATGAGAAGGCCGATTACATAGATTATCGATGGTTCATTTGTAGCCAGCGATTAATCTGGTAATATGCACACAAAGAGACAATGGCGTCGCAAACAGGTATCGCCACATCGCGTAGATTCCGTAAAAACACATTGCGCATGCGTACTGCGTATAGTTACTAATTTTACATTAATTTGTTTTGTATTCATCCATTTTATATATGTAACTATACATTTTATTTTGTAATTTTTACAGACTTTATTGGAATATCACACAAATTATGAAATTTTAATTTACTTTATTGTAAAAATCACAAATTTGTTTAACTTTGCAGTAAAAATCCAAGTTTTTATGAAGTTTTCTGTGTAAAAATAAATAATAATGTAAAATCACTTAGAAAATCGAGCGAATTCTACCTTAACTTTCAAAGTATTTTTACATCCATTTTTTACAGTGTACTTACCTCAATAAATTACCGTTTGTGAGATAGAGCCTTGTGACAGACGGACGGACGGACAGACATCGTAGGCTCTGTAATAGGGTTCCGTTCGGAGGTACGGAAACCTAAAAATAGGTAACAGTTCACAAGTAACATTTAGATAAAATATAATTAGCGATGATACCTACTAAATAACGTACAATAAAGTTATTTTGGTAATAATTATTTTATCAACAATGATCCCAATCCACAAGCATTCACGTAATCCATAAGTAGTGAATAATATTTTTTCTTAACATTATCGATCGGTAAACTACGCCATCATGATTGTTAAACGTCAAACTATTGTTAGGATATACAAGGAAAAAATCAGGCGCAACTGTCGGAACTTGGATCCGAAATTCCCAGTCTCCGGCTGGTAATGTTCTTTTTTAATCGGTTCTTTTCCGGTAGATAACAGTTCTTGAATAATATTCCTCTTATTTTATCTTATTATGTGAATTACTAGTTCTAGTATAGATACTCTATTTTATCTGCAATGAAAATAAACAGCATTACTCCTTGCCTTTTTCTAAGTTGATTTAAATTTATATACATCTACGTAAATCTAAGTTAATTCGTAAAAGCGGCTCTGATTTCTTTTGATTTCAAATACATGTTGATGAATAAATTTCGTTCGACTCGTCGTGTTGCAGGTTAAGGTACATTAAGGTATGCGAGTTGCGACCAATCGTGCTGTCTCTTTTCATTGTAGCGGGAGCTTGAGAATAGCCGAGAGTGTAGCAATGCTGTTGTTTACATGGCGTTGCTATGGTTCCTCTATTACAAGTATCCCGGGTTCTAGCCCGAGAGCTGGTAAAAATGTCAATTGGATTTTCAATTTATTTAAAAAAAAATAATGAATAAAAAATATGAATTGGTGCTAGGCCCAAATAACCTTAGCTGTTGGTGGTCTTTAAAAACACAATGTTTTGACTATAGGGCGGAAATTTTTTTGTGATGATTGTTTCCCTATTGCCTTTTGACTTTTTTAATAGGTATTACATATTATTTGGATGTATTTTAATATTATAACACATACCTACAATTAAACGTCATATTCATTAATAAATGCACAAGTTTTAAAGTTTTAATTAAGTTTTAACCTATAAAAAAGGCGGCATTTGGCTTGCTGCCTAGGGGCTAGATCTGCCCCTGGGATCATTATTGATGAAATTCACCGTAGGCCACTTTGCCCTACGACACATTAAAAATACGTATTAACAGCTCCATAAACTGTATGTTGGTTGAATGCGTTGTTATATTTTATGATGTAAACATTACAAACGCCATAGTCCTGTATAATATTTGGACAAGTTTGCGAACAAAAACAAGCGGTCTTCTTAAACACGGCGAAGGTTAGAGAGTGAAATTCCATCCACTTTGTTGGTGATAAGACGTCGATGGCAGTGTGATACCGACATTACTTTGATGGATACACACACACACACAGTAAACACATACCTAGTGTTTTTCTCTTTGTCTGTTGCGCACATAAGACGGATGGAACACAGACAGTGCGAGAAAGAGAGAAATCTTCCCAGCACCTAAAATAACCCCGCGCGTCTCCCCCGTATCCTGTCTTCGTCGGGTTGGCGTTAACCCACTTCGTTGTAGGCTGTGTATCACAACCCTCTACCCTAAAATCTCGTGGAAAGATCGGTTTTGTAAACTATAACTTGAGAAAAAATGATTCTAGGGAATTTATTTTTAAGGAACTATTATGACATACCGTGTTAAAAATTAAAAACTACATATTAAGTATGTACTTATATTTATAACACATGTATTTTTCGCATCTTTTAGAATGAAAATTACTCTGTTTAATTGATTTTTAATAATCTATGATAAAACTCGGTCGAAGGTAACATAGGGGCGGATACAGAGGAGGGGGTTGATGGTAGTGATCGCCCCGTCCCCCTAGAGTCGGAGAGTTTAAAAATGTTCTCCGATTTCGTTCGAAATTTACAATGAATTTTAAGTAAAGAGAATTAAATAATTATACCTATAAATTAAATAGAATTATAACTTATAAATTATTGAAAATACAGTACCTATATTGTGTAGATCTAGCTTTGAAGTCCTATTTCTATTATTCCTTATAAACATTTTGTGATCGCCGG
This sequence comes from Mongoloraphidia duomilia, assembly GCA_039654895.1. NCBI lineage: Eukaryota > Metazoa > Arthropoda > Insecta > Raphidioptera > Raphidiidae > Mongoloraphidia > Mongoloraphidia duomilia. The sequence goes on along the minus strand of CM077525.1, from coordinate 21,298,369 downwards.
GCGCCCTCCCTCCCAAATGAAAAACCTATATCCATCCCTGAGTTGTCATTCCATTTATAAAATTGACACCCGGCCAGTTTAGCGCGCATCTAGATGTTTTTCAGTTTTATGAAGCTAAGTTCTTTAAAATAGGGATTCTTAACCTTTTTATTATCCTTACGTTTCTTCTGAAGGTAATAGTCTGTTATGAAATCATCGTGTTCCAAATGTACCATAATTAAGATAAAAATTTTACTATGTTGGTTCATGTCCATGTTTATATATTAATAATATAAATTTTCATATTATAAAAATTTTATTTCTTTAAGAAAATACTTGGGACAAATTTTCTGGGAGCCACCTTACGCCTTTTCTGTATCCATGTTGCACTTCCTCAAGTTAAAAACTGTTGCTTTGCAACATTATTAAATTATGCTCTGAAAGAAACAAAGCTTTTTTAGGAGTGCTTGTGCTTTAAAGGTGCATTGAGTTCTCTAAACTTGATCCATTAACCTATCTCTCTGTACAAACTGTAGCAGGCAGGCAGGCAGGCGGGCAGAGCGCCTGTACAGCTTTCATCCCGATCCTATAACGCCCGGACCGTGTTCATCATCTGGAGGAGGCGGCGGCGTCGGTGTCGGCTCTGTATTCTTCCCTCGCACCACCGGTGGGCTATCGGGAGACTTCGATGTCGGCGTGCAGAAGGACAGACTTGAGTGAAACTGCTCAGGCAGCAGCGTCTCTCACCAATGTCCGTTCACCACGAAATGCGAAGGGGTCTTTTCGTGAGCAATAACGGCCAAGTAGAATAGTTACCCGACGTCCGTTTCTATTCTCTCTGTATCTGTGTTTTACTCAACAACTACTACAACGGTTCACCACACTGCCTTACCGACTGTTTCAGGCAGAATGATAAAATATCTACTGAATTATTATCGCTCCGATAATAACAATTGCGCGATATTTGACCGCGTTGCAAATAGAACTGGCATATCTACCTAAAAACTGTGAGTAGTAGATTTTAACGTTCCTTCTCTTTCTCCCCACTCTACGTAAATCGCGGCTTCAGCAAGAATTATGTAACCTGCAAGAGGAAATGTAGCTTATGTCGATTTTTTGTTGGAAACGCAGTTCTTCTTTGTTCAATGTATCTGTTACAGATAAATCTAGTAAACGAAACAAACCTAGGTCTACTCAAGTGAAGTACGCATTAAACACTACAATTGTTAATGCAGCTTTACCCGGTCAAACCTAGATTTATGTTGGGTTTTTGACGCGACTTTCAGCTTTAAATCTAGATTTAAGAATGTCATTTTCAACTAAATGGAGAAGATCTCCATTTAGTTGACAACAGAGAAAACCAACAACTGAAAATTTCCATCCCTGGGGCTGAAACTCTCAGTTTCAGCCCGCTAAACAGGTACCGAAAATCGAATTTTCAATAGAGACGTTGTGAAAATCATATTTAGCTATAATTAGGAAGTTTCCCTTTTTTATTTTTTTGGTCTAAATCATAGTTCTAAAAATTATAAAATTAATGGCGGAAGAATTTTTGAAATATCTTTAAAAACAACAAAGTTATGCTACTTCAAAGTTTGAATTTGACAATTCTCCAAGAAATTCAGTTTTCAGTCCGGGTGACGTCACGCGGCACGATATTTTTAAAAGTTGTTTTCATTTTGTATGTGTGGTAATTTAACATGGTAACTCCCGATAAATCTTTTTCTTTAAACTCGTAAATTGTTATGGAAACACTAAAAACAAACCAGTTGATGACGGAAAATATTGACATATCTACATTTTTGACAGTTAATTTAAATTTAATATAAATAGTAAAGTCTGTATTACAACAAAATAGTTATTAAATAACCTCGGTTATAATTACTCACAAAGCTAAAAAACAGCAAACTTGTACCGCGTGACGTCATATTCAAAAATCAGTTTCGTTTGCGACCCCACGTACAAGAAATTGAATATCTCCGTTGAAATTAAAGATATCAAAATAATTCTTTCAGCATTTTTAAAGTTATCTTTATTTCAATGATGTGACAGTATCATAATTAGTATTTTCGTTCAAAGGAAACTTCCTAATTGTTAATGCAGCTTTACCCGGTCAAACCTAGATTTATGCTGGGTTTTTGACATGACTTTCAGCTTTAAATCTAGATTTAAGAGAAGATCTCCATTTAGTTGACAACAGAGAAAACCAACAACTGAAAATTTTCATCCCTAGGCGGGCTGAAACTCTCAGTTTCAGCCCGCTAAACAGGTACCGAAAGTCGAATTTTCAATAGAGACGTTGTGAAAATCATATTTAGCTATAATTGTGTTAAAAATATGACGTACGCTATTTCTCCTTGATACTGCAAAATTCTTGATCTGCAATACGACGGACACCTTGTAAAAGCGTATGTGGTGGCTCTGAAGAACGATTTCAGAAAAATAACCACAGCCGCCAAACGAAGCAGAAATCCTGCTATCACATATCCTCTCTGCTTTTAAATGTTAAAACATTCAAACGAGTGAACCGTTTAAAAGACATCCGTTCGTTTTAGTGCGTTGTTTAAATTGAACGAGTCGCTTAAATGATTTATGAAAGGGAGTTATAATAATAATAATGGCACTTACTATTATTAGTCGAGGTGTTAAAGAAGTCGAGTACTACAGTCTAGTTTATGTCATTCACTTTTCAAACTGATATATTTATTTTATATTTAGTTTATTCTGCCTCCTGAAGAAGTCGAAGATTTTACATGTACTTACTTGGTGCACTAACGGTTTTGAAGTTTTAAATTGGTCACCGTGCTTCGTTTTGTACACGTGTAAGTTACATATCAGTGGCTACAAAGCAAAGTAGCTTAAGATGGAAAAAATTAAGTTAAACTGTACATAAACATTTGTAGGGTTCCTTAGAAACTAGGAACCGTTATAGTTTCGGTCAGTCTGTCCGTCCGTCTGTATGTCACAGCCCTCTCTTCCTCTCATTTGTATATATAGCTAGTGTTGCCGTCTAGATCTAGACTTTCTAGACTCTTGTCTTGTCTTGTCTAGATTTTCAAGACAAGACTTGCAAAAGTCTTGTCTAGAAATTTTCAAGACAAGACTTGCTTTATCTAGATCAAGGCTCTTGCCAAAACTCTAGACAATTTTCAATAGTCTAGATAAACTAAGTAGTAGTATGTAAAGGTTTACTTTACCTACTACTACTAATCTAGACTCTTGAAAATAATCTAGTCTTGATATTAGACAAGACAAGAGTTTGTTATTCTAGACTTAGACTAAGTGAAGTCTTGATATTTCAAGCAAGACTGAAGTGAAGTCTTGTCTTGATATTTCAAGACAAGACATTGAAAGTCTTGTCTTGTCTTGTCTAGACGGCAACACTATATATGATGAAATTTGGCATACGGACGTATATTGATAACCCAAAAACAAAAATGATGAGATTTTTGGAAAAATAATTGGTTGAAAGTGTACTCAAATTTTGTTTTTCACTTACCCCATTGGGGTGTCTTTAGACAGGTCTTCTAAAATGCAACAAGAAATGTTTTAGGACCTTTTAATATTTATTTTGAGATATTTTCTTTCAAAGTCGTTATCAAAGCGTCCCTCCTCTAATTTCTAAACTATCAATGAAAAAACATAAAAAAATTCCTGAATGTAGTCTTTTATCAGTACCTACCTTCAATGAAAATGATAACGAACACTGTAGAAAAAATAGTTTATGAAAAATTTAGAAATAACTCTTTCGGAAGCAAGCAAAAATGTCAAGGTGAAATAGTTCTTATTTATAAATACGTCGCAAGGACACTACGGAACCCTATCATGTGTGTACCCTACAAGCGCTTGGCCGGTTTTTAAAATATTATAGAACTCACAAAGTATAGAAATGGCGATAAAATTAATTTACAAATTTAAGCAAAACTTCACCGTCAGGCGTTAGCTCTACTTGGTCAACTGTCAAACATTTTATGAGGTTATATGTAACTGTCATCGTGTTCCAATTTGAATGGTTACGCATCTTTTGAGAGTATCGGGGACTCACTGTTTTTTACTCATGCATTTCACGAATTTTTTCAGTCTAAAATCGATATTTTTGTGTTGAACATGCAACATAAGCAGTATTGTCTCGCGACCGACGATATGTCTGTGTGTATCTCACAGGAGTCGGAAGGCCATCCTGCACACTAGGTAAGGCACTATACTGTACTCTGTACGTATAGAAATGGGTGGGCAGGCAGGGTATAGTATACCCTCCTCATACCGTTCGTCGTTACCCTTGTCAAGGAGGGTAGGCGACGGTGTCCTCTGCTCCGCTACGTTCCAATTCCAAATGGAAGCCTGCAGTGCGATCTCTATTCCCACCCCAATCTTGCATCCCCCAAGATCTATACACTTATATATACGGATATATATATATATATATATATATATATATTTTGCACACACCGCCTGTCTAAAAACCTACGCCCTTTCAAGTTGTCAGAACGTCGGATCAAACTTTACGTTCTTTATATAGTTTTGCACTATAATAAATATTAAAAAAATGTCTATATATGCTACAAAGATATACTATTTAATAATATATAATGGATATCACCATGGGCGGAAGCAAGGAGCGGGAGGGCTCTCTAAATACTTTTAAGAAAAAATGTTTTTACTTTCTAATATCTGTAATCGTGGGCGTACGCACATAAGAGCAGGGGGGCAACTCCACCCCCGTGGGATCTGGAATAATTAATTCGTGAAGCCTTCGATAATAATATCTTTTATTTTCCATTATTGAACTTTGACGCCTGAAAATGCTTCCGTGGGATCTGAAATAATGGAATAAAGTATAAAAATTCGTTAAGCCGTCGATAATAATCCCTTTTATTTTCCATTGTTGAACTTTGACGCCTGAAAATTCCCCGAAATGCACTATGGACCTAATATTATAAGTATATAACCTAATTGCAGTATGATAACAGGATATCCATGTTAACTATCATAACTCTTGTCTCCCCCCCCATCTAAATTCTGCGACTGTCCTTGTCTGTAACACACTCCTGAACAGGGCCTAAATTTGAGGCTGAAAGCTAGAGAATTCTCACAATAATAAAAGTGGAAGATTTCACATAAGCGAGGATTTTAAAATCTTTCGTTGACTTCGAGTGATCGACGACCACACATGATACCAAATATTTGGGTACCTAGAGATTCATCAGCTGCATCGCACGAATGAAATGAGTGCCTTCTCACGAGGATCCAGGACCTAGCTGTTTTGGATCTAGTTAGCAGAGCAATTTTTCCTGTCCCCAAATTATCTGTCTGTAACTAAAGCTTAAAATGAAACAATAATACATTGTGCAATTAAGGCGAAAAGTTGGCTATTGCGAAAGGATGTGGCGTTTTCTCGCCAGAGCGCAACGAGGGTGGGAATCACACGAGTCGCAATCGCCAATTCCGCGTGAGTTACATACAGTAGGTACTTTTTGTAATAAGTACATTGAAAGAGGAACATTAAAAACATAAAAAAACACCTTTAATGGATATTGTAGGGGTTACTTTCGCTTACTTTCAAAGTTTTGACTCGAAAAGAATTTCCCAAGGGACGAAAACATTTTACTTTTGATCTGCGGATGTGTAACCTTTTATTTTTCATCACTAGCACGCAGAAGCCAACTTTCGGCCCCGAAAACAAGTAGATATGATGTAATTTTACACTTTCAATGCACGTATATATTACAAGAAGTTCTTTTTGTCCTAGCCCCTATAGAACAGATGCTTTAAATGCATGCATGCATGAAAAGTGACTTTTTACAGACCGGTGTGCGGAAAAGTAACCAATTCAATAGTAATTTATGCTGAGTGTGCGTATACGACTGCTACTCTTAGCCTACTATTAGAAGTGAAGTTTGCTACACAAATGAAATGTCAATAATAATTTATGAAAATACTTAAAATGAAGACAAAAGCAGCTATTTTATAGGGGGTATGACAAAAAATACCATATAATATAACTCTTGCGCAATGACATTATGACTTGTGTAACTGTAAAAACTCGCCAGCGCTCGTTTTAACATACTGCCACTACTCGTGAGTAATATACTTCATTACGCCCCTAGATATACAATCTACTATTAACTAATTATTGTTCTTAACAGAATATGGTATGTACCAATATTTAGTATTAAGTAAAAGAAACGTAGGTAGACAAAGAGCAAGGTGGATGGATACTTTTAAAAATATACTGGACACAACATGGTGGCGAATTGCGGAAAATAGAAAAGAATGGAAATTGATGCAGGAGGCCAATACCCAAAATGGGTAGGACCAGAAAATTTTGTATAACATTAACAAATCAGTTTATTTATTTATTATGTAAATGTAATATTATTTATTTATCCTTAAATTGTATGATTTTTTCGTTGGAGAGCAGCCAATTATATAATTGTTTCGAAACATATAGGAAAAAATCATTTTACCAACCAGTGGTCACAGTCAGGATTCTAACCTGAACCTTTCCAATTTCGCGTCGGAATGAGCTTACAATACTCAACTGGTTGGTAAAATGATTTTTTCCTATATGTTTCGAAACAATTATATAAATGGCTGCTCTCCAACGAAAAAATCTTTCAATTGCATACAGCCGTATAAAAAAAAACTATTATTATCTTAAATTGTATACTTACCTATTTTCCAGGTCAATAAATGGCTATTATTATTAGTGTATTTGGCACATACACTATTGGCGTCGGTCGGATGGCGGGACCTAGGGGTCGGACCAAAATTTCTCGACGTTTCATAGCCTCCTGAACATTTTGGCACCATTTTTGGAAATGTCTATTTATATATGTATTATATATATATATATATATATACGTGCGGGAAATAACTTTCGAAAGAGTTAATTGATTTTGACGAAATTTGATAGGCACGTTGAAATCCATCACCGCACGAAGCCTATTTAAAATGGGCCCAATCGGACCATTTTAAGGGTGGTTTTTAGGGGTTGAAAATTGTTTTTGGGCCCGAAAATGCCTAAAAAATTCTCAGAATCGTTTCAAAATTGAAATTTAACCTTTTAGTAACGATTAAAATGTGCTTCCAAAATTTTAATAAAATCGGCAAGACAGGACCGGACTTACAAATTTTATGAAAACACTAGTTTGCGGATAGTGCTTTACTTACTGAAGGGTGTATTTAATTTGGTACCGAGGTTGCATTGATAAAAATATTGAAATTAAGAAAAAAAATATTATTTTAAGGGATGTATTAAGGGGTTAAATTTTATATTTTGTTCAAAAACAAACTTAAGTTCACATAATGAAGCCACAATGCCAGTATTAGCAAATACACTATATTGTCGGCAGGGTTTTGGCACTGCGACCCGAGTTTTTATTTTTATTTTAAATCCGAGACTATATAAAACTAGAGCGTTAAATAAATAAAATGCGTGTTAACACACAGTGTATTAAAACATCGATTGAATGCAAATTGAATGCAGTGGCTGCTAACTAATAGAAAGTAATTTCGTCAATCAATTATTCCACGCAGACTATGAAGATGTGATGAGGGTAGGTCGGTTACATAAAAACAACCCCTACGCTCTGTGTTTTCATTGCACTGTTCGCAAGGGCTCAATGTTAATTTGCTCTTGGCTATTTCATAACAAATTGATTAGGAATTTCGGCAGTTTGTCGTTTTTCACGTTCTTTTTGAAACTTAACATAAATATTACACGTATATTTTAACTTTTGTGCATCGTTGTTGATTATTTTGAAAACAGGATAATTTATTTGGTCGTATTAGGTACAGATATATTCTTTTTATATAATAATAGTTTTTTTATACGGCTGTATGCAATTGAAATATTTTTTCGTTGGAGAGCAGCCAATTATATAATTGTTTCGAAACATATAGGAAAAAATCATTTTACCAACCAGTGGTCACAGTCAGGATTCTAACCTGAACCTTTCCAATTTCGCGTCGGAATGAGCTTACAAAACTCAACTGTGACATGATTGCTAAATTAATATTCCACTTATATGCTTCATACTCGCATGTAGTGAAAATCTATTGATTCTGAAGCATATAAGGAGAATATTAATTTAGCAATCATGTCACAGTTGAGTATTGTAAGCTCATTCCGACGCGAAATTGGAAAGGTTCAGGTTAGAATCCTGACTGTGACCACTGGTTGGTAAAATGATTTTTTCCTATATGTTTCGAAACAATTATATAATTGGCTGCTCTCCAACGAAAAAATATTCTTTTTATGATTACACGTACACCATTTGAAGCTGGGGTTGCCCGAGTCCCAGTCTGTCTGTCTGATCAGTTTTTTTTTTGAGAATACATTGAAATTATGGTTTGATTCTAATAGAAAAAATTCGACTGATGACCAGTCCTAAACTTCCCACCTAGTAAATATTTGCAAAAAATAAACACTATTTTTTTAGTCTTTGGAAAAAAGCATGGCCCTCTTTTTTGTTTGGTGATCTACTGATGGCTAGTAATATAGCAAAAATCATGGTTACCTTGATTTACGTACAATTTTCATTTTTTTGTAAAATATTTTTTTTCTCGAAAACTATACATTTTAGAGAAAAAAATATTTACATTTTTTTCATATTAATATAACATCTAGAACGATCATTTATATTTTTTTTATCTATGTTAATACATTGAGAACGTTTTTTTTAATATCTCAGGATCCACTGAACCGATTTGACTTAAAATCTAATCAGATCTAAGTTAAAGGCTGATAAATACAATAGAATAATCGGCATGGCCGTATGTTGTTCCGTTTTTACGATATCGAAGGCGAAAAATTGACCACACACATACTGACATCAGTCAGAAAATGCTCTTAAACGATTGCTAGGGTCTCAAAACGTGAAGATCTGTTAAAATCTCGAAATATTTTTTTCGGACTAAATCCATTACTTCCCTACCATAGTAGAGTTGGGAAGTAATAATATATGATGATGATAATAGATGACGCCACTTCACTTGTGAGTATAAAAAACATTAATTTATTATAATTGATCATTTAATTTTAATTATTATTTGCCAGGATTCATGCCATATAACAACACACAATCTGTGAAAATTTCAGCTAGCTATCTCTTACCGTGACAGACTGACGGACAGACATCGTAGGCCGAGTGATAGGGTTCCATACGGAGGTACGGAACCCTAAAAACGTATTATTTTTTATAAATCTTTATTTCTAGGGTGGGCCCTCTAATTACGTCTATGATTGACATATTTATTAGTAGATAATCTTAATCAGTAAATTATTTATTTAAATTACGATGTGGCACCAATTTTAAATCGAAATTAATTCGCAAAAACTGTGAAAAAAATCTATTTTCACTCATCATATTTGTGTAATGGGTTATCATGCTGGAAAAATGCTTTTGACAACCTTTTCTCGCCACACGATCGTCCTAACCGACTTGTCGAACAAATTTTTTTCACCAGCAAATATGATCTTGCAAAATCGGTATTTTCATCATAACGACCATGTGATTTAAAGGTAAATATAAAGAAATGTACAGTCTCTTTCGATTGGATTTCTGTTGTGAACCACGCGATACAGTGCGTTCAATAATTGTAAAAGCAGCGAAATTGAAATAGTCTCGGCGAACAATGGACGAGTCCATTAATCACTGGAGAGTGAATCATCCCCTGCATTCTACCTCGAGGCCGGATCGCGCCCCCTCAACAGCCACCCCTGCAGCTATTAGTGAAGTGACGACGACTTATAAGTGTTTAGTGGCTTGTTTTTGGGGTGACGAAGTTTTCGTTCGCATTGCAGAATTTATCTGTCTTTTTGAGATGTCATATGTCGATAGATTTAACTGTTTTTATGACCTCGGCCTGTTAATTTTCTCCACATTTATCGATTTCAGTTCCGAAGAACTGTGGTCGTTGAAGACGGGCGGTCAATGTACGCACCGAAAACGTGACTCCATCGGGTTTTTGAAATTTTGGTCATTGTTCAGGAATGGTCGAGTTATAATGAACGTCATTATCAAATTTGCCGTATATTTTACGCTGGATAACGTATAACTCATTCTTAACTGTAATGTTTGTCTGCGGTGGAGTTGTCGTTATATTATGTTATAATTTTTGACGTTCTACTTCTTTAGGCGCGTTATGAAAAAATAATGAGAGTGAATTTTTCAAAAACTGTGACACCAAAATTAACAAGATCGATTTTCATCGTGTCTTTTATTATTTTATTTCTATAAATTATTTGCATGTAATTTAAAAATTAGTTTATAATCACGCCAAAGAAGTATATTATTTCTAATGCGCGTACATAAATACGTCGCATCCACTTTTTTAATTAAATACATTAGATCACATTTTTCTGGGGGGGGGGCGTGCCCACCTCCCCTAGCTACGCCAATGTCCATTGTCAAAAAATCTGCGTTTGCAATGACAGTAAATAGGGTCGTCCCTCGTATCAAAGTTTGATAATTATTTTGAACAGTGAATATTATTATAATGTAAACCAATTTTTTTCGCTCTTATATCAACTTCCTCTTAATTGTAAACAAGAATTAAAGATCCCCGGGGGGATCATTAGAATGTAGTTGGTCTCGCAATTGCATTCTAATGTTCTTTGGGATTTGGCGTTCCCTGCAGGAGCCCGAGCTCGTACCAGTCGGTTTGTGTATGCCGGCTGGCAGATTCTAATACACAAAATTAATTATTAATTGTTGTGTTGAAGACGCTAATGACCTGAGTTGTCGACACGTCTATAATCGACAATAATAATAATAATAAGAATTAAAAACATATATATACCTGCCATATAACTGCCATATGATGACATAGAAGACAGTCACATTGATGTATATAAATTAACTGCCTCATGGTTCGCTTTCAATTTGACAGATTAATGGGCGTAACACAATAGATCTAGTCAGCCAATTTTTATCTACGTCATTACGATAACTGCACAATTCTATGTTTAAAATTCCATTGAATGTTCCCACTTTTGGAAAATTTTTTCTTATAGAAAAATCTTTCGAAAAATTCTCAAAAAAATTGTTTCATAACCTATTTATAATGTAGATTCCAACAAATGTGGCGACGGCCGAACTGCAGAGCTTTTCCCATTTATAAACTTGCGTTCCGGATTGGTGATTAAAATCTCTGTATGCCTCCGAGTGTCGCGACACACAATTTTTAACTTCCCATTGGAAGTTATTGTAATGGGTCCGAAAATCGAAATCAAAATGTATAACAAATTTTTATGTTTCAAGGTCACTACACTATTTTTACACTATTTTTAGAAAGATGTCTGTGTCTGTGTGTGTGTGTGTACGTATGTACGCACGTACGTATAATGTGTCCATTTCTTTCTAAGACGAAATCTCGAGAATGAAAAATGATATCGACTACGTTAGGGTGCCAATCGACGCGTATTAACGTAAATATGATCTGAAAGAAATTGTTTCAAAATCGGTTCAGCCGTTCTTTTTTCTTAACCAAATAGACTCCAAAAAAGTAGATTTTACACAATATCTCGCGAATAAAAAATTATATCGACTTCGTAAGGGTGTCAATCGAGGCGTGTTAACGTCATTTTGATCCGACATAAATTTTATAAAAATCGGTTCAGCCGTTTTTTTTTTCTTTTTTAATTATTGTTAAAAATAAATAATAATTATGTTTTAAAGATTAAAATGATTACTTTTCTGTGTAATATCTAATTTAATTATTATTATTAAATATTTATCAAACTGGGAAGTTCGTCGTGTGGACCTCAAGGGTCGCACTTTAGTCCTAATAAACGACCCACCTCACGGCTTGTTTTATTTACACTTAATGCTAGGAACTCAGATTTTCTGACAATGATTTGTGCAACCCAATATTACAAATCGAAATTGCTCAGCCCTATCCGATATACATAGAGTAACAAACACCTATTGTAGCTAATACGTGTAGTTGACAGTTGGCTGTGACAACGTGTACCATTTTCAGTAGCAACAATCTGTTCTGACTTTCTAGGCTCCGTGCAAAACCTTTGTATTGCCAGCTTACCATAAAATTTCTTTTGTTTTGCAAAGGTCCGTGCACCGCGTGGATTTGCCTTATGGACGGACAGTGTTTGAAATTTCACGTGAATAAGTGCTTTTATCTATTATAAATTACGACTTTCTGAACGGTAGAACAATTTTGTATTTCTTATGCTGCCTTTTCAGGTAATCCCCGTCAGGAGTTATTGTTATGTCATCCAGAAAGCTGAAATACAGTAACAGGGTGGTCGCAAACATGGGAAATCTTGAGAAAAAAATGGAATTTTCATTGTTTTTATATAGATGGGTTTTGGACGGAGTGTATTCTAAAGTTTCAATCTTTTCCAAGATTTTGTTTATCATCGCTCAAAGGCGTTCTAGAAAGTTCTATCTTTCTATATATATGTGTTGGATGGTTTGTCCCAATTCTTGAGTTTGAATATTTTCTATTTCTCCAATCTTCCTCCTCCGTGTTTTTGTTTATTATTTCTTTTTCTACATCTTCATGCCAACTTCATCTAGGCCTTCCTCTCTTCAGTTTGCTGAATACTTTTTACTACAGCTTTTTTAGCTGTTTCTCCTCATTCTTCTCATATGACCGTACCGCTGCAGTCTCTTTTTTCACCCCTTCCAATATCGTTTCTTCTGCAATTTTTAGTAAGTCAAGTAAATCATAAAAAAGTCACTAATTTAATATTGAAGACCATTAGGGAAAAAGTAAAAATACTAATTTCCCTGGTGCTAACTTAAACAGTGAACAATTATCACGCGCAGGCGGTACTTTAATTTTTACTTTTTGTGATTTTCGGATTTTTCCTTTTACTTGTGCTGCGGGACCTTGCTTTTTGCCAAATCATGATTCTAGGTCAACGGGAAGTACCCTCTATAGGTTTTTGATGAGTGAGTTTGCGAGTATCAAAATAGATGACAAAATGGCCGTATCTTTTGTTTGCGTTGACTTAGAAGCTTGAATTTTTTACACCTCTAAGGGACCGTAGACCTTAATATTTCATATTAATTTCAACTTGATATCTCTATTCGTTCATAAGAAAATGGGTCTTGACAGACGGACACCCAGACGGATAAACGAGTAATCCTATAAGGGTTAACCTAAAATCGGCCGTAAATTTGAAAATATTGACTCTATCGTCATGTAAGTGGTCTCATTCGATTCAGAAACAAAAAAACTATAACAAACAATACCTTACTCGACTAGGTACTTAGTGCAAATTATTTTGTGGATATCCCGACCCCCATTTCGACTCCCCGAGGAGGCGTTGTCCCCATGAAATTTTGGCGGACTCTGCAGATCTTGATTCCTACTACCAAGACGAAGTTTTGACCAGTTTTATGAATGTACAAATTTTGTTGTTTATTTGGTCGATTTGGGTTTATTTTTCCTGAACTATGGCGAAAGCCTGCATGTTCTCTATTGTTATACCTAATAAATAAAATAGACTGCTTGCCATAACGAATATGGAGAAAAAGGTGACAGAAAATTGTATTTTAGATATCTATACTGGAAAACCTGAAAAAGTGGTGAATTTTTGTTTTCAGATACATAGATAGATTGTAGATTATAGACGCCCGACAGGTTAGGTCATCAGCGTCTATTTTTTTTTTGTTTCCAATTATTTATATGCCCGCTCTTAATAATAGCGTAAAACTTTAGAGATGTCAATTGTATTTACCTGAGTTGATTCGTTGTTTTTGAAGTATGTATAGCCGATTGAATGCGCATGCGTCACTCGGGGCTTTCTCATTTAAAATTTTAATTCTCATTAATTGTAAATTCGGTTACCTAGTGCCAATTATTATTATTTATTTATTCTGGGAATTGGGGAATGTTTAATAGACGAGCAGTGAAAAAGCCATATAAACACCGGTACTCTGTTATCTCGACTAAGTCCAATTTAAATTCAAGAACTATTTCAAATGTTTTGACGTATGAATAACGTCTATTGTCTCATACGAGGGTGGCATTTGAGAAATATTAGATGTTACGGAAATACAAGGAAGTAGTTGTCATATGTGAAACAAAACACATGTATAAATATGTTGAGATAAGTCAGGTGACTGTGTGGTAAAGTACGAGTCTACCGACAGCCCAGGTTCGATTTCCCAAAGCTTGTAATATTTCTTTTTCAGTAATGAACATATTATATGGTATTAGATAACAAATTTAAAATATAAAAAAATAAAATTACAATAATTTTGTTTTGTCATATTTTACGAACATTTGATTTTATAAGATAAATAAAAGTGGATGTATTTCTTTCCATGACAGCACGAATACAATTATTTGTGTTTAACGGTATTCACGTCATCTGTCTATATTCGCGATACAGACATACCTAGGGAATGCAATCTCGATCTCGCGAGATCTCGAGCCATTTTTCGAGATTTAATCTCGTAGGCAGGCAATCTCGTTTTTGAAATCTCGAACGAGATTTCAAGAAGAAAGGCGCTTGAAAAAAAAAACTTATAACTTATACGTAATAGTTTTTGACAGTCGCGCTAATTGATTCTGTTTGTTTCTCTGCATATATTGTTTTAATTATTGTTTTCTTAAGTGAAATTGACAGTTATTTAACTTATAACAAGCATTAGATGGCTAACAAATTACTAAGTTAAGTGAATACTGAATATGTCTAAGAACAATTCAAACCAAATGTTCGTGAACGTTACTAATAGTAACTTACCCTATGCTTCCTAACTCCTAAGAAGTTATTTCCAAAATAATTAATTGATATATAGTGTGCTGTGTGACTTGGGGTATTGCTGTTATATTTTGAAAATAAAACAAAACATTAATTGAATCTTGAAACAAAAAAATCAACGTTTATTTAAGGAAAGTAATAAAAATATAATAATCATCTGCACAGTGCACTACGCAATAAATCACACACGTACACAGTGACACAGTCACACTGTCCCAAGTTTTCATTTTTAAGTATTTTAGATTCAAAATAATACGTTCTTTTTAAAAGTAGGCGAAATCTCGATATTGTCGAGATTTATCGAGATCTCGTCAGACAATCTCGCGACTCGCGAGATCTCGAATTGCCAATCTCGAACCCAAACTTATCTCGCGAGATCTCGAATTGCCAATCTCGAACCCAAACTTATCTCGCGAGATCTCGAATTGCCAATCTCGAACCCAAACTTATCTCGCGAGATCTCGAATTGCCAATCTCGAACCCAAACTTATCTCGCGAGATCTCGAATTGCCAATCTCGAACCCAAACTTATCTCGCGAGATCTCGAATTGCCAATCTCGAACCCAAACTTATCTCGCGAGATCTCGAATTGCCAATCTCGAACCCAAACTTATCTCGCGAGATCTCGAATTGCCAATCTCGAACCCAAACTTATCTCGCGAGATCTCGAATTGCCAATCTCGAACCCAAACTTATCTCGCGAGATCTCGAATTGCCAATCTCGAACCCAAACTTATCTCGCGAGATCTCGAATTGCCAATCTCGAACCCAAACTTATCTCGCGAGATCTCGAATTGCCAATCTCGAACCCAAACTTATCTCGCGATATCTCGAATTGCCAATCTCGGCTCGATATTGCATTCCCTAGACATACCCATTTTAATTTTTGAATAGGCGTTCGAACGCTCATCAACAAAAAAATGAATATCAAGTGTCAGACGGCACCATAAAATGGCGCAACTGTAACATCATAATATTATACTTAAGCATTCGTATTAGTATTTTACTCGTTTTGCGTGTTACTGCTGTGCTAGTCAAGCCTCATTCATTCTCTCGGCATGAGTCACATTGTAGTAGGTATATGACGACTACACGCAGTTCCGTTCTGCGATCAAGTAGACTCTGCTGAATGTCTGTGTGTAAGGTAAGGCAGGCAGGGTTGTGAGGTGGGTTTGTGCGCCCTCAGGGGTGGGTGGCGCGCATTACGAGTACCGAGTGAAAGTGGGTGACAGCGTATAGCCTGCCGCACATACACATACACACACAGGTGCTTATACATTATGTATAGGTAAAGGACCTACCCTATGCCGGGCGTATTTTACAGGGATGGTTTAATTTAACCGCTGCGAGTTACCAGGACATATTTTCTGTTGCTGGATATATTAAAAAAATTTAATTAACTTCTAATTTTAGAATCTGTGAATTCAGATATATTTTTATATTATAACAAAATTATTATTATTATTATATTATAACAAAATTCTCTAGTTTAAAATGTTCAAAATCGTAAGGACACCATTAAGATAAATAATTAGGGTTCCGTACCTCAGAATGAAAAAAATGGAACCCTTGTAGAATCACTCCGTCCGATCTCCCCCCCATTTTATTCTACTTCCTATAAAATTGCTGCTTTTCATGGGCTTGAGAATAGCCGAGAGTGTAGCGATGCTGTTGTTTACATGGCGTTGCTATGGTTCCTCTATTACAAGTCCCCGGTTCCCGGGTTCTAGCCCGAGAGCTGGTAAAAGTGTCAATTGGATTTTCAATTTATTACTAAAAAAAAATAATGAATTGAGAATATGAATTGGTGCTAGGCCCAAATAGCCTTAGCTGTTGGTGGTCTTTAAAAAAAAAAAATTCATGCATGCATACCTACCGGTCGTAAAATGACTCATTAGCCGGTGACGGTAGCAGGCGTTAAAGTTATTTTTAATAATAAATATTTCAAATTACATATTACTTCAGCTGGAGGCGAACCTGCAATCTTGTGAACAGTACAAAATATAGTGACAGATACCGCTACCCATACGGCCACGAACGCTGCAGTATGCGTGTAACGGCTTAGAAAGGCTACTTAATAATATACATAATGTGTATAGTATTGAAGTTAAGTTTGCTACACAAGTGAACTGTCAAAAATGTTGAATATACAGGAAATGAAAACAAACGCACTATTTTATAGAGAGTAGGACAAAAAATACAGTGTGTATCTAGGGCGCAATGCTATATTCATCTCGGAGTCTGACGGATCAGACTTATTCACTGCCCAGGAAAAAGTGTGCCACGGTGCGCGTAATGAAGTTTTCACTTCGAAAATAAATTTTGAAACAGGCAGTATCTCCGAATGGGTGCACTTTTGTAGATAGGTAAATTGGGTTAAATCGGTCTAATATCGTTCCATTGGTCTACTGTAAAACGTTGTCGGTCGTTTTTAGAGACAACCTGTATAAATATTATTTTTACTTTCTCTCTCCCAATACCTAGATATCTCATTAGTGAAAGAGTACTTTATTCTTTGGTGAGCTGTACATTTAAAGAAAAAATAAATAAAAATTATTTCTCTGTAAATAACTTTACAGAAATGTTTTATAATTTTTAACGGAACCTCAAGAGATAACCGATTGATTGAAACATTGTTTTTTTCTGAATTATACATCGTTTTGCTTCCATGTTCCGTAGTATTACGATAGGGTCTACAAAACGTGTCAGATTCTGATTATATAATGTATACTACCCTCAAAACTCAAAAGTGGTTTTCCGCATGGTGGCTGTCTTAGTTTGTTAAAACTATAATGCTTTCAGCAAGTTTTCAATTTATACTATAACTATAGTCACTCTAGATTTTTTTCTTGGAAGGAGTAGACCCAATCTTTAACAAGATAAGGTGTCAATTCCCAAAAAAATCTTTCAGAACCACATTTTGGGAACAAATTTCTAGAGAAATATCTCTCTTATAGAAAGAATCTTCTGCTTATAAACTTAGATGAAACTTAGGTATATATTATTCAGGGGCTGGGAAGCAAATGTGCTTTTTTCCGAGCTAAATTCATGCAGGGTCAACGGGTTCCATTGGTTTCGTTAAGTCATGGTACACTGCTTCTTCTTAAGTGTCTTGTTTACCTTGAGTTTTGAAGGGAGTTTTATCCTGATGTGCATCTTCTTAGAGCTATCTATCCATTTATTTGTCTCTGATTATAATCCTCCCATCACTATATATGATTATCCTTAAGGTTCTTATTAGCGGAGTGTTTAGTTGAGAATTTCTTTCCTAGGAAGCATCTTCTTAAAGAACTTTTCTTGTAGTTGTTTCTGTGTTCCTCATTGCACTAGGGCTTTTCATTTAGTGTCTGTCCTTTTAAGGGGAATCTCTTTCATAGGGAGTGTCTGCTTCTCTATAATTGTCTCTGAATGTATAACTCCTTTCACAATGTTTATCCCTAAGTGTCTTGCTTATGCAGCTTTTAGATGAGAATTTCTTTCCTGGGAATCAACTTCTTATAGAACTTTTCCCGTAGTTATTTTGGACTGTGTTCCTCATTACCCTAGAATTTCTCATTAAGTGTCTGTCCTACGGAACGTTTTGAGGGGAATCACCTTCATACGGGGCGTCTGCTTCTCTTTCTTCTTGCACTTGAGTTTATAATTAACGTTTTAAAGGGAATATCGTTCATAGGGAGCTTCTGCTTCTCTATAATTGTCTCTCTGATTGTGTTCTTCCTTGAACTGGCTGTGTTCCAGCCCTAGCGTGTCGGATATGGAGTGAGACGGTGGTTCGGTGCAGAGGTAGTAAGGGAGAGAGTGCGGTGACAGCACAACTTGAGGCTATACCTACTATAGCAGCAGCACTACTATAGCTGGTACGCCATACAACAGCCACCCACCTCCGTGCGGCGGCTTTCGCTAGATCCACGTGTGTCTGTCCGCCTGTCTGCCTGTCGCTTTGGTTTCAAACCACCGACGCCACCCCCTTCCTATCACATATCTCCCCCAACCACCCTCGTTACGTATGTAGCCGTATACATACGTGGTGTATGGCCTACCATCAAATATCAAACCATACACGTTCATTTCTTACTCGTATATTATCAAAAAACATTTTTTTAGGTGTTGCGGTAACAATCTGTTGGAAATCATTGAGATTGGAGCTATTGGTGTTAAATTAAAAAACCTTAGATACAATATGAATAGTGATCCAGTTTCACTACAAAGACAGAAAGACAGAACCGTCGATCACAAACGTCTCCCTGCTAAGCAAATCGAACTAAATTAATTTATCAACTCCATTCAAAAAGGTCCTGCTCCCTGAAGTGACTTCGCCGTTCTTACGAGTTTATTTAGATTTCAAATGTATGTTGGTATAATGTGTCGAGCTAAATTAATTCACATACGAGGAAAAGGGCAGAAGAGGGGGGTTAGCCGGTACGAGTGCGGCACTATCGTTGGGTGTCCATGAGGATTTCTCCTCCTCAGGAAAGAAAAAAAATTAATTCACCAACATGCATTTTAGCTTAAAAAGTTTGGGTTCTCGAGGAATTAAATCATTTATGAAAGTTTATTTCAATTTAAAGTGTGCATAAGAGAATGAAATCAGTTCGACTCGTCATTCGCGACATTCATATACGTAGTGAAAGGGTTCCTGAAGGAGTCGACAGTGCTGCCTCTTTTCATTGCAGTGAACATTTAAATAATTATCGCATCGTAATAACAAGCAGCATACAACAAATAGGAGAGTGTGTGGATGACAGTAAGTCAGTGAGTCCAACCCGCTCTCGTCTGACAAACGGGGCTGAGCGGCGAAGGTTTGAGTGGAACGGGGAAGCGAGCGAGCGACAGTGGCACGAATATTCCCGTAGGGTGGAGGTCTGGCGCTGTGATGACTGTCATACTATACCTCAGTATTTACTGTATATGTACATAACGTGTACCTATACCCACCTACCTAGATACCCTGTCACAGTCTGTATTACAGACAGACAATTCTGCGTTCGTAACTGTAAACTACAGGCCACCACCAATACCCACAGCCATACACTATAATTTGTAAAACATGTTACTTTATAACTCTTTTTCACAATATTGTAGCAAAACCCCAGATGATACGCCGCTGGCGACAATAGAATCATCGAGAACAAGTAACAATGGTGAGGCGTGGCATGATATCTAAGACACAGGTAATCACCAGAATGTTTTGGAAACCGCGCGAGCGTGGGGGGGGTCAAGCTGCTAGCTCTATATAAGCAGGAGCAGTCACCGGAGAAAACGACGAGAGTGGTGTGACAGTGTCGATTTGAAATAAATACAGCATATAAATTGTTCAGTGATATTAAAGTGCTTCAGTTCGTTTAAGAATTACTGTTCGTGTTATTATTATTTAAACAGTGTTGACTGTTAGAATTGAGATATAATTGTTACATTTTATTGTTACCTATTTTTGTTACATTTTTAATTATTGTAAATAAATAATTTATTCCACCCACGTAAGAAAACACTTTTGTTACAATATAAATTCATTAGAGAATTGTAGTTTCAAGACAACTAAGTTGCCATTCGGATGGTTTCAGAAGATTATGTCAACCAACTAGTTCATTGCATGTCCGAGCTAATTCAAGGAACAAGAAATCGAGAGTTGGCATAATAAATCCAAAAACAGTAATGGTGCCGACGGGAATCGAACCAGCAACTGTCTGCGTGCAAAGCAAGCGTTATACCCCTGACCTATTATAGTCGTTTGATGTGCGGTTGTTTATATGCTATATCTACATGTTACATATAGGATATATGGGCTTGAGAATAGCCGAGAGTGTAGCGACGCTGTTGTTTACATGGCGTTGCTATGGTTCCTCTATTACAAGTCCCCAGTTCCCGGGTTCTAGCCCGAGAGCTGGTAAAAGTGTCAATTGGATTTTCAATTTATTATTAAAAAATAATAATGAATTGAAAATATGAATTGGTGCTAGGCCCAAATAACCTTAGCTGTTGGTGGTCTTTAAAACACAATTAATTAATTAATTATAGGATATATATGGGATCAGTGTTGGACGTGACGCGACGTGACTATCGACATGCATAACGGAAAAAAACGAGGTTAGAAAAGTTTCACTTTAAAAATTGATGTTACAAAGCCATATAAGAAAAAAAATTAATGCCACTGCCGGGACTAATTCGAAACTACTTCACAGTGCCTGTATAAAGCAAACATATTTTGTTTCTTTACTGTATAATATGGAATTTGTAAATGTTTTGCCCACTACATGCGAGAGCTATTTATAATTTAAAATTTTAATGTTGCGGAGTAACAACGGTGCAAGAACATGTGTGTATTTTGCACCGTGGGAGTAACCAAATTTTTATATTCCAAAAGCCAGGAAGTCATTTGTCAAATGACTTGTGGATAAAAATAAGTACGCAATGTCTTTTATTCACAACTTTGCAAAATCCCGATTTTCAAATTAAGCATTCTGTTTGAAAATAATACGTTGAATTCGATAATCCCATCTATACTTACTTCATCATCTTTTTTTGTTTAGAAGCTAATTATGTACAAATTTTGACATACCGTATAGCCTTATGTCTACGAGTTTTTGTAACTAATTATGTTTTTGTCGAATAAAGATACTTTTAGTTTTTTTTATTGGAAAAGCAGCCAATTACACAATATCTATTATTTTGCAATATTAGAAAAAATAATTTTTTTATCAACCTAAATTTTTCTTCCCTATCAATTTAAGTCACATCCTAAGTTCGGTTAACTTCGAGATATATGAAATTTTAAATGAATTTTGTGCCAGATATAGTATTACTATATGAGCTCTACTAACAGTAGTCATTTTGTGTGTTTTTCCAAGATGAGTCCTGTGTTTGTCTTGGGTTCCTAATGCTGCGAGGGCCTGTGGCGAGAAAAGGTATTGGTTCCTTTAATCCTTGTTTGTTTAATCCTTATCATTTTGTGTCTGGCACATGGGATTAAATCCTTGAAGTCAAGGGGGGTGTTTAATAATAATCAACCTAAATTTATGTTCATGAAAAGTCTTTTCATTTTTTCGAGATACCAACAATAAATTTGAAACTCTTGATGCGCGTTTTGTTAAGAAAGTTGGCACCATAAATAAATGAGAATACTGAAGATCTCCAGTGATGATGCAAACGCCGAGCGTTTCAAAATTTATTTTGCCGATATTGAGCGAGACACTTTTATACATCATCATCGCTTCCAGAACACTTTTTATGCGGCAGTGTATAGTTTAATGTCTATTAAATAACAATCTCTAGCGACGTGGCGAACCCAGCCAAAGACCAAGTCGGGCTTCGCCTTGTAACTGTATACTCACACCAGCCGTGTGTCACTCGATATAGCAGACTGGGGACGTGTGCGCCGCCCCTTGCAATGTCTTCTTATACCGATTGCGAGGGTGTCTTGGGGCCCACTTTTGATTTTGAGGTACATTTTACCAAAAACCTACACTGAATTATTGATAAATTATAGTTTGAAGGAAGGCGAGATTTGAGCAGAAAAATTCAACTTTTTCTTTAAACATTTGTTTAGCATGTACGATTAAGTTAAACTATTTTTGCTACCTATACGTTCAAAAGGCGGTTTTGAACGTATGCTTTTGGTCGGTAAATAACGAATTGAATATGGTTACCAAAACTTTGCGGTAAGGTGTTTGATGTGTAAACAAACTGTCGATAGGTAAATTCGTTCCGTTAGTATAACTATACAGGGTGATTCATAATATGTGCGCAGAACTTCAGGATGTGATAGCTCGTTCAAAAATATGAAAAAAAGTTCCTATTAATATGGGTCCGAAATAGCACCGTTTTCGAGATACAGGGTGTTAAAGTTGAAGAAAAAAATTTCGTGTTTTGCTTATATCTGAAGAACGGTTTGAGGTACAAAGTTAAGCTGCCGCACACATTTTCTACCTTAAAATTGCTTTGTTTTTTTTTACGAAAAATTTTTTTTTGTTACCAGTGGTGGAGATTTTGAAGGATTGAAGGGTATTTTTCCCCCTAACTTCTACGCAACTGGAAAAAAATTAATTTTGAAACGCGTTTTGGAACCGCCGGGATATTCTACACAAAAAATGTACTATTGTTTTGAAGCGCTACAGTCAATCGTTTCCGAGAAAAAGAGCATTTTAGGATAAAAAACATGATTTTTTTTAAGCACCTACGTACTTGGTTTTATAAGTTGACAAAATGTCAATAAAAAATTACACAAACAAAACAGACCACCCTCAAAATCTCCACCACTGGTAACAAAAAAAAATGTTTCGTAAAAAAAAACAAAGCAATTTTAAGGTAGAAAATGTGTGCGGCAGCTTAACTTTGTACCTCAAACCGTTCTTCAGATATAAGCAAAAAACGAAATTTTTTTCTTCAACTTTGACACCCTGTGTCTCGAAAACGGTGCTTTTGCGAACCCATGTTAATAGGAACTTTTTTTCATATTTTTGAACGAGCTATCACATCCTGAAGTCCTGCGCACATATTATGAATCACCTTGTATACTATATTAACGGTCCCGTCCGGCTTCGCCGGGGTGCTAGGAATTTATGATTTATTAGCCCCCCCCTCCCACCCGAGAGAAATTCTCCTCCTGCGAAGCGAACCGCGAGAAATTCTCCCTATGCGAAGCGAAGCCAGGGATAGTGTAGCTTTCTAATAGTGAAAGAATTTTTAGAATCGGTTCAGTAGTTTTTTTATCAAAATAAAATATAGTCTACCTATATATCACTCAGGGATAGTGTAGCTTTCTATTAGTGAAAGAATTTTTAGAATCGGTTCAGTAGTTCCAGAGATTACCCCCAACATACAAACAAAATCACAAACTTTTCCTCTTTATAATATTATAGTCGGGCCGCTTAACAGATGGAGTGATCACGTAAAAAGCACATGAATAGCTTGCGCCGCAGGCGTGGCCGTCGCATATAGTTTCGTTCCCGAACGTTCAAGCAACCAATCAGATACTTTGCACGCGGTGATCACGCAGTGATCGTGCGTTTTCATTGCTCCATCTGTTAAGCGGCCCGACTATAGTATAGATATATAGTCAGCCGTCTCCAAAATCCATAGCAAGCGAACGTTCGTTTACTAAAACTGCGTCTATTTTGAAAACAATTTATTATATTCAAAAACCGTTTCTACCATTTATTAGGGCAGTAAATTAAATTTAAATTTGTGAAAATAAACATCTCGAAATGTATACGCACTAGTGTAAAAAAAGTGTTATTTTCAACACCTAGTATAGAAGTATGTTGAAAATTAATTATATATTCATAAAAACCACTTTTGACGCACTTGTGGCAAAAAATAGTATATGGAACACGTGCGAAATAGGCGATTGCCCACTGGCTTGCATCGCCAAACTCGTGAACAATCGTCCGTTTTCCTCACTAGTTGCAGTAAATACTATTTCCGTGTTGTCTACTCGATCGATTTCTAATAGAGTATTGATCCTTTCCTAGTGTTGGGGTGGTTGTTCTCGGGGTTTAACACACCGCGTTGCCCATCGGACGGTCTGTGACAAGGTAAGTAGGTGCAAGTACTCTGTACATACATATTCGTGTACGTTCACGTGTTTTATCGTATACGGGACGGGGGGTGGAATAAGAGGGGGCTGTGTGTATTAGACCCACAGGACTCGTGTGTTCGGTTCAGCCTTTTATAAATATTTCTTCGCGTTAAGCCGATCAGTAGCGTTACATTTTTTATTTTTTGTAGGACCAACTGATAAGATTAGATAAATATTATTATTATTATTTTTCAAGTGAAATTTCTTCGGGCGCGGTAGGTAGGAGTGATTCCGATTGAGCTGCAGTGCAAGAAAAAATCGTGACTGAAGTCGTGTATGGGGAAGGGAATACAACCGCGGTACTAGTATAGTTTGAATACACAATAGCAAGATATATAAATATTATGAAGTAGGTATTAGAAATACCTTGTATTTTTTTATGTCCGTCTTGTGACCTCCTGTGTTTTAACACGACGCGTTTCAGTAACGAGTTGCTATCTTCAGGTGTGGTAAATTTTTTTTTTAAAATTACACATTGAGTATCCGTAACACGTTATAATATTAAGCACATGCGTATATTATGTAGTGGATTGTGGAGTACTGATTTAAATTAACCTGTTACGGATACTCAATGTGTAATTTTTTAAAAAATTTAACCACACCTGAAGATAGCAACTAGTTGCTGAAACGCGTCGTGTCAAAACATAGGAAGTCACAAGACGGACATCAAAAAACACAAGGTATTTCTAATACTTCATAATATTCATATAGTGACTTGGAGACCCAACACTCTAAAAATGTATCAAGATATATAAAATTTGGTTTTATAAATTACAAAAAACGAGGCGGACTAGTACCTTTAGATATATCTAAGAAAGACACCCAATGACGTCACGATACAATGCAATATTAGAAAAATTTATTTATTTCACTTGTCACCGTCGGGACTCAAACCCGAAACTTCCAAATTCCAGTTTGAATAAATAAATTTTTCTGATATCGCATTGTATCGTGACGTCATTGGATGTCTTTCTTAGATATATCTAATATAGAGGTACGAATCCGTCTCGATTAGATTGAGCGTCTATATAATCTACAATCTCTAGCTGTCTCTTAACCGACGCGTTCTTTCGTTGATAAAACAATATAGAGGATTAGTTAACTTGCCAACAGATGACAGTTTTCTCTCATTTAAAATATGGTTTAATAGCGTGAGATTTTACTAATTTGTCTAGACTCTAGTTAATTTATTAAACAAAAATTTGCAGTCAGAATTATTTTCAACTTATCTGAACTAGTGGTGGGCAAAATCGCATTATTTCAGTATAAGAGAACGTAGTACTTACTTAAAAATTCGACAGATGACCAGTCCTATACATCCCACTTAGTAAATATTTGCAAAAAATAAACACCCTTTTTTTATTCTTTGAAAAAAAGCATGGCCCTCTTTTTTGCTTGGTGATCTACTAATGGTTAGTAATATAGCAAAAATCATGGTTATCTTGATTTACGTACAATTTTCTTTTTTTAGTAAAATATTTTTTTTCTCGAAAACTGTACATTTTAGAGAAAAAAAATATTTACATTTTTTTCGTATTATAACATCTAGAATTCATTTATATTTTTTTTACCTATGTTAATACGTGACATTGAGAACGTTTTTTTTAATAACCGATTTGACTCAAAATCTAATCAGATCTGAGTTAAAGACTGATAAACACAATAGAACAATCGGCATGGCCGTATGTTGTTCCGTTTTTACGATATCGAAGGCGAAAAATTGACCACACGCACACACACACACACACATACAGACATCAGTTAGAAAATGATCTTAAACGATTGCTAGGGCCTCAAAACGTGAAGATCTGTTAAAATCTCGAAATATTTTTTTCGGACTAAATCCATTAGGCACTTTCCTACCATAGTAGAGGTTGGAAAGTAAAAATGAAGTTGGACAGCTATAACCAGTTTTTGTGTGTTTTATTTATTAAAGTAATCTTTTTCGCTGTCGGTAGAAGCTAATAAGTGGATTATTATTTCAAATTTCAAATTAATTTATTCCTCAATTCAAATAAATACAACTTCATATAATTATTAAAAATAATAGTAAATTGAAAATATAAATGAATACTAAGCCCAGTTAAATAATCAGTGTAAACCAGGTGGCTTATTCAAAAAACATTTTTTCTGTGAATTATTTGATGGTCGATTTAATTGACCAGACTTCCAGTTGTAACGTGCCGCCACTGTATGCCGAGTACATTTGTTTGTGGGAGTGAGTTTTAGCTGGCTGACATACATATTGTGCTGTATGTACGTACAAACACGTACCTATGGCACACACTCATGCCACGGATGCCATCGCTGCACTGTTGCCAAATGCTTTCGAAAATCCCCTGCTAGTCTTCTGAAAAATTCCTAGATTCGGGAAAATTCCTCACAAACCAACATTTTAGATTTAAGAATGTCATTTTTTAAGCTGAAAGTTGTATCAGAAACCAAGCATAATTCTGGGTTACAGAATGCATTGTCAGAAAATGTAGTTTAACAATGACCAAACATATTTCTCCATAAGAAAAGCATTGCAGAATTTCAAATCGATCCAGCTTGAAAAATAACTGATCGATTAAAACGGTATTTTTTAAACCTAGTTTTATTTTATATACAAATTCCACTTCGAAACAACATTTTTCTACGCATTTTGATCAAAATTTAGCTTGAAAAGCGAACTCTTCTGTGTAGATCAGTAATTTGTTTTTCTATTAAATAGATTTATACGGCTGTTTTGCAATTGAAAATCTATTGATTCCTTTGCATATATAGAGAATGTTAGACTGGTAATCTTGTCACGGATGAGTAATGCAAGCTCATTCCGCCGCGATAGTGGAAAGGTTCAGGTTAGAGTCCTGACTGTGACTATAGTTGTCAAAATGATTTTTTCCGATATTTTCAGGAATCAATTATGTAATTGGCTACTCTTCCAATAAAAAAATTCATTTGTTTTTCTGTTAGTACAAAAGTTTGACAACGACATTAAACTGTACCTGAATACATAAAATCTGTAACAGTAATGTCAAATCAGATTTTCTGACAATAAAATTAAGCAAAATCGCAGGATAGTGGACAAAATAATTTGATTTATTAAATTAAATGTACGACGTTTCGTCTATAGATTTAGACTTTTTCAAGTACAATCATAAAAATAACAATATTTATGAAAATTAATATTAATTACTAACCATAGCAATTAACATAAGATAGGGTACATAAGACAAAAACATGGTAACATGGTAACAAATTATTATGGAGGGTAGAGTTAAGGAGAACACTCTCATATGGGGGAACAGTTGCAAAAGTGTCCAGCTGTAAGCTGTAAATAACAGTTCCAAATCTCTCCAGAGTGGCGCCAAAATAGCAAGAGAGTATGAAATGAACTTAGCAGTTATTGACTGAGTGAAGTGCGCTGAGTTGAAAAATTTAATATTTTTGATGACTAGAGTAGTTATAACAAAACTGCAGTATACAAAACCTCAACTGTTTGCGTAGTCCAAAAGTTCAAAATAATTTTGTAAATATAACCTAAAATAACTACTGTCAGATAACGTGGACGGTGATTTAATTTCCATGATCTGTTTTACATCAGAAATTTCAGTTTTTTAATAATTTTTATAAGAGAATTCTACTTTTGAAGAAATTTCAAAAATTATTATGTGGAACTTTTATAAAAAAATGAAAAGAATATAATTGATTGACAAATTCAAGTATGTATTTGCAGGTGTTTTAAATTTGGCGTTTGTAATTTTTTATAAAAGCAATCATTGTTAAAAAATTAAATAATTTTTCAGGCGTTCATTTATATTGGGATTATCTTTATTTACTATTTTATGCATAATTACAAGTTTACCAATGATATTTGACTGTTTTTCTTTTGAAAAGCGGAAGTTATGCTTTCCTTCTTTACTTCACTGTCCTACTCTAGTATTATTTGGCGCATCCTTTAAAATTTACACTCTTGCTATTGTGGCGCCACCAATTTATCGCCTTTTGACGGACGCTTTTTCATATGCAGAGAGAGTTCTCCTTACCTCTACACTCCATACAAATTATGTTGACTATAAATTTTAACAATCAATAATAATAATAATACAAAAATTAGTATAATTTCATAATATAATTGTACTGACTACTTAAATTTTGAGTGTCTGTTCTATAATTGATTGAATTGTTTTTTCTAATAAAACACATTTCACTGATATTGCGTTTCTTCCAATTTGACTCTTTATCTAATATTTGAACTTCATTGAACTTCATAGACGAAACGTCGTACATTTAATTTAATAAATCAAATTATTTTGTCCACTATCCTGCGATTTTGCTTAATTTTATTATAATCACGATGGACACGATTTCTAATATAAATTTTCTGACAATGTTTTCTGTAACCCAGCATTATAGTAATATATTTTGAGGCCTAGTAATTTTACTCAATATGTGGCAACACTGGACTGCAACTACAATGCTGCATTAATGATTTATCATAGATTGCATTATTATAATATGTATGTGAATTATGTAAAGTGCCTGGTCCTCCGGTGATGAACAAACAGACCCGTACTCCCGCCATCCACACCCGCACTTCCACCATAACGAAATTAATGACTAGTTATTATACAAACTAAACATATAAAATATATAAATGTTGCCGAAACAAAACAATAGTTCAATAAAGAATATTATTGAAATTGGATTTTTGTTTTCACAGCTTTTTTTTATCAAGTTTCGGTAAGTAAAAATTCTTTCTACAAAAAAACAAGAGTCAACATTCTAGATTATCAATAAAATGATAAAATATTTGTAACATTCTTTTTACTGTATTTTCGAATTCGGCGGCCATGTGCATATTATAACGACCGGTAATGTAGAGCTTTTACAATTTTTTATCTTGTTTGTCTCGTTTTTTGCAAGTTGACGTTATGAACACGCGGGTTGGCTGTGCTTGTAGTCTGCAAGAAGTATTTTTATTTTTCGCTAATATTTTTCTATTGTTTTTCGAGACCTCACTAACGTAGTGTTTTTAAGTGTAACTTCTTATGCGAGTTTGGACCGTTTAACGTTTGCGTTAAATATATAACGCTACCATTGTAACTATGGCAACGAAAAACAAATCATATATTAAATTCTGTATAAATGTCAATTTACAACGTTTAGATATAGATTTTGCGTAAGTAATTTCACTTCTGTAGTGTGCAGTGTAAACAACATATCACTGTTTGCCGGACGGCGTTCATATACAGTTCGGCCATCGCCGACAAACTGCACCGTTCCAAATCGCTAACTAAAATCATTGTTTGCCGAACGGCGTTCGAACAGTTCGGTTGTCGCCGGCCGATCTGTATAACTTTGTCCACTTAAAAACTGGAGTTCCAGATCACTCACATAGATTCACTGTTTGCCCGACGTATCTAGATTGTGCGTAAGTGAGATTCACTTCTGTAGTGTGTAGTGTAAACTACACGATCTTATAGTTAAATTAAATTTTACTGCGTAATCTTTGAGTATTGCATTCCTCCGAGGGTCATGACACACACCAATTTTATTTTGTAAAGGTCACCGACTGCAGGGGTTTTTGGGCCTTATACCAATTTATATTTTCAATTTATTAATTTCTATTTTTAATAATAAATTGACAATCCAATTGACACTTAAGTTCTCGAACTATTATCTCGGTATTGGGAGCTTGTAATCGATGAACTATAGTAAATGTCACATAAACAATAGCATTCCAACGATCTCGGCTTAAAAAGTGATATTCCAAATGATACCTACTTTTATGTTACCAGTTTCCAAATTTCAATCTGGGAATTGGGATTTTGTAATCAACGCCATATAAACAACATAACCCTTCATACAGTGTCGTCTTATTAAGTTCCTGTAGGTACAGTTTTTAATTTGAATCAAGTAAGTTAGTGACTAACACATCGGTTCTAATTGCAAGAAACCTAAACAATAATCTACAACAATCATTTTATGTACTCAGTTTTGGATTATCATTCAAATTTTTTTCATTATCTCTGTATTTTTAATTAGCTATTTTATGAAAACAAAGAACTAACAATGGTTTCCAAATTATGGGAGGCAGAGGTTGAAATGGAAATTTCCAGAGAGATGCAAGGTTAAGACAATTTCGTTTAAAATTTTTATTTATCATCGTAATTTTTTTTAATGTTTTCATATCACTGACAAAAAAATATGAAAACGATAAAAAAATTCTGTAGTGAAAAACAGGGCTTTATGTTTATTTTTAATTTTAAATTACGAACTGAATTTTTTGTTACCAAAGGAGGTTGCGGTCTGCGGAGTCATGAGGTATTCAGAATTAAAATTTTAACCGACAAAATATGATCGCAAATGTGCTAGAAGTACCTATTCAATTGTCGATGACTTCGCTCGTGTGAACGTCGATTGTTATTGAATGATTCATTCGCGTTATGTCGATTTTGACGAAACTCCTTAACAGGAATGCAGCGCTGAGAAAAGTATGCTATATTTTAAGTTGGGAAAGTAATTGATTGCATCATATTAAGTGTGTAACTAATGGCCGGTTTATCGTACATTTTAATCACGATGTTTTTTAATCACAAGCTGTTAAATGACGGGATGCTATGGTAACGAAACGCACAACGAAACGCAGCAACCAATGAACACGTATAGCTGTCAAAATTTAACAGTGTGATTAAAAAACATCGTGATTAAAATGAACGCTAAACCGGCCATAAGTTTCATCAAAATCGATACAGTCGTTTTCGAAATTTGCCGGTACAAAACAAAAATTCTGGAAATGTTTTTAATTGTCTAGATATCATAGAATAAATACCTCCCGAAAAACCCGCAAGAAAACATAATTACTTACAGACAAAAGTCGCAAGACATTTTTTATTATGTTTTGATTAGCTCTTGTCTGTTACCATTTTTTTTTTTTTTTTTTTATTTTGAAATAATGAAAAGAAAAGACAACAAAACAACATAAAGTCATGTGCATCAACTTACC
This sequence comes from Mongoloraphidia duomilia, assembly GCA_039654895.1. NCBI lineage: Eukaryota > Metazoa > Arthropoda > Insecta > Raphidioptera > Raphidiidae > Mongoloraphidia > Mongoloraphidia duomilia. The sequence continues at coordinate 21,267,082 of CM077525.1, read as the reverse complement.
ATTTGTACCACAGAAAAGTTGTGGGAATGAAAATTGTAGGAAATGTAATCCTCTTTAAAACATTACATAATGAAAGAATTGCTTAAGTCGACCGTTTCTGAGAGATTTCGAAAAAAGCAAAAAAGGTGGTAAAATTTCGTGGTTTTTCGGCTCCCCTCACGTTAGCACAGGGTCCTCGAAGTCGAAAACTCAGATTCTACTCCACAGAGTACCCGCAAACAACACACCAAAATATCATTAACTTCGGAATACTTTCCAGGTAAAAAGTACGTGACTGCTGGACTAACCATAGAAATATCATAGATAGAATAGGGAAGCCACCCAAAAAAGTGTGGATGCAAAAGATAGAGATGGAGAAGAGAGCAGTTTTTTTCAAGGTAACAGTGTCACTTACAATTGTGTCTATGCCTCTCCTACTCTATCTATGATACCTCTATGTTCTCTAGCTATGATATCTCTATGTTATAGACACGACTATCTGGACTCAAACTATAAATCCGTTATATCAGTGAAATTACATAAATTCGAGATGCTTGTAGCTCTGCTCTCTCTTTGTTCGATCTTCAGTAATGGCTGTGAGCCTGTGAGGTGTAGAATAACCACACACAAAACAGACATTACAGCGGTGCTCGTTTAACCGTCGCGAATACAATTGATATGACAGTTACACGCGCATCGGTGTACAGTCATACAGACAATGCGGGATACAGATAGAGGCTTGTCACTGACTGTACTGTCTGTTATGCCTATTTAAATGTATGTCATAGAGTTGTATTATGTTAAATTACGGCTAGTAATCGACATAACGTACAGCCGATCCGAAATACATAACGCTTTTGGATGCTTTGTAGGCTTGCGCAAAACAGTTTCAAAGACACGGAACAATTCTTTTGTTGAGCGGAAATATGTCCAACATGTCCGAGAAATGATCTCGTTCCACTGTTTTGTTGGCACTTAGCATTGAAGAAATAAAAAACCTTTCATTAGTAGAGTCTAAAACGTCGAGTTTACCCGAACTTGTCATGTATCCGATACAGTACATATGCTTATGCACTCTCATCCGGGAGCGAATAATCTGTGACCTTTCACCGTTGTGACATCTCATGATGACATCGGACTATAATATTATGGAGTATGGACATGCTTAAGTGCGTGCTAGGGTAAAGATGTTCACAAATCAAAAATATATAGATAAATCATTGTAAAATTTAACGGAATACAGATAACAAACTACACACGTAACAATACCTACCTATTTATAAATAGGTACTTATTATCGTGTAGCAGCTGTTAAAATTCTAAAATTATAGAGGAATTAGGAAGTTATCATTGAACAAAAATACTAATTATGATATTGTCATTTGTCACATCATTGTAATGAAGATAACTTTTAAAATTCTGAAAGAATTATTTATATAGCTTTAATTTCAACGGAGATATTCAATTTCTTGTACGTGGGGCCGCAAACGAAACTGATTTATGATTATGACGTCACGCGGTACAAATATGCTGTTTTTTGGCTGAACCTAAGTTACTTAGTAACTGTTTTGTTGTAATACAGACTTTTCCATTTACTTAAATTAAAATAAACTGACAGTAAAATTGAAAAAAAAAAACAACACAAAAATCATTTGTTAAAACGATCTGAAGCTACGTAAAAAGAAATAAAATTCTTCCAGAAATACGTCAAAGCTCTTATTAAGGCCACCCGGCGTTTTTTTATATAAAACTTTGCACAAAAAAAGCCTGAAATTAGGAATTTACATTTGACAAATGACAATTGATATATTTTGATCATATGCATGGTCGCATGGAGACCATGATTTGATGCACAAAACGGTCACATCAAAAGCGTTCCAACCGATGTCTACGTTTGTACCGTCACAGGACTGTGCAAGGTTGGCGCATGCGCACAAAAACGATTAAAACAGTTTCGTTACCGTTTCAAAACGATCCATTTATAGCAGGTTGGAACATAGCTTATTTTACCTCAAAAGTCGAGAACCACAGAACCGATTTGTGAAATTCTTTCACTGTTTAAAAGTCTCCTTCTAGACGTGTAACAATTACACTACGATAAAACTAGTGATTTGAACCTGGCGAACCGGCTAGCATAGTATGTGTATTATACAGTGCGTACGACACGTATAGTTCACTCTATGCGCGCAAACGACCGTCACGTATAGCTACAAACATCCTGTATGTATAGCCGGGCGGAAGGCGTGGGTATGGGACAGAGATATGGATGGGCTCACTGGATGGGTTTTATGCTGGATATGTAATGTTTGTGTGCGCATATACATGGGTGCCGACTACCAGATTGCTCAAGTATTGTAACAGCAATACAAGTCCTGGTATTTAAAATTATCAAAATTATTATTAACTATAGTGTAGTAAATTCGCAGATATGTAAACAGTAAATAATAAAAAACAGTTTTTTCAATAGTACGATGTTTCGTTTATTGATTTAAACTTTTTCAAGTACTTTATACTAGCAGTAAAAAATTATAAATAAGTTCACATACCTGCCAATTTACTACATTAATTATATAAATATGGACACGAAATCTACTAAATATTATTATTAACGTGTCATAGGGCAGGAATATTACATCATCACTGATCTAGAATGGCGGATTATAAACGCAAATTATTTACTACATGGAAAAAATGGGTATGTCTGTATCGCGGGTACAGACAGATGACGTGAATTTACCGTTAAACACAAATAATTATTGTATTCGTTGTCATGGAAAAAATATAGGTATCCACTTTTATTTATCTTATAAAATCAAATGTTCGTAAAATATAATAAGAAAATAAAATAGATAATTATTTTGTTTCTTTATATTTTAACTTATTGTTATCCAATACCTACAATTATTAAAAGAAAACTATATTAAAAGCCTTCGGGATTCGAACCTGCAGCGCTTGGCGTTTGTACCTGTCTGTGGACTTGTATTTTTCCACACGGCCACCTGGCTTGTGTATGAGACCTTAACATAGTTATATATGCTGTGTTTTGTTTCACATGTCAACCGCTTCCGACTATTTCCGTGCCATCTACTATTTCTAAAATGCCACCCCAGTATGTGACATTAGACTTTATTCATGTCAAAAAAGAAATAAAAATGAAAAATGTGTAGGATATTGAATAAAGGGATTGACTAATAGATTCCAAAATTAAAAAGTTCTAAATAAAAATAAAATTTAAAAAATCATTAACTCCAACTGCGAAACAGTAGAAAGCAAACTTCCATTATGAAAAGCAATCGGCGGGTAACCAAAACTAACAACTTTTTACCCGACTACTTATTGGAAGCTTGCTTTTGTAGTCGGGTTTCAGTTTTTTAAACTTTTATAACATCAAATTGTATCTATAGTTGACGGCGTTACTAATAAAGCGTCTTACACTATTATGTTCAGGCCAATTGCACGAATTTCGCATTTAACTATAATAGTCTGATTTTATGATAAATATAGGTGAGAGCAACCTTCGAAAATTTATTAAGTCGGCGCTTATGAATATACATACAGTGTGTTCTATACGTATGGATGTGTGTGTGTGTGTGTGCGTGTGTCGAGGCCGCATTCACTGTGTGTTGTGCGGATCTGTCGGAACTGCGTTGTTGCCGCGGGGACTACATGTGTGTGTAGAGGGCGCGCGCGCGCGATCGACGCTCCTGTTAACTCGGGAGGTTTGTAGAACTCACAGCGCTTTCTCTATTTTCCTCTCATAAACAAGTCTCTGCTCTACATTTCCAGTTATTGTACACTTTGCCTAAGTAATAATGCAGTAGGTAATGTAGAGTTGCGACTGTATAGAGCATAGGATGAGATTTTTAACTATTTTGGCATAGCGTGATCTGTGCTTTGCATATTTACAACAGTATATTGTGACATTATAACGAGTTTAACTATTTTGTTACTGTGTGATTAGCGCTTTGTATACAACGCACAGTAAATTTATAATGAGTTCGTTTTACCGTGTGATTGGTGCTTTATATAATAATAGTAATAAGGAAACTGAGAAGTGGGAAAAATATCAAAACATTCTTTTTGAGCTCAGAAAGCAGTACCTACCCAAGAGTATTCTGTTAAATTAATAGTCCCTATAATGAGGTTGACCCACTATATTGAAAGTTGTTGTTTTTTACGGATATCATTGTACATATTCTAGGTGTATCATCAATATCCATTTTTGGTAGGAATTTTGAAGCATTTATTATTAAAAAAAAATTATTTAATTTTACAGGAATTTAAAATTGCCGCTAGTTAAAGGGCCAATCAGAACACGCGCGCCATTCAAGCGACGAAATATGGCTCAGACAGCGTTGTCGTTGTGATGTCAAATTCCGTAATAATTAATTATTGATTAATTTCTCAGCAAAAACATCTGAAAATAATATGTAATAAAAATATCACTACCTATTATAGATATTTGAACGTATTAGGCAGCTAAAACACGCTTCTTGATGCTTGATAGTTGTAAATACGACAACTGCAGTGTATTTTTAATTCTACTGGATTTACTCTTATTGCAAGCGCGACCAACAATTTTTAACTTTATTATTTTTAAGATCTTTCAGAGTCTCTAAAAATTCCGAAAATTTTGGTAACCCTGAATTCAAAAACACTGCCGAAAAAAAACGTGGGTTAACAAATTATTATTGTCATGTAAACGTACTACGTTACTAACTTATTATTACGTAACTATAATGTTATCTATAAATACATAAGAGCACGACAGACGGGCCAGTTCTCTGTAATCAATTCACCAATAAAACTTATAATAAAAGCTATTCAAAATATTAAAATTATAATGAACCACAATACGCTACATGGTGACAGCGGTGGGATTATAAAATATGATATAAATTTTAGTGAGTATCTATCTTAAAAACAAATAAGCAAAAAAATCTATAGATGAAACCTATAATTATATAGCCTTTTTAGGTCGGTTAATAATATCTAAAATATAAATTATACATAATATATGACAACTAAAAATATTTCTATCAACACTAAAACAATTTTTGAGCAGTCAGCTGATTAACATTTGAAACAACAATGAGTAACCAACTTCAGTTCATATTTTTAAAATGTTGTGTAGAAGATCTTCACCTGAGTACAAGAGGATACGCAGCGTTCTGATTGGTTCGTTTTGTGTTAGACGTCGCGTCGTGAAGTTGTCACATATGTATTGAATAGAGAGATTATTTATCGGAGCGTTAAGTTTAGCAAACCTGGTACATAACATTGGCACAGAGGGTGTTCGTAGAATGGGTTCCCCCATCTGCCGGAATCGCGTCTACGCGGGTTACTCTGAACAGAACAAGATCGCAAATATGTGTTGACTGCGTGTTCGAATTTCCGACTCCCTTATTTTGTAGAACGGCGCCACCGTCCAATTAATTTATAGAACCGAGCATCATTAATAACGCTACGAATTGAATTTCATTCATATACCGTTGTACGTACAAATCTAAATAACTTGCAGAATATCATTCTGCACCGGGCTTTGCACAGCCGTGGTACTAGCATAGATGAATTATTAGTTAAGTTGATAACAGATGGCAGTAAAAAATAAATGAAAAACCGTTTCCTCTGTTCCTAGATGACGCTTACTTAAGAAGAAGATTGTAGATTATAGACGCTCAACAGCTGAGGTCATCAGCGTCTAGCGTTTACTTAAAAGTTTGCACTATAAGAGAGGACGCGAAAGTATACCGGTGAGTGAGAGAGAGAGTTTCACTTCTACTGTTTGGTCTTAGTACACACTCTCTTTTCGACAAGTAGTGCCTACTTACTATTTAGTGACTGACTAATAATGCCTTGTTCTTCTGTGATAAATTTTTGGATTTTATAAAAAAATCTGTTTTTCATTTTATCTTAAAAATGTAAATGAAACTTGAAGGGCGTCTTATCCAGTCGCGGCGCCTCTGTGCGCCGCAAACGTTGCACACGAGGTCAGCGCGGCACAGGAGAAGGTCTGGAAGCACTGATTTAATGGGCAACGGCGCAACTTGCAGTGCAGTTACTGTATGTAATGTGAGGGTGGCAGTGCCGTATCTAGGGATTGGCCATCGCCAGGTGCGCCCGAAAGAAAGATCTAGAGATCGGCGGGGATGGCCCTCGCCAGGGGTGCTCGAAGAAAAGGAGCGCCGATCTGACACAGCAACATTAACTTGTTAAAAATCTTTTTTTTTGGCAGAGGAGGAAATCCTTTTTACGGACACTTAGGTAGTGTGGGACTCGGACCGTAGTCCTATACCCACTAAAACCCCCTCATTCTCGCTCCTTGTATCCCTCCCGCGGCACAGACGTCCATTAAAGATCTAGATCCAGCTACCCAACTTGACTTGTTAAGGTGTATTCCAATTACATATATGGTGTGATTACAAAAGAATAAGTCGGTTTACACAAGCAACCGGTTTCGGAAAACTGTCGGTACCAGCGTAAGATATTCGACTTGTTTGGTGGATCAATGCCATATTCACGACGAAAAGCCCGTTGCACAACCAGACTCACTTTTCGCATATTGCAACACGCAAAACGATTTTTGTTGAGCTGTCACCATCGTGACAGCTCTTACCTTGGCAACTAGCGCTTCCTAGCGGTAACCTAACCTAACTTGAGGTTATAGCGGTTATTTTAAGGGGTCGCGCAGCTCTGTAGCTTGTACCGTTTAGAAAATACAGACTTTTGAAACCGACTTATTCTTTTGTAATCACACAGTGCATTGCTTCCGGGATCCTGTTGACGTCTTGAGGTGCCCAGGCCTCCCTTCGCCAGAGGCGCAAGGAGTTTTAGATACAGCACTGTGCGACAGAGTTGAAATTTCGAGTGTGCAGTCAACGCATATAATTATATGAAAATCATATTTGACTCCGCCATATACAATACACAGTATTACAGTATATGCGTGTCCTATATTATATAGTATACACAACCTCTAGTATTATACATATGTAGGCATGTATACGTTTGAACGAGTATATTCCCTACTGTACAGTACTCCATATTCTGTTCTATGGGTGCGTTAGCTCTATCCGTGTTTTGTTCGCAGTGAAATACAGTTAACTTGGTCGCCACTCCTTGTAGATTAACCACAAACAGTGACGTTTATTTACCAGCAATTCCATTAGATTTAATGGAGTCGTCCCACATTTTTTTTTTCTTTTGACGGTTAGAATCTACATTACAAAATATAGGCTATAAAACATTTTTTTGAGAATTGTTTCAAAGCTTTTTGTGCAAACATTTCTTTTTCAAAAGTAATTTTAAACATGAAATATAATGATGCGAACTATGGCCATCCAATCACGGTTGAATATCCTGCCGTCTCATCATATTGAAAGATATCTCGTGACCAGAGCTGGGCAAAGCAGCGAACCAAAGTGCTTGAAGCACATAGCATTTAAAAGCTCGATTTATTCAAGCAACAAACACTTTCGTTTTCAAAAATGCTTAAAAGCATCGAGCACTCACTAAAGTGCTTGAAAAAATTAAGCATCAAGCAATAGGTATTTTTAAAAGTAATTTCTTAACTTCCAACATTACAGTACAAAAATCCAAAGTTCAAAACATACATTTTGTTTATCAAAATAAGATAAGGATAGGTACTTAAATGAAATATGTACCCGATACTAATCGATACAAAATCTCTCACTGATTTTGTTTCAAGAAAAGAAGATGATTAAATCGTTCGTTATAGGTATGAAAATATTCCAGATACAATTAAAAGCGTAAGTAAGGATTTCTATGGCGACATTTTTTTAATGTAAAATTCTATCAAGTACAGTATTTTGATCTCTGCGCTAAAGAAGCGAAAAATAAAAAACAAAAAAAAATGATTATGCATGCGGCAAGTTTGTTGAAATTTACTGTATGTGTATTGTTGGATATCGTGCTTTATATAGGTATCCTATATCAGGGGAGGCTTTGGAAACATTTTTATTTATTTTTACTTAATAATATGTGAAGGGTAGACAAAAACGAAGAAATAATAAATACAACGGTTATTCGATTTACCCAGTCAATAATACGGCTGGCATTGTTTAGTAAAACAGTTTGTCGGCTTCAATTCTGCATAGTTCTTTAGAGAGAAATATTTTTAATTAAGATCGAGAAATCTGTAGCACAGTGTTAACAAAAATTACAACCATTTAAATACTTACCCCACAATTTCGAAAAAATTCTTCGCTGCAGACAATCTGAATAAATAAATTAATAATAAAATAAACAACTAAAATAACTAACTAAAATATCTTTCTACATATTAGTGAAAGAATTTTTTGAATAAGTTCACTATAGCGCCAGAGATAAGAATTTATGATTTATTACCCCCCCCTTGCCCCGCGAGAATCAAAATAAAATATTGCCCATATCACTCAGGGATAGTGTAGCTTTCTATTAGTGAAAGAATTTTTAGAATTGGCTCAATAGTTCCAGAGATTACTTTTTTCACTCGGCCGAAGCCGGTTTTTTTTTAGACAAAAAGTAGCCTATGTCCTTCCCCAGAATGCAATCTATCTCCTTGTCAAATTGTATCGAAATCTGTTCAGCGGTTTAGGCGTGAAAAGGTAACAGACAGACAGAGTGACAGACCGACAAAGTGACAGACAAACAGAGTGACAGACAGAGTTACTTTCGCATTTAAAATATTAGTAAGGATTAGTGCTAATATAATCTTAAGATTGAAACACAAATATTTTTTTTCTAAATAAAAAGATAAAATTATTATAACAAAAAAAAGGGTGTGGGTCTCGGGACCCTTGACAGGTGTGAAACATCAAAGAAAACGTAATTGAACTCGGTGGTATTCTCTATGTAGTAGTATATATTTTTTCAAAAGCAGCAACTAACTGTTATGCTGACGTAATCTTATATACTGCACTGTAACACCGCGTGTGTTACAGTGCACGCCTGAGCCAAGAGAGAGAGAGAGAGTGCCGCAGTGGCGTGGAGAACAGCAGCGAAGGAGCGGACCAAACATTTCGTTGCATATTTCCTCTCACGCGGCTGTTCACAGCCCGACAAAAGATGTTTCACATCAAAAATACAGTGAGACACTATACCTATATTAATACATTTTATAGAATTTCTGAGAATTATGTTAGAAACATGTCCGAGGAATGATCTCGTTCCACTGTTGCGGATTGCGAACCGATCTCGTTCCATAGTCTAACTTAACGAACAGGAATATGCTTCGTAGTGTAAAACGCCGTCCCTGCCCAAATATGGCGCTCTCATTCGGGAACTCTTCCTGTGGCCGTCGTTGAAACTGACGATCAATGGCGGCAGATCTGGTGGTGAAATCGGACTATATGCCGGTGTATGAACATGTTAAGATAAGGAAAAATAGAAAACATTTCCAACAGAGGACATGGTTCCTGGAGCTATACATGTTCGGAACTACTAGTGACTAGAAATCTCATCGTGGTGGAAGCGACGGGTATAGTCAATACGTAACCAATGCGTGCATTATTACTGAGTCCGGATCTGTGGTTGAGTGTGGCGCCGTTCACACCACCGCCACCACCACCCCCCTCAGTGCGATCTCGTTGGGTCGGGCTGATGGTTGGAATGACGAGCCCCTTCACTGCAGATAATGCTGCCGCTCGGACCCCATCCCACAGCCCGACAACCCTACGTGTGCCAGTGCTTGGTTCTACAAGGTGATCTCTTGTTATACGACTTTCGCACGATCATATAGTGATTCGCTATACACCAAATACTAACACAGCCACATGACAGACTTATCCGCTAGGACACAGTTTCTAGGACTCACGGGGTTGCCGGGGCGCATGGATAATAATAATTATTAAGAATATTAAGAGAACTGTGATTAGAAAGTATAAACAAGCCGTGAGGTGGGTCGTTTATTAAGACTAAAGTGCGACCCTTGAGGTCCACACGACGAACTTCCCAATTTGATAAATATTTAATAATAATAATTAAATTAGATATTACACAGAAAAGTAATCATTTTAATCATTAAAACATAATTATTATTTATTTTTTACAATAATTAAAAAAAAAAAAAAACGGCTGAACCGATTTTTATAAAATTTATGTCGGATCAAAATGACGTTAACACGCCTCGATTGACACTCTTACGAAGTCGATATAATTTTTTATTCGTGAGATATTGTGTAAAATCTACTTTTTTGGAGGTTATTTGGTTAAGAAAAAAGAACGGCTGAACCGATTTTGAAAAAATTTCTTTCAGATCATATTTACGTTAATACGCGTCGATTGGCACCCTAACGTAGTCGATATCATTTTTCATTCTCGAGATTTCGTCTTAGAAAGAAATGGACACATACGTACGTACATACGTACGTACACACACACACATACATACACACACAGACATCTTTCTAAAAGTAGTGTAAAAATAGTGTAGTGACCTTGAAATATAAAAATTTTTTTTCCTTTTTGATTTCGATTTTCGGACCCATTACAATAACTTCCAATGGGAAGTTAACAAGCAACAATTTAGTCACTGTTTAATCACAACAATTTTATTATTAGTTTTACATTTCGAGATTCCATCATCAGCAAAAAATAGACTGTAGTAGTTGTTGATGGAAGCATTGCTGTGGAAATGTTCATCCAATAATAACATTTTTGTGGTAAGAAGTTTACATTGTTGTTTTTTATAATAATAATAAAGACATATATTTCATGAAAAAATACAAATTAAATGTCAAAACAAATTTATTTGCATTGGAATTTATATGCTAAAGTTGAAGAAAATAACAATAAAATAAAAAATCAAAACAGAAAAGAGGCGTTCAAGGGAAATAAATAATTCGAACTTATCCCACTTCACTGGGCGTTGCGTGGCCTGTAAAGTGGGAAAACTTATAAATAACTGCATACGGAGAATTTCTAAATGAGAACAATACCTACTCCTAAAAATAATTCTAGATTATTATTAGTGTATTTGCCATATGGCACATACACTATTGGCGTCGGTCGGATGGCGGGACCTAGGGGTCGGACCAAAATTTCTCGACGTTTCATAGCCTCCTGAACACTTTGGCATCATTTTTGGAAATGTTTATATATATATGTATATATATATATATATATTTATATATTTATTTATTTATATATATATATATGTGTTCGCGGCATAACTCTCGAAAGACTTAATTGATTTGAACGAAATTTGGTACACACGTTGGAATCCATCACCGCACGGAACCTATTTAAAATGGGCCCAATCGGAGTATTTTAAGGGTAGTTTTTAGGGGTTGAAAAAAGTTTTTGCGCCCGAAAATACCGAAAAAAATTTCAGAATTGTTTCAAAATTGAAATTTAACCTTTTAGTAAATATCAAAATGTGCTGCTAAAATTTTAATAAAATCGGCCCGATAGGACCGGACTTACAAATTTTATGAAAACACTAGTTTTGCGGATAGTGATTTACTTACTGAAGGGTGTATTTAATTTGGTACAGAGGTTGCAATGATAATAATATTGAAATTAAGAAAAAAATATTATTTTAAGGGATGTATTAAGGGGTTGAATTTTTTATTTTGTCCAAAAACAAACTTAAGTTCACGTATTAAAGCCACAAGGCCTGTAATAGCAAATACACTATATTGTCGGCAGGGTTTGGCACTGCGACCCGAGTTTTTTTTTCGTTAACGTCGTTTTAACCCTGGGAAAGTCGAAACGCGCTCACTTTCCAATGCATCTTGTATACAAAATTATTACGTCACAGTCCAACACAAAAATAAAATATCATTCATTGAGTTTAGGGCGCCCGAATCAAGGTCACGTCCGACCAGGTCAGTTTTGACCACCTTGATTTGTAGATCAGGTCCGAATTCCGATCACGTCTAGCGTTTGACATTTTTAACTGGGAAAATTCTGACCACACGCTTTAATCCGTTTATCTTGGAAAATACTTAGATACTTCAAAATTAAAAGATATTTGAGTGGCGCAGTAATATACTTGCTTAAGTCGTAATTAGATACAAAATTATTAGAGATAAAGTTTAACATAGATACCAAATTAATCATTGCTGTTTAGCAACATTAATAAATTTTGTATTACTGTTCAACTTTGAGGGCAGTATAGCCTAGTGGTTAGCGTGCTTAGTGCCGCAACCTCTGGACTGGACTGCCGTGGGTTCGAATCCCGTGGGTTCATGGATGTTTTGTGATGTTATTTAGTTTTAAGATAGTTGTTATTAAATTTAGTGTACTTAGTTGAAAGACGCTAATGACCTGAGATGTCGACGCGTCTATAATCTACAATAAATTAAAATAAACTGTTCAACTTTACCTCTAAATTATTTTGCAAGTAGCTAATTGAGGTTAAGGAAAGTAAGCAAATGAGTCACTCATTTATCTGCTATTGACATGTTAAATACAAATAATGATCGGTTGACTTTAAACTTAGAAATAGAACAAAGAAGAAAAGAACATTAAATATTAAACCCAACGTCGACAAACCTACTGATACAGTAAATTTGTAATTGGTATGGCCGCTCCAAACTCTTTAAATGAAATCTTCACTCATACAGTCGGTATATGCGTATACACACAGGCGGTCGGACGGTGGGCGCTCGACCCCCAGGCCCCAACGACAGGGCCACCACTCACTACTATACTGGCGTACTGAATGTGTGCCGGCAGACCATTTAGTCGACCGTACAGAGTGCGCCAGCGGACATACATACATATAACCCGCGATCGTATTCTCCATCTCCGCTTCCCGTTCCTCTCATGGTCTCTGAGCCGGCGTCGTCATCGGTTCGCCCATTCCTTCTACGCACCGCCCGCCCGTCGCTGCACTAATATTTGGGCAAGGCTCGATAGGCACAAGAGATGACACTGCATCCCGTGGATATAATTGCTATATACTTGTTCAGACTGTATTTTAGAACTGGAAATTAGTATTTTATTACAAACGTTCGGAGCCATAGTTTCCAAACCAATATGCAATTGCATTTCATTAATGCTAATGATGTTCATATCGGTTTAACGTTTGATCCGTGCATTTGCAGGTTATGTTTTGTCGTTGTGTTATCGTCACTAAATAGTAAAATACTGATCCCATAGGCGCAGACTATCCATGTGAATCAGGGCCACATCTAGAGTTCGACCGAAGCTCCGGTTACGACCAAAAAATCAATCTTTGGAAAAACATTCGGCTTCGACCAAAATCAAGCCGAAGATTTTGCCGAAGCCGAATTTACTGAAATACTTGAAAGAGTATTCTAAATAACAGACACAACTCTGCAAATAATGAATATTAAGAAAAAAGCAAGAAATGAAAAAAGACTTCTCAACTTCAACGCGATTGAGTTCAGCTTAAAATAATAAGTATTTTCCCTCGATTTTTTTAGCATTATACAATACTTTGGGCTTCGGCCGAAGGTGAGAAAAAGACCGAAGTTCGGATTCGAACAAAAAAACTGACCTCTGGCCGGTCTTCAAATTACTTCGAATCAGGTAGTTTCGTTCACCTGGATTTTTGAGTCACTTGCGAACACGCCCCAGCTTTTGAAATTTTCAACTCGGACGGTTCCGAGTGTTCCAACCACATGCTTTAATCTGTTCATCTTGGAAAATAATTACCTACTTTAAAATTTGGCGATATTTATCTGCTAATGGCTTTTTAAATACTTGCAATAATATGATCAGATGCCTTTAAACTTAGAAGGAAGAAAAACCCATATAATATTAGACCAGTGAAATTAGTAGAACATTGTCAGAACATGAGGAAAATGGAGACATGCGCAAATGTTTCCACATCTGGCCTATATTTGCAAGAATTAGGATAAGAAAACTTTGGAAATCCGAAATAGTAGGTATTATTTAAATTCTACCATCCAGATTCTACACGTTCCTTATTTTTTTGCCATACCCACTACAAAATAGCTATACTTTCCATGCATGTATACCGGCCTGTAATGGATCATTTAACAGTTAGGCGTGCCGAAAACGTTTTCAATAGGTACATAAATAGTGCGGTAAGTAAACGGTTGCCATAGCAACTTCTGTTTATTCGCTCTATTTACCTCCTTTTACTGCATACTTACGGCCTGCTGTAAATGTAAAGACGCAAATCAACTGTATAAAAACTGGCAAAAAATACCATATATTTCTCGTGCGTAATATAGTATTATGACTCGTGTGACTGTAAAAACTCATTATCGCTCGTTTTTACATACTGTCACCACTTGCCAGTAATATACCCCATTACGCATCTAGATATACAATCTACTATTTCAATTCAGAATATCAATTATTTTTGGAAATAAAAATTTATAAATCTCAAGTTTACGGTTATGCCCCACCTTCCCCTAAATGTTTTAAATATGAGTTTTGTTAACAAACCTTGAAACCTTTCAATATAATACCCCATTTGAGAACGGTTCTTCTCATCTTTTGTCTGTCCCCACGCCACGTGATATACGAAACACCCTATACACGAAGAGCAATTAAGCGAATGTTTTTCATCACACGTATATATATATATATGTATGTATGTGACGTCATTTACGCAGGGTTTCGTTTGAAGAAGGCGACTTGCGTCCTCCGTAGGGGGCGGTTGTAATTGTGTGTGCACCCCGTGTGTGCCGTCCCCACGCTTCAAGTCACCCAAACTCCGCATCGCTTAAGAAAGTGTTCGTATATATATATATTGGAGAGAAGATTGTGTACAATAGAATCATCTTCTCTGGTCAAATTGTATCTGGAAGACGTCAGGAATAAGTTCAAAACAATAACAAAAAACTCCAGAGAGCAGGCGAGCAAGAGAGAGAGAGAGATAGTTGTGTGTTTACTGTTTACCTAGACGATAACCGTCGTGGCCTGGCGTCGTCTTTCGCGGACGTCAAACCAGGGAACGTCGTCGGTCGTCGGCTCGATTCTTTAGCTCTTATTCGACCATCATAAACAAATTAGACAATAGCCACAACATTGTATGTTATGACGAGTTGATGGTTAGTTGAATAAGGACAATAATACGTAATAAATAAATAACACTCCCAGCTATGGCCCCGAGTTCGAACCCTGGGTGGCATATTAACTATTAACAGTGGAATCAGCGAGTTGTAGTAAATTGACAGTTAATATTAAATAATGTAGGAGCGGTTTGAACGAAAAACGAAATTTTGGTTTAATTAAAAAATGTTATAACTGTATTGCGAGGGTACAGTTAAACATAAATAGTTGTATTAGACTATTGGATAAGCAGCCGAATTACATACCTAATTGGTTTTGCAACATCGGGAAAAATCATTTTATCAACCTTGGTAACCGATGTTGCAAAATCAAATTATTATGTAATTTGGCCATGCTCATCCAATAAGTCTATTATACATTTTCAGCCGTACTAAAATCATACTACCAAAAATAGTTGTATTCGTTGTCAAGAAAAGGAATATAAATCCACTTTTGTTTATCTTATAAAATCAAATGTTCCTAAAATATAATAAATAAAATATTGTAATTTTTTAACTACCCATTGGAAGTTATAGTAATGGGTCCAAAAATCGAAATCAAAATGTATAACAAATTTTTATGTTTCAAGGTCACTACACTATTTTTACACTATTTTTAGAAAGATGTCTCTGTGTGTGTGTGTGTGTGCGTACGTACGTATGTGTCCATTTCTTTCTAAGACGAAATCTCGAGAATGAAAAATGATATCGACTACGTTAGGGTGCCAATCGACGCGTATTAACGTAAATATGATATGAAAGAAATTTTTTCAAAATCGGTTCAGCCGTTCTTTTTTCTTAACCAAATAGACTCCAAAAAAGTAGATTTTACACAATATCTCGCAAATAAAAAATTATATCGACTTCGTAAGGGTGTCAATCGAGGCGTGTTAACGTCATTTTGATCCGACATAAATTTTATAAAAATCGGTTCAGCCGTTTTGTTTTTTTTTTTTTTTTTTTTAATTATTGATGTTTTAATGATTAAAATGATTACTTTTCTGTGTAATATCTAATTTAATTATTATTATTAAATATTTATTAAACTGGGAAGTTCGTCGTGTGGACCTCAAGGGTCGCACTTTAGTCCTAATAAACGACCCACCTCACGGCTTGTTTAATTGTGTATTTACTCACGACGTCCGTGTTAAAATTTGTATTTATTAAATAATAAGGTCTACAACCCCATAATCCTGTAACAAATTCAAGCTTCTCACTCAGTGCAAAATAACACCCCTTTTTTGGTCGGGGGTTAAAAAGATACGGTCTTTAAAAAATCACGTATTTTGATACTGTCTAACTCACAAGTATGTATAGAAATCATCTAGAGGACAAGTTATCCGCTACAAGTAAGCGAAGCGCCATCCTACGCGATGGTTGTAAACTATATATCTGGGAATTTATATATGTGATAAACTTAATTTTCTCGCAAATAATTGAAACTTAATTGTTATACCGGTACGGAACCCTCATGGCGCGAGTTCTACTCGCACTTGACCGGTTTTTTTTAAGCACTTCGATCATTAATTGTAATCAGGCCTATATCTATTTAGAGCTCAATGGTTATAGTATGTTATGCCAGCGAAACGTACGTATACGTGTGGGTTGATACGTAGTATACGAGGGCGAACCGAACCCACATGCAGTGTGCACCATCGGTACCACACGCACCACATATCTCTGGTATAGGTACTACTATGTAGTGTACAGTTAGTGCCGTGCGTGAATATTACTATCTCTCTCACTCTCTTGCATATAGGCGTTCCGCAATTTTTATCTATGCCTAACACCAATATCTACCAACTATAGCCCTATCAGGACGACTTTTTCAGGATATTTTTATATTATTTCAACGTTTATTAGAGGATAAAAATTAATAAACAAACACTTGAAAAATTCTGCACATTTATTCATCTAAACGATCGTTTCGGGTTCCTTTAACCCATCATCAGGAGTTTACATTAAAACTTAAATCTAAAAAATCTACAAACATTATATATAGTAACCTAGGGAAGACTGGGGTGTCAATTATTCTTCCCTGGGTTACTATATATAATGTTTGTAGACTTTTTAGATTTTAGTTTTAATGTAAAATCTCCTGATGATGGGTTAGGAACCCGAAACGATCGTTGAGATGAATAAATGTGTAGAATTTTTCAAGTGTTTGTTTATTAATTTTTATTCAATCATGTTCTACTAAGTGCCTAGCGATAATTCTATAGAATTTATGTTTATTAGAGGAATAATTAATTTAAATTTGATTACATGCAAAAATAGCTGTGTTGATTCGATAGGCATTTTTGTTAAGCCAGCGAATTCAATAGACTTGAAAAGAGCCATGTTCGTAGAGATACCGTTGTTGAATGAATGAATTGTGGATTATAGACGCTCGACAACAGATGATACCGTTGTTCATATAGTATTAATTGTATTGATAATTTATTATTAAAAAATAATATTAAATTGAAAATGAGTTGGTAGTTGGTGACCAATAAATTTTAAAAAAATTATGGGTCTTTTAATGATAGTATTAATCAGCTGTGCTAGGTCGATGGTCTGTGGTATCTTAATTACGGGTCCATATTTAGGTTTAGTCGTAGAAATCTTGAAATTAAAATCGAAACTAACCAAATAATGTCAACTGTCAAAAGACATTACAGGTGCATCTAGGGTTGCCACCTGCCGCTAGTTGATTAAATGGTTACCAGTATAAAAAATACGGGTTTTAGATATTTTTACGGGAGACAATTAAAACAGCAATGTTTAATGAAGATAATCTATTTTTTAAATTTATATTTATGGTTAGAAGAAACAGCTTTTAAAAGCTCTTCATTTTGAGAAGCAAATATATAAAAATCTTTGTAAGATAACTTAAAATTATATTTGACTTGTAACTCCGCTTTGACAGTCTCAATATTGAGTCGGTTTTGGCTATCTGTCCATGCATTGCCGCACAAGGAAAATATTCTTTCTACTGGAGCGTTAGAAGCTGGAATGGAGAAAACCAGTTGTAGAATATGAATCATATTTTTGAAGTTGCTGCCTTTGCAAGCTTTAAAAAAAGTTGTCCATATGTCAGGAGTTACGCTTTCGCCGGCGGGCTTTTCTTGTACATATTTATTAATTAACGGTGAAATCACACAAAACTTAGTTTGTAAAAAATACGGGAGCTTTATTTACCCCGTATTTTATTTTCGAAATTATCTTAGCCTGAAAAACGGGGTAACCCGTAAAATACGGGGCATCTGGCAATCCTAGGTGCATCTTACATCAACAAATCTGATTATATTCTTTTGTTTCTATTAAGTATTTTTTATTCAATTGACTTTATTCAATTGACCTTGAAGTTTCATAAATGTGGCAGCTGACCGCTCTTAGCTTTAGTTTATTTACCGCCCATTTTGGAGAAAACACTGTTGTAATTTTTGTTGAACTTCAAAAACGTATACAGCATTTTCAGAGAACAGTGAATTTGTGACCGACCGTAGAGGCATGTGGGGTGTGTTCTAGCGCTGGGGTGCGTCATCAGGCCTTGTGCTGCTACCCTGGGGGGCACTGATGAGACACACACACATACATATGGCGTACGTACCACCGGAGGCCTCCTGTCCATCTATATATGTATGTTGAATGTACGTGTACGGTGTACGGCTCACTACGTGATATGTATGCGTGTGTGTGTGTGTCAAGCCCATTTCTCGTGATATTTCACTGTGCGGTGCTTCGTGCATGTTGCCTAGTTTCGAAACTATAACCAAATAATATCCTAATGTCGATTTTAGATTACGTCAGTCGACGAGATTGTCGCAGTTGCGAGGTGAAGAAAGCAACCATATTGTGATGATCACCAATCAAAACTAGTACTTTACATATATTGCAACAAGTTTGTGTGTAATTTGGTTTTCTTGCGCGTTTTTCATGTGTTTTGTATAATGCCGAAACACCAGAATTTTTTTTTTGCACCGGCATCACTAGAAAATCGCTGGATCTATTTTGATTATCAAAATTATTAATTAAAATTATTATTATTATTATCAATGGGTACCCAAACTTGAATTATAGGGTACCTTTATTTACGCGGCTAAACTTGGGTTACGATAGGATTCCCGTTAAAAACGGTATTAAGACGAGCGAATCTACGAACGAAATTGACGTTCATCCGAGGGCAGCTGCAGGAAAAAGCTAATTACAAACGACAACAGCTATTTGTCGTAATAGTAGTAATGCCAACTTTGTCGACTTTCAAAAATACCGGTAATCGAAAATATATCATTTAATTGTTTATTTCAAAATGGCCTATCAACATGTTTTTAGGTTCCACTACGCGTGACTACACGTTATCTCGAACAACCCGTTGAACGCGAATTTATGTTTCAGTCTAATTAAAAATAATAAATTAATAAATTGAAAATGTGAATTAGTACTAGACCTAGATAATTGTTAAAAAATAAATTCTGAAAAAATCAAAATAAATTCGTAAAAACGGGAAGATTTTACAGGCAGCTACGCCGTTTCAAGTTTATTTTGATAGGCAACCCCATATTACGTTTATATCTTTACCCAGTTATCAATTCTATTAAGCATGACCTTAGCTGTCGAGCGTCTATATAGGTAATCTACAATTCTATCTATCTCAATTCTATTGTAAATGCTACAAACATATAATGTTTACAAGATAAGTTTTTGTTAAGCCAGAATATAACCGTAATTAAAATTTGGGTTGTTCTGCAGAGATCAATTATTTCGATTTAATCCGTTACTATCTCTACATAGTATAAATTGAAGTCGCTTTTCGCGTCTGTCTGTCTGTTTAACCGCTAACTCCTAAACCACGCAACTGATTTTGATGCGGTTTTCACCACCAGTTAGATAATTTTTCACGAAAGATTTATATATATAGCATAATTATTAAATAATAATAATTAATAATTAATTAATTAAATTCCTAACCCAACCGTAAGAATTCACAACATACTTATATCATAAAAACGACCGTATATAACTGTTCCACTCGTAGCGTAGAGGTAACGTCGCAGCACTCTATGCACAGGGACCCGGGTTCGGAAACTGATGGCAACGTAGAATTTTTGACTTTTTTTTTTCTAAATTCTACATGATATTTATTTATATATTTTTTTATTTTTGTTATATTCTTTCTTTGACAATGATTATAATTGTTTTGAAATTAAAAATCATATAGGCATAAAAGCGAACGAGCGAAGCGAGTGAGTAGTGTATTTATAATATTCAAGCGAACAAGTGGAGCGAGTGAGTAGTGTATTGCACCCGGGCTTTCTTAGCACCCGGACGAAGCCGGACGAGGCCGCTAGTATTTGTATGAAAAAAGTCGCAATTATATAGACACGAATAAAAATTGTGATGTGTATAACAGCTTATAAGCAGGTTGTAATCCTTGATTTAAGATATTGGTGAGTTTAACGCTCAGTAAGACTGCACGCCTCTGAGCTGTTGCTGCTGTTTTGTTCTTTGTTCAGTTTTTTCACCATAATATCTAATGGAAGGTAATAGTTACGTTAGTAATCAGTCGATATTCAGAGAAAGGCAAAGATTTTGAAAGTGAAACTTTTTAGATCGCAATAACGCAGAATTTTCTGTCACTAAAATGTGGGCAAGGAAGTGTCTTATACGCGCATGACAGATTCATGTGATCCCTAGGTCAGTAATATATTTATGTGTTATGTATGTCTATACCATTTTAAGGACATCTCACCCCAAGGCCTCGGGTTCTAAACAGAATGCCGACACGTTTATTAATTTTTATTTTTTTATACTTAATGTAAATATTTTGAAATTTTTAGATTAAGAAATTGGGACTTCGATATGTATCTACAAACAATAAAACTGTATTAAATAAGAAGTTTCACTTTTACCGAGTGTAAACACGACACACCTGATGTTTTTTTAAAACTTTTATGCGAGCAAACCTCCCATTCCTCCGAGACAAATTTTGATTTCTGCGTAGAGGAACAACCGTATAAGATGAAATTCTATGTATGCAGAAACTGATGTTAGATTTTAGAATCCCCGTTTCCAATGGTCATAACTATACGGGTAGCCCTGAAGGGATGGTGGTTGGGAATTGCCGGACAGAAGGGGGTTCCCTCTAGTCGTTTGCTGTATTACGTAGAGCGACGGCAGCAGTTACATATACCGTAGGTGGGATAGCGTTGGAACGGACCGCCGTCGCGATGCACAAAGGATGAGAACGGGGTGGTGTGTGTCTACAGCTATACACGCTCTTGGAAGGCACCTACACGACGTATATATATCTGTGATGCGATACCGAATATACGGACTGGCTCAAAAATCAAGCACCGAACAGATGAGAGCCGATCAACCGAATACATTTTTATTTAATCTAAAATATTAATTTAAACGCTTTGCATTTTTATGTACACAGCATTTTAACTTTTATATTTTTGAAAAAAAAATATTGAAAGAAGGAAAAATCTGACCGCGTCTAGCACAAAAGTACAAAAGAAGCTTCCAGTATGAAAAGTAGTTGGGTAAAAAGATATTATCTAATAGAAATTAGGAGAGAAAAACTCAGTGGCAAAAGAATCAAATAAAATTTGCAATACTGATGATTAAATTTGCATTTATAAGCTTACGTTTCGGTGCTCATTGCACCATCCTCAGAGCATCAATGCTGTCAAAAATTCAGTATATTGTACACTGTTAATTTATAATTAAACATCATGACATTTTATGTGATTTTTTTTTTAAATATAAAATAGTCACTGGATAAAAATCTTAAATTGGACCTCTTTCCAATGATCGGTTATTCTAATTTCTACATCATCTGATTCTATTCTAATTTCTACATCATCTACGGATCACCATTTCTCTATATCATAGAGTTCTTCGATATTATGTAATGTTTTAGTGTGCTAACATATACACTATAGCACACTAAAACATTAGGTAAAAGTCTCGAAAGAAACGAAACGTCGTACGAAGATAAATAAAAGAGTTATTAATCAATAACAATTTATTTTAATCCAAGAACAGTATTGAATTTATTAAAAAATGGATATGAACCGAGTGAATTAGGTAATATCTTCTTATCCGACTACTTTCCATATTGGAAGCTTGTTTTGTATTTTTGCAGTGTTAGATGCAGATGGATTTTTTGTTCTTTTAATAATTTCCTATATTACACCTTTTAATTTTTGAACAATTTTTTTTAAAGTTTGTATACTTATAAAGAGTGTCTCAGCAAGAAGTTGAATTTTGAATCGCGCGCCATTTTCGACTGTTCTTTTTTGAGTCAGCCATATTTGGTATTTGTTTAATTAAAACATTGACATTTACGAAAACCCAGCAGCCCTTACTGCAAAGTTTCGTCAAAAGAGTATATTCCTACCATCAGAGCGGTGGTCATTTAACCGATATTTTGTTTCAGCAAGAAATTGAATTTTAAAAACTTAAAAAATATTTTGTTAATTTAATGATTTATTTACATTTTTTTCTTCATACATTTACATTTTACACATGAAACAAAATATCGGTTAAATGACCACCGTTGCTCCGATGGTAGGAATATACTCTTTTGACGAAAATTTGCAGTACATTTTGCAGTAAGGGCTGCTGGATTTCACGAATTTGGCGTGCAATTTCTTTGTAATGGGTTTTCACTATTAACAAACGTTCCTCTCACCTGTAACTCACCATTTTCGTAATTAATGTCAATGTTTTAATTAAACAAATACCAAATATGGCTGACTCAACAATTAACAGTCGAAATTGGCGCGCGATTCAAAAAGTTCTTGTTGAGACACCCTTTACTTAATTAACATATATTATATATTTTTGAAATCTACTCGTCAAGACCTTTAATTTCATACCCATCTCAATTGTATTTTTCGAATTTTTTTCACGTTGGACAATACGCCGGCTCTTGGCCGTCATATTGGAATATTCGTGATGTCATATATCCTAGGACACTCGGAGGGTCATGACTATTCTGACGATACCTCATTTTTATAAATCGGTGTATCCAACTGTAGAGCGTAACATCTGGATATATAGTCGCATATAGACTAAAGATTTCGGTCTATACTATACCTGCCCGGCCTGGCTTGGATTGAAATCAAGTTTATATCAAAAGCGTAATGAAATATAATATTATACCCAATAATAATAAGAAGAAGAAGTTGCAGATAGTTAATTATAAATTCGAGCGAACGAGCGAGGCGAGTTAGTAACGTATCAATTAATAATTATAAATTCGAATAAAGAAGCGAGTGCACCCAGGCGAAATAAGCATAAAAACTACAGTGTTGCGAAATTCAAATATCCTGTTTTCGATTACAAATATCTACTTCGACCGTAGTAACTTGTAAATAGATCTATGGAGGATCAGTTTGGAGCAGCCCGTGTAAGAGGATCATCTGCACGAGGGTTCGTTTGTCGATATTGGATAGACAGACAGACGGGCGGACCAACGAATGGGGTCGGCTGGAATTGAAGTTTGAATTCACCTATTATATTAGATAGATATGAAATATTTCAGGTGAAGCTGTAACTATGGACTGTCATAGAACCCCTCAATATACGACTAAGGTTATCGGAGTTCAAATATAGTCAACAAAATAATCTAACTGTTTAGAAATAGTATGTTTACACAACTGAAAATTACTTATTCTCTCTGGAATAGTACCATTTCTTTAGAATTAAAAACAATGATTATCTAAATTAAGATTTTGGTAAATTTTTTATTAAACAAGCTTTTTCTCGGAGACATGAAAATATTTAAATTTACATGGCGAGCGAAACGAAACATTTATGGTGGAAACGACGGAATACAAGCGACTAGGCCCTGCAGTCAAGGTCCATTCTGATTGGTCGAATACCCTATCTTGATATAGTTTGACACACACAGACACATCTAAACGAACGTAACAACTAACTAATGAACTCTGTATACTAATATGGATAGTTGATAGCGATAAAAAAATGGTTTTTGTATGTGGACAATGTTCAAATACATATTCTTCAAGACAGGCATTAATGTTTACAAAATTAGAATGAAAACTCCAGGCAAGGCTTGTAATCTAATTCTTTCTATAAAAGTCGATCAATTTTTTGACATTTCAAAATTAAACCTAATTTAATATTATTATTAATTGAGATATTAGGAATGATGTCCAAAATTTAAAAAAGCTATTGCTAAGCTCTATTAATTATGGCTAAATTTTCCCATGCGTATGTGAACATTTCTTATTTAAATAAAAATATATTAATTATTCTTAAAAGTAACATCAGCAGACATGTTTCTTGTATTTTAATTTAAATTTTAATATTTTTGTATTTTTATGGTATTTTATCAAAATGTTTTAATGATGTACGTGCTTATTATTGTATATTTGTATGTTTTTTAGGACAAGATGAAAACGGCTTCGGCCATTCTTGCACCTATAATAAAGATCATTATTATTATTATTATTAAATTTATACAGAAACAGTGTTCTTGAGAAATTGGAATAGAAAAATAAATTTTAATTAAGTTTTATTTTGAAATGTCAGAAAATTGATCGACTTTTATAGAAAGAATTAGATTACAAGCGTTACCTGAAGTTTTCATTCTAATTTTGTGAACATTAATGCTTGTCTTGAAGAATATGTATTTGAACATTGTCCACATACAAAACCCATTTTTTAATCGTTATTAACAATTCATATTAGTATACAGAGTTCACTAGTTAGTTGTTAAGTTCGTTTAGGTGTGTCTGTGCGTGTCAAACGACATCAAGATAGGGTATTCGACCAATCAGAATGGACCCTGACTGCACAGCCTAGTCGCTTGTCGACGGAATAGTTACGGAAATTTCTCTGACTAAGGGGAACTGGTTATTCAAAATAGATCCTTATAAAGAAATATTGACATTGTATCGTCATCATGGAATTGCGTACGTGAGCAAAGTTTCATGACGATAGGATATGTTGAAGTGGGTCAAAATTAGATAATAAGATGTAACCCTATAACTAAAACAAAGTTAACGAAAAGCTTGTAAAAATCATGGCCGCTTTGTTGACTAGATCTAATCAAGGTTTATTAATATGTTGTTTAAAAAAATTGCCCTTGGGGGATTATTCACGCTAACTAAAATAAGTAGACCAGCTTCGGGGGCGAGCTTTCTACTCCGAAACATGAAAAAAGTTCATATTAACATAACGTACATTTTCTGAGGTACAGTGTGTTGAAATTCCACATTTTTGCTTCATTTTTTCGAAAAATATGAAATCAATTCGTTTGAAATTGTTAGAAGGTCGTTTCCATTAAAAAATTCCTTGTGAACACAGGTAATTTTTAGGGTCCCGTACCTCCGAACGGAACACTACGATGTCTGTCCGTCCGTCTGTCACAAGGCACTATTTTATTCAGTTACGGAATTACAAGAGTAACTTTCATACTAATAAAATTTTGAACTCTCATAGTTCCGTTACTAAATAAAATAAAACCTATAACTATATATGAGATTTTTTAACAAACTTACCTTCCCAAAAAACTGCAAAATAATGAAGCAAAAATTTGGAATTTCAGCACCCCGCATCTCAGGAACTGTGTGTTGGCGGACATATTATGTTTATATGAACTTTTTTTCACGTTTTGGTGTGGGAAGCTCCACCCCCGAAACATTTTGGTTACAACCGTACACATTTTACATTTAGTTTCATTAAATAGCCAGTTGTCTGCAAAAACTTTTTTTAACTAAACCATCTAACATCTGACGTACGTTGCCGATTAAAATTTTCATAAATAAATAATAAAATAATAAATAAAGGTTAAACTAAGAAGATATTCTTGCAACTTTGCGCCCCTCTAGTTACACCACTGTTTTGTAACAAGCAGTTCAATTATTATTAGAGTGCTAAAAATACCATTTAATTGGCTACCGCGTGGATTGAAGATTCCGTATTCTCTCTGATGCTAATTGGATATTAATTAGTACAGGAAAAAGATAAAACTCGGTGGATC
This sequence comes from Mongoloraphidia duomilia, assembly GCA_039654895.1. NCBI lineage: Eukaryota > Metazoa > Arthropoda > Insecta > Raphidioptera > Raphidiidae > Mongoloraphidia > Mongoloraphidia duomilia. Next base: position 21,241,105 of record CM077525.1, on the reverse strand, counting down.
CCAAACTGTGTCGCGATGCCTTGAGGCGCTGAGAACTTGCATTAAAAGCATCACGTCCTGAGCAAGTGAAACGAATTCTAAAAAATTGTTACAAGTTCACCCACGCTGTGACCCATCTCATTATCTATAGGTAATACGTATACCGTCTCCATAAAACTATCTTGATTTCTTTATGCACTACTATTTTCATTCATTACTAGCCTTTATGCTGGTGATTTCGGTCGCCGTCGCGTGAAGATATATGTCGCTTTTGATAGGAATCTTATCTTATCCAGATGTGCAAGCTTTCACGGCCGGCATTGTTCCAAGTCTTCATGGTTTTCGGGTTTGTAGGTCGTGGTCCGGTGGTATTTCTACCTGACGTTTCGTCTACAACTGCGGCAGACATTCTCAAAGGCGATGTGGCAGCGGTCGAAGTGTCCTCCTTGGCGGCTCACAGGTCAGTGTGTCAGTGACCGGTGTCCTCCCTTCTCCTCCCTTCTGACCTGTGAGCCGCCAAGGAGGACACTTCGACCGCTGCCGCATCGCCTTTGAGAATGTCTACCGCAGTTGCAGTAGACGAAACGTTAGGTAGAAATACCACCGGACCACGGCCTACAAGCCCGGAAACCATGAAGACTTGGAATCTTATCTTAACCGATAAAAAAGTATTCTATACTTAAAATTTGGATACCAAAATGTAAATTAGTGTAGTTGGTTTTCTTCTTTAAATGTCTTTCTAAATTAACAAACATGTCAAAAAATATTCTTTTTGGTGGGCTATAGCAGTTTTGCTGAGATCCCTATAATATAACATAATAATATTGTACATAGCTGAATATATTATTATTGTAAATAAAAAACATTTTTCATCTTCTTCTTCTTCCGCTGGTATAAACAGACAGACACAAAATTCTGGAGACACGATTTCCAGTTGACGTGTCACACAAAATAGCCGAAAAATTCGTAAGAAAACGAAATGACAGACAGAGGTTTCATTATACAATTTTATTTATGTTGATAAACATTTAATGTATAATAATTAATTATAACCTGCAGTGATCAATCAGTGGTTGCGGGGTCAAGCACGGACAGTAATTGCCATTAATTTTTTTGATCTACATAATATGCAGTAACACATACTATGTATCGACCTTTATAAATTCGTGTCAAACTACATAAAATACTAACGGAACATCTGTTGTAATTTAGTATTCTTCCCTCAAATTACTTATCATTGCATCTAATTTAATAATAATAATAATGCGTTTATCGTCCGTTTCTCGACATTATGTCATAACAGACGCCATTCGCATCATTACTATTTTCCATTTTTACCACTTCCCGTTTTATACATTTTTATACTTCAACTTAATTAATAGCAATGTGCGAATGAAGGAATTATAGGACATTAGGATAAGGTAGGCAACTTTGGGAGCATAGGAGTTTGACAGGTAATTGGCCATGGCCTTTAATAAGGAACCATCTCGATATTCATCTGGAATTATTGAGGAAAACCATGGAAAACCTCAAACAAGATGGCCGGTACAGGAATTACCGTTTCTCGGCGTGAGGCAGTAGGAAAAAGTTCTAGCAACATCTGCCCCCGCCGGGATTCGAACCCAGTACCTTCCCAATGCGAGTTTAGTGCTGTACCACTTAGCTACATCGCTGGGTTCATTGCATCTAATTTAATCTTATGACAGTTTTTCAAGGAGATATAATAAAAAATCTAACACAACTATAGCATTGAGACGTTTGGGAACCACTGTGATGAACAATGATATTGTCATTTATGAATCGATCAAATATAAAAACAATAGCGGTAATAAAGTGTACAATTTAATTAGGCGTTATAATTGCCACCCCTATACACACATAAATACCTATAATGCCACTACAAATGCGTTAATTTGAATGAAATCTATTTGTATGTTGTTTTTTCTTCTTTTACAAATTTACACACCTACCCAGAGGCTGGGAGTGGAAGCAAGATAGACAGCTTTGATAGTGTAACAGAGAGACCTCATGTACGTGTATATTATGCATTCTAAACATTTATTGTCGACCGGGGGCGTGGCGGGGTGCGGGCAATGTGTGTAGTCATACTAGTGACTATGTTGTATTTGACGGCGCGGCTTGGAGGTTGGAATGCTGGTGTGGAGTTGGAATATTGCACATTTGTAACTGAGAGAGCTTACAGTGCTCTGTGTTTGGTAATGGTACACAACTCCCCTTTGAATTGTAGTAACCGATAGTAACATATACAATTGTACTATGTTGCGGTGTCCCAGTATTGCCAAATCGCGATCAAAATCCCCAAATCTAATGGATCAAGAGAACCACAACACGAATTTCATTTTGCGACTTTTTAACATTACCACAATGCGTTGTGCAGAGCGTTTTTGTAATAGTTACGACACGAATTTTGTTTTGTGGCCTTTTCACAATTGCCAGAACGCGTTGTGGTTAGTTTTTTCGCTCAGTGAGCGTTTTCAATTTTTGAGCCTACCAAATATAAAATTATCCAGGTTTTAGAATAGCCCAGACCTTAAGGTTGGTGTTGTTTATATGACGCGTTTCGATTGCTCGTTTATTACAAATCATAGACGCTGATGACCAGTTGTTGAGCGTCTATAATCTAAATCTATCTATTAGAAATCGCCAATTCCCCGGGTTCTATTTTGTAAGATTTGGGTTTTCAATTATTATCAAAACATAGTCTTCACCCATTGTTTTACAGACGCTAATGACCCCTGTTGTCGAGCATCTGTAATTCACAACTCAACCATTCACCCATTGTTTTACTCGGTTTTGACAGATATTTTATCCTAGCCCGATGGGATAAAATTACCGCACAGTTAAGCTTGAATTCTATTATTGATATTTTTATTTTATTTATTTCCAATTTACATAAGACGTATACATTAAAATAACAGACTGTTATGTCGCCAGGTTTTCCTGCCCAACTTGACTAGGCCAATGCTAAGGCAGGACATATAAAATATTGTGTACATGGACGTGTGTACGTAATATTTCAGGTGGTTATTTAGGTGTGGGTATGTGTGTGTGTGTGAAGTGCATATAAATTGTCATTACTTTATGCAGTAAGAATCTGAAATACATTTGGCATCTGAATTGGTCAGTTTATTTTGAATTTTTTTTATTGGTGATAACTTTCAATTCTTCAGGTAATTTTAGAGCAAGGAACGCTATATGTCTCTGGCCAAAGGTTTTTGACATTTTTGGAATCTTTACAGGATGATGGTCTTGCCACCTTGTGGGATATGGATGACTGACGAGTTTGGAACTCAGAGTGATGATGATAGAAGGATTGAATTGCTCTAAATCTAGCATATAAAGTTGTTCGATTTGCACTACGTAAAATTCTTTGAACAATTCCAAGGAGGGAAATAGGGGAAGTTTTTTTAATATAATTCGGATAAGCAGCTTCATTGTATTTTTAAGCGGAACTCAGGTAGATTTGTAGATATTGATGATATTGTGTACACAGTTTCATTAAATAGGTACAGCCGTTCTCAATTGATAATAATTTCTGGAAACACATTTTGCCACAAAAATATCCAAATAATTCGAAAAATCCGTAAAAACGGAATTACAGACTGAAGTTACTATTTTATGTGTAAGTATATACATAATGTAGAAATTAGGAGAAGAATTCAGTGGCAAAAGGATCAAATAAAATTTGCAATACTGATGATAAAATTTGCATTTAAAAGCTTACGTTTCGGTGCTCATTGCACCATCCTCAGAGCATCAATGCTATCAAAAAGTCAGTATATTGTACACTGTTAACTTACATTTAAAATTCATGAAATTTCCGTGACTTTTTTTAAAAAAGCTATAAAATGGTCACTAGATATAAATCTTAAATTGGCCTCTTTCTAATAATCGGTTATTCTAACTTTACAAATTTAATCATCAGTATTGCAAATTTTATTTGATCCTTTTGCCACTGAGTTCTTCTCCTAATTTCTACACTATTTACGGATCACCATCTCTATATATCATAGAGTTTTTCGACATCATTATATACATAATATCACTTATTTAAAACTGTTACGGGTGCCGTGTTGTACAATTACATGAAATACAGTGGAAAAATTTAATATACTTAATGAAAGCCAAAACAGCATTTTTTACAATTTTTGTCTATCTGTCTGTCTGTGCACGTATCACGCATAAACTACTAAACAGATTTAAACGAAACTTGGCATGTTGGTAGTTTATGTCCTTATAGTCAACATATACTTTTTAGAAAAGATAAAATTGACTGTGTATACTTTTGACAGATATATTTAAAGTTGAATCCTTGGAGTGAAATTAAAGATTTCTGTAATGTTGTTGGGAAAGTTTTTGAAGCAAAACTTCTTAGGCTTCACTGCCTCGACAATTTGAGGAGTAAAATGCGGAATGAAACGTGAGTGTGGTGACGCGAGTTACCATAGCAACCCTATCAATAAATTAATTGTAGTCATGGCCCATTCTGATCCATTCATTTTAACGGAAGTTTGGTGACGCGAATTACCATAACAACCCTAAATAATTCATATATAAGAAATTTTACATCGGTCGTATGTGCCGCGACACTTGCCTTATTTTGAAACTATATATGGCAACACCGCCATGTCCGTATTTGTAAGGTAATTTGGATATCGACTCATATATATATTTACAGGAGGTGGTCGGTCGGTCGGTCGACGTCGTTGTTTTATTCTGTCTGTTACTGTTTGTACTGTCTCCTGTTTCCATTCTACCCTCTAAGCGCTAAATACGTAACGTAGCACCCCCACGCCTTAATCAGTAAGAGTGAAGGGTGGAAAACAGGGAGGAGAAGGGTTGTTACTACCGACGTAGCCCAGTTGATACGACCTAGTAGGGCCGATTGAAGATACTGTGTTTCATTCTAAGTAACAGACGGGCCTCTATTCCTGAATCAAAATTCTATAAAAGAAATATTATAGACCATTAGGTAGTCTAATGCTGGGCTGCAGAAACTAAAAAGCATGATTGGCAAAAATCTGATTTGATAATGACCTTAGATTGTGATAATATAATTACAGTTTTTAGGGTTCCGTACCAAAAAGGAATCCTATTGTTGTGCCCCCCTGGCGCATGAGTAAAAAGCCAAGATAAAGAGAAAGTTCTTTCATGATTTTCGGAGGATAACATAACATTTCATATTAGATTTTTTTTAATATACCTCCATGAATTTGATCATTTCATTTCCCATTCTCAATTCATTTCATTTATGAATAAAACATTTGAATAAGGAGCCAACATTCAGCCGAATAAATCCTTCTACAAATCTTCATTTATGTTATACTTTATAGGTACTTCTATAAATATTGAAAAAAAAATTGTGTTTTAAAGACCACCAACAGCTAAGGTTATTTGGGCCTAGCACCAATTAATATTTTCAATTCATTATTTTTTTCAATAATAAATTGAAAATCCAATTGACACTTTTACCAGCTCTCGGGCTAGAACCCGGGAACTGGGGACTTGTAATAGAGGAACCATAGCAACGCCATATAAACAACAGCACCGCTACAAGCTCGACCATTCCCCAAGCCGATATTGGAGTCAGTGGTTAGTGTTACCTCAGGGAGGGTTTTTGGGGGTCCAAGCTTCCCAAATAAAAAAAATGTCTGATGTGGCGCTATTCACAGGAACTGCGCGGTGCGCCTTCTGGGGGTCCAGACACACCTCTCCTTACGTCACCTAACTTTGCCCCCCCCCTGCTCAAAATTCTGGCTACACCCTTGCTTGTTACACAGAGCTTGCTGTAGCGAGAGGAAGTATCCTTTTTATATATTTTTTGTATGTAAGTGACTGGTGCAATGTTTGGGAAATATAAATAAATAAAATAAAAAAAATTTTTTAGAACAGTCTCTAGGAAACCAATTTTAGTTATCAGAAGCGTTTGCTGGTTGGCTCTGCCGATGATTTTTAAAAAAACAGTTGAGATGCACCATTGGATGAATGAGCCATTTTCCTGAGAGTACTTCTTTCAATTATCCACGAGAGGCAGCACTTGTGGTAGGTACAGACATTATTTATACCATCAAAAATGTTCTTGTAAAGAAAAAAAATGCCAAGTCTCGCAACACTTTCGCCGTAAAAAGTTTTGAGATCCCGAAAAGTACCAAGTCAGCCATTCTATTACCTTTGACTATGAAGCTAGCAAATTACTCGATAGTTGTCTTAAAACTACACAGGTAAAATAAAGAATAATTTATAAATAATATTTTATGACTGTAAACTTGTAGTACCTTTTGAACTTGGCAATCACGTGGCATAGGTCCACTGTGATGAGATATTGTTTTTATTAAAACTTTATCGCACGGTATCATATATCCTGATACTATGTGATTGCCAAGTTCAAAAGGTACTACAAGTTTACAGTCATAAAATATTATTTATAAATTATTCTTTATTTTACCTGTGTAGTTTTAAGACAACTATCGAGTAATTTGCTAGCTTCATAGTCAAAGGTAATAGAATGGCTGACTTGGTACTTTTCGGGATCTCAAAACTTTTTACGGCGAAAGTGTTGCGAGACTTGGCATTTTTTTTTCTTTACAAGAACATTTTTGATGGTATCTCAGTTCTTTTTGTAAGGTTGGAAAGGAAAAATCACAAGTATTTGAATTTTCTCGTTACTTGTACGTGAAACCCAGCATGCATACCAAATTTCAGCTTTCTCTGACTAAGGACCTATAGAAATCTGCAACACCCCCTTTTAGGGGTTGGAGGGGGAAGATCACACATGTTTGAATTTCCTCGTTAATTGTACGCGAAACCTAGCCCGCATACCAAATTTCAGCTTTCCTGACTACGGACTTAGCCTATAATAATAGAAATATGCACCACCCCCTTTTAGGGGTTGGAGGGGGAAAAACATAGATTTGTTAATTTTCTCGTTACTTGTACGCGAAGCTCAGCCTGCATACCAAATTTCAGCTTTCTCTGACTAAGGACCTATAGAAATCTGCTACACCCCCTTTTAGGGGTTGGAGGGGGAAGATCACACATGTTTGAATTTCCTCGTTACTTGTACGCGAAACCTAGCCTCCATACCAAATTTCAGCTTTCTTTGACTACGGACTTAGCCTATAATAATAGAAATATGCACCACCCCCTTTTAAGGGTTGGAGGGGGAAAAACACAGATATTGGAATTTTCTCGTTACTTTTACGTGAAACCCAGCCTGCATACCAAATTTCAGTTTTCTAGGACTACTGGAAGTGCCCTAGCTTTTTGATGATCGCTATGTCAGTGAGTGAGTGAGTGATGACAAAATAGACAATTTTGAGGGTTGAAATTTTCTGAACTATATTTATTAGAAACTTGTAATTTGGGGAATTAGTTAAGACCGTTAGGTACAATCTCTAGCGAAATTTTCAGCCTTCTGCTTGCATTTGTAACAGAGATATAGAAAGTTGAAAAGTGCCTTGAATTGCTTCGAGAAAAGGTATACACGGTAGCGGCCGTCTGTTGTTTGTTCGACTTGGCGGGGGCCACTGCCGTGGCCCCAGATTCCCCATTAGTGTCTTGTCATTTTAGTGGTATAACTTAATTATCAAATTATTATTATTATTAAATTAATTAAATAATTAAGTTATACCACTAAAATGACACGACACTAATGGGGAATAAATAATGTTTGTACCTACCACAAGTGCTGTCTCTCGTGGATAATTGAAAGAAGTACTTTCAGGAAAATGGCTCATTGTCTGAAGATGTAGAAACCATTTTGGTTTATTTCTTCAATTCACATTTTTACTATTTTCCTGATCTTTTCGTAGAATGATTGGGGCTATAGAAGTGGTCGCGCAGACAAAGAGAACGTTCGCGTCGGGTCGCGGTGGAGCGAGGGAGACGCCGATAGCAAAGCGTACTCCGTTTCGAAGCAATGGGGCCACAGAGACTGACGTGGGGCGTCCATTCAGTCAGTCGGTGTTCGACTGGCGGTTCGGTTGGATCACATTTTAAAAACGCGACGCGATATCAAAGTTAACTCTTGTATTTGTTATGTTCACAGTTTTGTGTTTGTGAAAACTAACAACGTTCATACTAAATAGGTGATTATTTTTTTTATTAAATATTTGTTTTTTTAATTAATTAAAATATGCTAATTTATTTCAAATGCAAGTTGCAATAATATATCCGTTGTATTGAATTTACATATATCGGTTACTAAATAAAGACTTTGTACTTTGAATCTATTTGAATGCATGGTTCCTATGAATAGTTTTTGCATCAGAACGTGGTACAAAAAGTGAAGTAAAAGAATTTTAACAAAGACAATGTCTTGCATATTGTTTATGTAGCTGACAATTGCTCAACCTTCAACCTGTTGATTTACAAAAAAATCATAATTATTTATTAGATAACCAACTGTATAGATGCAGTTATTGCGTAACCGATGTAATCATACAGGTCGTTAACCGAGATTCTCGTAATCATTAAACCAAAAGTAAATATTAAAAAAAAGAGAGATAAAAAACATACAGCACATATGCTAAATGCATCTGTATTTTTTCTCCTTGTTGGACACACACATACACAAAGACACAGTATTCGCACACAAACATGCAAAGTGAGTGTTCGTTGTTTTGGGAGATGTTGAGCCCGGACCTATCTCAAGTTGTTTAGAGTTGATTTAGGCCAGAGTTATACATAATGCAATATACCTCTATACATATTATACATGCACGCGGCGGACGGAGAAGATGTGATTATGTTTAACGCCTGTCTTTGTTTTAATGTTCAACGAAAAGATACTTTTGGTTGCTTAATTAGTTTTGTTCATCCCCATCTATTTTATCAGCTGCTTAATATTAACACCTTTTCTCATGCATCCATATTTCTATTTAAGCATTTTTTTAAATCTTGCACTGCATTCTGTGAAAACATTTTTAGCAGTTAACTAGATCTGTGGCCTAAAAACAAAACCGCTTATGTCGAATATTTATAGTCCATCCTGAAATAGTGTAGAGTAATAAATCATTGTTTTTGACATATTCGCAGTGGCACCATAGAGTAGGTAAAAAACACTTAATAACCCTATTTATACTAGATACAATTTATAACAATAGGTACATAATATTAAATATAGGTATAATCAGAACGCAGTCTTAAAGTTTATTATAATAGCCAGTACATGAATTTGGGAACCTTCTCTATGGTACTCCTGGAATCTGTCAAAAACAATGATTTATTACTGTACACTATTGCAGGATGGACTATAGTAATTTTTCTATCTTGAAATAGATTTTTTAATTTAAAAACATTGTTTAAAAACGTTTCATGAGACATAAATTTCAACTACATTTCAAAAAGCAGCTTTTTCAACCCTATATGGGTGTGCGGATCATCCGGAGTCTATTTACGGCGAGTCGAAAGAAATTTAGTCATAAACGTACTTTTTTAAATCCAACTCGCAAAAACGGGTTTTGTTTTATTTAGATTATTTAATGTACGATGATAATGAATTTCATTCGATTCGTCGTTCCGGACGCTCGTTTAGTAGAAAGCTGCTTCGAGGCATGTGCTCGATACTGCTGCCTCTTTTCATTGCAAAGAAAATTTATTTTATTTTCCACAAATTTGATATATGCGGGCAGTTTTTTGACCATAGATATTAACATTAAAGTTCTAAAAATTCTGTTTCTTAACTCACTAATGGGTGTAGAAACTAGAAATCACCGAATAATCTATTTTTGCAATGCAATTGAAAGAGGTAGCACTGCCAGTTATATTGTCTTTAATACTTAATACAACGAACGAAATGTATTCGTTAACGTTAAAAATAAACGATGCACCTATAGTTTCTGCAAAAATTATTTGGATTTCGTTAGTGGGAAGGTATCTAAAATTATGTGGTCAACAATGATGTTTCTTTCCATTGGAGAAAAAACTGAAACAATGTTACGATCCACGCACCTGCACGTAAAAATTCTTAATTAATGTGACTTATGGGAAAATTTATCCATTATAGATACATTTTCATATAAACTATATTTACTGTCAGTTTTATTTTGAAAACATCCCTGCGCTAGACGCAATTATATTTGTTTAGCTGTTTTCAGTTAGTAAAATTACGAAAATAGATCTAGGCGGATGTTGACCCAAATAGGTTTCAAAGAGTTTTATTTACGCCTGAACGTGCAGCAACATTTATAGTTTTTCAAAGTGTTACAGCATTTTTACCTGACTGTGCGAAAGCAAAAGAGGGTTATGTTTTTTCTGTATTTATTTTTATCAAAAAAGTTTTTTTTTATAAATTTTTTGGCCTTTAATCAAAAAGTTAAAACCTGCAGTTCCATTAAAATATATGCCAGAGTTTTTTCAACCAGATTATTTACGTTGTACTCAAAAAACAAATATTTTTACATTTCAGAGTAAAAAAGTCCGAATATTAAAATTACATTTTGGTTTTAAAAAAATACATCAATTTAAAAAATTAAAAAAGTGTGTGAAAGATTTTTGATTAAATAATTTGTGGAGTGATTCCATAATAAAAAAATAATTGAATGGACACAATAAGACTGTAAATTCGATTGAATATGTCAGCTAAAAGAAAACCGTCTGCTGTAATTCAACACCATAAGGTAAGATGTATCGGCATATTTGTTAACCTATTAGTGTCCGTTGTTAACAAAAAACATCCATATTGTGTGTGTCACCGCGCGATTAAATTTATTTCATAATCAATTGGGGTGAGGCGACGAATGCCACCGCCGCAGGCACAGAACGTTCGAAAACGTGAAAATAAAAAAAAATCTAGCGTGTTGGACAGTTTGATTGATCGCGAATCTTTACCAAAATAATTTTCAAATTAAAATGTTCAGCTTAATTTTGGACATCGACATCAAATATAAAACTATTTCAAAAATGAACTATTCATTGCGTTTTCGTAACATTTTTGATATTATTATATAGATTATTTAAAAAAAGCTTGATTTGTATGTAGATATTATGTTTGTACTATGTACTATATGTAAATAAATCTTGCAACTCGATTTTCACTCTCTTCTAAACGTCCAATTGACGTGAAACTTTGCAGTCGTAGTATAGTTTTGATGAGGAAACAGTACTCTAATATATTGGCTATAATAATATTTACAAGAAAAAAGACACTTGAAAATTCTACAAAATTTATTAACACTCAACGCGTTTCGGGCTATCAACCCATCTTCAGGAGTACAAGAACTATACTATAGTATAGTTCTTGTACTCCTGAAGATTATTATTATTATTACTTGAATTGATTCCTCGCTAGGCACTTGGTAGAACATGATTAAATACAAGAATAAAGACATTTGAAAATTCTACAAAATTTATTAACACTCAACGCGTTTCGGGCTATTAACCCATCTTCAGGAGTACAAGAACAATAACTATAATAGTTCTTGTACTCATGAAGATGGGTTGATAGCCCGAAACGCGTTGAGTGTAAATAAATTTTATAGAATTTTCAAATGTCTTTTTTCTTGTATTTAATCATGTTCTACCAAGTGCCTAGCGAGGAATCAATTCAAGTAATAATAATATTTATATAACAAGTTAAAAAAATGTAAACAAAAAACGTGGTGGGAGTGACGGTGCTGATGGTGGAAAAACGGGTTTCCAGCTGTTTAAAATTTAAAATTACCTAATAATATGTTATGACTAAAAATTTTAAAATAAAATTTATAATTTCAAAAAATTCAAAAAAACACGCTTATTAACGCACTAAAAAGTAGAAAATATTTTTTTTTCTCTTCTATAACGTTTAGAAGCATAAGACACTCGATGAATTTTTTTTTTTTTTTATATATATATAATTGGCTTCTACGCTTATTTGCGTAATTAGCCACGTCCTTTTTCTATATTTATTATTATTCATTAATTAAATCTTTTTCTATTTATTCTGCAATACTCGATGAATTAAATGAAATATATAGGTAAAGTGAGTGTCTCACGCTTCTAAACGTTATATAGAAGAGGAAAAAATGTATTTTCTATTTTTAAAGCGTTGATATAAGCGTGTTTTTTAGGGTTTTTTGAAACTATAAATATTTTTTAATATTAACATTCAAACGCAATAATGATCTCAGTTGTCGGGCGTCTATAATATTCATTCAAATATCACTGATTTTAGTTAAATTCTGTATTAATAGATGTTTCGTTACCACGAGTCGATTTGTTTGACATGCCTATACTACCAGAACAAAGACTACAGAGCTCATATTATGCGCTTTATCTCTATGCAATTAGAGAAATGCGAGTCTTGTAAGCGAATCGTCTTCATTTCGTCAAACACGTTGCCCGATTTGCATATCTCTAATGTTCTATACCCGTATTATAATAAATACATGTTATATAATACAATACGTCGTAGTCATTTGTTTTTTTATATTGTTTACTATAAACAAACAAACATCAGACATAGAAAACTTCACCCCACCGATCAACAGGTAGATAAATTTAATGTACGTATATACTGTGTAATACGATTAAATACTTCCCTTCTCTTTGCATATATTCTGAACTGGTGCATCGTACAATGGCCTTACAGCTAACCGAAACGACTCAAAAACAACATGAAATACAGGATGTACTTACAAATACGGACCTTTGTTTGTTAGCATGAGTTTTATAACAGGATAGACTTTCCTTAAGTTGAGTCAAGTAGGGGACTTTATTTCTTCTTACTCGAATCAAAACATGCTGTAAGATCTAACTTAAACGCTAACTTATTACAGTGTGCAGGAGTTGGGATTCGTAATGGTTGAAAACAATAAGGCGCAGTAAATGAAGGACTAGAACTTACATGTATAACTACGATGCCATCGGACTTATAAACAAACAAGAAAATATTGATAGTAAACTATTTAGTACTTATACTTGAGGAGAATACTGTTGCCAATTTAGTTATTAAAATTTACTTTTTATGGTAATTAAATTGGCGCTGACTTCAAAAATTTATTTTTTTCTCTTTTTAGCTGTTTTTTGAAGGCGGTTTAAATATTTTTTATAAACAATTTTATCCAAATAATAATTGAATGATCGAATTTAGACTTACTACCCTATGGTTAAGGATAGTATGGCAGGTATTGACGCAGGCACAAATATCTTGCTACATATACTATAAGATAGAAAGCACACCGGATTTATAGCGAAAACTTTTATTAACTCATTCTACACTGTAAATCAGTTCTTGAATAAAGTATTATTATTATTATTATGAAGAAGGAAAAAATCCTTAAAGAATTTTGCATCCACAAGCACCCTAAACTTCGGGTTCGTCACCGTTACACAAGGGATACTTGCGGAGCAAGGTTAAACTATAACCGCGTCTCAAACCATGAAATGGGCGATTACAGTGATTTTGGGTCGTGCGCACGGAGTACACGGAGCGACCCAATAAGCACACCCTTTTGCATGCGGCAGACTAGTGACTCAGCATTACGCTGACATGCCGGGATAGCTTCAGTCCTGGATTTATAAATAGGCCGTATAGGCCGCGGCCTAGGGGCGGCAGCGTCCTAGGGGCGGCAGATTTCAGAGGACGGTCACTTGATTTCAGAGGATAAAAGTCAAACACGTCCACTGGTTTTCTCATGGTTTTTTATACTTTCAATAAATCCCTATAGATATTATAGATGATTTTGCTATTAAAAAGGCCCGTAAAAAATTGTATATCTTGTTTCTTTTTTACGCTCTCTTTCTTAATGACTAATTCATTCGTTTATTTAAATAATAATTTTCCATTTGTAGTAAAGGAGGCCCCTTTACTACAAATGGAAAATTATTATTTTAGAAAGGTATGTATATGGGGCGGCGGAAATAAAGTGGCCTACACTCATAAAAAATATAAATCCGGCACTGGATAGCTTTTATATTTGCCAACAGTGACGATTTGGCTCCTCCAAGAACACCAATAATATAAGAACAGTTAATTTAACAGAATACTCTGGATACTGCTTCCTAAGCTCAAAAAGAAGGTCTTGATATTTTGTCCACTTCTCAGTCTCCTTCGCGATTATGTTTGTTTCAGCGCCTCTGATCTTTGTCGTCTGAGTGTACTCACGTCAAAGGCGCATATTACTGGTTGAAAAGCGGTATAAAAATCATACCTATTCGTTGGTAGTTGGCACAGTCTGTCACGTTGATGCTGCGTATAAAATGTATTAAATGAACAAAAGACAGTCTTTACGGCGGCATTGACAGTATTCGAGATTGTGTCGTCTTAACTGGTAGCTGAACATGATAGCACGAGATAAGCCGTAACCTTTTGTTGCTCTTCTAATCACTAATCAAAAATGAATGCTGTTGACTATCAATCTATTGCGATAAAATTAGTCACCAATTAATATTATGCAATTTTATGCATTTTGATTTTAAAATATCTTTAGCTTAATTAACAGTAACACAGCCTCCGTTTGTATTTTTATTTTCTGTCGAGAATTTTCGATAGACGCGGAATTGTTGATTGTCAGTTTGCATCAGCAGCACTCGAAAACGGCTGAACTGAACTGCTTTTGATAAAATACGATACTTGTAAATTATAGATGATCGACAACTAAAGACATACGCGTCTATTTGATTAATAACGCGAGCAAATCTGCTGACAAAATCGATGCTCACGCGTTTAAAAGCAGTTTTTTATAAGCGTGCGCAAGCATGTACGCATAATTTTGTTCAGGGGGCAAGAGTTATGAGAGTAAACATGCGGACACACGGTTATCACACCTATTGCAATTAGGTTATATCATAGATAGATAGATAGATAGATTTATTGCGCAGCAGTGATATAGTCCAAACATTCTAAGTGCAATTCAGGGAATTTCCAGGCGTTAAAGTTTAAAACAGGAAAAAATGAATTAGTATGAATTAATAAGCTTTATGAACTTTTACAATTTGTTCCATTATTCCAGATCCCAGGGGAGGCATCTGCCCCCCTTGCGTACTCCAATCATAGGCGTGCGATTATGAGATTGTTCGGGTGCTGTGCAAAAATGACTTCTGACGGTTTCGAAGGTTGCATTTGCAAAGTAAATTTGTAAGTAAATAGACCGAGGGCTATAGTGACAAGTTTTTGGTTCTATTTATTCAAGGCCTTATTTTTGTGAAGATGTTGAGGGAGGCATATTAAAGTGCCCTGAGTAAGGGATTTTGCTAAAAAGCGGCATGGGAGAGATGCAGACCGCCGCCAAAATGTCACAAAAAAAATGGTCACAATTATTATTGCTTCAAGGCTGAAATTGTTTGTATAGCTTGTCGGTGACCCAATAATGCCATTATAATATTTGCAGATCGATTGGTCAGTATTAAAGGGGTGGCAGATCACCCTAAACGTGTCATGTACCCGACGAAATTTATATTATTAGTTCAAGGTTCAAATTTTAATATGTAGTTACGGCGACTGTTTTAAACATATATTTCAATTTGCAGAACAAAATGTCGGTATTACCCCCCTCTCTTAGAGGGAAACTTGCTCGCCTAGGAGTTTATATCGTTCTGCAAGGGGGTTAATAGCGACATTTTGTTCTGCAAATTGAAATATATGCTTAAAACAGTCGCCGGAACAACACATTAAAATTTGAACTAATAATATAAACTTCGTCAGGTACATGACACGTTTAGGGTGATCTGCCACCCCTTTAATACTGACCAATCGTTCTGCAAATATTATAATAACATTATTGGGTCACCGACAAGCTATACAAACAGTATCAGCCGTGAAACAATAATTTTTTGTTACATGTTGAGGGCGGTCTGCAATCTGCATCCCTCCCATACCGCTATCTAGCAAAATCCTTTACGCAGGGCACTTTAATATGCCTCCCTCAACATCTTCACAAAAATAAGACCTTGAACAAATAACACCAAAAAATTGTCACTAGTAAACACTATAAACAGTGATTTTTGTCACTAATGTGCTAAGCGGTTTTGTATCCATGGAATGATAGTTTGCAGGCAGATAATATTGTATACTATATAAAAAGTGGTTTTGATTAATGTGCAACGCAAGTTTGTGAGTGGATAAAATAATACAGTACGGCCCATAAAGGCCGAACTATATGAACATTAATTACATTTGAAGGTTATAAGTTGATAAACTTACGGTTCGGCCGACGATAACCGAACTGTATAAATGCCGTCTGATAAACAGTGATTCTAGTCAATGAACCAGTTATTATTCTCATGTAACTTGGTAATTAGATATTATATAATGTATGGCATATAAATTTAATATATAAATAGATGCTAGCTAAAATGTATTTTATAATATATTATACCTTTCTTATTAAAAAAGCTTTCTTCTTGGAGGGTGAAGGGTTAACATATAAAGATTAAAAAATCACAAAAAATATATATATTTATCTATTTTGCTTAAATGGAACTGACCGATTAATCAGAAATGAGTTTTTACATCTCGAGATTTCGTATCATCTTGAAAAATTCGTAAAGCCTGCGTTGATAGTAATTAATTATGATAATTATATAAAGAATACCTGATGCCGTTCATCATTTAACACCCTAGGTTAGCGCGGCCCTGCATGTCTATAATATTCAGTATGCATATTAGAGTTTAAAGATGATTTTTTAATTTAAAAAAACTGGTTCAACCTGTTTTGGATCACCTGTGCATGTTTTGTGTGCATGTTTGAATATCTAATACCGGAAATGCGTTTGCATCTCATATTATAAGCGCAGATGCATTGAACATTTCTGAAACCGGAAATGGAATCGCAAACGAATTCAACCTTTTAACTGATAACTTTATTCAAAAAAGGAACAATAGTTTTGTCATTTAATAATAACAATTAAATGCAATAAACTAATAAAAAAAATAAAACGAATCGTATGAGACGAGACAAGATGAGATATTTGAAAGAAATGTCTAGGGACCATATAGCCCCGAACAAGCACGAAGACGAAGTACCTTTTGTATAACAGTATAGGTATATGTTACAGGTTGATATGCAACTTGTTATGCCATAAAAACGGCTGTGTATCAAACAGCTTCGATAGACGTCCTGGCCTCCTGCTAGTGCGTCTACTTAGTACGCAGAAGGTCGCTAGTTCGATTCTGGTCGGTACCATTTATGATTTTTATTTTTTTTTACAACTATTCCACATTCCACTTGACATTTATGTATATAAAAACGTGCGCGGGGTGAAGATTCAAGACACATTGTGCGCGAGTTGCAGTCGTGCATCTTCGGGCTCCTCATGGTTTGATCACTAGACTCTTGCATATTTGAAGATATCGTTTCGATTTCGTAGATAAAAATTAAAGCTGAAAGTCGTATCAGAAACCGAGCATAATTGTCGTTACTACTGTAGCATAACTGGATAAGATGCCTTACCGCAAAAATAGAGGATTTGAATCCCAGCAATGACGTAATTTTCTACATTAAAATGTTTAAATTAAAAAATATTTCTGGGTTTAAATCATAGACATAGAAATCTAGGGACGTAGTACAAGCGAGTGGGGTGGTTGCTGTTAAGGGGGTGGCGGTGAGGAAGCAAGTGTGCCCACATTCTATTGGTCGCTTTAGTTGCGCAAGCGCTAAATGAGCAATTGAGCATGCGCAAAGACGCGTGCGACTGCATCTGGCGCAATTGAACATGCGAAACGACGCGGCCAATGTGGGCACATGCATAGCATGAACATCTCCATGAAACATAGGCATGCACCCTCCCCTGAAACGCTTCCCCCCTCGTCTAAAGTGGCACTTTATCCTACATCCCCAGATTTAGATATCTACGGTTTAAATATAATAATAATTTTCTCCAAAATACATGGACATAGGAATCTATAGGGACGGCGTATAAAGTACCACTTTAGACGAGGGGAGAAAACCATTCAGGGGAGGGTGCATGCCTGTCATATGGAAATGTCCATGCTATAATGCATGTGCCCACGTTCTATTGGCCGCGTCTTTGCGCATGCTCAATTTCCTGTACAGCGCTTGCGCAACTGAAGCAACCGATAGAATGTGGGCACACTTGCTTCCTCACCGCCACCCCCCTAACAGCAACCACCCCACTCGTTTGTACTACGTCCCTAGATATCTATGTCTACGTCAAAATATCAGTACCTTTGCAAGCGCGGATCCACCGTTGTGGGCACGGTGGGCATGCCCACAATCCTAATTGAGGTCGATAGGCTGATGTTATATCTGCAATGCCTTAATAAAATTTAAAAAAAACGAGCCGTGCGGGTAAGAACGCGAGTGACTTTTTTATTTAGGCTACTAGTCTAATAGTTTGTACTGTTTGACGTTTCGTGAGCGAGTCCGCACTTGGCCGATTTTCGGGTGGCCGTGACCACAACCTTTTTTGAGGGCTGGATCCGCGCCTGTATACCTTTGTACCTATAACTAAAATGCAACGTGAATTTTGCTGTTAGATCTCTTTGACAAATGCAACGAAAAGATCTTCGTTTTACATGTAGATTCAGTGCATCAAATGTCGTATCGTAGTTATATCTTATTTCGCAGTTATGTGGCAAGGCGAAGACTTGCATAAATTAGCAAAATAAATTACTGTGTTCGCTTTAAAATAGCTGTGTTTTGTGACTGTCTTACGGGGGGGGGGGGGTAATGTGTCATGAATTCATAGCATCCGAGCAAAGCCGGATCGGGCAGCTCTAGTTACACATAAATAAAATTGTGCCCGGACATCAGCTGTCTGTAATTTCCTTTTCTTGTGGGGTTTTCGAGTATTTTGAATGATACATACCTATTACCTATAGATTACAAAAAAGTTTCCAATTTTTTTTTTAAATTCTGTCTACATTTGTTATTATCACTCGAAAACGGTTTAGATGACACTCAGGGGCGTACTGGTAGGCTTACACCAGCCTGGTGATTTCTTTTTGAATCGGCCCTCAGTGCCAACTGCCAACTCAATAACCACCCGTGACCCACCCCCTTCCTCCGGTGCAAAATCGGTGATGCATCGAAAAGCTAATATGGCCACTGGCCAGTCCGCCCTTGATGACACTTGATACGCTACCAGTCGGTGCCCGCAAACTTAAAGTTCAGAATACTTTTTACCTGACTACTATGCTTCGGATTCCGTATAAACCGACATGACGTTCACGCAAACTAAGCTGCAAGCAAAGGCTAGTCAATATTATTGCACACAGAAAATGACTCACATTGTATTTGTTACCAACAAGTTACAACATTTCAATGTGTATGATGCGTTATTATAATATAGGTACCTAACGTATGGTACCTACTATATATGTTTACGATCGAGGAAGGCCATTACTTTGTTTTCGCGTTCAACGCTCACTCGCCGGTTTCAAGAACATCACCTGTACACAGGTGATTTTTTTTTCATTTTTTCATCATTTATAAACCACTAAACCGAATTTTAATGAAACACTGAAAAAAAGTCCTTCAAATAAAAGCAATAAATAGGGATCATTGATTTTATTTTTGATTTTACCATTCTAACTCTACAATTAGTGTGGAATACCTACTAATTTCGGTCAAAATTCACTTTTAACAATTTTACAATATTTTTCATTTTAAGGTACGTCCAAAAAATATAGTTTTGGAAAAATCTATACGTCTGTTTGTGAGCACGATACAGGTCAAACGGCTGAGCGGATTGAAATTAAATTTTGGTATGATGTGTGACATGTAAATAAGAAGAACCCCTATTGTTTTTTCTTAAGACCACCAGCAGCCGGGGTTTGACCTTTAGCATCAATTAAAAAGTATTTTCAATTTATTACTTTTTTAACTTCTCATTGGAAGTTATTGTAATGGGTCCGAAAATCGAAATCAAAATGTATAACAAATTTTTATGTTTCAAGGTCAATACACTATTTTTACACTATTTTTTGAAAGATGTCTGTGTGTGTTTGTGTGTACGTACGTACGTACGTACGTATGTATCCATTTCTTTCTAAGACGAAATCTCGATAATGATAAATGATATCGACTACGTTAGGGTGCCAATCGACGCGTATTAACGTAAATATGCAATGTTCTAATTTATTTTTCATAAATCGATAAATCATTAACGACCTTACAATATGCCACAATGTCTTGGTGAACGTGGAACAGTACTACTTTTTTAATAAATGTGGTTATGTCCTCCGGTTTAGGAGTTACATAAAGCTTGCTAAAAATCTTTAAACAATACAACAAATTTTTAAACGTACATACAGCTTATTTAAACCAAAAGAAAGTATGTACAACATTTTTCTTAAGCTTTTTTGGACCAACTTATATTTTTACATAACATGTTTAAGTATGGATGCGTTCTCAGTTTTGGCCTATTACTAAACTTTCACTCGTGAAAATTCAAGCGTGCAGTGAACACCATACTAAAATCATATTTTGTTGTATATACAGTGACACAGTCATATATAGAGAGGTACAGTGGAACATTTAATTGTAGTTTCTATCAATGTTCTTACAGCTTAACAATGTAATGTTTCAACGTTCAGAAATCACATATAGAATAAACTTAAAAAAAAATAAGACGAGACTTGAAGGTAACCTGTTATAAGAATGCCTGTCAATGTGTGTGTGTGTGTGTGTGTATCATTTTGTTTGCACTTGGTGTAGAACCGGTGCAGAGCCGATATGCACTGGCATTCCTCCAGTAAACACCGCGCGAATGTTCTTTGTTTTATTCGCAAGAAGGTCGCTAGATCAGACCCCGCAATATTATAACGCGTAAACGCACGTCATTTGTCTGTACGGAGTGAGCTGAAATTATTTATTTAGATAATAATTTTTTCCAAAAGAGTTTGAGAATAATCGAAATCTTACCGATGCTGACGTTCCATGGCCCGTATATTACAAACTCCCGGTTCCCAATTTCTTATCTAAGAACTAGTAAAAATATCAACTATAGATTTTTAATTTATTAAATTGAAAATATGAATTGGTACTAGGCCTGGAAATTGTTGGTGGTCTAAAAAAATATTCAAAAAAAGAACGTACATCCTAACTTTAACTGCCTTTAATTTCTCAATTTTTAAAGATATCGATATGGACAAAAAGCACGATGTAGGCCGTTTCTTGCTTTATGAACATATATTATGTATTTTCAATTTAAAATTTGAAGAAAAACACAATAAATAAAGCTATTGGAAAGGACATTACGTTTTAACCAATGGTTACCAATGTTACAAAAAGCGCGTGATTTTTAAAAAGCTGTCGCGCGCTTACCAATTAGTATTACAGAAAAGTTGCGGGAATAAAAATTATAGAAAATGTAATCCTCTTTAAAACATTACATACGAATACGAATCGCTTAAAACGACCGTTTCTGAGATATTTTGAAAAAAGCAAAAAAAGTGGTAAAATTTCGTAGTTTTTCGGCAGCCAAAAGTTGTCGGCCATATTGGCACCAATATATACAAATTCACTTAAAAAAATCTTCTACCCTTTTGCAAGGTACAATGTTCTCTACTGACAAATATAGATTTTATCATCTAAAAGCCACAGACATATTACTTTTTGTATCGAAAACACGCGCGATTTAGCAACTGCATCCCTATTTGACGATTACTTAGCTATTCCATGGAGACTCAATCGCAATTTCACTCGATCTAGCGATCGACGAATGTATTTCGTATTCGCTTGCCTGCGCGTGAATATAGTGCAGCCTCAAAGGAATACATGGCACGGAGTAGCGCGTACCCGCGAGTAGAATTAGAATAGACCTTATTGTTCGCATTGTATACCTTATGACCTTTAATTCTAAACCCGCGAATAAGTGTGCTTTGTGTTTTCGATAATCGCGTGTTCGCGATACATCCGTTGTGTATTTCAGCGAATACTGTGCAACCTCGCTGTTGGTATCTGCGACGCACAGTCGTGATACAAAAAGTAGCGTATGTGCGTTGCCCCTAATAGATTTTATTATCTAATAGATTTTAGCGTTTCAAAGTTTTGGCAGTTTCTCGACTCTGTTGCCAAATCTGGGTAAGTTCGGTTTTGCACTCGATTGATCGAGCCGAGCGATCAGATTTTTGGTCACGTGATAAGCGAGCATATCGAGCCATCTAAACAATTCCGAACGTAATTTAGCAGATTTTCTCAAACGTCAGAATAAAATGGCGCCAATAAATTAAATCCTTATTACTAAAGTCGAAATATATATATTCTTATTGCTGCTCATTTTGATTTAATTCAACATTGTTATAATAATAAATCATGATTCACAATTTTTTTCGTTTTATTCCTTTATTTTAAAATTAATAGTACTACCGATTGTTGATTTTTTCGACCCATAGATATAATAAATATTTTATTTAATCATTCTGTGCGATACAGATTTATTGCGGTTTTTACTATTCTTTGAATAAATATTCGTGTATTTTTACCTATTGAAAAATTACCTCATATAAATAAACTTCGAAATTTATCCATTCTCACAACAAGTGTTTCCGCTCATTTTTAAAATGAATGCTCTGAAGATGGTTAAATCTGCTTGCTCGCTCGCTTTCCTCGGAGCTCATTAGAGCGTGTTCGATCTCCTCGGATTTTAAATCCGAACGATGTTAAATTCGAACGCATAAGAGCAAATCAAATCGATCTGAGCTCAAAACCGAACTTACCCTCTATAACTATCAAAGAAATATACAAAAATCCCTCGTTGGTCTTTATTTCGAGGGTTTAATGCACTTCCGGACAGAAGTCGCATTCCACTAAGCACTGACAGTTCACTATGTTCTGTTTGTGGTTCCTAACCTCTATGCTGTTGATTATGCGTCCAGGTCTGTACTAGGTATGCAGCATACATTATGTAATTATATATTATTGCGATATTATTGTTAATATAGGTAGAAATTATATAGAACCACCTCGACATCTTCCTGAACGCAATGAATTCGAAATCACTCAAATCGGTTAGCCCCTCGAGAAGTTAAAGGTTAACAAACATTAAAAAAAGATTATAAATATAATAAAATTAAGAAAAATCGCAGGATAGTGGACAAAATATTTAATTTAATAAATCCGATATTTTGTCCACTATCCTGCGATTTTTCTTAATTTTATTATAATCACGATGGACACGATTTCTAATATAAATTATAAATATACACGTCGATTTGATAATTGATAACCTTCTTTTTATTATAGCCTTTATCCGTGTTTTTCTCGCGTTACAGATTTTACAGGCGCTTTATCTTAACCCGATCGTAGCAGGGCGAAACGGTACCCTGTAGGTACCTACTTTAAGTTGGGTGCCAATTGCCAATTCATAGTGTAACCAAGTTTCATCATCAAAATCGGTCCAGTCATTCTCGAGTGATGCTGGTACAGACAGGCAGACAAAAATTCTGTAAACAAAACACTCGAAAAACTCGCAAAAAAACGAAATTATACAGACATAAAGTTTCGTTACCCTTTTTGATGCATTGATGGCCACTTTATGGAAAACCTGGAAAAGTCAGGAAATTTTACGGGTCAGAGAAAGTCAAGGAAATGTCAGGGAATTTTGATGAAAGTCCGGAATTTTCGTGAAAAAACCCGGTCAAGTGCGTACCAACATTGAACAAATTTTGTCGACCAACTTTACTTATAACTTTGCCATACAAAATCTTTGCGCACATAGTTTATAGTTAAGTTATATAGTCGAGCCTCTTAACAGATGGAGTGATCACGTGAAAAGCACATGAATAGCTTGCGCCGCAGGTGTGGTCTTCGCATATAGTTTCGTTCCCGAATTCGTTCAAGCAACCAATCAGGTACTTTGCACGCGGTGATCACGCAGTGATCGTGCGTTTTCATTGCTCCATCTGTTTAGCGACCCCACTATAGTCGGAAATTTCTCTGAAACGTAAACATAAATTGTTTATTTCTGTATTTGTTATTGCTAGTTACGTACGTAAAATCAGAGAGAAACTAAAAAAAACACTTGGAAAATTGGAAAAAATCAGAAAAATTTGTTCTGGAGAAAAAACGGTGACCGTGATTCGTTTTGCGGTTTATTTTCACTTTTCATGAAACCAATTAGCAGCGCTAAGGGAGAGATTACTGTATCTTATACATTCTGAAATGACACTTTTTCTGTATCATGTTGTATACATCTCATATTAGTTGCGAGCTCGTTTTGATCATTGCTGCGAAGATTCCGCTGAGTGGAGACGGTAAAAGATCAGATTATATAAAGTTTTGTTCGCCGTGTACACAGTAATGACTTAAAAAATGGAGCTGGTAGTTTACACTACACACTACAGAACTTAGAAGTGAAACTTATTTACGCAAAATCTACATATACCTATAGTCAGAGATCTGGAACGCAAAATTATAAAGTTCGGCCGGCGAATAATATATTGTTTGTTTTTCGTTAGCATATTAAATATTTAACCCAATCGTCAAACGACCCAAACTCGCATAAGAAGTTGCACTTCAAAAAGTCTTTCCCGCCGGCACAGTAGAATGCCCCATCTTAACTGTGGTTTCTGATACGACGGTCAGCTTTATAACGACATTTGTTTTCAATGAGCCATTTTCCTGAGAGTAGTTCTTTCATTTATCCACGGGAGGCAGCACTTGCGGTAGGTACAAACATTATTTACTCCCGATTAGTGACGTGTCATTTTAGTGGGATAACTTAATTATTATTATTTTTATTATTAAAATAACTAAATAATTAAGTTACACCACTAAAATGACACGACACTAATGGGGAATAAATAATGTTTGTATTTACCACAAGTGCTGCTTCTCGGGGATAACTGAAAGAACTATATACTGTCAGGAAAATGGAGATTTCCATTTCGCTGAAAACAAATGACGTTCTTAAATCTAGATTTAAAGCTGAAAGTCGTATCAGAAACCCCGCATAAATATTGCAGTTCCGCCGGCATCGTGCGGTGAACACTGAACACACGTGATCGACCCTGCGTTTACAAAGTTCTCGCGCTGTTTACTAATAAGTTGCAAAGAATTCGCGCGGCCTTCGATATATAGTCTGTTATGTGATAGTAGCGAATGCGGCACACACTTCGTCTCTGTGATCGACCCCTCCTCGCCTCGCTCCGCACCTCGTGTATAGCGCGAACGGTCGCCGCCGCCGCCGCGCCAGTGCAATCTGCAAGTGCATTCTGCATTGCAATATGCACTCTACGTCTGCCTGTCCATCCGTTCGCCTTTATACAACATGACGTGTGTGTTTATGCATCTATCGCGTTCACAAAGAAAAGTGGATTATGTAAGATTTTTTGATAAAACAAGATTAACAAAATAACAACTAATTAAAGTAACAAGCCGTGAGGTGGGTCGTTTATTAGGACTAAAGTGCGACCCCTTGAGGTCCACACGACGAACTTCCCAGTTTGATAAATATTCAATAATAATAATTAAATTAGATATTACACAGAAAAGTAATCATTTTAATCATTAAAACATAATTATTATTTATTTTTAACAATAATTAAAAAAAAAAAAAACGGCTGAACCGATTTTGAAAAAATTTCTTCCAGATCATATTTACGTTAATACGCGTCGATTGGCACCCTAACGTAGTCGATATCATTTTTCATTCTCGAGATTTCGTCTTAGAAAGAAATGGACACATACGTACGTACGTACGTGCGTACATACGTACACACACACACACACAGAGACATCTTTCTAAAAATAGTGTAAAAATAGTGTAGTGACTTTGAAACACAAAAATTTGTTATACATTTTGATTTCGATTTTCGGACCCATTACAATTTACAATAACTTCCAATGGGAAGTTAACAAAATAACAACTAATTAAAGTAAAAAACCGCTTAAGTGCAAGTAGAACTCGCGCTATGAGAGTTCCGTACCGTTATAACAATTTAATAAAAACAAGTTTTTATTTTGTTCTTTTTAGTGTTTCAAATTTTTTCCGTATCAAATTTAATTAAATTATATTTTTAAAGTAAAAAAATATATTTTTGCCATACCCACTACAAAATAGCTACTTTTGATGTATGTATAGCGGCCTTCAATGAGTCATTTAACAGGCAGGTGTGCGGAAAATGTTTTATTTTCCGCAGAAAATAACGGTTGCCATAACAACTTTAGTTTAATCGCTCTATATACGCTTGCGTGCGCCTCTCATTACTTACTTGCACAAATTTCGCGGCACACTGTGGAAGGAAAGATGACAACGCAAATGAACTGTCAGAATTTTCTGAAAATGACGCGAAAAGTAGGTATTTTATAGTGGGTATGGCAAACAATACCATATATGTCTCGTACGTAATGGTATTACGGCTCGTGTGACTGTAAAAACTCGCCGTAATATGCCCCATTACGTATCTAGACATACAATCTACTATAACTGAATATTTCATTAATAAAAAAAACAAAACAAAAATATTGCGATTCGAAACAGAATCAAACCAGGGACCTTTTAATCTTCAGTCAAACGCTATTCGCGTCTGACATTAAGGTCGAAGCCCTCTATTGGGCTTAGTCGCGAACTACCCGAGGAGGTCGTAGCAACGGAACAAAGCGTTGAATGAAGGTAAAAGTGCACAAAATATATGTTTTTCACGTATGACAGTTTACAAAGGTAAGCATAAAATATTGTTCAGTTTTCACTTCAAGTTTTGTAATAAATAATTCTGTCGCAATACGACTTTTAACCGTTGTTTGTTTACATTAGCTTACATGTGATTTGTATTAAATAGTTTCAGAAATGCCTCACATGTGTTCAATTCCTTGTTGCCGAAAAACTTCGACAGCATTTTCCTATCACAAATTTCCTGAAAATAGTGAATTGAGGAAGCTATAGATGGGTTTAACTGGAATAAGACTGATAACACAAAGAACTCTTTTGTACAGTGATCATTCAGATGCTAATGACCTCTGTTGTCGAGCGTCTATAATTTACAGGATGGATGGATTGTGGATTGTAGACGCTCGACAACAGAGGTCATTAGCGTCTGACTATAATTTACAATTCATTCATTCACGCAGTGATCATTTTAACGGCAATGATTTTTTTCCGCGTCGTAAGTTCCTATTGCAACATTTGTGCTGACATAACAAAACGTTTTTAGTGAAATTTAATTTCGATATTTTCAGCCAGATGCTAATGACCTCTGTTGTCGAGCGTCTATAATTCACAATTCATTCAAAAGTCGTATTACGACAGAATTATTTATTACAAAACTTCAAGTGAACACTGAACAGTATCTTTTTGCAATATGCTTACATTTGTATACTGTCATTCGTGAAAAACATATATTTTATGCACTTTTACCTTCACTCAACGCTTTGTTCCGTTGCTACGACCTCCTCGGGTAGTTCGCGACTAAGCCCAATAGAGGGCTTCGACCTTAATGTCAGACGCGAATACCACTTAGCCACACGGGCGGTGTTATTACAAGCGCATAATGCAGTATAAGCAGTTAGACTCCAGCCGTCTGCTTTAATACTAGTACACGTTCAATCACATTACATTCATAGTATAGAGAATCTACTACGAATGTACTGTGAAAATATAACAGTCATTTATTAAAATTAATTAATAATTAATAATTTATAATTATTATTTGCCAGGATTCATGCCATAACAACACATCTGTGAAAATTTCAACTAGCTACCTCTTACCGTTTGTGAGATAGGTCCTGTGACAGACGGACGGACGGGCAGACAGACATCGTAGGCAGGATAATAGGGTTCCATACGGAGGTACGGAACCCTAAAAATGGATATCTTGTCAATGGATGTACATTTTTTACTTTTAATTACTTATACAGGCAAGAGTTCATGAAGTTTTCCTATATCAACATTAACCACGTTTTAATACTCATTGTAGATTATAGACGCTCGACAACTTAGCTTCGATACTGTCGGTCGCATGATTTGAGGCTCCTCCCCAACACAGAAAACCTAGCGAAAATTCGACGAAATTAATTTCATAAACTTTTTTTTCGCGAAACATTGCTCACTTAAAATTGCGCGCACTATGCAGACGAAATTTGCTATTTATTAGGTAATTGATTTTTCTAAAATATATACGCTTTAGTTCGTAATCTAAGCTTACAAAAATATAGAAAAGATCCGAGAATTTCAGCGACCAGATTTGGTAGACACCCTACTAAAATAATTTTGTATACAAGTACATTCCATAAAATAAAATTAAAAAGATCGAATTTAAAGAAAAAAATTTCGACATAAGTCACTTTGCCATGTGGCCACAAACATACAAGCTGTTCAAAAAAACATTCTAGAGACTTTAAAATAATCAATGCAATACAAAATCTTCGTATCAAAATATATATATTATGGTTTATTGGATTTCTTAATGACGTTGTTGACTCTTTCTTTTACAGGAAAACATGTCCACTCCAGAACCAGCAGAAGTCCAAGACGAAGAACATTACAATCCGGGTAAAATTTCTCTTTACTTCACGTTATTTCATTTTGGTGTAATTATTTTTTTCGGTTGGCTAAATGTAATATGATTCTTAAGTTGAGTTATGACTTTATAAAAATTTCAATGATTTGGCATATTCGATAAAATTATTATAATTATTGTGGTAGATTATAGACATTCGACAGCTGAGGCCATAAGTCTAAATTATATTATTCTGTTGTAACAAATAAGATTTAATCTTAAGTTGCAATAATGGTTATTGATGCTGATTTGATTGTGTTAAAAAAATAATATCTCAACTAAAGAGCATATTATTATTTGTTTGGTGTTTTTTATTTTCATTGACACACGTTCATTGCACTTATTTTTAACTTTTAGGTCTGGTTTTTTTGATCTTTGATTGACTTTAAACTGTATAGAAAGAGAAGTGGCGTAACTGTAATAGATGAATTTTTTAAATTCCAAAATTTAAAGTTATGTCACTAATAGACGGAGAGCTAGTGACAATTTTTTGGTGTTATTTATTCAAGGACATATTTTTGTGAAGATGTTGAGGGAGGCATATTAAAGTGTCCTGAATAAAGGATTCTTCTAGATAGCGGTATGGGAGGAATGCAGACCGTCCCCAAGATGTAACAAAAAAATGGTCATAATTATTATTGCTTCAAGGCTGAAATTCTTTGTATAGCTTGTCGGTGACCCAATAATGCCATTATAATATTTGTAGATCGATTGGTCAGTATTAAAGGAGTGACAGATCACCCTAAACGTGTCATGTACCCGACGAAATTGATATTATTAGTTCAAGGTTCAAATTTTAATATGTTGTTACGGCGACTGTTTTAAACATATATTTCAATTTGCAGAACAAAATGTCGGTATTAACCCTCTCTTTTAGAGGGAAACTTGCTCGCCTAGGTATTTATATCGTTCTGCAAGGGGGTTAATATCAACATTTTGTTCTGCAAATTGAAATATATGCTTAAAACAGTCGTCGTAACAACATATTAAAATTTTAACCTTGAACTAATAATATAAATTTCGTCGGGTTCATGACACGTTGAGGGTGATCTGCCATCCCTTTAATACTGACCAATCGATCTGCAAATATTATAATGGCATTGTTGGGTCACCGACAAGCTATACAAACAATATCAGCCTTGAAGCAATAATAATTGTGACCATTTTTTTTTTGTTACATGTTGGGGGCAGTCTGCATCCGTCCCATATCGATATCTAGCAAAATCCTTTACTCAGGGCACTTTAATATACCTCCCTCAACATCATCACAAAAATAAGACCTTGAATAAATAACACCAAAAAATTGTCACTAGCTCTCG
Organism: Mongoloraphidia duomilia; assembly: GCA_039654895.1. Classification (NCBI taxonomy): domain Eukaryota; kingdom Metazoa; phylum Arthropoda; class Insecta; order Raphidioptera; family Raphidiidae; genus Mongoloraphidia; species Mongoloraphidia duomilia. The sequence goes on along the minus strand of CM077525.1, from coordinate 21,211,408 downwards.
GTCTATAAGAAAGTGCTAATCAAAGACCTAAAAACTGACTCTTGATGTAATATTTTCGAGATATGAAACACATTACCATAGATTCATGTCTTTTTGTATTTTTTCGTATTATAATATCTCAAAAATATTTACAAAAATAATTTCATTCATGTTTTAGTTACTGTTTTTCCAACTGCTTATTGTAATAGTTCTAACTTTGTTATATAATATTACTGGTCGAGTTTGTAGGCGAAAAGTTAAGATATCTTTCATTTGAGAACTACGTATTACTTAGCCACTTGTGCATGAGTTTTACTGTACACACTGTATATTTTATTAATAATTCGGTATCTGATTTCAATACCGTTCTTATATTTTATTATTCAAATAAAAATCCGATAAAAATAGTTGGCTAAAATTTCTCCGAGTATAAAATTATGCTGGATTTCATAAAACGTTGGTAGAAAATCTAAGTTAACAGTGATCTTAGATTGTGGCCATTTTAGTTATGTTATTTTTATAGACGTAAAGATATTCAGGTGTTACCAAACGCTTTGATATAATAGTTGTATCTAAAGTTCCTCAAGTAAGAGTTGGGAATCCTGCCGCCATTGGAGAAAGCAAAAATTGAGTGTTGCGCTTTTTAAAAAAATTGTCTAGTTTAGTCTATGTATTAATTTAGTGAAGTCATTGATTGATCTAATATTAAATATTTATGAAATAATATTAACATTATTTGGTTAATTATAATAATAGAGATGCTAACGTGCTATGCAGTCACTTTAGCTTTTTACCTCGCAACCCAGTTATAGTGGATGGGTTTTCATGACTTTTTTTCAATGTTCAAGAAATAGACATTAAATTTCGAGATTATAGACCTATTGATGGGCTATCTAACTGCGTCAAAAAAATTAGGAAAATGCTGTTTCCCTCTTTGTTTCCCAATTACATAGGTATGGCGGATCGGATGCATCAATCAAATCGTCATCTATTGTCCCAACTTTCTTGGGGAACTCTAATTGCACCCTTAAAAAAGTATTCAGAAAACTAAGAAGAAAATTGTTTTAAATGATTATTTCTTTCTTCAGAAGTCGGATCGTTTTAAAATTCTGTATAAAATACGCATTTCCATGTAGTTGATACAGTTTCTAAGCTAACTGTTAACTGAAACATTTTTAAGAAATCCAGCTGTATTAGTTGATGCAGGGCTGTGCGAAGAAAAATTGCGCCTGGGGCATAGCATTTATTGGCGCCCTTCAACCTTTAAATAAAATTTTGATTGGCAAAGAATGCAGGGTAGTATTAATTGCACTTTTTCTGGAATCAAATTAGATGTACAATGTACTTACTTGTTAGAGTAGCTTCTGACGTCCCCCTAGAGTTGACATCCGTGACATAGGCCCTTTCGCACGGCCCCGAGTTCATGATTGCAGAAATGGCTTTATAATATGAAAAAATAGTCCCTGTTTATAATGAAATTTAAAGTTGAAAATAAATTGAAATTGTTCTCTAATATTAATAATTATGTAATTGGCTGTCTAGGGGCGATCATGAAAGATGGTGACAAACTCAAGCTGATGTTATTGGCTTGGAACTACCACAATCAAGCAGTAGCAGGTAAACACATTTCAGAACCATACTGTAGCACATTGCATTCACTTCTTTCATATAACACTACTATACAACAGCTGTCTACCAATTTGCATACAAAAGCTTGAATGTTTAGTGATTTAGTCGATGCATCATCAAAATGTACATGTAGGGAATAAGCGGTGGATCAATGCCGAACGAAAAAAAAAATAGAATCTTATCATGGTTGAATGTGGTTGCACGAGGATGTGGTGGAAGTATGTATGGCTTGTAGATCTTCCTGCCCTATAGGAGAGAATTGCAGTGTAATTGCACTTTCAATAATTGGTGTTGTTGATTTCATGTAAAAAAAGTTATTTATTTAATCCTAAGAATACCACACTGGGGTTCAAATCAGCAAATCAGTGTATTTTCACGATACTCGTTGCAAAAAATCGATGTTTCTTTAATTTTCAAATAAAAATTAATAATTATTTCCCATGCTAACATTTTTGGTGACTTCAAAAAATCCCTTAAACAAACCCTCAATGCGAAAAAAATTGAACAGAAATAGAATCCCAGCGTGGTGTTTGAGGTTGATTTTTGGTATTTGAGACTTAATTTGGTACACAAGTACAATAAAACTATTAAAATAATTTGAACTTGCCAGCCCTTGGTTTCAAAATGTCGCCATCTCCCATTTACTGTGTGATTACGATTGTTAATTGTATGCCATAGAACGTGATGTATTTTTTTTTATTTTATTGTTGTCAGGTGGAAGAAACGGTGCCGAAGGAATGCCTGAACTCCCTGGAGTCAATGCCGAAGATATGGCCGGCTTGTGGGCGAGTTACCATTCAGCTCTGGGTCTCGGCAAAGGCAAAGCTACGCCGCCTGTCATTCCAAGGGAACAGTCGGTAAGTAACATGCATGTTTACAATAGTAATTATATGCATGGTCATTGGCGACTTAATGATTAATGCTTTAATTTGTTTCCAGAGTCCCGTTCTGGCTGAAACTGGGTCTGCGCATGACGAAACCAGTTCAAGCGGGAACAAAGAAGATGAGGACGACGAAGATGATGAGAGTGATGACAGAATCGACACGCAAACTCACGATCCTGAAAGATTAAAGGCATTTAATGTAAGAAGAAACCGACGATGGTTCCATGTGGGAGCGCCTTCTACTTGTACGTCTAACGCTTTATGTTTTATAATTTCAGATGTTCGTAAGACTGTTTGTGGACGAGAATTTGGATCGAATGGTGCCGATTAGCAAACAACCCAAAGAGAAAATACAGGCGATCATAGATTCGTGTACGAGACAGTTTCCCGAGTTTGCAGAAAGAGCCAGGAAAAGAATACGAACTTATTTAAAATCGTGTAGACGTAACAAAAGAGCTAGGGATCCTTCCACTCCTTGGGATGCGGTAAGTTCTGTAATGAAAAACAAATTTGCTTCAAGTTTGCCAATTTAACTTGTGAATAAATCTATTTCGAGATCTTGAGGATAATCTAATTTTTATTTTTGAGTTGATTTGTATGACCTTATTTGATTCTTAAGTAAATTTTACATTGTTATGGTCAAACTAGGAAGTGATGTTATAGCTGTCTTCCTTTTGTGAATTTCAGACTAGACCAACTCCAGCCCACCTGACTTCAGTACAAGCCGAACAAATTTTAGCGACAGCTTGCGAAAATGAGAGTCATAATGCGAAAAGAATGCGTTTAGGCCTCGAACCAGTGAGTCAGCCTATGCCTGTACTTCCAGGAGTAACGGTAGATATTATTTTTTAAAATTAAAATTAACCGCATGTATAAATAATTATAAACAAAATTGTAATGGGACCTTTGTCTGTAATTTTATATTCTCGCGACTTTTGGGGTATTTTGTATATTACCTACTTAAATGAGTGAATGCGTTTCTCAAATTTTGTCTGTCTATCTGTTTGCACCGTAACATCACTTGAGAACGTTTGAATCTATTTTGATGAATCTACACTATCAACAGTTGATATTGTTGAGTAAAAATACCCTATAATAGGTATTTAAAGTTCGGCTACTAGTTACTAGTACTCGAACTTTAATTATTATAGGGTATTTTTACTCAACAATATCGGATTAAGAAGAGTAAGTTCATTTTAAAACAGATCTTAACGCGAGCTAATCTGCAGATGAAATTGACGTTCACGCGAGTTAAGTCTCGGAAAGAACTACCTAACTTCACAATAAAATGTTAATTTACGATAGTTTAAGGCAGCGCATATAATATACTACTTTTTGTATCGAAAACGCGCAATTTAACAACTGCATCGCGATTTGACGATCGACATTTCTCGTTCGATCGCGCGATTTGGCAACAGTATGGAGGATCAATCGCACTTTCGATCAATGCGTTTGCTTCGCATTTGCACGCCTGCGCGTGAAGAGTGCAGCCTCATAGGAATTCATGTCATGGAGTAGCGCGAAACGTCGACTAAGTGTGCTATGTGTTTTCGACAATCGCGCGCTTATCACATCAGTAGTGTATTTCAGTGAATAGTGTGCGGCCTTACGCTGTTGGTAGCTGCATCTGACGATCTACAAGCAACTTAATTGCCCAATTGCGATACGAAAAGTAACATGTGTGCACTGGCCCATAATAAAGTAGCGTCAGCATTTTTCTATACTGGCGACATCTGACGGAATTGCGTTGAAGTTCAATAATTTAATTTATAGCGAGCAAATAATTTGTACTGAAACATTTCAGTTTCAAGTCAAACTAGTTAATAATTTTGAAAATTTAAATTTTAAATAATAATATTAATCTCAATTATTGTTTTTATAGCCTATGGACACGACGGCTCCAGTAAGTACAAATAGGATTGATTTTACGCCGACTTCTAACAGCATTAAACTAGAAACAACAGAAACAACACCTAGTGTAGTTTTTCCTTCGTCTACTACGCCTACATCGACTCCTACACCCGTCAGCAAGGCAACAGGCTTATCGTTGGTTTCTGAAGCTAAACCACAGGGCTTATGGTAAGACATTTTTATAGTATTTGATAAAAACAATGGATTGAAATCGAATCAAAATAACGTTCGGGTTTCGGTTAAGGTTTTGTTGAGTGTTTCTGGTTACGGTTTCGATTTGAGAAATTAATCGATAATTTGTTAATAAAATACAATAATACTGTTGACAATTATTTCGACCCATTTAACTAGAATGATATTAATTTTTCTTTCAGTGTAACGCCAACAAATTTAGTAACATCTGCTGCGTCAATGAATGGAATAAGTGGTACTACTAGTTCAGCAGGCGGAGCTGCGCCCACGGCACTGTATAGACCTAACTTTACTCAAGCGTTCCAGAGAGCTGGACCATATCCAACCAATCCACTCTTCCCAGGACAGCCATTTAATGTTAGCGGGACGACTGGAATTATTGGAAACGGTCAGTATATATTTCTAAAATAATACGTACGTTTAACTTCCGAATTTACAATTCCATTTTTTAATGATTTAATAGAAGATTTAATACAAATTATAATCACTATAAATCATTGATTGTCTCTTCGGAAAGTTTCGATAACGAAATTATGTGATTTCCAAAATTATAATATTTTGTTTTGGCAGGGCCTACAGATTTAAGTATGAAACAGAAGCCGGTCATAAGTCATAAATTGAGCACAGGAGAAATGGCAGCCGTTCGACAACTAATAACTGGTTATCGGGAATCAGCGGCTTTCCTTCTGAGGTCTGCCGATGAATTAGAGCAGTTATTGTTACAACAACAATAGACGTAATAATATATTAATTTATTGTTGTATAGAACTTTAATTAATGATTGGTAATAAAATGTGAATACTATTTTTGAATTACTTAGACTATATTAGTTATGACAAAGGAGCATATTGTTTTGTACAAGATAGAAACTCAAGTGCAGCTTAAAGCTATCAAAAAAGAAAAAAAATGAAAACAAAGAGAATTGAAAGTGTATTTTGTATTAAAAAGTAATCAAACGATTTAATATGTTATGATGTTAAGTTATTTGAAGAATTATACGAATTATGGAAATGAATGAAAAATGAAAAGTTAGACAAAGATGGTTTGTTTCAATATAATTTGAATGCTGTCAAAAAGTAAAGCCCAAAAATGTACAATATTAAAATTATGATTCCTATTAACTTATCAGGAAAAATTTATATTTACAAAAATAAAATTGATGTTTAATTTATATAATTAGGATACAAAAAAATTGATGTGTAAATTTATTAAAATGTAAATTTTAATATTTCTTACAGGGTTATATTATATTATGCAAACTTAATTTTAAATGTATAAATTTAGTCAAAAAAAAAAGAGTTGTTAAATTTGTGACTAAATGATTCGTAATATATTATAAAATTTTTCTGCATTTTGAGTAAAAAAAGAAGATATTTGTATATTAGAACTCGAAATGCCGTTTGTAAAAAATATATATTTTAGCTCATAAATGTATAAATTTTCAGAATCTATTTAATATTTCTTTCCTTTTGTTAGAAATATGCCGTTTTTATCATTGTATATGTACTTTCAAGAGTAAACTGGTAGGTACCTACTACCCTACGCATCTATCTACTATAATATTTAATGAAGAGTATGCCTACACACCATTGTTGAACGCGTCTACAGAGTGAGAAATGGTTTTTATATTTTAGTGGCTGTGATAAATACTATAATATAATCAACCGTTTTTCACTCGATGTGTGTAGTTTTTGTTTGTGTGAATTTATGCCAAATTTTATTTATTTTTCAACGAATATAATTTATCGTTTTGTTCTGATATAAAATTTAGTCAATTTAAAAATATTTTCACCAAAGGTAACTAAATAAATAATTATATCTTTTATATTCAAATATATTATATTAAAACATTGCCGATATTTGTAGTTACAATGAAGCAAAATTAAAATTGCCTTTAACGAAATGATTATTTTTCAAAATGACTTTTGTAGTTCGTTTCGAAACGCTTTTGTATTTTGTGAAATAATATTGCATTTTTTTATGTTATCTCATATGCTGTACAGTTAATTTCTAAGTTTTTGTAATTTAGTCATTTACATTAAGGGAAATCAACTTAAAAAATAAGTAACTGTGATTGTTTCAAATAAATGTTTGTGAGATACTTTTAGCTGTTTTATTTTTAAGCAACCTGAACATTTTTTTAAGAGCGCAGGCTTTAGGAGATTGAGTTCCCAAGCTTATTAGTTATTTTTTCGAGTAGGTACACTTCTACAATTACTCGTGTATGTATTGCGCGAATTGGTTGATTGGCGATTAATAAATCCAGGGGAATAAAATCATCAAAATCACGAGGTACAATGCGCTATCGATAAACATCAAGTGAAAGCAAAACAAATGCCACCATGTTGACAAATGTTGTTTAGAAACTTTCAAATTAATTTCAGGAATAAGCCCACAATAGGGCTAAAAAACCCAACCATCTGACACTCGACATTTCATTGACAACTCGCAACAGATATCAAACAACAACAATTAAATCACTGCAAAATATGATAGGACGCCTGGACCATATACGCTCTACCCAAAGAACAACATCTAGGTATACAACGAGATGAACAAGATGGAGAAATCTTTAAGCAAAAAGAAAATGGAAATAGAAAATATCGACAAAACAAAAAATGCAAACCCTATGGACTGTGACGTCACATGCGACAAAAGTCGACATCAAAAGATCGCTACAACAACGAATACATTCGCAATTCAAATTCGACGATACTTCAAAACTTCACCAAAGTTTTTCTATTCCAAAATCTAATAATTAACACGGTAAACGGGAAGAAAGAACAAATAAAAAGCAGATTAAAATAAGAGACTTCTGAAGCTACTTTTCGCCCAAACATCAATTTGACAAGTTTTTCAATAAACTTAGTATCCAACGAAAATATCATTCCAACATCGTTACGCGCATTGAGCGCTAATAAATAATGAAACGAAACGATCAGATGGTAACTGTAACAATTTGCAAATTCGTTAATTAAATTGATACTAGGCGATAAACGAAACTAAATAACGAAAAGTCGATATTAACTCGGGGAATGAGAATCATAATATGAGAATAGGCACTTCAAACCAGGCCTAAACAGCGGCCATGCAATCGTGGTCGGTAATAATCCCGTTATGTAAAATCGAGGGGGAGGAAGCCGGGGGTACTTAAATAAATAAAACTATGAATCGTAGACAAAAATGTTTATACAAAGTTGTAGAGAATTTTGTCCTCTACAAGATTGATTATATCCATTTTTTACTAAAAATTGAACGAAACCCAGAAATTCGCAAAAAAAGCGTTTGTCGTGAACTTTCATATTCCGGTATTTCGTAACCACTTGTTTCGTAACATCCAGTAAGTTAGTAACATCTTTTTCGAATTTATAACAAGGAGGAGAAACATTATGATTATGACTTATGAGTCACTTGGATAAGTCAATAGTAACATACAAAGTTGTCAAATTGTCAAACACCGATAGGTCATACATTTTTTATAACTATTTTATTGCAGAAAATTGCAGAAAAACTAGTGTTGTATCGTTGAATGTGATAAAAAAAAATTTTAAATCATGCGTTTCAAATCTAAAAGCATTTCATGATAGTTTTTTCAATTAATCATACGTGTTTTGAAATCTAACCTAAATATTGATTTGGCTGTGACAGTTTTTGCATTTAATGGGAAATTGCCATTTTTATAAATTTTTATTTCCTTATTGAAAAAGTAATCTGGTATGTTTGTTTATTTATTCTTTTTGTGTAAATTGTGGATGTGGATGCTTAAAATTTTCATTGTACCTATATATTTAATTCAGTAGATACCTAGGCTTAATATTTTTTCTGAAAATAGCTAATTATTTTAAAAGGAAGAAAATCTATTTGTTACGTCTTTCTTCTACTAATTGTGCTATATAAATTAATAGCCATATTTAAAATATACTTAACCCAGTGTGTTACCTTGTTGACCTAGGTTCAAAGTTCACAAATTGGAATTTTCTTTTTTAGTTTTCGTGAAGTATTTGAAATATGTCTGCTGTTGGAGAAGTTTGGGTGCAATGGTTCAGGTGTTGTATGGCTCAACCGCAAGCAAAAAGACCTCGGATACGAATAGATAGGTACGTAAACAAATCCATTTATCGTAAGATGGTCTACGTTTAACTGGTGGTTCGATAACAGTCAATGCTGATTAATTTGATAATGGACACTGATCTGTGAATTAGAAAGTACCATTCAGCAGAATAATTACCAAACGCTCAATTTTTACAGTAGAGCATAGATAATCCAAACCAATCAGAATTAGTTAGAATTTTTGATTTGTTTGAAATATCAAAACGTCTTGAATGAAATTATATAAATATGCATGTTTTCACTATTTTATATATCAACTAGCGGTGCTGCTGTGAGTTGACTGTGTGTTTATATGAAAGTACGCGATTTTACATCTGAAATTGCATGAATTTGTAATCAGTAATGACATTGCACCATTTGCTCATGCGTTGGAGCGCAAAGTTTTAGAATTGCATTGCTTGACTTCGATAGAAGAAAATTAAATAGAGCCGTATACTTCAGCTAGGCTGAAACAAAGGACATTGTAAATGAAATTAATGTACATATGTGCACCGGTTCTTTCTTATGGGTTTGGATAATTGACATAGATCAGGGGCGTCAACTAATTTTTACATAAGATCTACTTTTTCAGTAAACATTAATCCGCAATATATTTTTTTCCAAAATTGAGGCAAAACAGATTTTTTCTATAAAAGTATAGCAGGCACAATATTTAATATTTTTCAAGTTTTTATAGATTTCGAAACATGTAATTATTACTTAAATTGAAGTATGTTTTGATTAGATATATATTTGCTGATGACCAAAAATCATTATGCTATTGACCGGTTGATCGCGATCGACTTTATTGACACCTCTGACGTAGGTAATCTACGCTCTACTGTATTTTAAAAAATCAGAGACTAGTTAATAAATAATTTAGTTTTGATGGTTGATTTAAAAAAAAATTCGATGTTCACGTTTCTAAATTATTTTTCCAGGTCTATGATCAGTACTCCGTCTAATTTTCAACATTTAAGTCATGTCGGTGCTAGAGATGTCGAATTAAGAAACGATCAGCTGGTTGCGTTGCAGAGACAGATGCAAAGCAAAGGCGATTATAGCGCTACATATAAAGTAGGTAAATTGTTCCAAAATTCATTACTCGAATAGAATAATATTTTGCTTATTTTCATCTTCTGACCACCGCAAGAAAAACCGTCGCCTCTTTGATTTTTTTTCACTGTGAGAAATGGACAACTGACTCAGACCTGTAGCAATTCTGTTTTCCGTGAGGGGGCAAATAAAAGTTATGAATTTTACGTTTTCTTTTTTTTTTTTATATCTCTTATGTTTATCATTCTATCTACTATTCAGCATAGTCCGATAGGCGGTAGTTATACAGATAATCATAATAATTATTAGAGATGCGCCGAATATTCGTTTGGTATTCGGCATCTTTTTCACTATTTGTATTCGGCCGAATTATTCGGTTTTGGTGCCAAATATATTCGGTTCAATATTTTTGTAATAATAAGCACCTTTATTCGTATTTTTAACGTAATCGTGCGATGTTTTGAAGCAAAGTGATAGCGCGGTGTGCGCGGGTGGCGGGCGGTGAGGTACGGCTTACTTGTCAACTAGCCAGCAGCGACACGTAGCGTACATGTTAGAGCCTCTTTACGCGGCAAAACAATGAAATGGTAAACCGAATAATTCGGCCGAATATCCGGTTCGGTAAAGGTTAAACCGAATAGTATTCGGTGAAACCACTATTCGGCGCATCTCTAATAATTATCATGCGCCGAAATTTTATCTTTTTCTGTTTTCTGTTTTTTGGTTGGCGTCATAATCATTGAATCTATTTACTGACAGCCTGCCTAAAATTTACGCGTTTTTCGGGGTAGGTGCCATACGACTGTCCAGGGTCCACTGCAGTACTCTGTACACTTTAACTGACTTAAATGCCTCAAATACCAATACAAGTGTATTCAAAGTAATGAACTTGACATTTGTGGACTGAATACGCTAAAAGTACTCGAAGTACAGTGATTGAATACTTGAGTTCTGTATTCTTATGAATACATCGAGTCTTTTTTGTGTGTAAACATCTAAGCTTGCGCCCCCCCCAAATTCATACGACAGTAATCTCAAAAAAATTGATGTGATGAAAAACTGAACGGATATACATCAACGCAGCTACTGAGGCAAAAGATATAGAGGAGACATATCGTATACAACTGCTTAGAGGGCAGTATAGCCTAGTGGATAGCGTATTTGGTTCCGCAGCCTCTAGACTAGACTGTCGTGGGTTCGAATCCCACCTGTGTTCATGGATGTTTTGTGATGTTATTTAGTTTTAAAAAAGTTGTTATTTAGTGTAGTTGAAAGACGCTAATGACCTGAGATGTCGACGCGTCTATAATCCACAAAAAATAAATAAATACAGTTTCTTATACAAAATCGAAGCCAGGCTAGACGTCACAGGGCCGAGTAATCATGGAGGCAAAACATGGGATGAATTGGGAATATTATTTCCTTATTTTTCTTCTCACATATAAAATGAAGGCCGAGTTACAATGGCGACTGGCTTCACTTTTAAATGCTTATACTTCCTCTATAGCTTTAACCTCAGTGTGCGCAGCAAAGCCAGTGCGCATGTCAGCTACTCCACAGAACTGTACACACAAGATGTTTACACAAAATGGATACAACATCATAATAGCAAGATTTATTAAATCACCGACGAGAATCGCTCGTAACTCTAAATATATAAGAGAGACACCCAATGGCGTCATGTTACAATGTTTTATCAGAAAAATTTATTTATTTAACTCGTCACCGTCGGTACTCAATCTGGAAGTTTTGGGTTTGAGTCCTGATGGTGATAAAGCATTGTAACGTGACGTCGTTGTGTGTCTCTTTTATATATGAGAGCATGGTTATAGACCCCAATTTTTTCGGTTTCGCCTCCATTTAGGCAGATGCGTAGCTAGGTAGCTAGGTGTAAAAAAAACTGGGGCCCTAACTAAACTGTTTTAGTAACAGTTTACAGAAAAAAATTTTGAATTGAAAATAATATAGTTTTCTATAAAAGGTTTTTGTTGCAATAAAGTTTTAATTTATTTAACGGATTATTTATATTGACCGTTTCCTTATTGCCAACCCGCTAAATGTGACAGTGAATCTTTCAAGTCGGCAACACTGCACAAACAACAGAAAGAATACAAGGGAAATCCCCACAAGTTTTGAACAGAAGTCGGAACTTGTTGAGAATTCACCTGTATTCTTGAGTTGTCATGATTAAAGTCGTATTGCAAACTATTTTATTTACATTCTGAAGATGGGAAAATTTTTCGCTAGTTCAATATGAGGTTTGATGGTCAGTGTCCGAGGGCCCCCTGAACTTGGGGGCCCCGGAGCACGTCTAGACCTCCGGTAGCTACGCCACTGCCCTTAGGCTTCTGACGTTTTGCACATACATTAGGCTCCACGTGAACAATAAGTACGCAAATTGCCAGCCTTGTACCAGTCAGTTAAAAAATACGTAGCTAGCTCTCCGTCTATTAGTAGATTACTAACCTTGATATGAGAATTAGGGTGGGTCAAAAAAAATCAATTATTTTTTTTTTACAAGTGACGGAAAAATAGGTTGCTAGACACCTTAAAAAAATTCTCACCAAATATGAGCTCCGCATCACAGTTTTTTATTTTTTTCTGAGAAAAAAATAAAAAACTGTGATGCGGAGGATCTTCCTATTAAAATTAAGAGCTCATATTTGGTGAGAATTTTTTAAGGTGTTTAGCAACCCATTTTTCCATGTCACTTGTAAAAAAAAAAATAATTGATATTTTTGACCCACCCTAATGAGAATACTAACTGGATTCATACATTTTTGTTTTTTTTTCTTTTTTAGGAGTCTGAATGGTGCACAGCAAACTAAAGATCTGTTATGTGAAACATGTACATAAAGGTTCGTGACTGTGTATATTTATTATGTTTACATTTACTGTTTATAATTTTAAACTATTTTATTTTAAGCTTTATTGAGTATTGATGCGTTTATTAAAAATCGACACATCGATTTCATTTAAAAGTAATTGTGCCTTACTGGCAAATTGTGTAAATGATGTGACCATGAAAAAGAGAACGTATTACGTAAAAATATTCAAAATCAAATTTAGGCAATTTTTTTTTAAATACAGTGGAACTTGGTTCGAATTTTAAAGGACCGCGAAATTTCGTTTGTAAAAACCGTGATACATTTTAGTCATGTAATAAAAAATTTAAAAAATTGTTAATGTTTATTGTGTATTTAAACCATATAAAAATCGCCTAAGAATGCATACGATGAATAATAAAAAAAACAAAATTGTCGATTGTACAAGACGATTAGTGCGTTTGTAGATAAACCATCAGAGAAAAATAAACTTTTACGCTTAACACGCGATATTTTTAACAATACTGTACGTAGAAATGATAGGGAAACTGTATGGAATGTTAAGTGAGAGGGCTTTAACACGTTGACTGCCGCAATAATCAGAAATATCTGGTCCTTTCTGGCCAGAACTGTTCTGTCCTTGAAAAGGATAGCAATAATGTTCTTTAACATTATTGAATTTATTTTTCGCAAAAACATGTATTTTTACGTTTTTTTGAGCCGAGAAACACCAAATAATTCACGTGGCCCATATAGCTGAAGTTTGCAGTAATGGCCGTATGAATCATATGCTGTTTCATATGTAAACAAGTCTGCATACGCTTGAATCATATGAAAAAAAATTAGTTATTTTCTTATTTAGAAATGTAATTAAATGTTGGTTATTATTTGAATAAATATAAAAATAATATTTTATCTGAAGTTTCATTGCTTTTTAGTGAAATGTCAACATACAAACATTTCAAGCCTGAGAATCAACTATCGATTCACTCAGGTGTAGGCCACGCATAGTTTCTAATGCTTACAGCCGTGTATATTCGGCTGCATAAAAGTTACATTGACCTGTGAATCGAACGATGCTTTCCTTGGCTATTATAACTTGCAGTGCTTGAGAATCAACTTGTGAAACTCGCGGCTGTTATGGTCGATTCTTTGAGCATCAAGTTATGCTTCTTACCGCAGTCAACGTGTTAAAATAGATTTTCGCCCAGTACCATATTTTACATGCGCCGGGCCTGACGATAATCACTCTGCTTTACAATGCATTGAAAAATAACAAAAATCCCGCCATCTGTGAGTAATAATTCACACCTTTAATACAGTGGGCTCGCGTTCACTGTGTTAAGAGGTTATCGAGACACTGCAAGCATTTAAATGTGAAGCTAGTCGCCATATTTATTCAGTTCATTTATTTTATATGTAAGAAGAAGAAGAAAATAATATTCTCATATCTATCCCCTGTTTGACCGCCAAGGTATGGAAACTTCATTTCCGTGTTCATTTTAAACAGTTCCACTGTATCTACTTTTATTTATTGTGAGATTAATTATTCTTTGAGTATAAAGGGCGGCCTCATGCAGTCGCTCGACGCTTGTTTAGAGCGTCAAATTAAGTCACGTGGTGCAATTTTAAATCTCCCAGCACATGAAAAATTGTAGCGACAAAACTAAACACAGTTTAGTTTTGCAGCGCAATTCTAGTGCAGTTCTGAGTTTCTGACGCTTGGAAGCTGCTTCAGAAAGCCGATGAGTTCCTCGCGATTTTAATAATGGATGAATCCAAAACGTTTTTATTACGCTTTTTTTCATTTTCATTAATAATAGTAATAAATAATAATAATAAACCCACATTTGATAGATATTTATTGATATCAGACATCACTCTATTATGTTGATAACCTATGTATAATAAATTAAACTATATGAAATTATTTTCTATTACGATTTTTCTTCAAAACGTATTTTGTAGGAAATTTCGGTATAAATTATTAATATGTAATTACAATACCAGCTTTACAACGATTTTATATTTCTGTTTGTATATTATTATATATACTACTAATTGAGGTTAGGGACAAGCAATATAAATATCGATTTATTTTGACGTTTATTTATATAAGCAGCCATGTTGAAGCTGCAATTTGACGATACACTTTTTCATGTGGCGGAAAATTTAAAATTGCACCACGTGACTTAATTTGACGCTCTAAACGAACGTCAAGCATCCGCATGAGGCCGCACTAGGTGGATTTTGTCGCTACACTTTTTCATGTGGTGGGAGATTTAAAATTGCACCACGTGACTTAATTTGACGCTCTAAACGAGCGTCGAGTGACCGCATGAGGCCGCACCTTAAATGTGTCGAAAAATATTAAATACTCGTAAAAATAACGATTGAATGAGTGCTTTTGTTGTAAACACGTTAATTTTAACAAAGAAATTGTGCTAATTGTTGTGGACACAAATGAACGAAAGGTGCCTTAAAGGTTCTCTCATTTTTTTAAAAGGTCTGATATGTTTTTGTATTTAGTTATTGGTTCGATGGAAATATAATATAGTGAAACCTCTTTTTAACAAACGCATGCTAAACGAATTTTTTTATGAGATTTGAACTTAAAGCTATAGAAGCTTGCAAATTTGCTTCCATCCCACAAAGTGATTTGACGAATAAAATTTTCAGTATTCGGTATATTCTTCGCGTTTTTACATAATTTTTGTTTATTTTCCGTAATTTGTTTTTTTAGAGTTGATTCTCAGCACAAGAAGTAAGCGTTGTATAACAAACTTTTTCATGAATATAGTGAATTCGTAAAATGAGAGGTTCCACTGTATTTTAAATCGATCCTGTCATAGTCGAACACTGATTAAACATGTTGATTTTAGCATGTCAATAACTTTAACTAGTGGCGTAGCAGAAGTAAGCAATGCTTATTGCTTACCACAGACAAGAGGCTTATAATCTCATTTAAATATTTATTTTTAATAAATGAAGTTGTTATATGGTTCACAAAAGGGTTATACTACCAGTCTCCAATTGTTAGTTTCGAGAAAATCAGAGTGGTCACTTTTTTATTTTTTGAAGTTATACTTCTTTTGGCGCGTTATGGAAAAATGATGAGAGTGAATTTTTAGAATGCGTGCACATCGCGTCACGAAAATCTACGGTATGAAGTTAGTCGCTAGTAAAACTTCAACTAGAGTCGTTACACCATGTGACAAGAGCGTTTTCAGTTTTGAATAAAATTAATAAAAGTAACTGTTATACAAACGATCGTTTATGCCGCTTTTGTTAAATATGGGTTCGTACTACAACATCTGTACTGTTTCTACTATTATTTTTCATGATTATAATAGCCTATTATATAGCACAGCTATGAAAGACGTGCCGTGACTAAACCGGTAGCGCCGTCGCGTCATACGCAATGGGTCCCGGGCTCAAATCTCAACACAAACTTGCTTTTTTTTAAATAAATAATTAGATATAAATATAATGAATAAATATATTCAATAAATTAATAATTTATTAAATTAAATTAATTTATTTAATATCTTTATTTTATTATTTTATCGTCTTTTTTTACAATCGTTTAGTACTGGCACGCGGGATAAAATTTTTGGAGCTATTTTTGTTTTGTTACGTAAAAGAAGTATAACTTCTGACGTGCGTACATAGTACACACACACTCTTTTTTTATTTAAATTTTATTGAAAATATGAATTGGTACTAGGCTCAAATAACCCTGGCTGGTGGTGGCCTTAAAAAAAGAAAGAAATTAACCTTAAAGAAATAATTTGCGATTTTGCAAACGCAAAACCGTGAAAAATTTATAATTATTAAATAAAAATAAATGAGAACACAAATTGACAAAAATCTTGATTTTCGAGTTAACATGACCTTAGATAGTTTTTGTTTATTAGGTACGTTTTTTCTAGCTACGCCATTGAACAGAACTAGTGTAAAGATAGCAAAGTGCATTTTATGTTTTATAGCACTATATTATTATAGAAGTTATAGTTTGATTTTTATTTATTGATAGGACATGTACTTTTAGAAAACAAACTATTTTCGTAATATGCAATAAAAAAACATCGAATTAATATTATTCCTACTGTGATGGGTTATTCACAGACTCCACATTTGTGCTATCGTATGTCCTAGCTAAATACGATAAATAGCTGCGAGAAATGCGATTGCAGACTACGACCAATTTAAATACGATTAAAAATAAATTAAAATTTAGTCATTTGTCAGTCACGGCTTCATCAAGAACAAAACGTGGATTTTTATTTTTGAATAGTTGGGAATTTTTAAAAAGTAAAAAAAGCGGTTAAATGCTAGTAGAACTCGCGTCATGAGAATTCCGTACCGTTATAACAATTTAATAAAAATTAAATTTATCTTATCACGTAGATTTAGTAGTTTACGATTATGGCGTAGGATGACGCTCGGCCTCAAGATTCGTTTGCGAATTGCGTCCATAGCTGTGTTTTTAACTTGTCTAGAATCTAGATAGTTAGTTAATATCGAAATACGTGATTTTTTTAAAGGCCGTATCTTTTTATGTCATTGAGTTAGAAGGCTTTAAATTTTTGTAGGATTATGAGGTTGTAGACCTTAGTATTTGATGTGAATTTCAACTTGATGTCTGTAGCCGTTCCTAAGAAAAAGGGTCTTGACGAAATCCTAAAAAGGATTGCATTGAGACAACGCACATTCGTCAATCTCGCGCTTGCTACCCAGTAAGGACGCGATCAAAGAGGATAAGGTAGAGGCGAGATTGTCCATAAGACACTATGTTAAAAGAGCGTGTACGAATTTCAGCGCTATCTGTGGAGATGAATTCAAATTATTATATTCTGTACTTACAGTGCAGGGCGTGCAGTGGCTATACTGATGTTTGTCTTTTCTCTGACGTCTTTTGCAACTTTTTACATTGCACGGGACCGTTTTTTTCACTTTTTTTCATTAAAAAAATAGTGTTTAAAATTCCAACCAACAGGTAGCGCGCGTCACAACTGACCAGTAATAATGATTTTGGCTCGCTAGCATCGCATACGACAGTTAAGATAAAAATTAAATAGGTATCATGGGAATTTTTGCCAAGTTATGGCGCCATCATTAGTGTGTCAAGAAAACTAAACATGTCAATAATGGCGCCGCGCCATGGTTAATATACTAAACTGATTAACTGATAATTTCTTGAATCAAAATACATCTGTTCGCGATTAAAATCAAAGTGGCTGACCTTTATAGTCGTTAACTGAAATTAATTCTAAGCGAGATGAACTCGAAATAAATATGGCCACTGCTGAATGTCAGAGCCTTAGACCATAGATAATAGAAATGGACAATTAGAATCAAGTAGGTATTCTAGAATCTTCTTCAATACAACTCACTCAACGCTTTTCATTCATGTCACTTTCGCTTAGTCCAATGTATTTCCGTTTATCGATATAATTTAATACATATAATCTGTCATGTTTTGTTGATTCTGTCCAAACATGGATCCAGAGTAAAGCTAGCGTTGCTAGTCCATAGTTGTATATAGTCAAAGATCAGAGCAGGTGAAGAACTCCATTAACTTGTTAAAATTACAAGTTCATCTCGCTTAGATCATTGCCCATGCTGCTACCTATAGTTCGAATTAATTGCCAATTCGAATTTTTTAAATATATTTTTGGTAATCAATTTGAATTCTATATTACTTTGATTCAAGAAATTAGCAATAATAGACCACAGCTCATCAGTTTAGTAAGTTAACCATAGAGCGGCGCCACTGTTGACTATGTTTAGTTTTCTTCATACACTAATGATGGCGCCACCATTTGACACAATTCCCAAGATGCATTGCACATGATTTGAATACCCATTTATATATTATTATCTTAACGGTTGTTTCTCCTCTATCCTGTACTCTTTGGACGCGATCATTAAAACGTTACTTCCTATGATAATGGAATTTGTTTACTGCGGTATCGCACCCAAGGCATCGTGTATACGTCGCAGTTATCGTATTTAGCTGGGACGCTGGGAAGGATAGATTTTTAACAAATTATAGATGATTGCCAATCATAATTCAGTGCCTGAAAGTTTTTTCCGCTGAAAATAATGTAACGTACATGGACGCCGGCATGAAGGGGAATTATAATAAAACTTGGTGAGTGAGAATGGTTTAGTACGCAGATAAAGGGGAAATTCATTAGAATGTTATGCCACATTTTCTGTTCTCATTAGAATCTTACTTGTTAAGAGGACTCTCTCACTGATGACCTTTCGATTATCACTTCACACAAAATACAGATTATGTTATGATTAACAAAAATATACTTTAGGTGGTTTAAATTAGTGTTGGAGAGAATCGTCATTTTTGAGAATCGAGTACTCGATATTCGAAAACTTTTAAGAATTGAGTACTTATCTGAGTACCGAGTATTCGAGTGAAAAAGTCAAAAATGACCTCGATGAATGTATTCAAGTACAGCGAGTACTTTGAAGAATCGAGTTCTCATTCGATTCTTGTACTCGATTACCACATCACTAGTTTAAATTTAAAAATTATACTGTACCGGTTTAAATTTAAGATACAGGACACTTTTTAAAAATATTGAACAGCTGTTGACGTAAACCATGAGCGTTAGGGGGCCTGAACACATTTTTTTTTTTTAATTTGGCCTATAGCGCCCCAACATGGGACAATTAGCTTAAATTTGGCGCAAGAAATCTATCCTCGAATCAAGAATATGATCGGGAGCGTGTAATAAAGTTTTAAGATAATAATAGTTTTTTTATACGGCTGTATGCAATTGAAAGATTTTTTCGTTGGAGAGCAGCCAATTATATAATTGTTTCGAAACATATAGGAAAAAATCATTTTACCAACCAGTGGTCACAGTCAGGATTCTAACCTGAACCTTTCCAATGTCACAGTTGAGTATTGTAAGCTCATTCCGACGCGAAATTGGAAAGGTTCAGGTTAGAATCCTGACTGTGACCACTGGTTGGTAAAATGATTTTTTCCTATATGTTTCGAAACAATTATATAATTGGCTGCTCTCCGACGAAAAAATCTTTAAAGTTTTAACCAATAAGTTATCAATAACACTAAACGGGGAACGCACTTGTTAAATTACTAATCAGCGGTTGTGCAAATACAAATTGCAGAGTGATTTAATTAAACGTTTGAATTTGTGAAATTCCTGATAGGAGAGAATGTCTGCCGGTGTCCATGCCCATGATACAGTCATTATTACGCACATAATTGTATTTTTTAAGTTAATTGATATCAAGTACTTAAGAAGCATTTAAGGTAGTTATTTATTTGAACAGAATACATCGATGGTTTTTTCGTTTTACTCTGGAAAGTATAATAATAAGAAATCACGTATTTGTTATTAGTAATAGTGTTGAATCCACTGTTTTTTTTTCTCGCTGTTGCACCGTTGTATCTTATATCGTCGTGTGAATCGTGCCTTTCGATATTGTAAGTATTGAAGTACTGATTATTAGGTAATAATACTATTTATGTATTGAAACTTCGTAACAATAATTAATTAGTCAAAATTTTGTATGAAATGTAGCACCCAATCAAATGATTTTTTTTTGTATAAAGTGTAGGATTTGAAGATAAATATTTTTTAAAATTATACAGGGTGTCCCGAAATTCCTGGGACACAGAGCTACCACGTGTAGTAGAGGTCAAAATAAGTCGATTGGATCCAATTTATTTATATACCAAAATGTACCGTTTGCCCGTGAGAAGAGTTCAAAGTTTACATAAAATTTTGTATTACAATTTCATTAAACTTGTACTAGGAATATCTGTTAGCATTATTTAAGAAAACATTTTTTTCCTTTGGAACTATGCGGAATACGAAATTTTTACAAGAGTAACAAAATGAAGATAATTAATCAGTCTTCTCGCTAAAAAAATTTGAGAGCCGTATTACCATCCCTAAGAAAGTTCTGAAAAAAATGTCAGGGGGTGAGGGTGGTTTTAACCCTTCTACAATTTCTTTTGGGTTTCTTTGATTACCGAAAGGAGAGTAATCCTCTAAAATGTACTTTTGTCAAATTTCATTCAATTTGTTTCACTCATTTCTGAACAGCGTGTTTTTTATGTAAACTTTGAACTCTTTTCACGGGCAAACGGTACATTTTGGTATATAAATAAATTGGTCCAATCGACTTATTTTGACCTCTACTACACGTGGTAGCTATGTGTCCCAGCAATTTTGGGACACCCTGTCTAGCTAAGGGGTTCTCCATAAAGTACCTACATCGCGCAATTTTTTTGATATTGTCGACCTCCTCCCCCTCCTTGTAACAATATGGCGAACTCATTTCTCTAATATTACGTTACAATGTCACACACACCCTTATTTACATTAAAAAGTAAATTTTTTGTTTTTTATTTATATTTTTTTTAAAAGCGCTTCAGTGAAATTAGATGTGATGTCATAATATATTATCTTAATCCTCCTTCTCCCACGACACACTTTGTCACGCTAATCACTAACCCTCCCCCCGACATGCGTAATTTATGGACAGACCCTTAAAAGAAAAAAAACGTTTGGAACAAATTTTTTTAATATTCAATTTAGAGCGAATTGTGGGGGTTAAGGCCGATGTTATTTTTTAGTCGATTGCATCAGATACAGTTGATATAGGGCCAACGTATACAGATTGTATCAAATTAAACCTGTGCATAGGACATTCTGTGTGTAAGACAGAGATTGATACATAAAGCAATAAGTAAGAATGAGATAAATGATCGCTAATAGAATGTTACGTGATTACTGTAAATAAATATGTAATACCGAACAACTGTCATCGTTGTTTTCTACAGTAAAAATAGTCACTACTGAAATTATTGATAAAATGGCAATTTATACTGTTCGGGAAAAAATTCAAATAATTAAATGGTTTTATGGTGGTAATTCAACCGCCGACATAATAAAATTATTTGTAGCTGCCTTTGAAAATAGCATAGAAGGAGCGAAAAAACAAAGATGACGCTATTAGGTTGTATAAATATTATTTATTTACAGTAACCACGTAACATCCTTATTAGCGATCATCTCATTCTTACTTATTGCTTTATGTATCAATCTCTGTCTTACACACAGAATGCCCTATGCACAGGTTTAATTTGAAACAATCTGTAGACATATACTAATTTTTGGATCGAAAATTGCAGATTAAAAGAGGCCACATAGCGATTTGATTATTACTCAACTAAGTTCTAGAAATTTCTCCAGATACGTCAGTTGTGTAAGTGTGCAGGCATACGCCATTGGTAGCTACATCTGACAATCTCCAAGCGACTTAATCTCAAAATTGTTCGACAAAAAGTAGTGTGTGCATTGGCCCTTAGATATTTCTTTGATTTCTATGTGAAAAGGAGACGCTATTTTTTTTTTTACTATCGGTGCTTTCAAAAAAGGTTTGTTGAATTGTTGAAGTTGGCGAGTTCGCGTAATTTACAAAATATATTATTTTAAAACTGATGCATTTGTAATTCTTGTATCTTAGAACATCAGAATATTGGCTTTTTTCGATTTAATTGGTCAACACGCGAATCACAAACGGTGCCTTAAACAATCAATGTACCTACTTGCAATTTATAAAATTTTTCTGATGCCATAGTACGCGCTGCCACTGATTTACATTGAATTTTTACGCCCGAGATGTATTTTTCAAGGTTGTAAGATTTTTTTTTATATTAGATAGTATATACTCATCTGTATATTTGTACTACTGTACCAAATTTATTTTGTATTATTACTTTTATCGAAAAGAATAATCATGTAGCAATATTAAAATTTATTGTTTTATTTATATTGTGTTTTGTACAAATAAAATTATAAAATTATGTGTTGTGTTCGATTCCTATTTATTTATCTATTAAAGAAATCTATTAAATCCATGAAATTGTTTTCCTGTTCCCAAACTTATTTTTTGAAGTGAAACAAATTAAGTTGTTAACGCACGAATGGGAAGGTTTTAGGTTATACCCATATTATATCTAGGGACGTAGGTAGTGTTGCCAGGTCCAGTTTCCCGATTTTCGGGACAGAAGGTTAAAAAAATCGGGATTTTGGTTCTGAAATCGGGACAACCAAAAAAATCTGTAAATCGGTTGACTTCCCGCTATTTTCAAGCGCTTTGAGTTCGAAGCACTTGACAATATACCCAAAAATCTGAAAATTGCTGATAACACTATTTTAGTTTTTGAAAAGCTATAACTTTTGAAAACGTTCGATTTTGATCTTTAAAACGGCATTCGACGCAATTTTTTAATCGGGGTGAAATCAATAACTTCCCTATTTTTGAAAATTTTCAATTTTCTTAGCGAGAAGTTAAAAACATGGTTTTTATAAATCAGCGTTTATTTTTATTATAAGGGGCGAAAATAATGTCATAATAATGTGTCATCAAAATAATGTCATGATAATCTTTAGATCTTACGTGGCGGCAGAAAAGAATGGGACAACGTGATACATCTATCGACTATCGCGCTATTCGCAGTCACAAAACAATACTCGCGAAGTTTGAACCTAAATCGGGACATTTGGCGTCTCGATCAAAGGTGAATCGGGACGTGTCCACAGACCCCTGAAAATCGGGACACCTGGGAACACTAGACGTAGTACAAGCGAGAGGTGCGGTTGCTGTTAAGCGGGGGAGGGGACGGTGAGGAAGCAAGTATGCCCACATTCTATTGGTCGTTTCAGTTGCGCAAGCGCTGTACGAGCAATTGGGCATGCGTAAAGACGCGGATGACTGTATCTGTCGCAATTGAGCATGCGCAAAGACGCGGCCAATAGAACGTGGGCATACATGTTCATAAGACAGGCATGCACCCTCCCCTGAATGGATTCCCCTCTCGTCTAAAGTGGTACTTTATAGATTTCGTCCGTATAGATTCCTATGTCCATGGATATACTGCTTTCTCATTATCAAAGAACAGGATGCTGTTATAAATCTTGGACAACGCGCGCCGTGAAATACGGCTAGTATACAATAATTCGTCTGATGCAAAAGTGTATACCGCGAACTTACCGCACGCTGAGCCCTATTTCAGACGCTCATGACCTCAGTTGTCGAGCGTCTATACTTTACAATTCATTCATTCGCTGAGCCCTATTACCCGGGCGCAGTACTGCGTGGTAGTCTTACTTAGTGGGTACTTATAAGCAGGGCCGCAGAAAGGGTAGGGCGGAGGGGGCGACGACCCCGGCGGGCGCATCAAGTTATGGGGCGCCAAAGGCGCGCCAGTATTTTATGTGCCAGGCTGATTACTACTAGACAAAACATATAAAATATATAATAAGTAAAAATATTGCAAAATATAACCAGATTTAGAGAAACATTGTGCAGATTTAGCTCTTAAATACCGTTATTATGGTATAAAATTCTTTAATAAATTCCCCAACGAAATTAGAGATTTAGATACTAGAAATTTTAAAAGAACTATAAAAAAAATTTTAATAGAAAAATGTTTCTAGTGTACATGAATATCTTGACTGTCACCATGTATGATATACTTGTACGAATGACAATAAACTTATTATTATTATTGTTGTGACATGAGTGCCGCTGAATTAGTTTCAGAAATAGCAAGCGCAAAGCAAATGCTTGAATCATTAAGTGAAAATGTTAATAAAATGTCACATTTAGAGATACTACAAACAACTCATGATTTCGGATTAGTGGCAAGCTACCCAAACCAGCCCCGGATCTAGGGGGGGGGGGGCAAGCCGGGGCCTATGCCCCGGGCGGCAAGGTCAGAGGGCGGCCAAATTCAAATTCACACTTTACAGACGAATGGACAACTCATCATTTACTTAACTTTGACCAAATGTTAATCAATTAGTGGACATCTGATAGCTGAAATTATAAAGATGATAAAGGTAAAAATAAATATAAGTGGGCGGGGGCGGCATTTTTCAGTTTTTGCCCCGCCTAAAAAAAAATTGAAGATCCGGGGCTGACCCAAACATGGTGATAGCGTATAGAATCTTTTTAACAATTCCCGTAACATCTGCTTCATGTGAGAGATCGTTCAGTAAACTGAAGCTCAAAAAAATATTTATGATCTTCGATGAGTCAGGAACGGCTAACGAATTTGGCGATAATTTCTATAGAAATATCTATAGCAAAAGACTTGAATTATGAACGTTTAATAAACCAATTTGCTCAATTGAAGGCCAAAAAAGTGAAGTTTTGATTTTTCGTAGACCGTAGATAGATAAGTAGTAGTAGGTACCTACCGAAATTTTTTTTATAACATTTATTTTGCAGTTATTAGTGAACATTTTTTATGTTTTTCAGTTGTTTATGTTGAAATCTCTTATAAAAATCTCGTATCATGCATTTTTTGTTTTTTTGAGGGAGGGGGCGCAAATTAAAATTTTGGCCCCAGGCGCAAGATTTTCTTACTGCGGCCCTGCTTATAAGATAAATTTGCCAGTACCTACACTCAAAATAGTGAATTGTTAGAGAAATATAAATTAGGGAAAAAAGCGGATCACGCACAGTGAAGGGTTCCGTAGTCGGGATTAACGTTCACGATTAAATTTCAACGTTAATAATAAATTTAATAATAATTAATTATAGTCTTTTAAATAGCGTGTAAGTAGTATATTTACTAAAGTTCTGAATGACGTCACGGCCGGAGTACGGAGGCTGTAGAACGCGCATAAATATACTACTCGTGTAACCCAAAATATCCCATATCTCAAAAACTGGACAACATATCTTATTGAAACCAATTTTCGTTGAAAGTATTTTAAGTTCTACTACCTACCTTAAATTTTTTTAGAATTTTCCACCTCATAGTAGAAAAGTTAGAGGGGGGGCACACTTGTTACGACTTAAATAAAAAAGTCATTTTGAAACGTCTATATCATTTTTCAAGACCTATCTAACGATACCCCACACACATGTTTTTTTTTCATCCCTCAGTTAAATTATTATTATTATTATTATATATTATTATAGTGTCCGAGTAAAATGGCTGTGACATACGGACAGGATGAAATTATAAGGGTTCTGTTTTTGCCATTTGGCTACGGAACCCCAAAAATTGTCTATTTGCAATTTAACGAGTATTGAGAAAAAGGGCAGGTGGGAAACTGTTTTATATAGGTACTGGAAGATCTGAAAAGCCGAAGATTTTTGTTTCCAGATATTTGTGGTCTGTGCCGTAGCTAGGGCGCCCACGGCAAGACTCTGATTTCGAGCTCTCAAAAATTCTTTGCTTGATTAAAATATTCGAATCGCTGATTGCGATTTCTGGGGCTTGCACCTCAGCTGGCAGCTGGTGCGGGCCCCGGTTACCAGGCTCTTAGTTACGGCGTTGTTTGTGGTCATCTGAATAAATCAACACTGGTTTAATATATATATATATATTTTTAATTATGATTTTTATCACTAATCCTTATTACTTATTTTCTCTGAAAGTATTTTAACAATTGTCATAATAATTTATTATACATTTCTTAATAGGTAGATGATTGAAAAATAAAATGAGGAAACTTGAATATTTACATCCACTTAAGTATACTATCATAGAAAGTATTAAAACATAATAAACTAGTTATTTTTTCAAAATTTAATGATTTGTTTTTGTTTCATAATATAGGTAAATAGGTAATAAAAATTCTTTTTTTTGTTCCTTTACGATTTGTTGAAGTGTGTATAGTCGTTATTGCTGTGTTTTGAACTAGAGATGCGCCGTGTACTCGTTTATTACTCGGTACGCGATATATTCGGCAATTTATTTAGTACTCGTACTCGATCGAATAACTCGGTTTAAATGGCGAAAAGTATTATCTTCTTCAATTTCGTCATAAAATCTCCAGAATCGTGATATTTTATGCACACTCATTTTTCGAACAGTCACTAAACAGTACTAAATACAATTTCAGGTTTTTACGCTAAAAATCATGTTTTAAACAATTTAATGCGTCTATAGCCTCCTTGACACAATCGGCCATGATGGACGATCACAGAATGGACCATGATTGTCACCATCATTGCGCATCTGTCCACACAATCGTGCATTATCCATTTGATGACCCAACGTCCTTTGATGTTTGTCGAAAAACCGACACATTGGTGATCACGCTCGATCGTCACCAATCATGGGCAATTACAGGCGATTATGCCTTCCACACAATCGTGATCGCCTGTAATCGTCCATCATGGCCGATTGTGTAGAGGAGGCATTAGATTTGTAAGCCAGATAACAAGTGACTGACTGGGAATTTCCGCCGCCGCACGTCGCGATCATGTATAAAGGTACGTGCAGTATGGAGGGATTAAAGATAGTAGCGTAGATCATAGCAGGGCTTGCTTAAATTAATGCATTGTTATATATGCGAGCGTACACAACGAAGCAGTGAGTGTAGCAGGTATAAGCGCTGTCAGGCCCGCCGCTAGCTGTTTCGTCGCCCGCGTGCAATACCGATTATGCCGCCCTACGACTACTTACTCTGAGTTTTGTCAAAAAAAGGATAATTAATGTTTTCTCATGTTCTGAGTTTTGTCAAAAAAAAGATAATTAATGTTTTCTCATTATGGTGGGGAAAAAAACAACTTAACGAAGATAAAACATTTATTTTAAAACTAAGATTCTTAGTTTTAACGGATGCCAATAGATGGAGATTTTAACGTCATTCGGTCGGATTTTTTCTATGCTATGACATATTTTCTTATCCCCTCAACGGGCACGTCTCGCGCGCTCCAAGGAGTCCTTGCTAGGCGCCCCAAATTGGTATCCTATGCGCGCCCTCTGCGTAGAAGTCGACCGGCCAGGGGTACAATGACTTGAATTAGGTATGAGTCGCTCGATTTGCCGCCCTCTGGGCGTGCCGCCCGTGTGCGGTGCACGCTTTGCACGCCCGCTTACGGCGGCCCTGAGCGCTGTTACAAGAGCTCGTAGATTCAAGAATGTATCTCACCATTCTTTCAGCGCGCTGACTACTACAATCAACGTGCGACAACTGTCAAATGGCCGTTACAAATTTCGCAATGGATGTGACTATTTTAATAAATGAAATTTTGCCAGTTTTTATTTAATTTGTTTTGAGTTTTTTCTAAGACGTATTTAAAAGTGTTAGGTTCCATACGTAAATATTCAAAAGACAGGTTTGGGTAAAATTTTAATTCTTGGTATAAATGATGAAATTCGCCATGTTTAGATCGTTTTCTATTAATAGGGTGGACATGATAGCTCCTACCC
This sequence comes from Mongoloraphidia duomilia, assembly GCA_039654895.1. Lineage (NCBI taxonomy): Eukaryota > Metazoa > Arthropoda > Insecta > Raphidioptera > Raphidiidae > Mongoloraphidia > Mongoloraphidia duomilia. The sequence goes on along the minus strand of CM077525.1, from coordinate 21,183,596 downwards.
AAATTTGTATTTAAAATATATCACTTTGTAGCAGAAGAACACAAATATTCGTCCTTGCTATCTGACATTTCAAACGCGACTTAAGCTTGTATCAAAGCTTCGTTGTGCAAACCTATAAGCGCTTATAATTTCAGCAACCATCTACCATACATGCATCTAGAATCCCAGCTGCGTACTGCACGTACCTTAAAGTGTTTTGGCGCCCCAAACCTACGTAAATTGATCCAAGTAATTCGGCCGAGTGCTCAGTTTGGCAAACATAAAACCTAGTAATACTCGGTTCCTCGGTAAAACTTGTACTCTGCGCATCTGTATTTTCAACAAACATATTACTTCTTTGTTTTTTACATATTAATAGTACGCGTGCGTAGATACAAGAAGATTTTCGAGCGACTTCGAATATTTACGGTAAATATAACGGTATATTAGATACCGACATGAACCGAAATCATCCGATCTCTTTGGTGATTCTTTTTGCGCCAATTACACATTTAAAAGAAATTATTCATAACGACATAGCACACTACAAAAATCACATAATTATTCTATAATACGTACAATAAAACTTCCTATTAATTATTATAACATAACTGCAACGATTTTCATCTCTTAAAAATATTTCTAAATAATGTCAACTTCATAAAATATTAATTAATTAATACCTTCGGTTATACAGTGATTTGGAATATAAAGGTAGGTACTAATATGTTTTAGAATATAAAAACGCGTTTCTAAAGACACTAGGTAGTAAATGTTTTAGAACTAGAATGGATGAGATAACTGATAGTACTGATCAAATAACAGAACTGTACCTCGGGTTTAGCGAGTCAAAATTTTTGATAATCTAACTTCTATTCTTCAAATAATAGTGGTCCAGTTTTCCATTTTTTGCGTTCTTTTGTTTCGTAGAACCCGATAAAGGTACAGTGATTCCTTAAGACTAAAAAAGTTTGTATAGACTACGTGACTGATGATGTTCAGTTATAGATATTTTACTGTTTCACGTAAAAATATTTTTTGGTGTTTTTGTTTTGTTTTTCAAACGGAATTTGGATTTTTGTAAACGGTGTCCAAGAAATCCTCCGCAAGACTTCAAACAGTGATAGGTCAACCACGTGTTAGAAAAACAACAAAATATGACTCCAGTAGAAACTTCACGGTTTTTGAGATAAGTATTTAAAATTTTTAAAAAACTTGTCACCTGCCATAGAAATGAGTAGATTTGAATAGTTGGTATGATTATTAAAAAATGAGGCCTTGTTCAATTAAAATAGCAATATTTTATTCCAAAAAATAATTTAGGTATTTTGTACAATTTGGAATCTGGATGAAATAAGCAAGTTTTTGAGACTACAAGCACAACATGTGTAAAAAAATCTGTAAATCGGATGACCCTGCAGGCCATCCCTGGAACTTTCTGCTATTTTCAAGCCCAAGCACTTGATAATATACCCAAAAGTAGAAATCTGAAAATTGCTGATAACACTATTTTAATTTTTGAAAAGCTATAACTTTTGATCGCGTTGTTCGATTTTGATCTTTAAAACAGCATTCGACGCAGTTTTTTAAGCTCTAAAAATTTTGTAAGAGGTACAAAATCGATTGGTTGAAAAATCTCGAAGTTATTTTGAAAAACACTTTTTTCGAAATCTGTTGACTACGTAATCTCTCGAACGGATTAACCGATTTTGATCCACTTAGCGGCATTCGACGCAGTTTTCTGAGAAGAACGGCTGATTAGATTATGAAACCAATCGGTACAATATTCTAGAAGTTATTTTGAAAAAACATCGTTTTAACAACTTTTATCCCGTTTTTTTGGAATTTCTCAAAATCTATTGGGCCGAATCGGTTCAAATTTAAGGAAATCTAAGTTCAGTGGAACCCTTTCGAATGCCGCAAATCGCGATTCGATCGGTCAAGCTGTTCAAAAGTTAGGAGAGGTTTACATACACACACACACACACATACATACAGACATACTGACATAATCGTAAAAATAGTCAGAATAGCTTCCTAGGATCACAAAACGTCGAGATCTGATAAAAAGTCGATTTTCGAAAATCGGGGTGAAATCAATAACTTCCCTATTTATGAAAATTTTCAATTTTCTTAGTAGGAAGTTAAAAAGTATTAAAATATTTTTATATACTATATTTTTACTGGGGTCGTGCTTTGATATTTTAATAGCACATGACCAGGTCTATCACTGGTATAAATTTTACGAAAGGTTTCCTGGACACCCTGTGTAGGTACTGATGGGAAATTAAATAAGAAAATTCGAATAATCTGGATTTTGAAGAAATAAAATTTTCGCTTTAATTAAGAAAATGCGAAAACTGAATTGTGATTTGATTAGCAGTGCTGCTAACAATATAAAATAGATATAGCTTTGTGCATGAATAATTGGGCCTCTTGAAATAATAAAATATATTTTCAATTAATAGATTCAAATTGAGTTGCTATCAAATTATACAGATATTGATTAGCAGTTTTTAAGTTTTTTTTAAATATATTATTTATTGCTTTAAGAGTTTGAAGCGCAAGTCACATATTTTATTGGTCCAGCTCTACATCTACTTAAAAGAAAAATTATTGTAATAAAAGGTTATCTATAATTTTGCGAATAGCAATAATACATTTTTATTTTACCAAATAAGTACCTCATATTAAATAGTTTAAATGTACTCTGAATTATAGTTATAAAAATTTCATTACTAAAAAAAAATTTTTTTTTACCACTTTCGCAGCCTCTTACACCCACACCCACCGCGGATGTGCCAGCTGACGCTTCGTTTACTTATTAGTCATACCAGATTTATCGAAAAAGATAACAATCGATTGGCATAAAAACACTAACTAAAATGCAACGCAAACTCCCGGGCTATATCATTACGTGATGCTAAGGTTATTAGTAGATATTTTAGTCACATGAAAACTTTAACTATCTAACTGACGAGGCAAATTAGTAGTATAGTTTTTTTCTATTTATTTTTAAATATTTAAAATGTATTATTCTATTTTCAAAATACTATGCTAATTATTAACTAACACTTGTTGTCGATAAGCAAAGTCACACAGAAATTATTTTGGACCCTTGCAGTATTTTAGCACTATTTCGGCAAAACAGTTAAAACAGCTAATGAAATTAAATCTACGGATTTTTCATTTTTTTATGTAAATATAGGTACGCCATTGACATAAATTTTAAGTGGTTAAACACAGCAATACAATAAAATTGAAGACTGTTTGAAAAATAGTGCAGTGTTTTATTTTAAAATTTGATTGAAAAACAACGATTCGTGTAACTCTACAAGATGAAAAAAGACTATTATGAACTATTTGTGTTTTGTGAATTAATCCTTCAGTAGGGTACAGTTGATTCGAGTGTTCATTTTTTGCTGTACTGAACTCCACGAGTCAGGGTTTGATAATAGATGAGTATTTAATGATGGCGTTTCCATGGCTAATGGGTCCTCTATTATATGCCCCCCAGGCCCCAGTTCCCAGGTTCTTATACCAGAACTGGTAAAAGTATCAATTGGGTTTTCAATGTATTAAATATAATAATAAATTGAATATATAAATTAGTATACTACGTCCAGACTCCAGATAGCCATGGCAGACGGCAGTTGGTGTCCTTAACACGTTGACTGCCGCAATAATCAGAAATATCTGGTCCCTTCTGGTTAGAACTGTTCTGTCCTTCAATAGGATAGAGATAATGTTCTTTAACATTAATGAATTTATTTTTCCCTAAAAAATGTATTTTTTCGTTTTTTTGAGCCGAGAAACACCAAATGTTCACGTGGTCCATATAGCTGAAGTTTGCAGTAATGGCTGTATGAATCATATGCCGTTTTATATTATGTAAACAAGTCTGCATACGCTTGAATCATATGAAAAAACAAATTAGTTATTTTCTTATTTAGAAATGTAATTAAATGTTGGTTTTTGTTTGAATAAATATAAAAATAATATTTTATCTGAAGTTTCATTGCTTTTTAGTGAAATGTCAACTATACAAACATTTCAAGCCTGAGAATCAATTATCGATTCACTTAGGTGCAGGCCACGCATAGTTTCTAATGCTTACAGCTGTGTATATTGGGCTGCATAAAAGTTACATTGACCTGTGAATCGAGTGATGCTTTCCTTGGCTATTATAACTTGCAGTGCTTGAGAATCAACTTGTGATACTCGCGGCTGTTATGGTCGATTCTTCGAGCATCAAGTTATGCTTCTTACGGCACTCAACGTGTTAATAAAAAAACTCGAGTCGCAGTGCCAAACCCTGCCGACAATATAGTGTATTTGCTAATACATCAGGCATTGTGGCATTATTATGTGAACTTAAGTTTGTTTTTTGACAAAATAAAAAATTTAACCCCTTAATACGTCCCTTAAAATAATTAAATTTTTCTAAATTTCAATATTAGACATGGATTTTATCAGTACAACATCTGCACCAAATTTAATACACCCTTCCATAAGTAAATCCGTATCAACAAACTAGTGTTTTCATAAAATTTGAAAGTCCGGTCCTGTCTGACCGATTTTATTCAAATTTTAGCAGCACATTTTAATCTTTGCTAAAGAGTTAAATTTCAATTTTGAAACGATTCTGACAAATTTTTCGGTATTTTTGGGCCCAAAAACTTTTTGGAGCCCCTAAATACAACCCTGAAAATGGTCCGATCGGGCCCATTTTAAATAGGCTTCTTGCGGTGATGGGTTCCAATGTGTGTACCAAATTTCGTTTCAATCGATTAAGTCTGTCGAGAGTTATCGTGTACACACATATATATATATATAAATATATATATATATATATACATACATTTATATATATAAACATTTTCAAAAATGGTGCCAAAGTGTTCAGGAGGCTATGAAACGTCGAGAAATTTTGGTCCGACCCCTAGGTCCCGCCATCCGACCGACGCCAATAGTGTATGTGCCATATTATGGCAAATACCTACACTAAAAAGATCCCTGAACCAGATGAAGGATTAAATATTTCTCAGGTGGAGAATGAATGTCAATGTTGTTGATGGTCTGACCTACAAATGTGCATGATATATTTCGAGGTCGGACCCAAACGATCTTATTTGTCTATCAACTACTGAAAATCGTACAATTTTTATCTACACAAACAACTGCTAAGAATTGATCATAGTTGAGAGGTTGTTGATTTTGAACAATTTTTATTTTTGGTGAAAGTAGACCCCAAATGAATAATACGTTTTGTGCCATTAGGCCTTATCTTCTGAGATATTAAATTTTGAAAATGCATTATTCAAGTTTTCACACTGCAGTATCGTATACTAATATACAGAGGAAATGTTTGTTTGTCACAGATAATTTCAGGAACTACTGAACCGATTTGAAAAATTCTTTCACTGTTTAAAAGTCCACTTCTTCCCGAATAACATAAGCTAGGCAAAAAGGGGAAAAGTACAGCACGGCTAGATACCTCATTCGATATCTGAGATAAAATAGTGTACGATGGCTAAACTCAAAAAGATACAGTAAATTTTTTCGCTCATGTTCTGCCAACTTTTTGTTCAAGTCGCAAAATTGTTCATTTTTCAAAAAAAAAGACCATTTAATAGAGCAATTCGAAAGCCTTTATTGAGCCTTTAATTACTGTATGAACAGGGCTTGAGAATAGCCGAGCGTGTAGCAATGCTGTTGTTTACATGGCGTTGCTATGGTTCCTCTATTACAAGTCCCCAGTTCTCGGGTTCTAGCCCGAGAGCTGGTAAAAGTGTCAATTGGATTTTCAATTTATTATAAAAAAAAATAAAATAGAAAATATGAATTGGTGCTAGGTCCAAATAACCTTAGCTGTTGGTGGTCTTTAAAATACAATTTTTTATCAATGTATGAACATAAAAGCTATAATTTTATTGTTTAAACAAGTTTTTCACTCATGTTCTGCTAACTTAGGTTTAAGGTAGCAGAACTGTCATTTTTGAAAAAATTCTCAGAACATTGCATTTCTAATTATGGCACTTAAATATCCTTTTTAATGAGCTTTTAATTCTCCAGTGTCAGTTCATGACTCTGCCAACTTTGCTCTCCCTACTTTATGGACGTAGTAAAGTTACATAATATATGAGAAATTTGTTGCGCTTGATTATTAGTGTATTTGCCATAATATGGCACATACACTATTGGCGTCGGTCGGATGGCGGGACCTAGGGGTCGGACCAAAATTTCTCGACGTTTCATAGCCTCCTGAACACTTTGGCACCATTTTTAGAAATGTTTATATATATATGTATGTATATATTTATATATTTATATATTTATATATATATATATTTATATATATATGTGTGTACACGATAACTCTCGACAGACTTAATCGATTGAAACGAAATTTGGTACACACATTGGAACCCATCACCGCAAGAAGCCTATTTAAAATGGGCCCGATCGGACCATTTTCAGGGTTGTATTTAGGGGTTCCAAAAAGTTTTTGGGCCCAAAAATACCGAAAAATTTGTCAGAATCGTTTCAAAATTGAAATTTAACTCTTTAGTAAAGATTAAAACGTGCTGCTAAAATTTTAATAAAATCGGCCCGACAGGACCGGACTTTCAAATTTTATGAAAACACTAGTTTATTGATACGGATTTACTTATGAAAGGGTGTATTTAATGTGGTACAGAGGTTGCATTGATAATAATATTGAAATTAAGAAAAAAATATTATTTTAAGGGATGTATTAAGGGGTTAAATTTTTTATTTTGTCCAAAAACAAACTTAAGTTCACGTATTAAAGCCACAAGGCCTGTATTTGCAAATACACTATATTGTCGGCAGGGTTTGGCACTGCGACCCGAGTTTTTTATTTAGTTGCTAAATTAAAATCTAGCCGCGCGAGGCTGGGTCGGAAAGCTAAGTTATGCACCTGAACGTAACACGCTGACCGCAGGGCCGTAGCTAGGGGAGGGCATTAAGGGGCAATGCCCTACCTTAAAATATCCAGTGCCCTACTTTAAGGAATTATAAACAAGCCGCAAAGACTGTCACGACAGAATGACAGACTTGATCTATCTGGCATTTGGAAAAACAAGATTAAATTCGTTGGACTAAATGAAGTTCTTCGGAAATTTGATAACATGGCAAGTTCTGTATTTTTTTTTTTTTTTTCAATAAATTGTCATTTACCGTTTTCTTGCTTTTGTGATTTGATATCACCAGATGAGGTGGGCAATCCAATTAAAAAATTGTAGTCTTTTGCTTCAGCCCTACTTTAAACTTTCAGTGCCCTATCTTGAATTCAGCTCTAGTTACGGCCCTGGTTGACCGTCAGAACATCAAATTGTAGCATAACAATTTTTATATAAATTTTATATATCAGAAAATAAGGGTTAAGTGATCGAATAACGTTGAACGTAATTTTGACTATTAGGGTCTAGTTTCAGCCTAAAAAATTGGATGAAATCTGCGGCTATTAAGCTCTCGCGTCTCCTTGTAAGTTATCTAATTTCAAAATTCTTCAAGTCATTCTAAAGTAACTCACTACTTATCAGTTTTAATTTAACTATAGTAATATTATAGTCAAATTAAAATTTTTTTTAAGTCAATCTTAAATGGAATGGAATACCTAAAGTCTTCTGGTACTCTGATTTTTGCATATTCATGTCAAAACCATCCAAATATCTTTATTACTTGCAAACATCCTGGGATTATAATAATATAATCCCAGGATTTTTGCAAGTAATAAAGATATTTGGATGGTATTGACACGAATATGCAAAAATCAGGGTACCAGAAGACTTTAGCTATTCCATTTAAGATTGGCTTAAAAAAATTGGTGACTTGGTCGGTTTTGAAATTGGAGAATTCAGTTGTTACTCGTTTTTGTGTTTTGACGTACATCTTTAAATCGATAAAGTAAATCATTTCGAGCTGGATCGTTTGGATCCGCTCTGTAACTATAATTACTGTTAAGGAATTAGAAAAGGTTGATATTTACATATTATATCTACTTAAACTTTAATTATTTGTTGATCGTTAACTTGAAACAGTCCAACCGGATCAACGTCTGATCCGCTATCTGTTTAGTGTGGGGTTTTACGCCCAAATCGAGCGTCCTTAGTCACTAATCACAACCTATGCTCAGTGTGTCACCAGGCAGCCAAGTTCCATCTACAATGTAGTTTTATCATTTCGTTGCCTTATTAATTATTGTTCATCGACATCCAAATCTCGCTCTTTAACATTCTATCGCCGATTACACAGCTTGATCTTTCTCTTTTTGTTTTCGCATTTCAAAATATTGGACGAAAACGATATTTTTAAATCACTAATCGCTCTTAGAACATTTAATATTTGAAACAAATTTATAATATTATTAATTTTTCAACGGTTTCAATAATGTTTTTCGACATTCAACTAAGTCTAATATTTACAGATTTTTGACAACATCGATTGAGGATTGCTGATCATTTTATTAATTAATAATATCTAATTATTTAATTGTAACTCTGAACTTTTCTATTTATGCAACATCCATGATTATTTTCCACATCAAAATTTGGCACTTTTTATCACGGACTGCTTAGTGCTTACCTACACTTTTATTTTCCAAAGAATTTTTCATTCACTACTTATTATTACATTTTTTTTTTTGAAAGTGAGCATTTTAGAAGTATTGCTATGATTATATTAAGAAAAAGAAGGCAATTTTAGGATTTATAAAAGTTTCATGTATGAAGTATTTTTACGTATGCTATTATTATTCACTTAGAACTTCCTTTGAAGAGATTTTTTTATTGTTAGCACTGCTAGTGTTTATTTTGTCTTTACATATCAAACGTGCCTCCGTTTCTGAGTCCAGCTTTTGAGTCAGGTGGTACCTGTTTCCTGAAACAGTCGTCCAGGAATGCGCCCATGCTGGTGTAGAGATGCCGCTTCACGCCTCCTAGACTGTGGCTTTCATCCGGATAAACCTAAATCATTAAAACAATAATCAATAATATATATTATAATTTAACTTAACGTTCCCACACATAAACGGAGGACAGCGGGGCGAACGCGGAGCGCGATCAATTAATTATATGACGGGATATGTTAGCATTTACACGCAAGCGATGCCGCGCTAACATATCCCGCCGTATAATTTGATCCCATACCACGTTCGCTCCCGTTCTCGTTGCCCCGCGTTGGTCTCTGGGAGCCTTTGTTCGAAACATTTCTGTACACCTACCTGCTGCCTAAACAGCGCGCCCTCATTGGCCAATGCTCTGGCCAATGCCATCGATTGTTGGAGATGGACATTATCATCTGCAGAGCCGTGAACCAAATAAAGCATTTTCTCTTTAAGATCGTGAGCCCTCTTGCTTACGTCTGCTTCATCATATCCTTTATAATTGGCTGTCACGTTAGGATAACCCATATACCTTTCAGTGTATGCTGAATCTATAAATAAAACAAACATACAGGGCGTTTAAAAAGTCAAGAGGTAAGAGAAATATTTCTAGAGGTGGTAGAGTGTGTTATTTTAAGCAAAAAAGTCCATATGAACATGATGTATTCAACAGTTAATTATTATTTACGGGGGTTTATAAGATTAAGGTACGTGGGACAAGATGAACACTCGTATTATTGATGCTGCTCCTCGAATAAAACAACGAAGACATGAACTTAGATCAACAAGACGTAACCTTTTGTAGCGAGTTGCGAAGTGGATCTCGTCAAAACCAACATTTGCGAGTGAATATTCAGGAAAAATTGACGTTTATGCGAGCGAAGCTGCGGCAAAAGCTAATATCTACAAAACAATTATTTAGCTATAATAATAGTGTCATTTCGTACCGTACAGTTTCCAATTTGTTACTGGAGCAACTGCAATTCCACAGTGGAAGACATTTCTAGAATTGGCAAGTGCTAATGAAGCTACAAATCCACCGTAACTCCAGCCCCAAACTGCCAACCGTCGTTCGTCCACAAAATGGAACGTATCTCTTAGATACCTGCGAACAGCAGATAATATTTTAGTAATGTATTGAAGTTGCAAGCGGCCGAACTCACCTTTAAATTTTTCTTCAAATAGAATCGGCCTAGACTCATGTTTTACATTGTAAGAGGCAAGATGTGATAATAAATTGTTAACATGCATCCTAGTGATAATGTAAGCAATATCGGTGAGCTTCTGGGAACTGCAAGGTTGCAGTATACACAATATGCATGCAATGATCACATAATCCCACCCAACAGACAATCCGGGGAGGAAAAGTTATAGACATTCCCGGATTAAAATGTGAAGAATAATAATTGGTAGTTAACACTTGACAGGTGTGGTTGATGGGTTTGTGATCAGTGGTGTGGTTGCTATTCAGTGGTAAGGTCAGTTCGTTTCAATATACATGATAATGGATATTTGATCTATTTGTAATTTCACGAACACCTCATAAGTCATAAGTTTCCACAAATGCCCAGACGGAAAAAAGAATCCAAATAGGAAACTTATCAAGGCCCAATACTAACAAAATGCTGATTGATATAAACTTACTCCGTCACTTCGAGTTGGTCTGCTATTTCAACAGTTCCGAGTCTATAGTAAACTTCGTGTAGCATTTGATATCCTTGTCCGCCAGATCCTCTGCCGTCAATCTGTGCAATGATCCAATCCCTCTTGCTTGCTAAATACGTGTTCCAATCAATCTTCCATCTCTCCGTTACAAGTTGACTTCCGGGACCCCCATACCTATTGTTTGACCGTTTTATAAATCATCCGTTATTCTTATTTAAGGCATTTGTATACTTACACCTGCACGACTAATGGATATCTTGTGATTTCGTCTTCACGTAACCCAGGCGGAAGGTACAATCGTACTTGAGCAAAATATCCTCCAGATATTTGCACTGGAAATGTTTTTATTTGTGGAAGTGCCATTTTCATTAAACGTTCCTTAAACAATAATAGGTAGTGTTACTTCAACTTTAATAAAACTGATCATCAGAGTTTAGACTTCGCACGAGACGAGAAAAAACGAGATCTTTTAAAATATCGTCTGAGTCTCATTAATAAAGTAAAAGAGTAGTATATTCGTTTTGATGTAGTCTAGTCTACTCTTCTTAAGAGTTAAGATATCGTATAAGTTGTTTCAATTCACTTTAAAAAAAGCTAAGTTTTTGGCAAAAATCTTATGATTTATTTGTAAATCAAAAGAATAAATCAAATATTATTAATATACTCTATTGGCAATAAAAAGTCGTCATTTCAATTTATAACAAAAATTTTATTTCCAATTTTTGAAATTGTTTATAGATACTTTTCCAAAAGTGAGACTCTTAAAGACAAGAGTGCCATTATCAATATTGCATCCGTATTGACTGTCTTGTTCTCGACTCATTTTACTGAGACAAGACCGAGAAATTCTCGGTTTCGTGCGAAACCTTAGTCCATCTACCTTCAGTCTGGTATTGTTCTGAAGATGAATTAGTAGTTTCGGTTGAGGTATCGCTGTGACAAACAGTTGGCTCGTCGGAATCCCGGGCCCCAAGCACTCCAATACGAAGTATGATGCTCTCGTTGGACTAAAGTATGCGTTGTGATACATGCAGGGCAAGTTGAGTTGAGGCGGCGGTGCTGCAAAAACAAATGGGTTAATCGATCAGTATACAAACAATGGACATCATTATAATTGATTAGTTTTACGTTTTTGTTTCCTTCGTTTGACTTTGACAGGCGGTGTTGGCGCCACCGTAGAGTCGTCGTCGCTCCACTCGTCGCCCCATTCATTGCGACGCCTGCCGTAAAGTGCGCGTTCTCTGGCTGCGTCGTAGTAGTTGGCTGCTGTTGGCACAGCTCTACCAGGATATAGACTTGAACCCTTCTCGCACGTAACGCAGTGGGGAGGTTTCAGCGGCGCTCCGATTCGAGGCGGTATCGACGTTATTCGATAGACGTGTTGCTGGCCGGGTTTTGATTCTGGGATTCCCAGATAGTATCTGTAAAGGATCGTACTTTAGAAGCTATTATTATTGTGACCCACCGTAGAAACGGACTGGTCGACTTCATACACTTTACCCAGAAGCAACATTAATAATATAATATTCACATCTCTCCTTGGCCTATAGTATATTACATTCAGAAGATACTGGGTTCGATTTCCGGCGGGGCAGATATTGTTCGGATTTTTTCCTACTACCTCTCGCCAAGAAACGGTAATTTCCTATGTAGGTCATCTTGTTGAGATTTTTCATGATTTCCATCAATGATTCCAGATAAATATCGAGATGGTTCCTTATATAAGGTCATTGCAGATTATTTATCAAACTCCCAAGATCACAACGTTAAATACCTTATCCTAATTTCCTATAATTCCCCCACCAACACACTGCTATTAATTAAGTTGAAGTAGAAAAGAACGGGAAACTGGTAAAAGGACGGTAGTAATGGTGCGAGTGGCCTATGTTATAACATAATGTTGAGAAATTAACGTTAAACGCGTTATTATTTGTAACGAACATATTATTATTTAACTCTATAAAAAATCCGATGTACCATCTCAGTATTTATTATAATTTAAGCAGTTTTTTCGTATCTAAAAGTAATAAATGAGAAAATCAAACAAACAGTTCATGACCCTATTTTTACTTTTAAGATAGAAAATAGTGACAGAAGTCCTTTTATGCTTATTTGACTGCCTTTTAATTACTTACATGACGTCGTTCTTGTGATCCCACGACAGTATTCTGGTGACTTCGAAGCGGCCGTGCGTTAGCGGCAATATCCGTTTCTTGGGAATGTTGACGGAAATAATGTGACGAAAGTGTCCGGCGGGACCGTCACGTACGGGCGCAATACTTACGTACGTACTTCCATCCGGACTAAATAGAGGCGATTCGCTGATGTCGACCCAACCTCTGCCGTCTCCAGTCACGCGATGCGTCTGCATAAACAACAAAATAACTAGACGTGGACAAAACGGGAAATATTTCTTCAAATTAGATTGGATTACTAACCTCCAAGCAAGCCCATGCTGGACTTTTACAGATCGTAACCATGGAAATGTTCTGTGGCCTGTTCATCCAAACCACACAGATTTCCGTTAGCGATACCCACGATATAGCCGTGAAATATAAATCTCTAGAAATAGAAATATAAACGATATTTTTTCTGATGTAACAGAAGATTGTGTGCAGAGAATGACTCACTCTTTGGGGCCGAGTCCTTCCGGCGGTCTGATCTTCTTGGTACCGATGTTGTTGGGATCAGCGAGGTCAGCCACACGTAACGTAACAATTGGATTAGGCGTTCCGGGTTTCGGATATCGTAATGAACGGATGTCCGGATAGAGTTTGCCTTCTTCTTCGCTTCCGTACCACGGAAATTTAAGTTCCTCGACCAGCGAATCGTTAAACGTTGCGTAAACTAATAAATGACCGTCTTTAGATAACCAGTACGCTGTGTTCGTGCCGAGAATCTCCTCTGAAAATCGATTTAAATATTTAAAAATGTTTTTAAACGTAATTTGAATAATCCTTTGTTAATTAAAGTACTTTACTTTCAAACTTTAAACTTGAAGCTACGCTCAGAAAGTCTTTAAGACATTTTTTTATTTATTACCCAAAAGAGTTTTTGAACGAGTGAAACAAGTGGCTTGACATCGACCCCATCCCAATGCGGATCGGTTAGGTAGAACGGAACGTGTAAAGTGTTACTGTAGTTGGGCAACATACAGGCGGAGGTTTGCGGGTGGGAATGTTTTAAAGGATGAGAGTGCAGCCACTAGTTGCAATCGATACTAATGCATCAAGTCAACAGATGTTCCTGTTAAAGTGCGCTTTAAACTTCACAAAACTATTTAAACCTGATTGTTTTATTTATCGCATCAATTGCACTTTTCATCTTAAAAAATATTTTAATCTGTGTAATTTAACAATTTCTTAAACTGATATTTTTTTTCTGTTTTACGCCAACAACTGCTTGTCAACTTAGTATCAATTATTATTTTTGATTGAATGACCAATTGATATCTACTACTTTCACGTTCTCAGATTAGAATTTGAGCGGGGAATTAATTAAAATGAATTATTCTTGTGCTGCACTGCCGTAAATTACAAACGAAATTGGTTTATAGGTACGTATAGTTAAATGGTATTTGGTAGAAAGCAATCATAACAGTTGACTTAATGTTACCTTCATAAAGCCAATCGGGGACGCCGTTGCTAACAACACCGGGCGCTGCTGTCCTGGTGACTCGGTAGCCGGCGTTTGAGCGTGGCTCCTCTCGATAATAGATATCGTAGTTGTAGACCATGATCAGACCATGGCCGCGAGGCCTCGGCGACCATTCGGCGCTTAACAAATACGGGTGACCGTCCTCCTCTGGCATCACCGTCAGCGGATACGATTGTCTTCAGCAAGCAAATTAAATATAGTGATAAATGCAAGTTATATATATTATATAGTTATTATTGTTGCACAAAAAAACGGCCGATTCCCTCTAAGAATGACGGCATTAGACTGAAAACTATTTCTTAGCGAGAAGTCGTAATTCTTGCAGGGAAGTTCCCATCTATAGGTAGATAGATAATTTTGGGGGCAAGAAAAATTCTTCCCCGCTACACTTTGGCCTACAAGGGCCCATTGTTGAGTGTGTTTCTCCGATAACTAATTAGGTTCCGAACAGTCCTGAACCCTCTTGAGAAGGAAATCAGTCCATTCGTAATGCACCTGATAAATCTCTTGGTTCTCAAGAATTTAAGTCTAATAGTAACTATATTGTGTGACCCTCGTTTAACTCTCATCTGTAGCTACAAACTTTACGGAGTTTATAATTGTATAATGTATATACCAGGGGTGGCCAGACTTTTTGCAGCAAGAGTCCTAGTTACCTACATGAAAATATTAGGTGCTGTACCTAAAGTTCTTGATATAAAACTATATAAAGGAAACATGCGTGCTGAAGCACAGTACTCAGGCTTTGAAGGTTGAACTGGGTCGAACCGAAGAATGCCGAACGACTGAACGAATCATCTTCTGTAACTCAGGTGTATTTGTATTTACAAGATTTAAAATTTAAAAAAAATAACATATTAGTTGAGCCACAAAAAACTTTTGAGAAGTCGCATGCGGCTCGCGAGTCACAATTTGGTCATAGTTTGTATATACAGCAAAAAATGAACTGCGGGACGTATGTAAAGGGGATTATAACGTTGTATTACTTTTGACGTGATGTCTCACTCCGCAAGCCTGCATGTATGGAATTTTAAACTTCTCCTTCCAGTCAAGAGATGTCGCGTCGAATAGTTTTTTTCTTGCATAAAACTGCATTATCGACGTGACAACCTTGTCTTTCCACTCGAGAGATGTCGAGTAGACGTAACATAAGTACATTTTAAAATGATTTTTATTTCTTTTATGCTGCGGCCGTGTAGACCCCGATTTTACTTTAGCTCATAGCGTTGTTGAGGGAAATATCGTTAGAAATAAGCGTGTTCGTATAGAAAGGCCATTGATAGAATAAATAAACTCACCTGTTGTGTATGTCGTAGACGGTATATTGAGCCAAATACGAATGGCGGAACAACTTCTGCACATTTTGGGCCAGCAGAAGGTAATTGTGATCGGGAGATAGCAGGAACTTGCTCGGATTCAGTGTCCTCTGTAACAGTCAACGGTCACTTTTACTCATCCTTAACGGTTAGCAACCACAAGAATGCAATTTTTCAATAGAACGAAATCTGTATCTCTTTTGGCAGATGAGCGTAAGAAGTTTTCAAAAAGTTACGAAACATTACCGACGCCCGTAACTTCTAAACTTAACGAGATACAGAAGTGTGCGTGTGCTTATTGGAGTAGATGTGTATTTTTGTAGAATTGTTCATAATTAGGAATTATTGAACTACAAAATTACAAAAAAGCAGTAAATAATTTACATAAGATTTTAAGCTTTAGTGCGTATTTTGATAGCGATTTTCTGTAATAGGTAGATATTCATCACGTCAAGTATAAATTACTTGACTTGAAAATCAAGCTTTACAAAAATTCACCACTTCACTTGACTTGATTTTCTACCATTAGTACTACTTGACTTGATATTAAGTAATTTAAAGCTACCTAATATTAAAAAAATAAAAATATATATGAGCACTGTGGTTGGAATAAAAACAAAATAAAATATAGTTACTTTTTACCACAACAGTTTTATTGATGGATGTACATTTCGAAAGCTAAGCTTTCATCTTCAGCGAACACTACATCTTTTTTTTTGATTGATGGGTAACGACTATTTAGATTATTCAAGAAAATGTTAATGTCGGATTTACTAGTATCAAAAATTGCGAAAATATCGTCAACATACCTAAACCAAACGCGGGGAAAATAGTTAAAATCTTCCTTGATTTCTAATTGTAGTGTTCGCTGAAGATGAAAGCTTAGCTTTCGAAATGTACATCCATCAATAAAACTGTTGTGGTAAGAAGTAACTATATTTTATTTTGTTTCTACCTAATATTACTTGACAACGGACCGATTATGTACGAAAACGCGCGAATAATTTCCGTAAACTTTTATGTGCGTATTTATGAAAACACGATGGGGGATCCCCCGAGCTCACTGGAACGACTTATTTGCATTGCCCAGGCTAGAGCCGTATTAGATGCCCGGCAGTGGGTTCAAATTTACAAGCCAGAAAAAAATTATCATATGGATTTTTATTTGATAATAATTTATATTATTAATTAAAAATATTTTATGATGAAAATAATTAAAAAAAAATGTTGATACGTACGAGTATATTGATGATAAACCTTAGCTGTGGAGTGTATATAATTTACAATTTAATTTTTTTATGAAATTGATGGAAAATCAGGTAGTCTTGACTCTATATGAGAGTGGTGGTCTTGAGGAACTACTTAATTTTTCAAGTATGGTACTTGAAATATAACTGGGTACTTGACTTGATATTTGGATTTTAATACTTGAGTTGATCTAATCATATTGATTATTATTAATAATTTTCATTGCAAGTCAAGTAGCTTGAATATCAAGTAATATAATATGTGTCAGTCAATGGTAAATCTCACTCATCACTAATGGTGAAAAACCTAAAATAAATGTCGATTTATTCCATAAAAAAACTTTAGTGTGGAACATGTCAACACGAAAAAAATAAAATAAGCTGTTGCTAACTGTAGTAGAGAACATTTTGAACACAAAAACATCATAGATAGAATAAAATAGCCCTCCTTATGTGCCATAGTCGGGTAAAAAACGGGACATATGAGATACTAATTGATAAACTTTCTAAAAATTTATTTTAAAGGTTGCTATGTGGCAATATCATTTAGATTCTAGAAGATGATTTTTCAGTAGGATGAAATCTACATTTTGTTCAATTTATGAACATTTAAACTTTTCTAAAAATTATGAACGCTCATAGCTTCTGAACCAAATGAGATATGGAAGTGTTCTTGAAATTTGGATCAATAACATCAAAACTTATTACAGGACTAAATTTCTTATCTCCAAAAACCTTCAATATTACAAATTCCATAAGTATAATTTGGACGTTGTTTGATTTTCCTAGTAGGCTTGGTTCCCGTGCCGTAATTGGTTTATTTCCTGCAGTGTGCTGTTTTTCTCCAAATTTCGTAGAATTATAGCCTTTCATAAGTGATAAACGAATTTCAAAATTGAAGGTCGTATCCAAAACGGTTCTCCTGATATAAAGAAAATAAATTTTAAAACCCCCGACTTTAAAGGGCTGTATCTCCCGTAAGGGTGTACTTTTGTATTTAGATTGGGTTCAATCGGCCTAATATTGCCCCATGAGGCTGCTGTAAAGTGTTGTCCATTGTTTTTAGAGACATCCTGTATAATATTACGTGTTGCAAAATGCAAACTTTTAAAATAATAAATTCAAAAATAGATTCAAACACATGACTTTTATTAAATACACAACTGTCAACTAGTTTTGTCTATAAAGACATCATCATAATAATTTTGTAGTAAAAATCTTTGACTGTTAACTTTTGATTCTATTTTTATAGGCAAAACCTGTGTGTTTAATAAAGTTCATGTGTATATTTTTTATTACTTCCCACCTCTACTATGGTAGGGAAGTAATGGATTCAGTCCGAAAACAATATTTCGAGATTTTAACAGATTTTCACGTTTTGAGACCCTAGCAATCGTTTAAGATCATTTTCTGACTGATGTCTGTATGTGTGTGTGTGTGTGTATGTGTGTATGTGTGTATGTGTGTGTGTGTGTGTATGTGGTCAATTTTTCGCCTTCGATATCTTAAGAACGGAACAACATACGGGCATGCCGATTGTTCTATTGTGTTTATCAGCCTTTAACTTAGATCTGATTAGATTTTGAGTCAAATCGGTTCAGTGGATCCTGAGATATTCAAAAAAACGTCCTCAATGTCACGTATTAACATAGGTAAAAAAAAATATAAATGAATTCTAGATGTTATAATATGAAAAAAATGTAAATATTTTTTTTCTCTAAAATGTATAGTTTTCGAGAAAAAAAATATTTTACTAAAAAAAATAAAAATTGTACGTAAATCAAGGTAACCATGATTTTTGCTATATTAAGCTAGCCATCAATAGATCACCAAACAAAAAAGAGGGCCATGCTTTTTTCAAAGAATAAAAATTAAATTGTGTTTTAAAGACCACCAACAGCTAAGGTTATTTGGGCCTAGTCAAAGAATAAAAAAAAGAGTGTTTATTTTTTGCAAATATTTACTAGGTGGGAAGTATAGGACTGGTCATCAGTCGAATTTTTTATTTATTTATTTATTCTGTTTGTTTTAACCACTGACCTCTATACTTACTAGCTGGATAGCTGATCGTGTAGTCCGCTATTGTCCCAATTTAAAAGGGTACCTACCTAATCAGCGCCACACAATATCGGGCCAGTATAAGTAAAAAACACCTTATTGCCAATTGCCATGGAGGTCAAAGCTTATTGTACGCGCTTTTAAATTCATTACTCTCAGCCTAATATTGTGTGGCACTGGCTACCACATCCATTGGCTCTATGTTTTTATTTTTACTTCTCACCTCTACTATGGTAGGGAAGTAATGGATTTAGTCCGAAAAAAATATTTCGAGATTTTAACAGATCTTTACGTTTTGAGACCCTATCAATCGTTTAAGATCATTTTCTGTCTGATGTCTGTATGTGTGTGTGTACGTGGTCAATTTTTCGCCTTCGATATCGTAAAAACGGAACAACATACGGCCATGCCGATTGTTCTATTGTGTTTATCAGCCTTTAACTTAGATCTGATTAGATTTTGAGTCAAATCGGTTCAGTGGATCCTGAGATATTAAAAAAAAACGTTCTCTATGTCACGTATTAACATAGGTAAAAAAAAATATAAATGAATTCTAGATGTTATAATATGAAAAAAATGTAAATATTTTTTTTCTCTAAAATGTATAGCTTTCGAGAAAAAAAATATTTTAGTAAAAAAAGAAAATTGTACGTAAATCAAGGCAACCATGATTTTTGCTATATTAGTCAGTAGATCAGCATCAGGTATCCAGTTAGTAAGTACAGGGATCAGTGGTTTTAACATAGTTTGAATCGACAGGGTCTGACAGATCCTGGTGTGATTCTAGGATTAACCTTTTGTATGGATTCTGATAATGGTAGATACAACTATAATTCAGTTCCAAATTATTGGCAGTGATTCATAGATAGTTACTAACAAGTTTAATGGAGCGGAAAAGCAATGAAACAATGTAAAGCATACGCATTACTCGTCCCATGCATAAAAACTGTACCGCTTATATTATTGTGAATTGTAAGTGTATTACTCACTGCCAATTTTTTTGGAATCGTACTATAAATTCCCCATAAAAACTGTGTAGTAGTACTCTACTTCGTTTTTTTTCCGAAACGACAATTTGTATGTCGAACAACGATATGTACTATGTGCTGTGGCAGTGAACATTTACATAAATAGCAGCCGCCCCTTCGCCCTCGTTCACTCTTTATGGCCCCAGTTTACTGCCAACTACAGCGTTTGAATTATGATTCGTAGCAACAGTCGGACGTTCCCGCTGTTGCACATTACGATGTGTGATTGTCGATGATGCGTCCATTTCACGACCATATCGTAGTTTCATTTATATAGATGCTCGTGGTACCTAGTCAGTTCTGTCTTTACCCAGTTGGTACGTTGGACACGAGCCCAGGGCCCCCGACCCTTAAATTCTAGGAAAATAATATTTATATCTTGCTACCTATACTGGCGATAGTTATTTAAAAAAAATTCGACTGATGACCAGTGCTATACTTCCTACCTAGTAAATATTTGCAAAAAATAAACACTCTTTTTTTTATTCTTTGAAAAAAAGCATGGCTCTCTTTTTTGTTTGGTGATCTACTGATGGCTAGTAATATAGCAAAAATCATGGTTACCTTCATTTACGTACAATTTTCTTTTTTTAGTAAAATATTTTTTTTCTCGAAAACTATACATTTTAGAGAAAAAAATATTTACATTTTTTTCATATTATAACATCTAGAATTCATTTATATTTTTTTTTACCTATGTGAATACGCGACATTGAGAACGTTTTTTTTTAATATCTCAGGATCCACTGAACCGATTTGACTCAAAATCTAATCAGATCTAAGTTAAAGGCTGATAAACACAATAGAACAATCGGCATGGCTGTATGTTGTTCCGTTTTTACGATATCGAAGGCGAAAAATTGACTACATACACACACACATATACAGACATCAGTCAGAAAATAATCTTAAACGATTGCTAGGGTCTCAAAACGTGAAGATCTGTTAAAATCTTGAAATATTTTTTTCGGACTAAATCCATTACTTCCCTACCATAGTAGAGGTGGGAAGTAATAAATAAAGTACCTAATGAAAGAGTATGTTTAATTATACACGCATATTCATTTTTTTAATTAGGTGCAGTTTGATGATTCCCTGTAGGTTTTTGGCTTTCAAAAAGGGCCTCCACCCTCTAATCTCAGTGTACCCAGGGATTCCTACATGGCCTAAGACGACCCTATACCTAGTGTTGTGTCTTTTTCATTCATATAATATTGTATGTCATACATCAACTAAGCATGGTTTAACTTGTACTTCTCACCCGAGTCACTACAGGCCATTTCAGTGTTCCGAGTCAACTCGCCAATCGAGTGGATTTAGCAGATTTGAGTCATTCGAGTGACTCAAAAGCCGAGTAAAAATAAATTTGACTCGAGTGCGAGTCAAATAAAAACCACTCGAGTCACTCGAGTGAAACACAACTCGAGTCCCATCACTACGATAAACCCTACATTATAACATATTTGGTACAGTGGCGGCTCGTGCCTGTTTAGACAGGTGGTGCCAAAACGAAGGTCAAAATAGAAAAGAAGTACCTATAAAACATAGAAAATAACTTACCTAGTGACTATCCACGCAACTGTCTATGTTTGACTAAACAAGTACACACTGGCACAAAGTGCAACAATAGAAATCCGAAAAAAAAACAGTTTAATAAAGTTCAAGACCTCTACACATTTCTGGCAAAATAATAAAATAAAAAATATATTTTACGCAACACATAAATTATGACGTAAAGTTTCCGATAAATAAAGTCCATCCTTCTTTCCTTATTACTTGTAAATTTTTCAATTATTTTATTATTAAAATTGTCAATTCCACTAACAAAATGTTTTTCCGCCGATAGCATACCTTAATTTTTTTTCTTCCTCACACCCGCACAACCAATTGTTTTTAACATAAATATTTTTATTGAATTTGCGACAGCGAGATTTTTGTTGTCCACATCCACTTTGTTTTTCAATTTTTAAATCAGGTAATGGCCGCCCTAATTCTTTTATTTGAAGTTTTTCCTCTAAAGAGAGCGCCCTAAAGAGGTTTTTAAAAAATTCACTTTGTTTGTGGTCACAGCGGCGAATAGTTATCAATAATGTCCAATAGATATACAAAACAAACTAAGGAAATTAAGAGTTAAGACGATACTGTCAGTAGTCACACAAATCACACACTACAAAGCTACACAAACTAAAAAAAAATGTTGACAAAGCAAACCGTCAAATAATAAAACAAAATTGTTATCAACAATAACATTTAACCGAAACAACAATGCGTAATCAAAGTGTTGTAAATTCCAACAATGACCAAACAGAATATCGCCAATAATGTGCCTGGCACACATTTCATTTAGATTTAGCATTACAGCATAGGGAAATCATGAGTCATAGTTCTATCTCTCTTGCTCACATATAAGGACCGTAAGGTATGCTTTGTTTACACTGTGCCTATTATTAAATGGCACAGGATACGTGTTATGATCAGGGCCGCAGTAAGGGTAGGGCGGAGGGGGCGACGGCCCCGGGCGCATTAAGTTATGGGGCGCCAAAGGCGCGCCAGTATTTTATGTGCCAGGCTGATTACTACTAGACAAAACATAAAATATACAATAAATAAAAATATTGCAAAATATAATTACTAAAGATAGAAATTATGAAATATTTGGCGATAATTTCTATAGAAATATCTATAGCAAAAGACTTGAATTATGAACGTTTAATAAACCAATTTGCTCAATTGAAGGCCAGAAAAGTGAAGTTTTGATTTTTCGTAGACCGTAGTTAGGTAATTTTTTTATAACGTTAATTTTGCAGTTATTAGTGAACATTTTTTATGTTTTTTAATTATTTATGTTGAAATCTCTTATAAAAATCTCGTATCATGCATTTTTTGTTTTTTTGAGGGAGGGGGCGCAAATTAAAATTTTGGCCCCAGGCGCAAGATTTCCTTACTGCGGCCCTGGTTATGATCGCGTGGTGAAAATGTTTTAGGAAATTTGTGCGATTTAGGCTGAACTCTGCTGTCCGGACGATCGATAATTTTATAAATTGAAAAAAAAATATATTAATAAAAATATTAACAAAAAATATTTTTAGAGAAAATTGAAAAACAAGCCGCCACTGCTTTATTGCAGATTCGCTGGAAGTGATGGAACACATTGTATACGATATTTTGCGCTGTTCAGTGTCATATCATCATATTATTATTATGACATTATCATTAATATTCATACGCAAAAACAGATCTACTTATTGCTTGTATGACGGTTGAAATTAAAACAGGAATGTTGTATTATTGCCTCCCCTTTAAATTTATTATTGTAGGTACTCTTTTAACGCTTGTATATATTATTTGCTTTTGCACGTACTTTTTACATTTATTTATTTTAAAGTGGACCATATCCACCAAAAAGTGAATAAGCGACAATATGATCATGATTTATGAGTAAATGAAGAGAACTTAACTGATCAATCAGATCAACTATAAAAATCAGTGTGATCATTGTCCATTCTTGAAGTAAAATATTAACTATGTATCTAATAATAAGTGTGTTGTACTAATAATTGACACTTGGAAATTTTTTGGTAAGTATATAAAGAAGACTTTAACTAGTCTTTTGGTACAAAAATAAAATGTAAATTATTAATAAATACAAACCAAATAAATAAAAGTAAGTAAATACTTTATCTTAAATAAACTAAAAGTGCTTTTTTTTGCTTCGGCCGGAGAAAAAACCGAAGTTCGACTTCGGCTGAAAAAATCACCTTTAGTCTATAGGTAGGTAATATAGGTATTAATTCTAATAATTATAAAATAAAATATTTAAGATATACAGGGTGAGTTCGACCACCCGTATCAGTCGTTTTTTTCGAAAACGGTTAGTCGTAGAGAGTTGTGTCAAAAATTTGTATTATAAAAGTCCTAATAAAGAATCGAATGGTGATAATTTTTTTCCGGGAAGGTCGGCTTCCCTATTAGTTTGCTCCAGAATGTCCAGAACTCCGGAATTATAAATGTAACGATAGGTCGAAAGTGGTATTGTTGAAAAGATCTTTAAAAAATAAGCAAGTTTTGTAGGAAAATTTTTTTTATTACTACCACCCCTGTAAATTTCTATAAGTATAAATATAAATTATTATTTGTTCAAAACTCCGGAATTTTAGAAAGCACGATAGGTTGAAAGTGGTGCTGTTGAAAAGCTCGTTAAAAATAAACAAGTTTTGTAAGAAAAATTATTTAATTACTGCCACCCCTGTTAAGTAACAATCGTTTGAAATTATTAAATCAAAATTTCATAATAACGATCGAAGTCGGCATTAAAAATCTAGCAACCTTAGACATTGTCACAAGTGTTCAAACTGTCGTCCATTTACTCTTTAATACATACTACTGAGCTCTTCTGGTTATACTGTGAGTGTACTTCTTCAGTATTTAATGATCGATAGATAGGTAACTAGATTTTAAATGCGGACTTTTAAAAAGTTCGTTATTATGACATTTTAATTTAGTAATTTCAAACAAATATTACTTAACAGGTGTGGCAGTAATAAAAAAAAATCCGTACAAAACTTGCTAATTTTTTAAAGATCTTTTCAACAATACCACTTTCGACCTATCGTTACATTTATAATTCCGGAGTTCTGGACATTCTAGAGCAAACTAATAGGGAAGCCGACCTTCCCCGAAAAAAAAATTATCACCATTCGATTCTTTATTAGAGCTTTTATAATACAAATTTTTGACACAACTCTCTACGACTAACCGTTTTCGAAAAAAAACGACTGATACGGGTGGTCGAACTCACCCTGTATATAGGGTATATTTATCATGATACTTACAAATGTTTGATTTGACATTAAAGTTCGAACTGATAAATTTGAAGCGTTCAGCAAGCTGATTCCGCCCCACTGATCCCGAAATATTAAGGAGTCAGCTATAAAAAAAAATTAATGCAGCTATAAAATTCGTAATTCAGTATTTTTATTGCAATGGAAAGAGACAGCTGACCACATGTCTTTAGGTATTTTTACACTACACGATCGAGGTTTGAGATTTGGGCTTGAGAATAACCGAGATTGTAGAGATGCCGTTGTTTGCTTGTTTACATGACTTATCTATTGCAATTTTACAAACCCCCAGTTCCCATAGATACTAATCTGAGGACAGCAGAATTTTTTCAATAAATTTATTGTTGTCGTACTAAATTTCAATTATTATTGCAAATAATAATAAATTTAAAACATGAATCTGTACTAGGCCCAGATAACCCTAGCAATTGGTAACCTCAAAAAAAAAATAAATACGTTTGAAATTTAAATAAATTACCCACAGAAACGTTATGGTCCTTCGGGACATATATTCAACTTTTATGAACTTATTTAGATTTAAAATATACATTAATGAATAAATCTCGGTCGTGACGATTGTAATCGTATATTGTATTGTATCCAAAGACACGCGATCATCAGTGCTGTTTCTTTCCACTAAAATGACAATTAAACCACTATACTCTTTCCCACCAACAGATATAGAAATCGCTATATTCTTGTTTAATAATAGAGGATCTATTTACGTAATAATGGTACGTAAATATCTCCTCTATTCTTAAATAAGAATATAGCGATTATGTAATATATCTGTTGGTGGCAATGAGTAATTGTATATTATAATCTATCACTTACGTGATACCCAGCTGCCGTTAAATCTCAACGCCTGGAACTCGTGTCCGATGATGTCGTGAAGTTCGAATCTTCGTCCCTTGACCCTTGGCCCCTCGTCAGGCGGCGTCAACAGCACCACCGACGTGACTATCAGCGCCAACACAATGACGATGACCAGCAGGGCTATTAGAATCCCTCGCCAATTTCGTTGTTGAGCATTGCTGACCACCAGCTTCTGGAACAAGGTATTACGGTTGGAAAACCTCTTTCTAAGGAAAATTGGCACAGACAAAAACTATATTATAGTCGTGTTTTTAAGTAGGTAACGCAAAGCATAATCATCGCGAGATTTTGGTGATTTTAATTTATTAAAATAAATTCGCGCAATACGAATACGCTGCATATGGGGAAAATTGTCTCTAATAATATCTTCAGGCCCGAATTCAACTGTAGGCTAAACTGCTAGAGACTTATATAATGGAAATTTTTTGGACGTGTAACTGAAGGACAAAAATGAATGAGGCGCAAGATTTGGCATGTAAAATTATTCATGCAACTATAGGTTTCATTAAACGCGCAACGATTGGGTCATAATTTTGCAATTAGGTTGCATAGCGCGCAATATTTCTAAATAGTGTTGGTAATTATAGACAATATTGAACTGAATTGTCGAGCGTTTATAATCTACAATCTAATCTAATCTCGTAGGTACTATCTAATAATCTATGCTACAATATTCAGATCACATCTGGTGTATAGTTTATATCGAGGTTTATATTGTTCTTTTTGAAGTTATAGTTCTTTAGAGAGGGCACAGCCATTTTCCTGAGAGTAGTTCTTTCAATTATCCACGAGAGGCAGCACTTGTGGGAGGGACAAACATTATTTATTCCCCATTATAGGGTGCATTCCACTTGGCGACCATTTCGCCCACTACGCTCGCGCCTTATGGCCGCGTTCATTACGTTTGGTCGTTGTAAGCGTTGCGATCGCCAAGTGGAATGCACCTCATTTTGGTGGTATAACTTAATTATTTCATTAATTTAATAATAATTTATTACCTTATTAAGTTATACCACTAAAATGACACGACACTATAATGGGGAATAAATAATGTTTGTCCCTACCACAAGTGCTGCCTCTCGTGGATAATTGAAAGAACAACTCTCAGAAAAATGGCTCATTGGAATTACCTCGATTTAAAAATAATTACCGACTCAAAAATTAAAGAAACACTGACAGGGATAAAACGGCTCTAACTATTTGGATGAAATTTACTGTAAAGGGATTTTGGGGGCAAAAAATCGATCTAGTGAGGTCTCATCTCAGGAAAAATTCGTTTTCTTATAGATTTTAAAATTTTAAAAATCAATTTTTTGACGTTTCAAAATAGTGTAACATTGTAAGCAGGTTTTGAATATTTATATAGATGTTATGATATCCATGGATTTTATTAAAAATGCTGAGAAGGGAAAAACAAAAATGTAAATGTATGAAGTATAACTTCGACAGTGCTCTTATGTGGTGGAGGCACATACCCATTACCCTTGTTGTCGAGCGTCTATAATCCACAATTCATTCATTCACATACCCATTTTTTTGAATTGTCATCTGTTTCGTATTCCTATAAATAAACGAATTTGCAAGTTCTAGAAATTGTAACGCGTTTCGATAAAAAAGACTCCTTCTCTTTGCTGTTTCACGTAAAGTGCGACAACCTTCCTGTAGCTTATAGGGCGGTCACAGTCGTAAATCCTTCCCTGAATATCTCAAAATTATTATACACAGTGAATAAATTCTCGTCGACTTTCTTTCGGTTACAATACATTTTTTATATTATTATACAATGTGTATGTATGAAAAAATATATAAAAAAATCCAACGATATAACTTGTAGTAAAAAGGTTATTACTTTCTTTTAAGAATGAAGTGTCTCGGGGAGATAAAAATATGCCACATAAAATGTATACAATATACGCGCGCGCACAGCACTGCAAAGCTTGTTTACTAAACAGGGTAATCTGGCCGTCTTCCCGTGCTTTCCAACTAGTGATTTGTAGACCGCAGTACAGAGAGTGATTCAAATATAAGCATCTAGGCACCCCCCGCGTACGTTTTTTATATTATATTATAGACTATCGGCCCGTTCTGGCTTCGCACGGGTGCTAACAATTTATGATTTATTATCACCCCCGCTAGAAATTCTCTCCCTGCGAAGCGAATTCGGGCTGGTGACGTTTATAATATTAGTAGGATTCCACCTACATGCTAAAATGCAAAAGAATTTCAAGTTACGATTTGTTACTATCCCACAGGAAATATCCCCCCCCCCCGCGAGAAATGTATCAAAATAAAATATAGCATTAAATCACTCAGAAATAGTGTAGCTTTCTATTAGTGAAAGAATTTTTAGAATAGGTTCAGTAGTTCCAGAGATAAAAATATATGATTTATTACCCCCCCCCCCCCGTGCGAAAAAATTCGAATAGCCTATAACCTTCCCAGATAAACGGGCTACCTAACAAAACATTTTTTTTTTCAAATCGGACTGATAGTTCTCGAGTTATAAGAGCACAAACGGACAGACAGACAGACGTTGCATTTTAATACATATTATAGATATCGATTATAGACTGTTAACTTATTATTGTTTTTTAACCGACTTCAAAAAAAGGAGGTGGTTCTCAATTCGGTTGTATTTTTTTTTTATGTTTGTTACCTCATAACTTAGTCATTTATAAACCGATTTTAAAATTTTTTTTTATTTGAAAGGATATACTTTCAGATTGGTCCCATAGAAATTTCATTAAAATCGGTTCAGTAGTTCGGCTGATTTTAATAAAAGTGAGTAACGGCGTGTGATTTTTTAAGGTAAATGACATTTTTTGACATATCAGACAGCGTAAGAAAGTCGGTTTAATAAAAGTACGAGTAACGGCGTGTGATTCTTTTAAGGTAAATGTCACTTCTTGACACTAAAAAGTAAAAAATAAAATGCTTTTTAACAAAAAGAAAAACCTCCTTCAAAAAACCACTAAAAAGAGGAAAATAATGAAATTTTGAGGTCTGTGCCAATTTATTAAAATATGAAGTTGGTTAAAAAGAAGATATTAATCACTATACTATACTTTTTAACAGACTTAATATTTTATTAAATTGGCATAGACCTCAAAATTTCATTATTTTCCTCTTTTTAGTGGTTTTTTGAAGGAGGTTTTTTTTTGTTAAAAAGCTTTTTTGAGTAGAACTGTCAAAAAATAATACCTACATAATAATAGTAATACAAAATCTACTGTCTTCTATGTCATCGTATCGCGGTTTATGCTTGGCGTTTAAAAAATATATACATAGTTTTTTCATTCTTGTTTGGAATTATGAGGAAGGAAGAACGAAAAGGTTGGTTTAAATTATTTCCTTATATATGAGGAATAACATGCACTGTTCAAAATAATATCAAATTTTAATACGTGGGACGACCCTATTGTTGAGGAGCCCTGATCTGTAGCCGGTAATAATATTATTAACCACTTGATGCTTTCACCCGAGAAACAACATTACCCGCTCGCGACAAAAGCTGATTGAAGGAACGGGGTTAAGATTGTTTATGTCAAGTGCGCAATAGAAGAGCTTTTGTTGCAGCTGATCGGCCACTAGAGAAAGTCGAAGTGTATACTTTAAAGTTTAAGTATCTAGGGTGTAATGTCTGACGAAGTGGCAGGTGTGATTTTATGTTAAACGAGCGTTAGCGAGTTTAACAATCACAAGAACCAAAATATCATTGCGCCCTAGATATACACTGTATTTTTTGTCCTACACCCTATTAAATAGCGGCTTTTGTCTTCATTTCCAGTATTTCCAACATTTGCAATATTTCACTTGTGTAGCAAACTTAACTTCTAATAAATATTAGGTAGCAGTCAGTATGAGGTATACATGTGCACTGTGCAGTGTTATAGTCTGTATAAGTTGTCTGCTAAGTGATTACACACATTGAACGGCAGTGGCCGCGCGGGTAAAGACAACGGTCTATCATCTGTTCGTGTACAAGATCCCAGGTTTGCGCCCAGCTTGGAGTAATTTATTTATTTATTTATTTATTTCACCAATCAACAGAGCTAAGCTCCAATTACAGATGGTTACATAACAAAGGCAATGATAAAGAAAATAGACAACGACAGAACAAAATACAACTTTAGACATTATTTGCATGCAACATTTTCGTAGGTGTCAATTATTATTAATTATTTATAGATCAAACAAACTGTAGCATTTAACCCTGAATGCAGACATGCTCATACTGAATACATCCAATTGTGAAGATACTGTGTTGAACAGTGCCATCATATGGAACAAAGGTGATGACTCTCTGTGCACTATTCAGAATCGTGCAGTCAGTTTAAATAGTGCCGAACTAAAATTATTTTATGGGGGGTAAGACAAAAATATTTTTTTGACCGTAGCATATATAACTTTTCTTAAGATTTTTTAACATATATAAAAGCATTTTAGCGTCACACATATTATCAGTGATGTATCATTTTTGCGGACAATGGACGTTATTTTAAGGAGGTTCACGCGTAAGTCGTAACTAATGACTCAAAAAAGCGACTGAACTTTTTTGCACTTTTGACTTTTGACCGTCAAAAAATTGATCAAAATTAGTTATCTTAAATATAAAAATTATCTGTAGCTTATTTGTTTAAATTAATTGATGTTTCAAACAATAACAATATTTAAAATATAATATATAAAATATATAAAATATAATATGTCATAGTAGTCTATGTCGCAATTACTTGCCAACCTCAAAAAACAATTTTTAACTTTTATTTAAAACTTATTTTTAACGGTAACAAGGGTTTAATAGGTTCATTATTGTGCTCTATGAACATTCTATTTTCTTAGATTCGTTTTTGATTATTCAAAGTTGGAAAACTCAATCTTAAAAAAATTTTAATAGTTGCCAATGGAGTGTTTCTGTCATAAGAGCCTAAGGATTTAAAAAATGTAACTTTCATTATTTTTTTCTCAATACCTACCTAGACAATGGATCCAAAAATAATTCTGAGGATAGATGTATGGTAATTTTTTTATAATATTGTAAAATTTCAAGCCTCAAAATTGGAATTTTCGTTAACCATTAGATACGCGTGAACCTCCTTAAAAAGTGCAGCTTTTTTTACTTTATGTATCAGACGACATGCACCACTTACTACTACAATTAATGTCAGTGAAGTATGCCGTATCCAAATTCATGGAACGCCAACTGACAATGAAGCAAAAAATGCTGAATGGCACGTCCTGGCATTTATAAAATAGTTATTTTCGATACATGTGCGTTAAGTGAGGTATTCTAGTATGCTTAAATTGAGGCACTTGCTAAAGGGACTGCCTCAATTTAAGTCTACTAGATAACCCACTTTAAGCGGACATAATTTTTTATAACGACTGCTTCTAAAGTTTAATAGAGAGAAAAAAAATATGAAAACGGAAAATTCGCTGTTCTAGTCCTGAGAACTTTACAATTACAGACTAAGTTACGATTTAGTTTATTTTTATTAAAGTTATTAACTTCTGTATAAATTATTAAAAACATGACTCTCTCATGATGTGGACTTTGCATGCGCGATACTATATATAGGAACACATCGATCGATAGCCAGTAAGTCTTGTATTGTACAAAGTGCGGAAATTTCGAATTTATAAAATGTAGAGATTGTACTTTTACGCACGCTTTGGACTTTTACGCACTGTGACGGTACTTTTACGCACGCTTTGGACTTTCATGCACGGTGACTAAAATACGTCTCTTTACGCCAGCCTCACAGTGCTCGAATATTGAACTTTAGAAGCAGGAGCTATAAAAAACATACTTCCGTCTGTATTTTGTTATAAATTATAAAGCTGACGATAGTTTTTAACACTCAACGAAAAACATAAAATTGAACTGGGCAGCTACGTGAAATAAATTAAACAATATTAGCAGCCCTTCCATTAGTTACATCCGGCAAACCCCAAGAATCAAGATGTTACGCCACTGCCTCCAATAGAAACCACGAGAAACAAAGGTCACAGTAGTAAAGCGTGGAATGGTATCGAAGATACTGAGCAACGAGTGCCTGCCGGAATGTTCTGGAGAACGCGAGAACGTACTGGGCTGGGCTGCGCGACTTATATAAGCGAAGTACGAGTGAGTCAGAGAATCAGTCGACGGTGTCACGCAATGAAATAAATATTGATCAGTCAACGGGAATCAGTCAGTGTAGATTGTACTGTGACAGTGTTTAACAGCGAAATAAATCTGAAATAAATACAGTGACTAAAATAATTACAAATAAATAATCCTTGTATATATAGTTATTTGTTAAGTGTTATTTAAGTGGCTCGTTTAGTTCAGTAATTACCGTTTAATTTTTTTATTGTTAGAATTGACTTTTCGTTGTTGCAATTATTGTATATATAGTTAATTGTTATGAATTATTGTAAATAAATATTTATTTCGCCAACTCAGAAAACAGTTTTGTAACAATATCAAAAGAGTTTGATATTCGTCCGTTTTCAAGTCATCTGTTCGGGTAAACACGAGGTATGTGACTAAAAACCGTCGTGTTTTCTCAGTGGCGTTTCTTGCAGTCAGAGCTTTTATGACTGAATTTATAACAATATAAGTATAGAAGTCTTCCATGCCTTTGGAAAATCAAATCGTCAGATTATAGCGATAGAAAAAAAAAGTAATGCTTATGAACAATTACTGAATAAATTAAAAGAAGTTGATGCCAGTGCTACTGTACAGACAGTAAAGAAGGATCTTGATTCATTGCGTGGTACTTTTCGTAATGAATTAAAATAAGTTTGCTACCGCCACCGCTACTAATTGCGACCGGTTCATCACGTAAAACTGGATTATAAAAAACTGATGTGTGTGGAGTCGACCGACTTCGTTCTACCGTTCCAACCGACTTACCCGACGGGGAAAACTGTTAAAAAAGAACGAGGTGTATGGGGGCCTTTACAATAATTCATGTCATTATTCAAGAGGATGCAAAAGCCTAGGCTTTATTAAGTCTGATTCTGCGATATGACTGCGAAACATATCCCTATATTATTAAACGAGTAAATCTTGTATATATGTTTCTATGTTTCTATGTATCTATGTACCTATATAAATATTTTCTCGAAAACGGCTCTAACGATTTTGATCAAATTTACCGAAAAGGGGTTTCGGGGGGCAAAAAATCGATCTAGCTAGGTCTCATCCCTGGAAAAATTCGTTTTCTTATCTATTTTATCATTTTAAAAAACAGTTTTTTTAACGTCATAAAACAG
This sequence comes from Mongoloraphidia duomilia, assembly GCA_039654895.1. Classification (NCBI taxonomy): domain Eukaryota; kingdom Metazoa; phylum Arthropoda; class Insecta; order Raphidioptera; family Raphidiidae; genus Mongoloraphidia; species Mongoloraphidia duomilia. The sequence goes on along the minus strand of CM077525.1, from coordinate 21,150,758 downwards.
TGTCGTAATGTGAGTAGGCTTTGGAAAAAACAAACTATTTTCATTATTTATGTCAAAATTATCTGACAGTCAATCTTTAACTTATTAAAATAATCAGTAATTATTTGAAAAGTAAAAAAATAACAACAATAAAATCTAAACATAATAATGTAAGTAGTTTTAGCTAATATTTAAATAAATAGGTATGTTATTTTTATATTACCTATATAAAATATGTAAGTACGTTAAATGTAGTATGACGTATAATCTTACCTAGACCTTTTTTTTCTCAAAAACGACTAACGATTTTGATGAAATTTACAGAATGGGGATTTTTAGGGGCGAGAAATCGATCTAGGTAGGAATTTTGGTTCCAGAGGGGAGCAATTAAAAAAAATGTGTTTTTTATTTATTATAACTCGCTCAATTAAAGTCAAATTGATTCGAAGTCTTCTACATAGATTTTATATAATATATCACAAGTGTTAAAATTGTAAATGAACACTAATATAAGAAGTGCCTTGCACAATATGTAAATAATGATAAAACGGCGGCCCGAAGGGCCGCACTTCTGGCGCCGCAGGTCTGTGTAAAAACACATCGATTTTTAAAAACTATTGTTAAGATACATACAAAAAAGTTTTGCGTATCTAAAAATTTACACGGAGGCCCAAAGGGCCGCACTTCTAGCGCCGCAGGCATGTATATCAAAACACATCGATTTTTAAAAACTATGGTAAAGATACATGCAAAAAAAGTTTTGCGCAGGTTATAGTCTGACGTTTGTTATTAAAAGAATCGATTTTTGTGAGTTTTTCAGTAGGTACCTATACAAAAAAAAATATTTGAAATTTTACTGGATGTTATTAAGATGACATCACAGAGAAAAATTACTTCGATAAAGTGGATATTTAGTATCAATGCTTAAAATTGGATTGTTAAAATGGCAACGGGCGAGCAAAATTTCATCTAATTCGAACATTTTTACAAGATATTCAATCTATGAAAATCGGTTTTTGCGAGTTCTTCAGTCAAGAAAACAATAAGGGCGGTAGATTTGAAAATGGCGACCTAAATAATATTTACAGGAAAAAATGCTTGATTCAAGTTGATGCTTAGTTTTTACGCTTAAAAAAACACATAGGTAGTTAAAATATCAGAAACAATTATTTTAAATTATGTTACAGAAATAAATTCGTTTCGGCCCCCAGATATTATTCATTTAATCCATAATCCTAGTGCAAACATGTTGGAATGAATTTATTTCGATCTGAATAAAATCAGTCCTTTATATTATGGTAATTTAGTAGTGCAGTATATATTATTTCTTATGAGCCACTACACAAATCTGCAACATGTGTTATGGTACCAGAGTTACTGCATGCAGTCTGTGAACCCCCAATATACAGTGTGTCCACAGACTCATCCTCAACATGGGGATATCCGTTGTTATGGGAGATAGAGATTTGGTTAAATGAGACAAAATGTGCAGAATCTCCAGTACTACTACAGTACTACTAAAGTAAATTTAATAAATCACTTAGTAAACTGATAAATTAGCAACAAAACTACACTTTGACAGCTAAAACAAAACAGCCGTTTACTAAGCCAACGCGAATTTCAACTGTTTGCTAAGCCTTCTGTTGTTTTATCAATTAATTTAGCATAGCCTACTATTAAAAATCAGTATTTTACGTATAACTCTGTTATTTTTGAAAATAAATCCATCAACTCTGATATCAAATTAAAGAGAAAAAAAATCCCTTCTTTCGAATGGTGTCATGGCCATCTTTGACGTGTATTTAAAAAAACAAAGTTAATACAAGTATCTCTAAAACTATAAACGTAAATAAAAATATGAAAAGAGATTTGAAATCTTCATAAAAAAGGGTCTTAAGAAAGTGAAAATATTTTTTTTCTAACTTACTTAATAAGCGAGTTATAAACAAAAAACGAAAATGGATAAATCTCGTTTTTCAACTGTCGGTCGCGAACCAAGCAAAATATGGAAAGTTTGACTACGCAGGGTAGTAGTACTAGAGATTCTGCACATTTTGTCTAATTTAACCAAATCTCTATCTCCCATAACAACGGAGATCCCCATGTTGAGGATGAGTCTGTGGACACACTGTATACAGGCTGTCTTGTACATATAAGCACAACAACGGCTGCAACAATTTTGGTCTATTCCACTTCGGTGGTTAAACAAGAAAAACACAAAATATGAGATTCGAAATAAACTAATGAGGTAATAATCACAAATAAAATGTTGGAAATATATTTGTAAAACTGAATTTAATATAATTTGCAGTGTAATTTTTACGGCAATTTCAGTAAACTACAATATTATTTCAATTATTTGCGAGAAAATTACTTACAGTATCTTATTTAGTTAACAATTAGATTAACAATCAATATTGTTATTACTTCCTATACTGTACAAATTCACTATTTTAGTGAAATTAACATAAGGACATCAGACGATATTAATCGACATAACATGCCCTTATTAATTATTGTAGAAAGGCTACATAAGAAAAATTTAATAGCATTTAAATTTTTCTTATGTAGCCTTTCTACAATAATTAATAAGGGCATGTTATGACGATTAATATCGTCTGATGTCCTTATGTTAATTTCACTAAAATAGTGAATTTGTACAGTATAGGAAGTAATAACAATATTGATTGTTAATCTAATTGTTAACTACAATATTATTTGTTTAATGTCTGTTATTACAGTTACATTTTTACTTCCCACCTCTACTATGGTAGGGAAGTAATGGATTTAGTCCGAAAAAAATATTTCGAGATTTTAACAGATCTTCACGTTTTGAGACTCCAGCAATCGTTTAAGATCATTTTCTGACTGATGTCTGTTGTGTGTATGTATGTGTGTATGTGGTCAATTTTTCGCCTTCGATATCGTAAAAACGGAACAACATACGGGCATGCCGATTGTTCTATTGTGTTTATCAGCCTTTAACTTAGATCTGAGTAGATTTTGAGTCAAATCGGTTCAGTGGATCCTGAGATATTAAAAAAAAACGTTCTCAATGTCACGTATTAACATAGGTAAAAAAAAATATAAATGAATTCTAGATGTTATAATATGAAAAAATGTAAATTTTTTTTCTCTAAAATGTACAGTTTTCGAGAAAAAAAATATTTTACTAAAAAAAATAAAAATTGTACGTAAATCAAGGTAACCATGATTTTTGCTATATTAAGCTAGCCATCAGTAGATCACTAAACAAAAAAAAGGGCCATGCTTTTTTTCAAAGAATAAAAAAAGAGTGTTTATTTTTTGCAAATATTTACTAGGTGGGAAGTATAGGACTGGTCATCAGTTGAATTTTTTTTAAATAAACCGAAATTTTATCACAGTGCACCCTAATTCTGTTTGAGCTGCTTCGCATACTAGCCGGATGCCGGAACTATTTTTTATCGGATGGTCGTATGACTTATAATGTTTATATGGCATAGTTCACATTTATCCGACACGATTAAAATTCGTCTCCGGCACGTTTTCCCGGGTGGTTTGTCACCGTCTGCCGGACGGTAAAAAATCGGGTTCGAAGTCGATCCCCTATAGTTTCTTATATCTCTGTTCACGCTTGGCGGACAGACATGCACCTATGCTATACATATTCATCGTGTATTGTTCTGTAGTCACAAGGAAAATCTCACGCAGAACTGTCGTTTTTGTATATGAATTAAAAATTGTGGAAGTATATTATGGATTGAGAAATAACACCAGAAGTTTTAATTTCACTTGTCTTTCAATTCACCCATCAATACTTGGAAAGTCCTACAGAAAATTTCTTTACTAAGGTTGGATGCACCTAATATTTCTATTTTTTCTACTTTTTAACCGACTTCAAAAAAAGGAGGTGGTTCTCAATTCGGTTGTATTTTTTTTTTTTTATGTTTGTTACCTCAGAACTCCGTCATTTATAAACCGATTTGAAATTTTTTTTTTATTTGAAAGGATATATTTTCAGATTGGTCCCATAGAAATTTCATCAAAATCGGTTCAGTAGTTCGGCTGATTTTAATAAAAGTTAGTAACGGCGTGTGATTCCTTAAGGTTAATGTCACTTTTTGACACATCAGACAGCGTAAGAAAGTCGGTTTAATAAAAGTGAGTAACGGCGTGTGATTCCTTTAAGGTAAATGTCACTTTTTGACACTAAAAAGTAAAAAATAAAAAACTTTTTAACAAAAAAAATACCTTCTTCAAAAAGCCACTAAAAAGAGGAAAATTATGAAATTTTGAGGTCTGCGCCAATTTAATAAAATATGAAGTTGGATAAAAAGAAGATATTAATCACTATACTATACTTTTTAACCGACTTCATATTTTATTAAATTGGCGCAGACCTCAAATTTTCATTATTTTCCTCTTTTTAGTGGCTTTTTGAAGGAGGTTTTTTTTTTTGTTAAAAAGTTTTTTTCATTTTTTTTTGTTTAAAAAGTACCATATCAGAATTAAGAACTTCGTCGCTTGTTTAAAAAATGAGCTCGAGTCAACGAACGGACCGGAATTTTATCGTGTTGTATGAACAGCGTCCGGCACCCGATAAAAGATCGTTCCGGCATCCGGCTAGTGTGAACCAGCTCTTAGGGGATACCTATTACCTAAGCTACTTATTTAAATTACATAAATTAGTTCAATTTATGAAATTCGTGTAATTTTGCGGGACTTACAGTAATTTATATAAATTACGAACTTATATTTTTAAAAATTACAATTTAATTTAAAAAATTCGCATTTTTATAGTAGCGCACGATAAAATTCTTAGACGACAATTAACTCAATTTTTACTATTTATGTAATTTTACCATAGAGATGTCATAGCTGGAGGAGGGAAGCCACCCAAAAAAGTGTCGGTGCAAAAGATAGAGATGCAGAATAGAAGTGTTCTTCTATCTTTTTCTATCACAAATACATAACCATGGTTAGATGGAAATTAACAATACCTACTTTAAATTTCCAAATTCACAAATGCGTCAGAGGACAAGGAAAAGAGAAACTACCCGTTTTCTATCTCTCTTTTCCAACCTGACTCTGTCACCTATAGTTGTGTCTATGACTCCCCTACTCTATCAATGATATCTCTATGAATTTTACAGTAATTTATGTAAAATACAATCTTATCGTAGTGCACCCTGTATTCCAATAATACTATGCCGTATTAACAGTTACACGGAGCTGGCGCGACGCCAACTGGGTTGCACGAAACTTACGATATACAACTTTTTAACTCAGAAAGGTTTATTGCGCGCGGCTTAAATGCAATAATACACTGCAGTATATAAAATAATAAACGTTTAATAAGCAAATGTTATAAAGCTTATACAACAATGCCTTGCAGGGAGTACATAATATATGATGTATAAACGCTGCGTTTAATAAATCGGCAGTTGGTATGATAATATTTTGTAATGTATAACTACTGTAATTTAGCTATGTAATAATATGTAGTTTGAACTGATTATGTACGTTTTCATTAATGACTTAGACAGAACCAGTAAAATTGCTCAGGAGGACACCACTTGGACACAAAAAAAATACTTTTGCAATCTATATTATCTAGATATACGTACCTATATGTATACTATACAGTATACCTACTATGTACCTATACTTATAGAATATAAATTAATAAAACAACAGTAACTAGACCTTACCCGATTTTAATATATTCAATTATAATAGTAGTAAAGTCGATATATACAGTTTCTTTTCCATATTGTTCACTAATGAATAGAGTTATTAAAAACATTTTTTCAAAATATAATCTAAGGATTACTTTTTCTAACTATTCCAATATGAAACAGTTTTTCCATACAGGTAAAGATAAAATTCCCAAACTTCTAAAATCTAATTGCATATACAAAATTAATTGTCTACACTGTAAAAATTCTTACATTGGCCAAACTGGCCAATGGCTTAAAGAACGCCTGTATCAGCATAAACATAGCATTAAAAAAATTAATAATGAAACCACAGCTTTAGTTATAGTAATTTATGCTACATGTGGGATAAGTAGCAAATAATCTGACAGTCGTGTTTTGCGACTAGGGCATGCAATTCGAATATTCGAATAAAGCGAATATTCGGCTGCATTTATTATTCGAATAGTAATTCCTTTTATTCGAATATATTCGAATTATTTGTTAAGAATTAAAATTGTTTAAAAACGGTTTACGGCGGCGCTAAAACATCTTACAAACGCTACACTAGCTCTAAGTTCGCGCTAGGGCGTGGGAGGGGAATCGAAACGGGGCGAGGAAAGTTTTTTTTTTTAATTATTGCATGTTTATTTGATATAACTATTTACTTACGTTACGTTACGTACGTGTACTTAATTGCTTGATTTGCTCTTCGCACGTGCTAATAGACGTATTATTTATTTGTGAAGTATTTTTTTTATAGGGGAGCAATATTCCATACTTTTGTGGTACTAATTAATAAAAATGCGTCTTAGATGCTCATTTAATATTTTTGTTTGAATAGGAAAAACAGAAAGAAAGAATTTTGAATTTTTTTGATTACTTAAATATATGTTCATTTGATCTATGGTTCTCGGAAGCTATGTGCGCTCTAATATTTAGTTGATTTGATCTGAATTTTTACGTAACTAAGTAAAGTAAAAATGATTATTTGATCTCTTTTTAATTAGAAGTAAGCTGCTTTTGTTGTTAAAATATTGATTGGATTTATAGACGTGCAGTAAACACTGGAACTTCAATAAATGACTTTAATTATTTAAAATCAACATTTTAAATAATTAAAAGTCATTTATTGAAGTTCCAGTGTTTTTATTATTTTTACCAATTATTCGAATATATTCGAATATATTCGAATATTGGCTAAAATTTGAGCGAATATTCGAATACCTGAAACATCCGAATATTTGCATGCCCTATTTGCGACATGAGCGTAAGGTTTATGGGGCATTCGTATGAAGACGAGTGTGGTTTGTCGCAACGAGCCGTTAGGCGAGTTGCGACAATCACACGAGTCTTCATACGAATGCCCCATAAACCTTACAGCGAATGTCGTAATCACGACTGTCATATTTGCTACTTACCCCACCTGTAGCATACAATACTTTTTACAACTACTGCTCTGGAAGTTGACTTTGAGAGAAATAGGGTAGAAGTACCGTTTTTGGCCACCTTTGCACCGTTTTTGGACAGTTTAAATTTGAGTTAATTTATAAAAAATGCAATATTAAAATGATTTTTTATTGCATTTTCATTTTTTTACACCTAAATTAATTACTATACATGAACGATAAAAAGTAAATTATTATCGCGACATTAGATGGCGTTTCAGTAGTCTCTAGCAGGGGTGTTACGAATATTCGCATCCGCATCCGTAAATGCGGAATATTCGCATTAATTCAGACATCTGCATCCGCATTCACATCCGCATCAATCAATGCGGAGTTTTTACGGATTTTTGATTATGAAACTCGAAGCTTAAAATTCTGTTGTGTCATAACTCATAAGTAAAACTAAAAACTTGTGTAATTTTGTTCTAAAAATATGATTAAATAAATAAAAAGTTAAAATTAAATAAATTAAAATAAAAATTTAAAATCCCAAAATCCGCATCGCATCCGCATCAAATCTGCATCCGCGGATGTGAACTTCTAATAATCCGCATCAAATCCGCATCCGCGGATGTGAACTTCTAATAATCCGCATCCGCATCGCATCCGCATCAAATCCGCATACGCGGATGTGAACTAAAAGGAGGACATAGGAGGACACTATCATTGAGGAGGACAAATCTCACCAAAGGAGGACTGTCCTCATCAAAGGAGGACGTCTGGGTCACCTTAGTGACACTGAAACTTTTCAGAATGCTTAGATTTGATTAAAAAGATAACTTTTTACAAACCGTGTATACGTGAAAAATGTACCTATATGTATTCTTTTTGGTTATGTATAGAAAAAAGGACGCGTTATCTCTATTGACGGTTTGAAAATCCGCCGTTAAGGGATTATTTTATTTGCTATTCAGCGATATTTGACAGACGAATATAGTATGCGAGGAAATCAGTTTTATAAATCATTTCAGTCAGGTGCGTATCAAGGAAAAATATTGGAGCATTTTTTGAAATGTAAATATCTTACCTATTCCCTCCCCATATTTATGCTATTGTAACTCGGTGAAATGTCACGGAAGTGAGTTGCAGAAGTGACGTTTGTATGACGTAGCTTCGGGTGTTTTCGCCGTATTTCGTGTGAACCGAAGTGAAGATAAATATCGGAATTGGTTAGGATTTATTTTCTATTTCAGGGACAGAGAAATCTAGACGACAAATGCATGCGCAATATATTGTTACATGCATCAAGAGCAGTGGCGCTTCAGTTCGGCTGATGACTATTGTACTACCGATTTAGGTTCACTGGCGTATAACCATAGACAATTACCACAACCATAGACAATAACAACAAGGCGTATGTATTAGCCTAGCGGCACTGGCGAGAACTAATTGTGCCAACACGGCATACGGTGAATGGTCTCCAGGCGGAAATGGAGGGGATTGGATTGGGGAATCCCGGTGAACGGCGACGCGCGTTCCACACGTGTATAGCTACGTAGCTAATAAAAGTGTATTTTACGGCCATAATAAAACGGTATAAACAATTTCCGTGACAATATATTGCATAACACATGTTCTCGAGGGAAGCCATGATGTGCAACCATAGACTTATTTGGCGACGTATTTAGTCCTACCCCAAACATCTGAGTTTCCTCTCCTGGTCTGTAGTCTTCTATTCATTCCTAGAAAAGCTGAAATCTGACATACGCCACTTTAACGTGCGATTTTAGATGTATTTTTTCAGAAAATGATTTTCTTGCATGTCCCACTTTGACAGGCGTGTAAGCAATTTATTATGAACTTGTAACAAGGTTTTTAATGGTAAGCCTTAACAACTCGTGTTCAGAGAGCCTCGGACATTTCTACCTATTTAGTTTCTGCAATGCGGATATTCGAAATATATTATATGTCGTAGATAATCGGCGTAATAAGTTTTCCGTGAAAAGCCTAGCCCTAGGAATTAGCTCCGTAAAGCGTGGTATGAAATTCAACGTGGTACTGTAATAAAAATTAAGTTTGTCGCGTGATAATTTCACATAGAAATATAAATTAACGATTTTCGGATTTTTTCCTTTACTTGTACTATGAGACCTTCCTTAGTGCCAAATTTTAAGATTCTAGGTCAACGGGAGGTACTCTATAAGTTTTGATGAGTGCTAGTCACTGTCAAAAAAATACATTTAAAAAAATTTTTTTTATTGCAATAAGTTAGCTTCGCTCGTTCGCTTTCTCACTCGCTACGCTCGTTCGCTATATATATAAACCTTCCGTGAAAAATTATCTAACTGATGGTGAAAACCGCATAAAAATCCGTTGCGTGGTTTAGGAGAAGTTAGCGGTTATACAGACAGACAGACAGACGCGGAAAGCGACTTCAATTTATGCTATGTAGAGATGAAGAAAACAGTCAGACCTCATTTCGATAGAACCGACCTAGTCAGCAGTCGGTAGAAGTTTATCGACTCTCTAGTTTTTTTACAGCTTTTAATGCACCCCGACGCCAGGCGTTCCGACACTGACTGTAGTATCTATATTTATTAAAGCGGCCCCTAGACGATCAATATATTGCACAATAATTGATATTGTACAATAATATTGAACGTCTGTAGATCACATTGAAAGATTGCGCAATATATATTGAGTCAATCAAAATGAGTTTGATTTTTATTGTGCAATCTAGTAAATATTGCTTCGTCTGTGAGCAATATTGTGCCATACTGCTTCAGTTCTGTGTTAACAGTGTTGAAATTTTTTTAATTTCAGGCGTAACCCTTCTCAAGAGTTTATCAAATTGTACTATCTAGTCGCAAAAAGTTTTGAAAATCACTTGGTTCACTAAATCTAAGTTTACTTAACAGATTTTCATGAGTGTATTTATTTCTTTCTTTAAACCATTCCTTCATCCACTTGCGCTTCTTTTTCTCTTTCTTTTTTTAAGCTACTTATAACTAATGCAATGGCCACACAACTTGATGTTTTCTTATTATTCCACATGTTGACTGCACAAGTATCAGCCGTGAACTAATTTATTGAGCAATAATATTGCATAGTGTGGGTTGACCAACTAATACTATTGCACAATATATTGTGCAATATATTGACGTAAATATTGATCGTCTAGGGGCCGCTTTACACCCTAAATACTATTCGCAATTAAAAGCAAAGTGGCTGACATCGGATGTTTGAATCAGAAGTCATCGTATGTGGGATCTACGAGAAAAAAAAATGGCCGCTCCCGTAATGTCATATTGCATTTGACTCAAACCAACGTATTTATATTTATATCAATGCAGGGGCGGATCTATATAAGGGCTTTTTGGGCTGCAGCCCAGGGCCCCATGGATATAAATGGCCCCCAGCCTCCATTGAAGACAAAGAACACCCTAGTAGAAATGAAATCTAGTAACTGGCTAGTTTGACTAGACTTAAGCCAGGCGCTGGCCAGTATAATATCCAGTCACTGTCTAGTAACATAACCTGTTGATTTCTTTTGCAATAATGGCTTACAGTTGCTGTTTGTGTGCCTAAGTCATATTAAATAAATAAAAGATTTTCTTGTCCTCTTTTTTTTCCTATACCCTATACCTAGAACATCATTATCGAAAACAGTTTTTTTGACAAAATGGCAATTAGCTGATTAATTAGGCAGGCCCCCAAGATGTATTATCCCAGGGCCCCACAAACTCACGGTCCGCCCCTGTATCAATGTATGTATGTTAATTGCTTGAATTGACATTTTTGACAAAAATCTAACCTCATTAACTTAAAAATTTACTTTCCTTACAAAGCCAATTAAACCACCATATTTAGTCCGAAGTGGTGACGTCTATATTCGCTTTATGATACGATAAACCCCACACTGTATAAGAAATGAGAAGGCCGATTACATAGATTATCGTTGGTTCATTTGTAGCCAGCGATTAATCTGGTAATAGGCCCACAAAGAGACAATAGCGTCGCAAACAAGTATCGCCTGCACATCGCGTAGATTCCATAAAAACACATTGCGCATGCGTGGTTACTAATTTTACATTAATTTGTTTTGTATTCATCCATTTTATATATGTAACTATACATTTTATTTTGTAATTTTTACACACTTTATTGGAATTTTACACAAATTATATAATTTTAATTTACTTTATATGTAAAAATCACAAATTTGTTTAACTTTACAGTAAAAGTCCAAGTTTTTATGAAGTTTTCTGTGTAAAAATAAATAATAATGTAAAATCACTTAGAATATCGAGCGAATTCTACCTTAACTTTCAAAGTATTTTCACATCCATTTTTTACAGTGCACATAGACGTCCGAAGTGCTGACATCTACATTCGCTTTTAATTGCGAATATCTCAAAATATTAGCCTTCACAAAATTCTTGCACTTTGACGTGAATAACGTCTAATGTCTCATACTGGGGTGGCATTCGAGAAATATTGGATATTACGGAAATAGAAGGAAGTAGTTGTCATGTGAAACAAAAGACACGTACCTATGTTTAGGCATAGTTTAAACGTATACAAGGAGTTTCTCCACTCAGCAATATTTCTGTGACAAGAAATTCAGTGCGCATGCGTCGACCTAGCATAGTTTTGAAGGCAGTACCGGCATATTATATTTATGCACAGTATACCAACTGTGATTTATATTGTAGCAAACCCCAAGAAGTTACGCCACTGCCTCCAATCAGTCGACGGTGTCACGCAAACGGGAATCAGTCAGTACAGTGAAATAAATATTGATCAGTCAACAGGAATCAGTCAGTGTTGATTGTACTGTGACAGTGTTGAACAGCGAAATAAATCTGATATAAATACCGTGATATAAATTCACCTGATAAAATAAATATTAGTGTAGTCAATTATATACAGGGTGAGTTCGACCACCTGTATCAGTCGTTTTTTTCGAAAACGGTTAGTCGTAGAGAGTTGTGTCAAAAATTTGTATTATAAAAGCCCTAATAAAGAATCGAATGGTGATAATTTTTTTTCCGGGAAGGTCGGCTTCCCTATTAGTTTGCTCCAGAATGTCCAGAACTCCGGAATTATAAATGTAACGATAGGTCGAAAGTGGTATTGTTGAAAAGATCTTTAAAAAATAAGCAAGTTTTGTAGGAAAATTTTTTTTATTACTGCCACCCCTGTAAATTTCTATAAGTATAAATATAAATTATTATATGTTCAAAACTCCGGAATTTTAGAAAGCACGATAGGTTGAAAGTGGTGCTGTTGAAAAACTCTTTAAAAAATAGGCAAGTTTTGTAGGAAAAATTATTTAATTACTGCCACCCCTGTTAAGTAACAATCGTTTGAAATTATTAAATCAAAATTTCATAATAACGATCGAAGTCGGCATTAAAAATCTAGGAACCGTAGACATTGTCACAAGTGTTCAAACTGTCTTCCATTTACTCTTTAAAACATACTACTGAGCTCTTCTAGTTATACTGTGAGTGTACTTATTCAGTGTTTAATGATCGATAGATAGGTAACTAGATTTTAAATGCGGACTTTTAAAAAGTTCGTTATTATGACATTTTAATTTAGTAATTTCAAACAAATATTACTTAACAGGGGTGGCAGTAATAAAAAAATTTTTCCTACAAAACTTGCTTATTTTTTAAAGATCTTTTCAACAATACCACTTTCGACCTATCGTTACATTTATAATTCCGGAGTTTTGGACATTCTGGAGCAAACTAATAGGGAAGCCGACCTTCCCGGAAAAAAAAATTATCACCATTCAGTTCTTTATTAGGGCTTTTATAATACAAATTTTTGATACAACTCTCTACGATTAACCGTTTTCGAAAAAAACGACTGATACGGGTGGTCGAACTCACCCTGTATATAGTTATTTGTTAAGTGTTATTTAAGTGGCTCGTTTAGTTCAATAATTACCGTTTAAGTTTTTTATAGTTAAAATTGACTTTTCGTTGTTGCATTTATTATTATTGTATATAGTTAATTGTTATGAATTATTGTAAATAAATATTTATTCCGCCAACTCAGAAAACAGTTTTGTAACAATATCTATGGCATATGCACAAATCACGAGCTAATGTGTCTATGGCACTGAATCAGATCCTGTTCTATAGAAACACAGTCACAAAGCGCTGGCTTCTCATTGGCTGCCTAACGCGCATGTCCGACGGTGGTATAGAGTAAAAAAAAAAACAAAACTTGGTGACAGAACATCAGGTGCCGACAGTAAGTGAAATCACTACCTGTAAGCTTTACCTACACTATGGTTTAATCTATGTTGACATAAGCTAGGTGAACTTTTTGGCCATAGAATCATCTGAAGTTTATCTAAGGAATACATATTTGTAAAACACCATGACTTATGATCAGCCTTCGAAAAATTATTAAATCGGCGCTTATGTAATCAAATATAAGTACCTACAGCTGCAACCGGCATTCAAACAAATAAGTTTTAAATGTAGCATGTTCAAAAAATATGTTCTCCATACTCTCAGCGAGTGTTTCATCCTCAGTCGTGAAGGGAGTTCCCCGGACGGCAAGTGTTTGTTAGTGTCAGATTCATCCACTGTACACCGCCACTTTACACACCTAAAGTACAACTGCCGAGCAGTATGTAAATTTCCACAAATGTAATTTGAGATTATCTTTTCGTATTATACAAATATACATGTAAATTTGTGCACGGCGGATTTGTATGGAAATTTTATGTATGGCACAATTTGGAAATTTTCATACTTTAGGCAGAATCTCTTATTCAATCAACGAGGCTTGCTTTTTAGGGCCAGTGCACACATGCTATTTTTACTTCCCACCTCTACTATGGTAGGGAAGTAATGGATTTAGTCCGAAAAAAATATTTCGAGATTTTAACAGATTTTCACGTTTTGAGACTCTAGCAATCGTTTAAGATCATTTTATGACTGATGTCTGTATGTGTGTGTGTGTGTGTGTGTATATGTGGTCAATTTTTCGCCTTCGATATCGTCAAAACGGAACAACATACGGCCATGCCGATTGTTCTATTGTATTTATCAGCCTTTAACTTAGATCTGATTAGATTTTGAGTCAAATCGGTTCAGTGGATCCTGAGATATTAAAAAAAATGTTCTCAATGTCACGTATTAACATAGGTAAAAAAATATAAATGAATTCTAGATGTTATAGTATGAAAAAAATGTAAATATTTCTTTTCTCTAAAATGTATAGTTTTCGAGAAAAAAAATATTTTACTAAGAAAAGAAAATTGTATACGTAAATCAAGGTAACCATGATTTTTGCTATATTACTAGCCATCAGTAGATCACCAAACAAAAAAGAGGGCCATGCTTTTTTTCAAAGAATAAAAAAGAGTGTTTATTTTTTGCAAATATTTACTAGGTGGGAAGTATAGGACTGGTCATCAGTCAAATTTTTTGTATCGAAAACGCGCGATTTAGCAACTGCATCACGATTTGACGATTGCTCAGCTACTCGAAATTTCTAGTTCGATTGCGCGATTTAGCAACAGCAGGGAGTCTCGATCACTAGATGCGTTTGTTGTCCTCATATGAATCCAAGGCATTGCGTAGCGCGACCCTGCGACTAAATGTGCTAAGTGTTTTCGAAAATTTGGCGCTCGTGACACATTAGAAGTGTATTTCAGAGATTATTGTGCGGCCTTACGCTGTTGGTAACTGCATCTGGCGATCTATAAGCGACTTAAACGCATAGTCGTGATACAAAAAATTTTTTAGAATCTCCTTCAAAAAGTCACTAAAAAGAGGAAAATGATAAAATTTGTTTGGTCGGCGCCAATTTAATTACTATTATTTTATTAAATTGGCGCCGACCTCAACATTTTATTAATTTCCTCTTTTAAGTGACTTTTTTTGAAGGAGGTTCTATTTTTTTAATTTTTTACTTTTTAGTGACTGCAATACGTAGTTTGCACGTTATTAACCAACTTTTTCTTGATATTTGATTACTAAACTAAAAAAAAAACTACTGTACCTACTTAAGTTAAATTTATAATGTGGGGAAGGTATTCCCTATTGATTTAGAAAAAGAATTATTAAAATCGGTTCACAAATGCAGGAAATATGAGTTAACATATTATTTAAAAAATTCGACTGATGACCAGTCCTATACTTCCCACCTAGTAAATATTTGCAAAAAATAAACTTTTTTTTTTATTCTTTGACTAGGCCCAAATAATCTTAGCTGTTGGTGGTCTTTAAAACACAATTTAATTTTTATTCTTTGAAAAAAGCATGGCCCTCGTTTTTGTTTGGTGATCACTGATGGCTAGCTTAATATAGCAAAAATCATGGTTACCTTGATTTACGTACAATTTTCTTTTTTTAGTAAAATATTTTTTTTCTCGAAAACTATACATTTTAGAGAAAAAAAATATTTACATTTTTTTCATATTATAACATCTAGAATTCATTTATATTTTTTTTACCTACGTTAATACGTGACATTGAGAACGTTTTTTTGAATATCTCAGGATCCACTGAACCGATTTGACTCAAAATCTAATCAGATCTAAGTTAAAGGCTGATAAACACAATAGAACAATCGGCATGCCCGTATGTTGTTCCGTTCTTAAGATATCGAAGGCGAAAAATTGACCACATACACACACACATACACACACACATACACACACATACACATACACACACACATACACACACACATACACACACATACACACACACATACAGACATCATTCAGAAAATGATCTTAAACGATTGCTAGGGTCTCAAAACGTGAAATCTGGTAAAATCTCGAAATATTTTTTTCGGACTAAATTCATTACTTCCCTACCATAGTAGAGGTGGGAAGTAAAAATAAAAATATAGGTACATGTCGAATTGATAACCTCTGTTTTTTTTCTTTGAAGTCGTTTATAAAGTAATATGTGTGCACTGGCCCTTACCCGTGTTATAGTAAATATCGGTTTTAAGCTTGTTGGAAATGCGTTAACATAACTTTCGGCCGTATTAGGTGTTCCTTTGAGAATTTCAGCGTATTTGAAATTGACTTGAATGGAAAGTCAAAGTTCAAGTACGCTCTTGAGATCAAGTGGATGTTTAGCAATTGGAGAGCCATACATGACTGTCAACAAAATTGGAGGACTTTTATGTTGTAATTTAATAATAAACAAAAATATCAGAATATTTCGACGAGACGCTTACTAATACCATATAGTAATTACAATATAGATTGGCAACGTCAATGGAGTAGAAGTTCAGTAGTTGTGAGACGATTCGACTGTCATCTATTTGTGAAAAGCTAAAATCGTTAGTATAGTTTGTGTTAGAAATAAATCCTTTCCTTGTCTGTTGATATGTACTTATACAGGGTGTTCCGTAAAGAATGCACCAAAAAGTAATCCTATATTGTAGATATGAAAATAATGAGATTTAACCCAACTTGTCTTATAAAATTCGAGGGGGATGGGGGCATAAATGTGCTTCTGATAGGCTGTAACTAGATCCCTGTTTTTATAAACTCAAATCTGTTAAAATTTTCATTTAGCCTGTCCTAAAAACCTGCATGGATACCAAATTTCAACTAGATATCTCAAAAGAAACTCAAATACAAAATCTAACTTTAACACCCTGCATATCCGAAACGAACGACAGTTTTATGAGGCAAGTTGGGTTAAATCTTATTATTTTTATGTCTAGAATATAGGATTACTTTTTGGCGCATTCTTTAGGGAACACCCTTGACAGAGGATGGACATGGCTATGATACTCGTGGAAAAAAAGCCATAAAACTACCATTGGCAACAAAAGATGTATACAAGCATTGCCCAGAAAATTATTCAGCCTACATTTAAAATAAACTACCTGAAAAGTTGAAAAATAATACCTACTCAATTTTCAAGGAAAATATAAAAAAAATTCTTATTAGAGCGGGCATCTTACAGTGTAGATGAATTTTTATGTTACCAGTAATTTTAAATTTCTTATATTTTAATGTGAACTTTTTGACGTGTCAAATAGATTTATATCTCAATTATTGACAAAATAAATATCTATCTATTTATCTATGTCATCTTTAACATTTCTATTAAATAAAATAGTTTTACTATTTACTGCATACTGTCGCTAGTGTCGTTAACTCCAATGTAACTCCAAGCATTAGTTAACTTCTGTTCAATTGGCGTTGTTAGTCTATATTGTAATTAGTATATGCTAATACTAACGGCTATTCTTGAAATGTTATACAAGTATCATCCGCGATTCGCCATGCCCGCTTCCCCAGGCTACAGCAATCATTGCAGCATTTGCTTCAAAGCAGTAATTTTGTTGTTTAAATGAATTATTTAAACACGATAGAAGAAAATCCAGCGATGACCACACTGGTTTTTAGTGTGAGGGGGCAGGGACCCAGCGTAGCGGTTTTAGTGGCGTTCCCCACGAATTAAACATGAATTTACGACACATGTTCACTAAGAGATGCCCCCCACTCCCCCAAATGAAATCTTGGAGTCACCAGTGACAAGTATATTTTTTTATTAAATGAATGCATAATGACTGCAAACAGTATATGAAACACCTGAGTAAGAACAATGACGTAACACAATGCTGTAATCAGGAAAAATTCATTAATTCGAACCTATGTCACCGTAGGGATTTTAACCTTAAACTTTCCACTATCGCGGCGGACTGAGTTGACATTATTATGTATTTGTTCACGACGTCCGTGTTAAAATTTGTATTTATAATTTTTTATGTGTAGACATCTTAGCTCTCGCAACGCAGTACGGGCTTCACGACAGTGTGTGTGTGTGTGTGTGTGTGTGTACTATTTTCTCTATGTAATCCACTACATATTTACATTAGATCTTATGGCGCAGAGCCTACTGCAAAATTGTAAATTTTCTCAATGTTATTTTCCCTATGTTTACACACTGTATAAGAAAAGGTCCGGCGGACGGATGGCTTGATCAAGTTCGAATCAAGTTGGACGAGGTGTTAATGTGTTTCGACGGCCGCCGCGGCGGCGGTTGCAAAAAACATGCGGTCGACGTTTCACCATTCTATAGTGCTGTTGAGAACAGAACAGACTTTATTGACAAGTGCCGATGATGGATTACAGGGCGGCCGATGGCGTAAGTAAAGGGTATAACTCAAGCACGTGGCTATGATATAATAGTGATATATTGCAGCCGGGCTCTCGAGAATGGAAACACAATCTGTTGATCGATACGTCGTATCGTGAGCTTAGCGGTTGAACGAGCTGAACAGTCGCACGACCAATATAATAATTAACATTTCAGTGGATCATGGAGTTGTCTACTTTTAATTAGTGTATTTGCCATATGGCACATACACTATTGGCGTCGGTCGGATGGCGGGACCTAGGGGTCGGACCAAAATTTCTCGACGTTTCATAGCCTCTTGAACACTTTGGCACCATTTTTGGAAATGTCTATTTATATATGTATATTTATATATATATATATATATATATATATATATATATATATATGTTTTTGTGTGTGTGTGTGTGTGTACGGGCTATAACTTTCGAAAGAGTTAATTGATTTTGACGAAATTTGGTAGGCACGTTGGAATCCATCACCGCACGAAGCCTATTTAAAATGGGCCCAATCGGACCATATTAAGGGTGGTTTTTAGGGGTTGAAAAATGTTTTTGGGCCCAAAAATGCCGAAAAAATTCTCAGAATCGTTTCAAAATTGAAATTTAACCCTTTAGTAACGATTAAAATGTGCTGCTAAAATTTTAATAAAATCGGCCCGACAGGAAAGTGCTTTACTTACTGAAGGATGTATTTAATTTGGTACCGAGGTTGCATTGATAAAAATATTGAAATTAAGAAAAAAAATATTATTTTAAGGGATGTATTAAGGGGTTAAATTTTTTATTTTGTCCAAAAACAAACTTAATATGTTCACATAATAACAGCACAGCAAATACACTATATTGTCGGCAGGGTTTTGGCACTGCGACCCGAGTTTTTTTTATATACGGTGTGTTTATCAGGCTTGGTGACAGGATTCTCGAGCCCCTGGGCAACTGAGGGGTGCGGACCCTTCTATCCGTCTCCTCTACTCCCCCCGCTCTCACCTTACCCACTCAGTCAGGATTATTGTCCTGGCTTCTGAGTGTAGCTACAATATAGTACTGTGAATAAAGAACTTGGGGTGGGGGGTCTTGTCTTGACGTTCAGGCACAGTTGTCGTTATGTTAAAATTTGTGTGCATTTGTTGGTATTTGGAATGTGTATTATACATACTATCAAAAATAATAAATTTTTAACTTGGTAACCATGGATACAAAGTCCATAGATAAAATATTGACGTCACACTAGTTCGGATTCTTTATAGACGCTAATGACCTCTGTTGTCGAGCGTCTATAATCTACAATTCATTCATTCGGATTCTTTACGCGCGTCATCGAAACTGAGTTTAAAAATTAATTTTTATTTAAATATAACTTTTTAATTAGTATGCAAAAAAATTAAATAAAAACAGTTTTGCTATAAAGCTTGTATGTGGCCTTTCCATTTAGGTAAAAAAAAATCATTCAAAAACCCAATTACAGGTATGCGTATCAATTAAAAAAATCTGTATACGTTTGGTCATTCTTTTGTAGGTACTTAGCATTAATCCTTTATTTCTTATATTTTAGATGTCTATTGCCGTTCCGATACTTATAATTTTTATATCCCTCATGGTCCGTGGTCCAATTAGTTTCCTAATCAGGTAAAATTATCAATAGGTATTCAATATAAAAGAGGCATTCGAAATTATTTTATAATCAGTTCGTCTCAAAATGAACATTTGACTCGCAGTTTCGAATAGTTTATTTTAACAGTAATTACTGAACCATCGGTTAAAGGTATGCATATTAAATTGTAACTGTTTATTTATTTCTTTGTAATAATATTTATGTGAAATGTTACAATTACCACAAAACACCAAACCATAACAAACACTCTCGACGTACGTTTCGCCAACCAAGTTGGCATCATCAGGAGATGATTTATGTGGCAGTGGATACTATGTATAAACGGCTTTTGCTTCTTATATTCGCAAATTTTATATATTTATATTTCATTCAACAATAGAATATTATATTTTAATTGGTAGGTGAATTTCTTCGAAGTAGCATATAGGATCAGAAATAAAGCAATTTTAAATCTTCATGGTTTCCGGGCTTGTAGGCCGTGGTCCAGTGGTATTTCTACCTGACGTTTTGTCTACAACTGCGGTAGACATTCTCAAAGGCGATGTGGCAGCGGTCGAAGTGTCCTCCTTGGCGGCTCACAGGTTAGTGTGTTGGTGAACGTTGAGCTATTACCCAAGAATATACAGAGAGGCCATAGAAATACATAAACACAAACAGAATTTCAACCGAAAAGATGAAGGCCTCAATCTCAGTAAAACCTGGACACCAGCACTCCGACATACAAAACCAATGACCAATCGTACAAGGACGGGATACGACCGAGTAGAGAACTCACCACCACTACACATTGCACAGTTGACCAATGGCAGAGAGACGGACTACGACCGAACAGAGAACACACTGGCACTAGGTATAAAAGAAGGGAGAACACCAGTCACCGACACACTAACCTGTGAGCCGCCAAGGAGGACACTTCGACCGCTGCCACATCGCCTTTGAGAATGTCTACCGCAGTTGTAGACGAAACGTCAGGTAGAAATACCACCGGACCACGGCCTACAAGCCCGGAAACCATGAAGATTTGGAACAATGCCGGCCGTGAAAGCTTGCACACTTGGATAAAGCAATTTTATTGTGTTATGCGTAGTTAGTTTAGTACGGCTGAGGATATTATAAGGTTTTTTGGAAGTTTTTTGCAGCCAAGTTACTTATTTTGAAAGAGTTTTATTTATACTAAACGTTTAGCCTTTTTAGGCATCATCAGTAATATTCTGAAATGTTATACATATATACATTAAAATGAACAAATTATAATACAGTATTTGAAAATAAAGATAAATGAATGAATTAGATTCAAAATACTTACATTTTATAGTGAAATTATGATTTATGAACATTATTTGAACGATGTTGTTATTAGCATGGATTTTAGACAACTAAAAAGGCGAAATGTTTAGTTTAAATAAAACTCTTTCAAAATAAATAACTTGGCTGCAAAAAACTTCCAAAAAATCTTATTGTGTTATATTCGTATTTATTCTACTGATGTTTCGACGGGATTTACCGTCTTTTTCGGAGTATCTAATGCACTGAATGTTTGTCTGACAAAAACAATTTTTTTTTGTCAGACAAACATTCAGTGTTATATTTAAAGTGAAACCATGGTGTTCTACCATAATTAATTTTAACACATCAAAACAAATAACATTAGATACTCCGAAGATGATGGTAAAACCCGTCGAAACGTCACTATTCGAAGAAATTCGTCAACCAATTGAAATACTTTCAAGGATCACAAATCGCTCCTCTCAGGGTAAAAAAACTACAGAATACATTTTTAAGTTTCAAAATTAATAGTATTGATTAAATAATTTTGAACTGCTTTTTGTTTTTAGGTTGTCTGTTTGGTACAAAAAAACGTTTGAATAATTCAGCAAACAATGGATCAACAAACCAACACTGATTTGAAATTAGTGACAAGCTGGAGGAAGCGAGGAAACAATGGATCGGACGTAACAATTATAGCTGAGAAATGTACATTCCCTGTGCATAAGTTTGTGCTATCTCTTTACAGTCCTCTCTGGAAAACCGCCTTCGAAAACAAAGGTCCAGATTTAATCTTTGTCCCGTATTCGAAAAAAACGTTCGAAATAATTATCGACTTTATTTATTCCGATATAATCGGAACAATGGATGCAAAAACCAAACAGGAGGTTATGGAAGCGGCGACGAAATATGAAATTGAAGGCCTCCTCGACGCTCTTAAGACGAATGACTTCAACAATAACACAGGCCTCGAAGTAACCGAAGTTTTGCTTGAACAAGCCGCGTGGCTGTGTTCGTCTCAGGCGACAGCTTTTCCTCGCTGATAAATATTCTTATTTATTTAGATATTATTAACTTTTTATTAATCTAGATTTAGTTTTTATTTTGTATGATATGTATTTATCTTGGAGTTTTTTCTTTTGTTTGTAATTATTTTTAAATTCGGTTAAATATAATTTATAAAAAAATTAGTTTGGTCTCTCTTTTTAACCGACTTCAAAAAAGGAGTTTCTCAGTTTGTCCTGTATGTAGGTATATATGTATGTAACTATGTCCACGATTATACCGAGAACCGTCGATCATATTTCGATGCGGTTTTCACCAATCGAATAAGCTATTCCCATGGAAAGTATAAAATATTTGAAAAAGCGAAAGATAAAAACTTTTTATATATAAATCCCTATGCATCTCAGATATATGGAAAATCCGTTACTTATTATATTTCCATGGGCCATGGTCTAATTATCCTCTTACGTTTAATAATTATTATCTACAGGTAAAATTATCAGTATAGATTTACAGGGTGTCTGTAAAGACATTTAACACACTCCTACCACATGTTCCTGAGACCAAATTAAACCGATTTAAGCAAACTTACCTTTTTACAAAATTACTTAGTTTGGGCGCTATACGGCCCTGAAGGTAAGTTTGTTTATCTCGGCTTATTTTGGTCTCAGAAATATGCGGTAGTAGTGTGTTAAGTGTCCTTACAGACACCCTGTATATATATATTATATAATAAGGGTTTTCGAAATTATTTCATAATCAGTTAGTCTCAAAGTGATTAGTACGAAAAGTTTAGTGTTAACATAAAGGCAGGTAAGCTTGATAAATTTAATTTTTTTAAACATAATATTAATTTATTTCAACTTATACATTATGAAGTTGGATTGTGCAGTTTTTTTCCATATTTTGCTTATATAATGTTTAATTCATAACTAGAAAATATTTTAAGTTTCAATATTAATAGCTTTGACTACATTTGAATATCTTCTTTAATAAACAAATCAAAATACAGAAGATCTCTAAGATAGTTACGGAAATATTATAATTAACAAGAGATTATTAGTCCTATCCATAAATAAAATCACATATTAGTGAATAACACAATATATCAGACGACATAATATTATCGCCATGATTTTTAATAGAAGGCTGTATTATAAGAAAAATATAAATGTCACTATCGAGACTTGAACCCGAAACTCCCGATTTGGCATTTATATTTTTCTTATATTAT
Organism: Mongoloraphidia duomilia; assembly: GCA_039654895.1. NCBI lineage: Eukaryota > Metazoa > Arthropoda > Insecta > Raphidioptera > Raphidiidae > Mongoloraphidia > Mongoloraphidia duomilia. The sequence goes on along the minus strand of CM077525.1, from coordinate 21,127,447 downwards.
AGCCTTCTATTAAAAATCATGGCGATAATATTATGTCGTCTGATATATTGTGTTATTCACTAATATGTGATTTTATTTACGGATATAATTTCTTGTTAACCTTCCTACCTAATGTTGTTTTCAGGTTTTCTGAAAACGTTTCAACAATCCAACAAACAATGGCTCAACAAATCAACCCTGGTTTGGAATTAGTGACGAGCTGGAGGCAGCGGAAAAACAATGGTTCGGACTTAACAATCATAGCCGAAGAATGTAAAATGCCTGTGCATAAATTCATGCTCTCTCTTAGCAGTCCGGTCTGGCGATCCATTTTCAACGACGGAGGCCCGGATAGCATGCGTGTCCCGTATTCGAAAAAAACAATGGAAATAATAATACACTTTATTTATTCCGATACAGTCGGAATAATGGATGCAGAAACCAATCGGGAGGTTGAGGAAGCAGCGATCAAATATAAAATTGAGGGCCTCCTCGAGGCTATTAAAACGACTGACGCAAACAATAACACTGGCCGTGAATTAACCGAAGTTTTGCTCGAACAAGCCATGTGGCTCTCTTCGTCTAAGGCGATAGCTTTTCCGCGCAGATAAATGTTATTTATTTTTTATTGACTTTTTTAATAATCTAGATTAAGTTTTTATTAACTTCCCATCGGAAGTTACTGTAATGTCTCCGTAAATAGTAAGTGTTCAACATATTTCTGTTTCATGGTCAATACTGTATTTTTAGACTATTTTTAAAAATAAGTTTGTGCGTGTGTACGTACGTAGTTATTTCCTTTTAAGACGAAATCTCGCGAAAAAAAATGATATCGACTTCGTTTGGGTTCCAGTCGAAGCGTATCAACGTAGATATGAAAGAAATTTTATCAAAATCGGACCGTTTTTTTACAAAAAAAAAATGATAAAAATTGGATTTTACAGGAGGTTTAAAAAGACGTATAACGCCACAAAAATGCTTCATTTACGTCAAAAATTATTTTCTTCATAAAAAAAGTTTTTAATAACAATAACACCACAGATAAATCCAGTGAACTACAAATAATATACTAAAAATGCTTACTTTTCTGTGTATTATTATTATTAAATAATAGGTAATATTCATTCATTATATTCAATAAGATTAGTATTCATCATACTGTGAACCTCCAGGGTCGCACTTGTAGTCCTAATATACGACCCGCCTTACTGTTAGGTATAGTTTTTGATGTTATGTATTTATAAAAATACTAGCGGACCCGTCCCGGCTTCGCTCGGGTGGTATGAAATTATGATTTAATAGCGGTCACCCATTACTCCGCTCACGTATATTTAGTATAGCTGATCCGGCAAACGTTGTTAATAATTTCTAGAAATAATTACATTACTCACTCGCTTCGCTCGTTCGTTTGAATTTTATTTATACAGTACTCACTCGCTTCGCTCGTTCGCTTGAATATTATAAATACACTACTCACTCGCTTCGCTTGAATATTTTCGCCTGCTCACTCGCTTCGCTCGTTCGCTTGAAATTTTCGCCTACTCACTCGCTTCGCTCGTTCGCTTGAATATTTTCGCCTACTCACTCGCTTCGCTCGTTCGCTTGAATATTATAAATACACTACCCACTCGCTTCGCTCGTTCGCCATATATGTATTTTTTAAAGCTTAATATAAAAATCGCGATTAAAAATCAGGAGTTGATCGTATAAGGGTGAAAATTTAGAGTTGTATGTATTTTTCAATGCTGAATCATGAACAAATTAAAAAAAAAAATTTTGTCAAAAAAATAAAAAAAAAAAATTTGGGGTGGACCACCCTTAACATTTAGGGGGATGAAAAATAGATGTTGTCCGATTCTCAGACCTACCCGATAAGCATACAACATTTCATCAAAATCGGTCAAGCCGTTTCGGAGGAGTTCAATTACGTACACCGTGACACGAGAATTTTATATAATATTAGATATATGAGCACTGTGGTTGGAATAAAAACAAGATAAAGTAACTATATTTTATTTTGTTTTTATGTATTTATGTTGGAGATTTTTGTAATTAGTTTTAAGTTCATTTAAATATAATAAAAATAAATAAATAAAAAAATAAAAAAACAGTTTTTCCTTTCTTACGATATCTACGAATAGGTACCTATATTACTATATTATTTTAATGCTCGGGACTTGAGCAGCCTCATTATAAAAGTTCTATGAGGCAGGTAAAACAATTACATGGAAATCTAACCGAAATAAAAGGTTAATGATTTTTGAAGTGTTAATGTATTTAATAAAGTAAAATGCCAGATTAAATGGGCTTACGTATTATTACGTTATCACTTATACCTAACTCGGCTTCGCCCAGGTACTGTCGGTAGTAGGGACGTGCAAATTCTTTCAAAAAGGTCGATCTTCTGGATCGATTCAGATCGAAACACATAAGATCGATACCACGTAAAAATAGTGGTAAGTATAATAATTATTGTGGTTATAAAGTTAAAAATGAGTCAAATTATTTTTTAATTATTACTTTACTTTTGCAGTGTTCTAAATCAGGTTAAAAAATTAATACATTAAATAATAAAAAAATATTATGTGTTGAATGTTCAATTTTTAATCTAATCCTAATGAAAGCAGTGCCGAAATATCTAACTGCAGTAAGAGATTTATATACGGAAAATTTAAACAACTTGTATACTACCTACCTAATATTATTATAAAGTCTTATTTATTATAAAATTATTATAATATTGTTTGTAACATTACAATAGTAGGTTGTATGTCTTATAGATACGTAATGGGACATATTACGGCGAGTGATGACAGTATGTAAAAACGAGTGATAGCGAGTTTTTACAGTCACACGAGCCGTAATACCATTACGTACGAGATATATATGGTATATTTTGCCATACTACCCATTACAAAATACCTATTTTTTACGCCATTTTCAAAAAATTCTGACAGTTCATTTGCAAAGTTGCAAAGTTCGTGCAAGTAAGTAATGACAGGCGTACGCAGGCGTATATAGATCGAATAAACAGAAGTTGCTATGTCAACCGTTATTTTCTGCGCTAGTGCGGAAAATAAAACTTTTTCCGCAGACAGCTGCCTGTTAAATGACTTATTAAAGGTCGCTATACATACATCGAAAGTAGCTATTTTGTAGTGAGTATAGCAAAAAAAATTAAAAAAGAAAATGTATGTCAATAACAATAAATGACGTACGTTACTTCAAGTTACCTACGTATTGTGTTGCTATATGAATAAATCATTATAAATAAAAGATCGAAAGCCGACCTTCCAAATATATAATCGGAGATATAAAGATCGATTCAAAAGATCGAGAATCGTAAGTAAAAAGATCGATCTTCTGCAAAATCGATCTAGATCGCACATCGCTAGTCGACAGGGCCGCGCTGCTGGGGTGCTTGCTGGTCGTGTGCGGATTTATTTTTATCGCCCCTTCAAATATAGCTTTTTATGATACCGAACCGTATTTATGCTACACTATCTTGTAATAGCATTTTTTCTAAATATACGACCACTCGACCCGGCCACCCCTTGGCATGGTCGCTCGTGTGCCCGCACACTTTATGAAAGCGGCGAGGATGGTTGTCAATTTCAATTAAAAAAAAAACACTAGGTATATAAAATACAATAAGGAGAATATTAATTTAGCAATCATGTCACGGTTAAGTATTGTAAGCTCATTCCGCCGCGAAAGTGGAAAGGTTCAGGTTAGAATCCTGACTGTGACCACTGGTTGGTAAAATAATTTTTTCCAATATGTTTCGAAACAATTATATAATTGGCTGCTCTCCAACGAAAATCTCTTTCATAAAATACAATATTTTTTGTATAAATAAATCTTTATTCTTATTTTATTATCATTATGGATTCAAGGGTCCGTGCAGATTAAAGTCTGTTTTTATTTATACCTACTCAGGTAAATAAAATTCAAAGGAGGACAAGATTATTTTATTTTTGCTTAGACGCTAATGACCTCAGTTGTCGAGCGTTTATACCGAAATAGCACAGCCGTTCTTTGGGAAAGTATAGGTACTTTTAAGACATGTCTTATACAGTTCTTCGTGAGAAGAAAGACTTAAGGACGGTTGCTCAGTAGCGTAAGCTCACTTTTGCAATTTTTGTCAGTTACGTCATTACGTGAGATGAGGGACGAATTATGTAGGTACTCAATAGTATTTCATTCAGTGGTGGTTTTTAATTATGATTAGTGCATCCATGATCTATCGGAGGATTAAATTAACCAAATTGACAGCATCATTAAGGCCACCAACAGCTAGGGATATTTAGGCCTAGTACAAATTCATATTTTCTATTTATTTTTTGATAATAAATTGAACATAGTACAATCGCTACACTTAATCTAGGCCACTTTTGAGTTTCTTGTCTTGCAAGAAACAAATCAATAAAATTTTGCCAACAGTCGTTTTTAGACTAATTAGACCTCGCTAAATCCGAAAATTGCTGTCGTCAATTCGAAATCCGATTAGAACCTGAGAACTGAGGGCATGTACAAAGCCGTCCCGGGGGGGGGGGGGCAAGCTGATTCGGGCGCCGCGTCAAACCCGATATAATATTATAGGTAACTTAAATTTTGAAAAAGAAAAATATCCATGCAATTAATCGCCTTTTATACGTGATACAGTGCCCAAGCGCAGATTTATCTTATTATTAACGCCTTTCTTAAAAACGATTGAATAGTATAATGTAAGTAAAATCTTCAAGAAGTTTCAAGAATGTTTGTAAAGGTTGAATAGAATACAGCTAGTCCTAAAAACTAAATGAAAATATTTACACTACTTGATGAATTTGGCGCCTCAGGTGTCTTTGACCTGGGCGCCTTAACCCCTAGGGACGACCCTGGGCATGTAATAGAGGAGCTACATATTGACATTTGATATATTAAATTCAATGATTGCGCCCCGTATACATAATTGGCAAGTGTCAATAAACAATTATTGTGCTATGTTTTATGCGTCAATAAAGCATTATCCGGTGATCTCCTGCTGCATTGTGTACACAAATGACAACGCTGTTTGTTTCTGTGCCAATTTACTTGAATGTACGTATATAGTGTGGGTATACATATTTTATTTATATTATTATATACAGAGAAAATGGGATGTTTTATGAACAGTGAGCTTTGTGAAATTCGAGGGCGGGCAGCTTCTATTAATTATTATTTTTTTAAATAACCCCGTATGAATAACAGGAATTTCACTTATTTAATAAACAGGGGAACCACGAGGAGGAAGACATATAAAGAGGGTTTTGATACATTGCTAAAATATGCTATATAGGCCCAGTGCGGCGTGTCCACACAAAAACTTACTATACATTTAATTTTTTGCCTTTTGAGCTAGATTTCGGGTAAACGGTAGTATCGAACATAGGGAAATACAATGGGATTTTTTTATGGACCAGGCTGATTTACTCTTTAACTGCTAATTGACATGAGTTAGCATTTAATTTAATGTATATTTTTTTGTATTCTTGATTTGTAGTTTGCATTTTTTTAATTACTTATTTTCAATTATATTAGAGTTACGTTTTTGTTGGAGCATTATTTTCAATTAAGTCACAAATGCAGTGACAGTTAATAAAATCTACAAATAAGAATGCGTTACTCATAGACTTTATAGGTATGGACTAGCAAAGCTAACTTCACGCTTGTTATCAAGATCTGTAGCGACACGGAGTTGCAATGACGACCACGCTAAGAAATAAAACTTTTAAATATAAGAGAGTTGCTATGGAAACGCCATGTAAAGAACGGTTGGTGCTTTCTATAGGTTGTGTGCACGAAGCCTTCTAGCGCCGCTAGCGGGTGATAGTGAACGATTGAACTATTTTTACTTCCCACCTCTACTATGGTAGGGAAGTAATGGATTCAGTCCGAAAACAATATTTCGAGATTTTAACAGATTTTCACGTTTTGAGACCCTAGCAATCGTTTAAGATCATTTTCTGACTGATGTCTGTATGTGTGTGTGTATGTGTGTATGTGTGTGTGTGTGTATGTGGTCAATTTTTCGCCTTCGATATCTTAAGAACGGAACAACATACGGGCATGCCGATTGTTCTATTGTGTTTATCAGCCTTTAACTTAGATCTGATTAGATTTTGAGTCAAATCGGTTCAGTGGATCCTGAGATATTCAAAAAAACGTCCTCAATGTCACGTATTAACATAGGTAAAAAAAAATATAAATGAATTCTAGATGTTATAATATGAAAAAAATGTAAATATTTTTTTTCTCTAAAATGTATAGTTTTCGAGAAAAAAAATATTTTACTAAAAAAAATAAAAATTGTACGTAAATCAAGGTAACCATGATTTTTGCTATATTAAGCTAGCCATCAATAGATCACCAAACAAAAAAGAGGGCCATGCTTTTTTCAAAGAATAAAAATTAAATTGTGTTTTAAAGACCACCAACAGCTAAGGTTATTTGGGCCTAGTCAAAGAATAAAAAAAAGAGTGTTTATTTTTTGCAAATATTTACTAGGTGGGAAGTATAGGACTGGTCATCAGTCGAATTTTTTATTGTTGTCTTATATCGGGAAATTTTTTAATAAACGATTACCATTTTATCTAGCTGTGTGTAAATAGTATAAATAGCATAGCATAAAAGGGTACGTAAAAATTATTGATTTTAAGTTTTTTTCTTCTTCAATTTTGACGTATAATAAAAAATAACTGATTAATTTATATCAAACATGGAGGTGTGCCTACACCTATGTCTATGGTTTATATTGACAGACGGAAGCATAACCTAAAACCATGGCGCCTGTAATCTTGCGGACCGGGTTTAAAAGTGTCAAATTTGTCAGATTTATAGTAATAATTTCCAAATAAGTTAGAAGTAAAATCATGGTTTTACTTACTTGACTTTTTGAACAATAATGCTCACTGACAGTTACGGAAAATTGCAGTTCAGAGTTTACAACGGATGCCACAACAAGCGCTCGCGTCTATATTATTATAACTCCGCCCCCTGCACACAGTCTATAGGGTACTTTCTATATTTCAGTGTATACTTACAACTTTTCCACTCGTGTTGACAAATTATTTTTTATTAATTTTTCGATTATTTGCTTTTGAGTATCAGTCTTGTATCATCGCAAATCGCGTTCGTTTTCAAATTGAAATAAAATGGTGCGGCATTATTTTATTAAAAAATGTAAAACATCAAGATACTTCATTTTACGTTAAAATGTAAAATTCGTGGCTATTGACAAGTATAAGTTATTTGAATTTTCCGCTTTTTTTGAACGTTGGGTTACTCCTAGTGTGGTAAAAAAGCTGGAAGATGTTGGAAACACCATATATGTAATACTCCTATATTGCTTGCGACCGTAAGTGGAAGTATCAGGCCGCAAATGAGACAGCAAATGACTGTTTCTACTTTGTCGAGAAATTCATCTCGTTGTGCGCAAGCGTTGCAACATTCGATTCACATTGTTTCCATACCAATTTTGGAAATATTATTATCACTACTAACCTTGTTATTATCATAGATCAATTAATATTATAAATTGTTCATGCGCATAAGATTCGACGTCTTGCAAGAGAGAAAGACATATATATGTCTGCACCGTAGGCTTTTCGTCCGATTCCAGACCCCGGCTAGCAATATAGGAGTATTACATATATGGGAATCACTCGTTTTATATTGCTTCTATGAGAAAAGGAGGTGCAACTAGCTGTCCATATATCTATATAAGTCTATGGCGTTACTATAATAATAACCCGCCAATAATAATAGATAGATAGATATATATTTAACAACATTTGGTACAGTTAGTACAATAGTTGCAAGTCTAAATATATACAATTAAAATGTATGAATTAAAAACTCTTCCACAGAATAGAAGCAATTATCAGTAAGCAATTTTTTAACATAATTTCTAAATTTTTGTAAATTATATTCTTTTATTGAAAATGGTAATTTATTATATAATTTTAAGGAATAATAGTCCGGAGCGGTGCGTGATCTCGCCAATCGGTGGTCCGGAAGACGAAATTTATTTCTGTCTCTGGTATAATAATGATGACAGTCAGCATGACTTCCAAAATTTTTTTTGTGCGAATGTATATATATTACACAGTTGTATATATAGACACATGGCAGAGTTAATATTTTAAATTTTTTAAATAAAGGACGGCATGGGTCCCGAAATTTTGCATTTGCAATAACTCTAATGGCCATTTTCTGTAAACGAAAAATAATTATGGAATTAGATGAGTTACCCCAAAGTAAAATGCCATATTGCATGCAAGAATAAAACATGCCGTAGTAGACAGAGAGTGCTACCTCCGTGGAAGCAACCCCCACGATTCTCCGTATAGCGTAGACAATTCCGCTTAATTTTTTACTGATAGTTTGAATATGACAATTCCAGCTGATAGTAGCATCTAAATGGATTCCCAGAAACTTGACGGAGTTTTTATTTGTTGACTGACGTGAAAAAGTGAAGTGTTCAGTTTTATCAATATTCAAAAATAGTTTATTGGTATTGAACCAAGATACCGCTTCCGACAGTATGTAGTAATAGCCAAAGATATCATTGATCCATTAAAAAAACTCATTGTATTTTCCCTATGTACGATTCTTCCGTTTACACACTGTATTCTCCGTTAGAAAATTTCTTATATATATCTACTTAAATAGAAAAATTATTAGTGGGAAGGAAAAGAGACTTGGAATATTTTTTATATCTGCTATATTAAATATTTTATGGCTAGTGCAGCTTCTGCGACAGGAATTATTGCCGATGAGCACGGAACAGGTCGTTCAGCCATAAACGTTGTATTGATCTTAAATATTATGGCGTTTTGTACCCGCTGTCCGCACATTGACTTGTGGCTTGTTCAAGATAACGTCTCCTTGGCGTGTAAAATCAACCGAATTATTGGTTTTCGTGACTCGGCTCGATTTATTTGTAGAGCGTTTTCATATTTTAAATATTGCACTTTTTCCAGAATCTACTACTTTCAATTCATTACTTTTTGTTATCGCGCTTCGATCTAGGAATAGTGAATGGAGCATGTTGATCTTTTGAACACAATATTAACATAATACTAGAATGATTTTTTGTAATGCATGACCGGTCGTTGTATCTGGAGCAGGGCCGTAGCTAGAGCTGAATTCAAGATAGGGCACTGAAAGTTTAAAGTAGGGCTGAAGCAAAAGACTACAATTTTTTAATTGGATTGCCCACTTCATCTGGTGATATCAAATTACAAAAGCAAGAAAACGGTAAATGACAATTTATTCAAAAAAAAAAAAAAAATACAGAATTTGCCATGTTATCAAATTTCCGAAGAACTTCATTTAGTCCAACGAATTTAATCTTGTTTTTCCAAATGCCAGATAGATCAAGTCTGTCATTCTGTCGTGACAGTCTTTGCGGGTTGTTTATAATTCCTTAAAGTAGGGCACTGGATGTTTTAAGGTAGGGTATTGCCCCTTAATGCCCCCTCCTAGCTACGGCCCTGATCTGGAGCTTTCATATCGGAATTCTGAGATTTCGCTATTTCGGACAAAACTTTTAAATATAAATTCCGGAACTGAAGAAATGTATAACGGAATTCCAAAATTAATGAAAAGATTAGTTACATCCTAAAAATTCAATACACAAATTATTGTCAAAACATCTCAATAAATTGCTTATTATAAAGAGTAATTCAAAAATCGCGCCGGTTTTGAATCGCTCGCCATTTTGTTATTTGTTGCTTAGCAACAATGTTTTGTATAAAGTTGACATCTGCCAACATTCCGATTTCATTTTCTGTGCCATCATGGAACGCTTTTCAACTGAGGAAAAAAATAAAGGTCGATGACACCACCCGCCCAAAATCCACACCAAACATTACGTTGGTTCGTGATAGTGTCAATGTTAGTCCACTGAAATCGGTTCGACGTCGTTCCCAACAATTGGGCATAGGGTAGTCTTCATTGCGGTGAATTCTTGTGCGCGATCTTCATTACCGTACCCCTACAAAATTCAATTAACAATCAATAAGTGCCCGATCACCAGAAGAGGCAAGATTTTGTTGGGTTCTGAGAAGACAACAGGAGGACGACGGCTTTGCGAGGAAAATCATCTTCAGCGATGAGGCACACTTCCACTTAAATGTATTTGTCAATAAGCAAAATTGTCGTATTTGGGGATCAGAAAATCCTCATTCGATTCGTGAAAGGGAAATGCATCCGCAGCGAGTGACGGTTTGGTGTGGATTTTGGGCGAGTTGTGTCATCGGTCCTTATTTTTTTGCTCAGTTGAAAAGCGTTCCATGATGGCACACAGAAAAATAAAGCGAAATGTTGGGAGATGTCACATTTATACAAAACAGTGTTGCTAAGCAACAAACAACAAAATCGCGAGCGATTCAAAACCGGCGCGATTTTTTAATCACCCTTACAATCCAAATTACTCAATATTGTTCAATTAAAACATAAAAAGATTTGATAATAGTCCTCCAATCTTGCAATATTATTCTTCTTTCCTTGTTTAAATAATTTCGAGGCATTTAAAATTTACCTATCAAACTAAATTTATTGCTAAGCTACTGATTTTTTATGAATATACACTGAAAAAATTCGACTGATGACCAGTCCTATACTTCCCACCAAGTAAATATTTGCAAAAAATAAACACTTTTTTTTTTATTCTTTGACTAGGCCCAAATAACCTTAGCTGTTGGTGGTCTTTAAAACACAATTTAATTTTTATTCTTTGAAAAAAGCATGGCCCTCTTTTTTGTTTGGTGATCTACTGATGGCTAACTTAATATAGCAAAAATCATGGTTACCTTGATTTACGTACAATTTTTATTTTTTTTAGTAAAATATTTTTTTTCTCGAAAACTATACATTTTAGAGAAAAAAATATTTACATTTTTTTCATATTATAACATCTAGAATTCATTTATATTTTTTTTTACCTATGTTAATACGTGACATTGAGGACGTTTTTTTGAATATCTCAGGATCCACTGAACCGATTTGACTCAAAATCTAATCAGATCTAAGTTAAAGGCTGATAAACACAATAGAACAATCGGCATGCCCGTATGTTGTTCCGTTCTTAAGATATCGAAGGCGAAAAATTGACCACACATTACACACACCACACACACACACACACATACACACACACACACACATACACACACACACACACATACAGACATCAGTCAGAAAATGATCTTAAACGATTGCTAGGGTCTCAAAACGTGAAGATCTGTTAAAATCTCGAAATATTTTTTTCGGACTAAATCCATTACTTCCCTACCATAGTAGAGGTGGGAAGTAAAAACTCAAACGCAAATTGTATTGAGTTTGCGGACCGTACATAATCTTAACCGCAATATTATAAATGTGAAAGTGGGTTTGTTTGTTCTGTTTTCACGCCTAACTACTCGACCAATCTCTGTGAAATTTTACTCAAGAGTAGTTTCGCCGAGGTGCTTTCAATTTTTTCACTGTTCGATAGGGGATACTTTGCTTTAAAGTTTAAGACATAGGCTATAATAACTATTATAGCGAGTGAGTAATGTATTAATAAATCATAAATTCATAACATCCGGGCGAAGCCGGATCAGACCACTAGTACTACAATAACCGACGAATTATGGTAACCTATTTATTTAAGTCTGTTAAACATAATATTGTAATTAAAAGAGTCATTGTCATTTCCAGATTTATTTATATAATAAAACCGTTTAAAATAAAATGTACGTTGATGAATGGGTGTCGTTTGAACCGTCGTTTACTCGTGCTGTAAGAAGGTCCCTCGGGCATGACATGGTCAACAATGCTCTTTTTATTTCAGCGAGGACTGTAAGATTAAGAATTAAATCAGATGCATTTTATTATTTTATTACGTGACTTTATATTATTCGGCACATAAAAAGTGACACACAAAAACGATATCTCATTTTGGTTACTTTTTTGGGAAACATAATAGTACATATTTTAAGTGAACACATTTTAGTATAAATTTTACATTAAAGTGTGATAGATTTTATACTATAAAATCTATCCGGCCGTAACTAAAATGGACGAAGATTACATAATATTTTAATTTTTTAACAGTCCGTTAGGTTACTAAAATTAAAAATATTATTGATAAGATAAGATTTGCTTTTATTGTCATTAGGTATAAAATGTACATCTAAGCACAAAAACTGATAATATAAATAAAGATGTATTCAATATAATACCTAATTATTCATATTAAAACTTTTTTCATTTAAATTGAATAAGTTTGCAAAAAACTTCTTTAAGTTCGATCTCAGACAGATAGATGGTTCGGAATAAGGCTATAAATAATGTTCAAAATAGTTTTTTTGGCGGACGTTTATATATTTCCTTCTTTAGGACTATAAACTGAAGAAATTACTGAAGAAGGAAATATATTTTCCGAAACGTCAGCCAGAAAAACTGCTTTGACCATTGTTTGTAGCCTTGTTCCGAACCATCTATCTTCAACATCAATGCATAACAGACTAAATTAACTCATCTCTAAAATATTTCTGATAATTATATGAAAAAAAATTCGACTGATGACCAGTCCTATACTTCCCACCTAGTAAATATTTGCAAAAAATAAACACTCTTTTTTTTATTCTTTGACTAGGCCCAAATAACCTTAGCTGTTGGTGGTCTTTAAAACACAATTTAATTTTTATTCTTTGAAAAAAGCATGGCCCTCTTTTTTGTTTGGTGATCTATTGATGGCTAGCTTAATATAGCAAAAATCATGGTTACCTTGATTTACGTACAATTTTTATTTTTTTTAGTAAAATATTTTTTTTCTCGAAAACTATACATTTTAGAGAAAAAAAATATTTACATTTTTTTCATATTATAACATCTAGAATTCATTTATATTTTTTTTTACCTATGTTAATACGTGACATTGAGGACGTTTTTTTGAATATCTCAGGATCCACTGAACCGATTTGACTCAAAATCTAATCAGATCTAAGTTAAAGGCTGATAAACACAATAGAACAATCGGCATGCCCGTATGTTGTTCCGTTCTTAAGATATCGAAGGCGAAAAATTGACCACATACACACACACACACACACACACACTACACACATACACACACACATACAGACATCAGTCAGAAAATGATCTTAAACGATTGCTAGGGTCTCAAAACGTGAAAATCTGTTAAAATCTCGAAATATTGTTTTCGGACTGAATCCATTACTTCCCTACCATAGTAGAGGTGGGAAGTAAAAAATAATTCGGATCTCATGTATGACTCACTGTCGTGAGCAATCTTCTTCAACTAGTCCATGTCGAAGAAGTTCATCGTGCTCGTAGTCGTGTCGACTGCTGCGACACTGTCTGCAAATCCAAAAGGTGCTGTCCTCTCTTTCGAATGTGTTACGGATGCGGGTATCAATAATTCGATCAATGTCTTCTCCGTCTTGAATGAAACGCACTTGAAGATGGTACTCGTTCGGTCGATTCGAATCAGTCACATAACTCATTCGAACCATCCAGTAAACGTGACGATTGTCACCCTCTGAGAGATAACGTCGCACTTCACATTCGGCTCCGAACCAATCAGTGGTGATGGATTGGTATCCCGCATTACGATTCACGCGCGTGTTTTGCGGTGAAAGATTGTACCATTCTGGTGGTCCTGAGAATTGGGATGCAACTAGATGTCCGCGCTTGTCTCCAGGCGCTCTGATACCCTGGTAATATGTCTCCAACTGGCCTGATGTTGGAAAATTGACTCGTTGTCCTGTGGTCAGATGACGCGGATGAATAACCGCCTCGAGGTAATCGATGCGCTCGCGATCACCTTGTCCGAAACTTGTGTCGACAATCCTTATTGGCATGTTGGGGTCGTTAAATGTCAGCCGGCGAGCGTTCACGCAAATGGTTATCACCGCGAATGCACAATAATGATATATGGATCGCATCTTTACTAATTATGAACGTCTTTAATGAACGTTTCACAATAAATATCCTCACTCCCACCACTAATTATCTGTTTTTTCCTCGTGTGAAATATCATATTATTAGTATTAAGTCTTCCATTTCAGTTTACAATTGACATATTATGACGTTTGTATGAAAAAAACAGCGTAGTAGCTTCGTGGTACATACTATACCTACTGATTGACTCAAAAAATATTCCAAGTCTTCATGGTTTCCGGGCTTGTAGGCCGTGGTCCGGCGGTATTTCTACCTGACGTTTCGTCTACAACTGCGGTAGACATTCTCAAAGACGATGTGGCAGCGGTCGAAGTGTCCTCCTTGGCGGCTCACAGGTCAGTGTGTCAGTGACTGGTGTTCTCCCTTCTTTTATGCCTAGTACCAGTGTGTTCTCTGTTCGGTCGTAGTTCGTCTCCCTGTAATTGGTCAACTGCGCAGTGTGTAGTGGTGGGAGTGAGTTCTCTACTCGGTCGTATCCCGTCCTTGTACGATTGGTCATTGGTTTTGTTTAAGGACGGGATACGACCGAGTAGAGAACTCACCCCCACCACTACACAGTTGACCAATTACAGGGGGACGGAATATGACCGAACAGAGAACACACTGGTACTAGGCAAAAAAGAAGGGAGAACACCAGTCACTGACACACTGACCTGTGAGCCGCCAAGGAGGACACTTCGGTCGCTGCCACATTGCCTTTCAGAATGTCTACCGCAGTTGTAGACGAAACGTCAGGTAGAAATACCACCGGACCACGGTCTACAAGCCCGGAAGCCATGAAGACTTGGAACAATGCCGGCCGTGAAAGCTTGCATACTTGGTCAAAAAATATTTGTATTCGGTCGCGGTGGTACTATTTTAAAGCGTTTTTCTTATGGGTCTCAGCATCTTATGCTGCGTAGTTTTCGAGATTTTCCAGAAAACGCATCTCTTTAAAAACTGATTGCACTCTCTATTTCCAAAAGTAGATAGTAAAAATTTAAAAAAACTAGTAATGTTAGGGGTATATGTATACTTTGTAGGAAAACTTTTGCGATGTTTGTAAAAGTGCTGCACAGTTCCTAGATCTCACAAACTTGAAACAAAATTTTTTATAAATTGTGCATGTCATTCATTACAAAGTGACATAAACATTTATTATAATTTATCATAAAACAATGTAACTTATACTTACTTCTTGTAATTAGCCACGTGAAACATAAGCTAAGTCGCTAAGCACGTTATTTAAAAAAAATAATAAACGAGGACAAACAAATGAATTATGCGGTTGGCAAAATTACTTCTGAAATATGTTATTATGGAAAACAATAGCGGTTTAAGAGTGTTTGATGCCAGAAGTTACCCCCTGCACTCTTCATGTCAAATACGTTCCCCTCGCCTAAAAATGGTTACGGCTCTCCCGACTATTTTTATTTTTGCTATTTTAAAGCTAAAGGGTTCGGGTAAACGCCAAATGAAGAACTAAGAATCACAATACAGACCCCTCAGGCAAAAATTTGAAAAACATTTACCTGAAAAAAAATTATCTAATCTTTCACACGTAGCCAAAACTTTTTTTCAAGAACTTCGCCTGAGGGATTCATAGTGTGATTCTTTGTCCTTCATTTGGAGTCTACCCGAACTCGAAAGGAATATAAATAAAGAGATAAGTAAGGAAAAAATATGTCAAAGAAAACATAAAAAACACCTGCAAAAATTGGTCCTTAAAAAATAGGAAAGTTATAGGCACTGTCTGAAACAATTTATACAATATATAAAACACGTGACAGTGACAAGATAGCATCGCTTTATTATACGCGTTCTCTAAAATACCTGTCTGTTGATAGATGAGATCCACGTAGGTAAATGTATGCGTGCAAACACAGCGACATACGCTTTGTGTTGTCGCTGTATATACGCCCTTTATGCGTCCGCCCACAACTTACATTATCTGTCGATATTATTGACGTTTTGGTTGTTCTATGTGCTTTTATTATTATTATTATTATTATTATTATTATATCAATAGCAGGTATTGGTGCAAGATTGATTTTCCGGTTTTAATAATATATTTTATGTATGTGCGGCAATCAATTGCATGGACAGTTATATGCCACTGACGCTAATATGGACACCAGGAAAAATTGCCTATGTAATATTTTTGAAATTTTTTTCTATACTTTATGTACCTACTTTTTCAATTTTATTTTTTGTGTTGATACGTTTTATTTCTATACATCCAACTGGAAATTTAAAATACTCAAAATTGCTGGAGTAGCATCGGAGATGGAAGGACCTCTGAAATCCCAGCCACCCTCTTATTTGTTTAATTCAGGACAAATTATACTCTTTAAAAAGAGGTGGAACCACTGTCCGGTTTTATTGGGTTCCAGGCCACATATGGGAATCGCTGGAAATGAATTAGCTGACACTGCAGCTAAAGACGCTGCAAATAACGGTCAGAATGTATTTTGCGTTAACGGTGACGACCTCAAGAGTGTACTGATTTTAGCCGTTCAGCAACTCTGGAAGGATGAATGGAGTGCTGTCGATGAAAACAAGTTAAAATCTATAAAATCTACAGTTGACCCATGGTTCACATCTTGTCGTCCCTCCAGGTGGGAGGAAGTGGTGACTGCGCATCGGTCACTGTAGATTGACTCATGGTTTTTTAATGGCACATGAGGAACCGCCCCTCTGTGAAACGTGAGACACTCGTGTTACCGTTTCGCATATTTTAATAGAGTGTGTCCAGTTTAGGGACACACGACAGCAGATCGGATTGTCAGGTGATCTGTCGGTTGTTTTAGGAAATGATCCTGACAATGTCGATCTGCTGTTTCGATTTTTAAAAGAAACCGGTCTTGACCGGTTAATTTAATTTAATTTATTTATATACATTTGGGCCCCTTTACAGCCTTAATGGTTTTTCTTTATATCTTTCTTTATGTACTTATTACTACATAATATTATGACACATTTTATTTGTACCTAAAATTGTTTTACTTTTTTGTTGTGTGTCAATTTTTGATTTTACTTTTGTTTTTATTTACATTTATGTTTTTAGACGCTAATGACGTCAGTTGTCGAGCGTCTATAATTTACAATTCATTCAAGAACCTCTGAAGAAGCTCGCCACTCGTGCTAGCGAAACGTTAGGAAGCAATTCCAACCAACGACGGCCTATAGGCCCGAATCAGGACAACACCAGCTCATACTCAAAATTGCTTATTAACCCTCAAATATTTCATTTTAAAATTACATAGGGGTTCAGTGGACCTCAAAATTTGAGTTGCCTATTATTGCTCCCTTTTACATTCCATGTTCCGTAAGGAAATAGAAGATTGATAGGATCGAAAAATCGTATCCGAGATATGGTCAGATTTTGATTGAGGACTTAAAGAAAAGTGATTTTCGCATGGCGGCTGTGTGCATGTGTGGGTATCTGTCTGTATGTGTGTCCGTGGAATTACTTTCGTTTACAATAATTTTTGCAAAAATGTACTGATTTTTTTTAATGTGTTGATTTGAATAAATAAAAAAAAAATAAAAATTAGGGTGCGGTTTTATGAAACCACGGTACACGTGAAATTTTTTTGCCATGACTCTAAACGCTTTTAAACCGAAATGGCTGAAAATATATAATTTTGTTTACGTGGAAAGTACACACCCCGCTACTTTTGATTGTATGATAAAAAAATAAGTACCTAAAAACAATATTGTAACGAATCTAGGCAGGCTGACTGTTGATTCGTTGGCTTAAAATGGAGCACGCAGCCTTGAGCGCGAAGAAATATTCTGGGTGACAACAATAGAAAAACCGCCACCATGGATGTAAAATGACCAGGAAAGTTTATATAAGCGAGAGCAAGAATGAAAAAGGCAGTCAAGTATAAATACTCAACGAGAGCAGACGTGAAAAGGGCAACAGGAAATAAATATACCACCAGCGAGTTAAAAGTTCTTCGAGTGACCTAGTGCAAATAATCTTCCAGTACAAAGTGACAAACAGTGTGGAAGATATTTGCGAGTTACAGACGAGATCTTCGAGTGATTAAGTGCAGATAATCTTCTAGTGCAAAGTGACAGACAGTGTAGAAGATATCTGTAGGTGGCAAATAAATACTACCACAGACATATAGTGGACACATAGTGGTCAAGTAGTGACGAAGTGTTGGTCAACAAAAACTGACCAACGGTCAAGCAAAACTGACCAACGGAAAATAGACAAAAAGAACGCTGATAACAAAGCGAGGTACAACGAACAGTGAATAAAGTGAGGAACAATAATTGTACAGAGAATGTAAACTGTTGTCACAGTTGTGAAAGAATAAATAAATAAAATATTTACCAAAGTTACCAAACAGTTTTGTTACAATATAAAAAAAAAAAAATAAATATCACGTGGAATATGAAATATTTGCAGTAATGGTGTCGACGGGAAACGAACTCGGAACCAACGACTTTCTGAGTGCAAAGCAAGCGTTATACCACTGAGCTATTATAGCCGATTGATGTGCGGCTGGTTATATTCTATATCTAGTTGTTATATAGGTTATACAGTGAATTTCACTTAAGACGCAACATAGGTCGGGTTTGTTTACCTGGTAGCTATGAAAAACATTGATGCATTAGAGAAAATCGTTTCACTTAAAATGCAACACCCACTGAACAAAAATATACATCATTAACAGTAATGACTAACATAATTTTAATTTAAAATTATTTTTTTTTTATTTAAAAATTGATAGTGATGCATGTTTTTGTTCAGTGGATATTGCATTTTAAGTGAAACGATTTTCTCTAATGCATTGATGTTTTCCATAACTTCCAGGTAAACAAAACTCGCCAATGTTGCGTCCTCGGTTGCGTCTTAAGCAGGGTTGGCTAGTTTTGCCCGACCCAAAAAAAACCCTGAAACCTCCTCAAAGTGGGTAAAATTGGGTTTAATTAAAAAAAATTCTTTAAATAATGTTTGTTTTATTATTTTTTAACACTAAATTTAAACACCCTGTATATATGATTATATGTATCTCCGAAACGGTAACAGATATCAAAAAAATTGTTAAAACCCTTTTTGTTCCTTATTTTATTTACAATAAAAAAGGTCTTTACCAAAATTTGCCCAAAACCAACCGCAAACGAGTTACAGAGACAAAAAAAAAAGATTTTTGTCATATAGACCGTCCGTTAAAAATCGGGCAAAACACCTGGTACTATCTGAATGTGTGACTCATGAGCTATCCATCCCATGTAGTCAGACTATTCCTTCATTCAAAATTCCGTTGGTTAGGAAATTTTAATTACTCATGCCCCTGCACTAATAAGGATTACCTACACATTTTTTATATAGTTTTGAAAGCATATACATAGTAAAGTGTGACCAAAATAAGCTTTTAAATTCTGACAACAGCCCTATCCCCCACTCAGCATTATTTGATCTGTTATGACCATTATTAGTTTAATATTAATTCGTTTTCAATTTTTACAGATTACCTTACATCCAACTGCACAGAAGTTTTTATTACCTGATAAGGTTTATAAGTTAGATGTTACTGGTTATGTATAATTAATTACTCCCTAGTTTTGAAAAATTTTTGTACGTTGTACCTGCTTAAGGTTGATATTTGGTTTCTAATAATTAATCGTATAATAAGTAATTGAAATCTACTACCTCCTTATATTCTTAGGGATATTATTGAAAAAACCCCATGAAACCCATTTAAAGTTTAAACCCAATAAAACCAATTGGGTCGGGTTTTTTCCAACCCTGGTCTTAATTGAATTTCACTATATATTATGGGATCAGTGTTGGACTGAACGAAAAACAACGAGGCTAAAAAAGTTTCACTTTAATACGATTTTGACATAGGCGGTTTTGTCTTGTGGACACGGATATCATGAAAGCAATTACTTGAAGCCATGCGAACCTCAAACAGGCTGTTCGTTGTACTTTTACTTTGCTACGGCTGTCGACGCGCTTGAAATATAATATCGAAATTTACTTTTACAAATTTTCTTTGAACTGAATAAGTTGAGCGTTGTTTAACCGTAGAATCACACATTTTTTGCTCCTTCACCGCGACACACACAAGTGTCTCTCAGAACTGTTGGTTGTCATTTGGTTTATAGTGGTTCGTTTTCAATATTTTTTTAATCAATACCCGTAACGGATGTCTACGATGTGTGCACACAGGAAAATTAATTTGCGATTTACTGCTTTAAATAGAGTAATAGACTTAAAATCATAACCCTCCTTTTTTTGTAGTCGTAGTAAAAATAAAACAGTACCTACTGTTTTAATACCGTTAAACAGGATTCATGCCACAACACATAATCTGTAAAAATTTCAATTACTTATATAGCTACTTACCTCTTGCCGTTTGTGAAATAGAGCCTTGTGACAGACGGACGGACGGACAGACATCGTAGGCTCAGTAATAGGGTTCCGTTCGGAGGTACGGAACCCTAAAAAATCGAAAGGGTTAATTAAAGTTAAACTGTATAAGGGCCTCAGTTCATATAAGTTACCTATGTTCCAGATAGTGTGGCACTCCTTTTATTCCATTAAGGAATTTTTTTCTACAACAATGTAATTTATCAAATGTATCCGTGCATTTATGTCACAGGAATAAATAAATATATTATATATAGCCGTTACCCGTGGCTTCGCCCACGTATTTTACGATTTATAATTTTATTTATCGATCGAGATTGAGATTGCTTGGAATCGAGGGTTTTTAAAAAAATTTTATTATACAATACAATGTACCTACTTCAACCTATAAGAAAACAGAAAATATAACTAACTTAACTACAAATATCTGAGTGACCGAGCTTTGCTCGGATGAGATCAATAAAAATAGTACTTACTGTGAGATATTGATTTTGTATTATTTTCTCAGAATATTATTCCGAAACGATTAACTGTCAGAATATTTTGACACAAAGTAGTTTGTTTTTTCCAAAGCCTACTCACCATACGACACTGTTTTATAACGTCAAAAAACTGTTTTTAAAATTTTATTAATACCTATTACCTATGTACATTACTAACTCGCTTCGCTCGTTCGTTTGAATATTATTAATTCCTTCTTCGCTCGTTCGCACGAATTTTATTATTACATTACTCACTCGCTTCGCTCGAATATTAATAATACATTACATTCGTTATCCCCCGCGAGAATTCCCCCCCTAATTTGTTATCCCCCCGCGAGAATGTCTCCACCTAATTTGTTATCCCCCGCGAGAATCACCCCCCTAATTTGTTATCCTCCCGCGAGAATCTTCCCCCCTAATTTGTTATCCCCCCGCGAGAATCTTCTCGCCTAATTTGTTATCCTTTGCTCGTACGCTCGAATTTTATAAACACATTACTCGCTCACTTCGCTCGTTCGCTCGAATATTAATAATACATTACTCACTCGCTTTGCTCGTTCGCTTGAATATTATTAATATATTACTCACTCGCTCCGCTCGTTCGCTTGAATGTTATTAATACATTACTCACTCGCTTCGCTCGTTCGCTCAAATTTTATTAATACATTACTCACTCGCGTCGCTCGTTCGCTCGAATATTAATAATACATTACTCACTCGTTTCGCTCGTTCGTTCGAATTTTATTAATACATTATTGCTCATCTACGATACCTATATAAGAAACTCCTGTGCAAAATTTGTTATCCCCCCGCGAGAACCTTCCCTCCTAATTTGTTATCCCACCGCGAGAATCCCCCCTAACTTGTTATCCCCCCGCGAGAAACTTACCTCCTAATTTGTTACCCCCCCGGGAGAATTTCCCTCCTAATTTGTTATCCCCCCGCGAGAACCTTCCCCCCTAATTTGTTATTCCACCGCGAGAATCTCACCACCTAATTTGTTATCCCACCGCGAGATTCTCCCCCCTAATTTGTTATCCCAGCGCAAGAATCTCCCCCCCTAATTTTTTATCCCAGCGCGAGAATCTCCCCCCCTAATTTTTTATCCCCCCGCGAGAATCTACACCTCTAATTTGTTATCCCCGCAAAAATCTTCCCCCCTAATTTATTATCCCCCCGCGAGAATCTTCCCCCCTAATTTGTTATCCCCCTCGAGATTCTCCCCCCCCCGCGTAGCTTTCTATTAGTGAAAAAATTTTTAGAAACGGTTTAGTAGTTCCAGAGATAAAACAAAAACAAATCTATCCCACAGGAACAGTACATTTTTCCGGGATAAAAATTAGCCTATAACATTCTCTGACCCCTAAACTACCACTATGCAAAAAAACATGTCGATCCCTTGCTCAATGAAAAACAAAAACAAAACTATCCCACGGGAACCGTACATTTTTCCGGGATAAAAAGTAGCCTATGTGCTATTCCAGACTATAGTCTATCTCTGTACCAAATTTCATCCAGATCCGTTCAGCCGTTCTGGCGTGATTGAGTAACAAACATCCATCCATCCATCCATCCATCCATCCATCCAAACTTTCACATTTATAATATTAGTTAGAAGATTATTATTATTATAAACGGAGTTGGAAAAGTCGCGCAAAAATTCGGCTTTCGAGTTTTCGGTGAATTTATACGTTTTCAAGTCTCCAGTACCTTAAAAAGAGGTTTCTAAAAAATCTCTGTCGTCTGTTGTCTAGGGCCCAAATGTGGGAGAAGCGGCTCCCTGAAAACCGATAAAAAAGTTTTAAAACTGGAAAATATTTTTCTCGAAAATGGCTCTAGCGAATTAGATTAAATTTTACACATGGATACACTCTTATAGTGCCTATATCTAAGAGTATGAGATTGCATGGTAAGTTTTTCCTATAGAAAATTCAGGTAGGGAGGCTGTGGGGATGATGATGTATATTGTAGGTCCTACACACCTCGGCCTAACTTTATTTTTAGACGTGCAACAACTAGGCTATATGTGCCGAAGTGCGTAAATTTTATGGGAAGGTTAGTCCATTAATATTAGTGATGTGCCGGATATCCGTATCCGTATCCGTATCCGCGGATATCCGAGGGAAAAGAAAGATCCGTATCCGTATCCGTATTCGCGGATCTTGAGACCAAATATCCGTATTCAGATCCGTATCCGCGGATATACATTTTTAACGATCCGGCACATCACTAATTAATATACACATTTCGGCACAAATTATAGCCTAGTTACTGCGCGTCTATAAAAGTTAGACCGAGTTGTGTCGGATTGTTTATTTAATATAAAGAAATCTGCAGTATAATTTCCCTCCCAAACATTTTGTTAAAAAGTAACATGAAATATAACTCCTTATTATATTTACTTTTGTATGAGTAATCCCCCCGGGGGAACTTTGGAATGTAGTTGTTCTCGCAATTGCATTCTAACGTTCTTTGGGAATTGGCGTTCCCAGGAGCCCGAGCTCGTACCAGTCGGTTTGTGTATGCCGACTGGCAGATTCTAATACACAAATGGTTTAATTATTGTGTTGAAGACGCTAATGACCTGAGTTGTCGACGCGTCTATAATCTACAATAATAATAATTGTATGAGTAAAATTTAATGACATTTAACCTATAACAATAAAAAGTTTGAAGACATCAAACTGCCCCTGCGTCTACACTATAAAAAATAGATGCAAAAATACTTTGAAAGTTAAGGTAGAATTCGCTCGATTTTCTAAGTGATTTGACATTATTATTTATTTTTATACAGAAAACTTCATAAAAACTTGAATTTTTACTGTAAAGTTAAACAAATTTGTGATTTTTACATAAAATAAATTAAAATTACATAATTTGTGTAATATTCCAATAAAGTGTGTAAAAATTACAAAATAAAATGTATAGTTACATATATAAAATGGATGAATACAAAACAAATTAATATAAAATTAGTAGTCACGCATGCGCAATGTATTTTTATTGAATCTACGCTATGTGCAGGCGATACCTGTTTGCGACGCCATTGTCTCTTTGCGTGCCTATTACCAGATTAATCGCTGGCTACAAATGGACCATCGATAATCTATATAATCGGCCTTCTCATTTCTTACAGTGTATAGAAAATATAATAATTTATGAAACGCTTTGTGCAACTCAGAATTAAGTTTACATGCGTTTTAAATCTCCGATTTTGAAGAAAAATCAGATTTTATCTACGATTAAATTCTACTTATTTGCGTTTTGGTTTAAGCTACAACAGTAAGTTATGGAAGCTCGAACTGAAATATAATAACAGCAAAAACTAATAAAAAAACAGCATAAAAAGTACAAATAAAAATATAAATGTTCTTATGATGTGAGCCATTGTTCGATGCTACATAAACTTGGAACACGAGAATGCGTTGTTCCATCGTACTTCGTTTACGCTTTCGGTCTTTCTCGATGTTGGTGGCGAAGCTTTCCCCATTATCTTCAGTTTGAACAAGAGACGGGACGGCTTACTGCTGGAGAAAAAACCGTTAAAATGTTTTATCTAGTCTAGTGATGTGACGTGACATGACTGGTTTGGGGTAGACGAGCGTTCGGGGGGAGGGACTTGCCAAATAAACTCAGTCGCCTACCGTTTGAATTTGCTCTGTACCTTCTTAAATGCTGTGACGTCCGTGTTATTCATGAGTTTTTCATTTGTTTTGGCAAGCCAGTTTTGCAACCAATGTTTTAACCAAAAATTCAAATAGGTGTAACTGTTCTTATTTAGATTATATTCTGCAAAATAAACGGAATTTGAGTTTTTTCATATTTTTGAATTTATTATTTTTAATAATGATTTGAAAATCCAATTGATACATTTACCAGTTTTAAGACTATACCCTGAGAACTGGGGGCTTGCAGTAGATGAGCTACGGAATTGCCATATATATAACGTATAATATATAAATATAAGGTATCGCTACACGCTCGGCTATTTTTAATGTTTTGGCGACTCTTTGAAAGTGAAAGCCGTAGTATAGGGACGGACAATTTTTGCGTTTTACAGACATAATTGTACGAATTTCGACCGGCGATACTAGTATATTTTAGGGATGTTCCGATCTATTAAAAAGTATCGATACTAGGTATTGATCTGGATCGTATTATTAAGTATCGATATAATATAAAATCGTATTATAAACGATCGATACTCAATATATCGATACATTATCGATCTAGTATCCAGAACATACTAACGAGCAAAAAAAATACAACCTGTAATCCTGCTAATAACCATTCTAGGAACTAAACTAGACAATGGTATCGATACTCACCAAAATGTATCGATACTCATTATTTATCGCATTAAAAAAATCGATACAAAAAAGATCACTAAAAGATCGATCTGTATCGCGCATCCCTAGTATATTTTATTAGTCATTTCATAATTAACCGATATTTTGTGTCTAGTGTTAATCGAAACGCCATCAGTGAGAGAGCCAGGAGACTTTTCCAAAATGAATAGTATTTTTCCCTTGTATTCCATTTGAAAATTTCACCATTTTTCATCTCAGAGGCGGACAGTAATCCACATAATATGGCACTAGCGATACTAGGTATTCATAATATTATTATATGGATAGTTTGGAGTTGAAGGAATTAATTACTGATTTAACCTTGTAAAAGTTAGAATGCAAGTTTGAAGCTATGCTTCTTAATGCACGTTTGACATGGGGAACCTATACCACAGAAAAAGTGAAACGCCACGAAAAAAGTGTAACGTACGACCGATGCAACGCACCTTATTGGCTGGGCAGCGCGTATTGTTACTATAGTATCTATAGCTTTTATATGTAAATAAATTCGATTTTATATACAATCTGTCTCACGACACCTCATATTTTTTTCATAATTTGTATTTTTTATTAAAATTCGTAATATACAAGGTGATTCTGTAATGAGTACCATAAATGATACAGGATGTACCTACTGTCAAAATAATACGAAAACCAAGAATAACTTTTTTTCCAAAAGTGCTTCCCTAACAAGATACAGGGTGTTAAAGGGTCGATTTGGAGAACACTTATTTGCTCGTATCTTTTAACTGGGTTGAACAATTTAATTCATTTTTGGTAGACATCTACTACATAATAAGAACCGTAAACGGACAAAATTTTGTTGTATTTGAACAACCCAGTGGCGTAGAATTGGGGGTCATGTGACACTTTTTCCCCCCAAAAAGAGTTGCTGTTGGGTTTTTTCCATTTTTCTTTATTTTTTTAGTATTATTGGTTCAAATACAACAAAAAAGGTACACTTGTTTCATTTGCCCAGAAGCGTCCGTTTCCGAGATAAATTCTAACTTGCGTGTCACTATGTGAAATACCAGGCTGCAAAGTTATCACAGAAAAAGTTTTATTAACAAACAAATAAAATACTTAAAGTCGAATACATCTATGTAATAAAGTTTAATTAACAAAGAATAAAAATTAGTAAAAATAAAATTAAAGTAAGTTTTCAAAGTGTCCTCCATTGGAACATGACCCCCAATTCTACGCCACTGGGTTGTTCAAATGCAACAAAATTTTGTCCGTTTACGGTTCTTATTATGTAGTAGATGTCTACCAAAAATGAATTAAATTGTTCAACCCAGTTAAAAGATACGATCAAATAAGTGTTCTCCAAATCGACCCGTTAACACCCTGTATCTTGTTAGGGAAGCACTTTTGGAAAAAAAGTTATTCTTGGTTTTCGTATTATTTTGACAGTATCCTGTATCATTTATGGTACTCATTACAGAATCACCTTGTATATGTATATTGTAAAAAAACCAGAGCTTTTGTCTGCCGACAGAATGCAAGGACAAAAAAACCTACAGTGTTGAGGAAGTTAAAGTTGCAAACACATTCATTTATTTTTCGAGCTTACGTAGGATAATTCTATCCCCGTTTTGTGTGGTCCGCACAAACACACAGAGAGGCTCGGATCATTTATTTTTGTGTCTGGAACAAAGCCGCACCACAATCCGATGTATGTTCACTGGGTTTTATAGTCAGCGTTGTTATAGGGTTTGTCTACACTGGACCGAACTCAGACTTTATCCATAAATTTGTTTAACCAACTGACATTTTTGTTTCCCGATCAGAAGATTCACCGTGGCCCTTATTTTTATTCGTCAGACAGCGCTAGTGGCAATACGTCAAAAGCTTAAATTTTTTATTCGTCAGATGGCACCAGTGGCAAGTAAGGTATGTCAAATGTTTAGAGATTAACGGTTTGTGTTTAATTATTTTTCATTTATCCATTATTAAGGAATAAATTATTAAATAAATGCAAAACTGCGATTTAACCGTTAAATGATTGAATGCAGATACTTCACTGGCTAGTGGCGCCATCAGGTGTGCGGAAAATATAAACAGTACTGACATTTGAATGACATCAAAGTGACGTAAGGCTATACAATTCGATCGGTAATAGACAAATTGTAAGTATGGCAAACAATGATTTCAATCAGTGATATGCAGTTCTACACTTGGAAGGAAAGTTTATGAATAAGTTAAATTTTACAGTTCGATCGACGACGGCCGAATATTATGAACGCCATTCAGCAAGCAGTAATTCTATAATTAATAAGTATCTGAAACAAAATAAAATATAGTTACTTCTTACCACAACAGTTTTATTGATGGATGTACATTTCGAAAGCTAAGCTTTCGAAATGTACATCCATCAATAAATGATGTAGTGTTCGCTGAAGATGAAAGCTTAGCTTTCGAAATGTACATCCATCAATAAAACTGTTGTGGTAAGAAGTAACTATATTTTATTTTGTTTTTATTATTAAATAGAAAACGAAGTGATCCTGATGATATCTGAATATTTTCCTAAGACAAAGAGAAGTCTCCAACGGCGTAAGGATTCAATAAAAACGGAATTACTGTTGATATTGAACATATTAGCTGACGTTTCGTGAAATATATTCACATCTTCAGAGCTCAAATGCTGAAGATATGAATATATTTTCCGAAACGTCAGCTAATAAATGCAATATCAACATTCAAGAGTAATTGCGTTTTTATTGGATCCTTACGCTATTGGAGACTTCCTTTTGTCTTAAGAAAATACTCAGTAATTCTATAGTCATGAATGATCTTTGGCTTTGCACATGGACAGAAAAAAAGATTGTAGATTATAGACGCTCGACAACAGAGGTTATTAGTGTTCTATGTTCGTGAGTGGGTAAAATTATACATTTCGGTCGATAAGAATGCTGTCCAGTAAATAGTGATTCCAGTCTATGATATGCAGCTCTACATAAAAAAACGCAAGTTTGCTAGTAGGTAAAGTTAAAAGGTTCTAGACAACATCGTCTAACAGTTTATTAATCACTTGTACTTTTGGCTTTGCAACGATTGCAGTGGGAGAGTTTCCTGCGGGGGGATGCTGGTGCGATGTTTTTTTGCGAAGTGGGAAGAAGGTGGGGTGTAGGGGGGAGTTTCCAAAAACGTTGGCGGGGAGGGATTGTTCGTGCGATGGCGTTTTTCGCGGGGTGAAGAGTCAGATAATAGTCAGATAATAAATTGTTTGAAGATGTTCTCTAGACTCTAGCAGACATGGGCAAACTTTTTAAGGGATGGGCCAGATAAAATAAAAAATTATCTAGGCGCGCTGAAAAAAAATTGAACAAAACACATTTTTAGCGCCCGATTCGTTCCGAACTTAGCCGAGCAACACCGTGCGCTCTACATTTTGTCCTATGTGTAATTGTAGGGGTTATTCAAAACCATGTCGCGGGCCGGATTGACTAGTCCGAAGGGCCGCACTTGGCCCACGGGTCGTACTTTGCCCATGACTGCTCTAGAGTGTTGTGGTAAAATTGTACAGTTTGATCAGCGACTGCCGAATTGTATTAACGCCGCGTCGTCTGGAAAATAATGAGTCTAGTCAGCTTTGCAATCATTGAATGCTAGTTTGTAATTAGATAATGGAGCGATTCTACTGTATGAACGCCGTTCAGCATACACCGTATAAGAGGTTAAGACCACTGCCCGGACTCCCGGAGACTAGTACCTACCTAATAACCAATAAGTCTATTTGAACGGGGTAAACGCCCTAAGAAGTTTGCATGTGTTTAAATAATTCATTTGTGTTAATGTAATGCTCGACCAGTCTACTAGATTTTAGATAAAATGTAAATGTGAACGTTATCATTGTTTTTAACCAGTAAATTAACTATAGCACGTGAGTGTTTTTGATTTGACCTACAGAAAGTTCAATGGAAGACTATTTATATATTACGTTTCCTGTTCCACCTAAACTTTAATCCCGGATTTACAAGTATAAAGGAGTTTTTAATTCCACATTTCAATGGTGGAAACCGACATCGTCTAAAATGGTAAAAACCGGACGATTCATAATATAGAAGTTTGTGTGGGTGGAAACAGTTTTTTTAGAGGATTTCTGGCGAATTTCGAGTTTCTGTAAGTATATAGGCGAGCACAGCGCCGCATGTCGTTGAAAAATTAAAGGGCAGAGGTGAACATTTGTGACAGTGACTGCATTTGTAAAATATTTTCACCAAGGATTACGTTAAAAATAATCCTCACTAATGTTATTAATGCGAAAGTTTGTTTGTTTGTTTGTTCCGCTTTCACGCCTCAATTACAGCTTGACCAATCTCTGTGAAATTTTGCACACGGGTAGCTTCCGCAATCGAGATGAACATAGGCTATAATAACTGGCTGACCCGGCTTTGCCGGGATGAAAATCGGAGGTAATCTCAAAAGACCGATTTCTCTGTAAATACTGAACAGATTTTGTTTCGGTTTTCACGATTAGATTGGTTCATGAGGAAGGCTTAGATGTATAATTGAAACTGGCCGGCCCGGCTTCCCCGGGTAAAATTCAGGAATAATCTCAAAAATTACTGAACCGATTTTTTTTTTTTTGATAGGTGGTATTTTGCTTTATAAGACATATTATGCTCAGGCCCGGATTTATGCCTAGGCCAACAAGGCACCGGCCTAGGGACCCAGCCGCCGAGGGAGCCCCGACCAGGGCGGAGATGGAAATTAAAGGAAAAAAAGCCCAAAAATTTTGTAAGATAACCCAATTGGCGACTTTTTTTTTGCTAAAATTCCATCCTATTCCATTTTTTCCCCTTTTTTTTGGGTTTGAGGGGCCCAATTGTCAAATGCCTAGGGGTCCTGGGTTTTTAAGTCCGGGCCTGATTATGCGAGGTATAATAACTGAAACGAAGCGAATGAGTAATGTATTAAAAATCATACATTCATAGCACCCGAGCGATTATGGACCGAGCCGCTAGTTTGTGTATAAATTCAATATTACTTGCTTTAATTTCAACAGTATACAGGGGTGTCACAGAATAATTATTCCTAATTTTCAGAAATGATAGAGGACACTTTTTTTGGCTTCAAGGATTTAATCCCATGTGCCAGACACAAAATGATAAGGATTAAACACACAAGGATTAAAGGAACCAACACCTTTTCTCGCCACAGGCCCTCGCAGCATTAGGAACCCAAGACAAACACAGGACTCAGACCTTGGAAAAACACACAAAATGACTACTGTTAGTAGGGCTCATATAGTTATACTATGTCTGGCACAAAATTCATTTAAAATTTCATATATAGAGGACACTTAAATAAACATTTTTTATTAATACACTAATATCCGGAAATACATTATACAATCTTTATAAAAATTGTTCGAAGTTACGACCACCATTTTCGATACACAAGTTATAACGATATGTAATCGACTGTCGAACTTCGAAATAACTGCGGACGTTCACGAATATTTCCCGACATTAGTTTATTAATAAAAAATGTTTATTTGTGTGTCCTCTATCATTTCTGAAAATTAGAAACAGTTATTCTGTGACACTATTGAGCTTTTCAAATTATCGTTTTAATATGGCAACTGTCATTTTTTGAAATTATTTAGTCATTGTTTTGCAAACATTAAAATCACTGTTGATCTGTGTGATTTCTAAAATTTATATTGTATGGTAAAATTGTTAGACATTTTCAAACAAAATTATTTTCATAAAAATGACATTAAATCATTTGAACCATTTTCAGTTCACTAATTAAGATTCTGGACTGTAGTTGACAAGATTTATTAATGCTACATACATAATATTATACAGTGTGTCCACAAACTCAACATAGGGATCTCCGTTATTATGAGAGATAGAGATTTGGTTAAATGAGGTGAAGTATTCCTTATATATTATATAGTTGTATCAAATCACATAAATAAAGTTTAGATATTTTGCGTAGTTAAGGCGCTATAATAAAAAGAGTGAATTTTTGAATTTTTTATTCATGCCGATGGCTGATTTATTTTAACAGACAGTCAAATTTAGTTTACACTTTCTTAAGGTAGTTTTTAATACCAATTTCGTGGTGTATTCAGATTTTTGAAAAATAAAAAAAAATCCGAAAATTAAGTTTTTTTATAATAGCGCCTAAACTACTCAAAATATCTACACATAATGTATGTGATTTGATACAACTTTACCTAAGGAATACTTCATCTCATTTATGATTTAACCAAATTTCTATCTCTCATAATAACGGAGATGCACCTCCATGGTTCCCATCCTGTAAATCCCCTGATCCATCCATCTTGTGTCCCGGTGTTATATGTTATGGGAATGTTTAATTATTATTAGTTTTAAAAAAGATTTGTTATAGGCATTTTAGATTAGTTCATGGCTAATTACACATAAGGTGTAGAAGCCAACAATTCACATATAAAAAAAATTAAAAAATAAGGGAGATTCCCATGTTGAGAATGAGTTTGTGGACACACTATAGGTATAGGTGGTGGACACGGTATTGTAAATCAGGGGTAAATTACTCTACATTGTAATCGATTTTATTTTCACAGGTAATTTACAAGCTAACCTAGAAAGACTTATATTTTGAAAATTCTTTTCCCTGTCGCGTACCCTCTGAAATATTTCGCGCGCCACTGGTGCCATGCGCAACACAGTTTGGGAAATACTGCAGTATACGCAACTACCCATGTACTGTGAATGTACCGCGGAGAATTCTCGTCCGCTTTGTTGGCTCCTTCTAAGCTTTTGTATTCTTTAGAGACCGTGCCAGAGACGAATTCCAGTAAAAAACGAATTGTACTTGTTGCTCTTTTCTCTACGATAGACAGTCATTTATTATTTACACTGACTTTTGCAAGTGACACAAGTAGAATACGGTATAAAAAGTTAATTAGCCAGTCGTATATTATTATATAGATTCCTATATAGTTGAAATATAGTACAGGCTAGGCTTACGCAAAACAATTCCGAAGACGGAACGGACACGGGACGTTTCATTTGTTGGGCGGACATCGTTTCACAAGGCGGACATAAAAAAATACAAGGTTTTTCTAATACTTCATAATATTCATATAGTGACTTGGAGACCCAACACTCTAAAAATGTATCAAATAAACATAAGTTACTATAAGTTCCAGATGACGTTTTTACTTCCCACCTCTACTATGGTAGGGAAGTAATGGATTCAGTCCGAAAACAATATTTCGAGATTTTAACAGATTTTCACGTTTTGAGACCCTAGCAATCGTTTAAGATCATTTTCTGACTGATGTCTGTATGTGTGTGTGTGTATGTGTGTGTGTATGTGTGTATGTATGTGTGTGTGTGTATGTGGTCAATTTTTCGCCTTCGATATCTTAAGAACGGAACAATATACGGGCATGCCGATTGTTCTATTGTGTTTATCAGCCTTTAACTTAGATCTGATTAGATTTTGAGTCAAATCGGTTCAGTGGATCCTGAGATATTCAAAAAAACGTCCTCAATGTCACGTATTAACATAGGTAAAAAAAAATATAAATGAATTCTAGATGTTATAATATGAAAAAAATGTAAATATTTTTTTTCTCTAAAATGTATAGTTTTCGAGAAAAAAAATACTTTACTAAAAAAAATAAAAATTGTACGTAAATCAAGGTAACCATGATTTTTGCTATATTAAGTTAGCCATCAGTAGATCACCAAACAAAAAAGAGGGCCATGCTTTTTTCAAAGAATAAAAATTAAATTGTGTTTTAAAGACCACCAACAGCTAAGGTTATTTGGGCCTAGTCAAAGAATAAAAAAAAAGAGTGTTTATTTTTTGCAAATATTTACTAGGTGGGAAGTATAGGACTGGTCATCAGTCGAATTTTTTAGATTAATTTTGGGTAACTTCACTACTGTCCGCCATTTACTTTATATCCACTTAGCTGTCCGCCCTCGGATATTTGCTTCAGTATATTGTGAATTTTCGTTCTGTAAACTTTCAAATGCAATCTCATGGACGTTGATTAAAAAAAATGCTACTTTCACCCCTCATATCTACCCCCCGTACCACTGGGCTGCCCGCCAGCGCAGAAACGTAGTGTCTGTTTATACTGGAACATATTACCGTAAAGTTTGCTCATATTCCGAATGATGACGCAAACTCGGCTTCAGCTCTCCTACTAATTAAGATGAAACATCAACGCAAATTGAACTGTGCCTTTTTAGTAGGTAGGCACAATAAACAATTTTTTTTATTTATTTAAATTAAAATGAAGTTTGCTCAATGGAAATGAGTGTGGTGAAGGCATTGTAGCTTCTGAGTTATGGAGAAAATGTGGAAGGAAGGACATTATCATCATTCTTAGGATTAATGTTGTGACACCAGAGGTGGATGGCTGTTCACCCGGCGCATTCTCGGCAGCGCGAAGCACCTAATGAAAAATTGCGTATAAGCTTACACAATTTCGCGTTTTGGTGGTTTTATTCCCTTATTCTATCGCCTCTGAATAAATTCCAAGATTATCGATACACGTTGTAACTAGGGTTGCCACCTTTTTGATACCAGAAAACCCGCCTCTGGGGTAATTTAGTGAAAAGTACCGCAGGTAATGCGAGGCAGATGAAAATTGTTTGGGGCCACGACCAAATTTTGCCAAAATTTGTCAATAATTATTTTTTCTGAGAACCCAAATATATAGATTTTTTTATGTCTTCCCATACAAACTTCAACCCCGTTACACCCCTCCTTAAGGGTTGTCTTAAAAAATCTTAAAATATGTGTTTTAATATAAATTAATAAGATTTATATGGCTGAATTGCAATTGAAAATTTTTCGTTGGAAAGCAGCTAATTATATAATTGATTCGAAACATATTGGAAAAAATCATTTTACCAACCATAGTCACAGTCAGGATTCTAACCTGAACCTTTCCAATTTCGCGGCGGAATGAGCTTACATAATAATTTTCACTTTCATGATGAGCTCTCGCTAGAACGAAGATTCACACCTACTACCTAGCTATAATAAATTAACTCTCGCATGTAGTGAAAATCAATTGATTCCGAAGCATAGGTATAAGGAGAATGTTTAATTAGTAATCTTGTCACGGTTGAGTAAATGTAAGCTCATTCCGCCGTGAAAGTGGAAAGGTTCAGGTTAGAATCCTGACTGTGACTATGGTTGGTAAAATGATTTTTTCCAATATGTTTCGAATCAATTATATAATTGGCTGCTTTCAAACGAAAAATTTTCATGTGTTTTAATATTTGTTTTGAAGAGTTTTTATACCAAGTTTCAAGTTGATACACGTAGGGAATACGATTTACTATACAAACATTTTCACCCCATTTCACCTCTTAGGGGTTAATTTTCGAAAAACCCTTTCTTAGTGCACCTCTACACTCGGTAAGGAACAACTTCCAAAT
Organism: Mongoloraphidia duomilia; assembly: GCA_039654895.1. Lineage (NCBI taxonomy): Eukaryota > Metazoa > Arthropoda > Insecta > Raphidioptera > Raphidiidae > Mongoloraphidia > Mongoloraphidia duomilia. The sequence goes on along the minus strand of CM077525.1, from coordinate 21,092,856 downwards.
TTCATGTTTCAATCTTCAGTGATTTAGGCTGTGCAATACATCCTCTTTTGACCTCCTAAGGGGTTGAATTTCAAAAAATCCCTTCTTAGTGGGTGCTTACGTCACTGCCAAAATTTCAAGTGTATAGCTTCAGCGGTTAGGTCTGGGCGTTGATAAATCAAAAAATCCTAGATCCCCGTTTTACACCCTTAGGGGTTGAATATAAAAAAATGCGCGAACAAGAGATTGTTTATTTTTAAAAAAGAGTTAGTATGTTGAATTCAATACCTCTCGCCTTAACAATTTGTGAGAAATCAACATTTTGTGAAAAAAGTCTACACCCTCTTTTGACCCCCTTAGGGGTTGAATTTTGAAAAATTCTTTCTTAGCGGATGCCTATACGTCTTATAAGAAACCTACCTGCTAAATTTCATGTTTGTGGGCAGAGGCGGATCTACATAGGGACTAATAGGACTTAAGCCCTGGGCCCCTATTAAGTGCCAAGGGCCCACAAAAATTGAATCATTATCATAAATGTTTAATATTTTTTTATTATAACAATGAGCACTTAAGGTTTAGTATAGTATATATTATATCTAACAAAAAATGGGCCCCATAGGACTTCAATAAGCCCTAGGCCCCGAAAAACCTAGATCCGCCCTGTTTGTGGGCTTTATAGTTCCTGAGATTTCGTGATGAATCAATCAGTCAATGAGTCAGGACATTTCTATAAGTATAGTTATATTTTAACAGCGCTGCAAACATCGAGATGTTACGTACCTGTTCTTTCAGAAGCAGGGCATTAATGTGTCATCCATGATATTTTCCGTTAGAATCTCAACTTGTCAGCGTCGACTTCTGCCATTCACTGCACCTATCATTATGCAGATATTTCAAGTCACTAAGTTCAAAACAAAAACGGTGCTACGATCACTTAAAAACTGTGCAAACTTCCTATTTATTTCACAGAGTTCGCCTTTGAAAATGAATTTGCATATCAAAGAGAGCGGAAATAAATTCACAATAATTAATGAGTGCTTTGTGGATGTAACGATTTTTTCTCAGTAGTCGGTTTTATTCTGTTTTATCAACTGCGAATGAATGAGTTCTTTAAGATTTATTTATTTATTGTAGATTATAGACGCGTCGACAACTCAGGTCATTAGCGTCTTCAACACAACAAAATATAACATATTTGTGTATTAAAATCCGCCAGCCGGCATACACAAACCGACTGGTACGAGCTCGGATCCCTGGGAGCGCTAATTCCCAAAGAACATTAGGAATGCAATTGTGATAACAACTACATCCCAATGCCCCCCCTGGGGGAGAGTCCTTTAAGAGGCGACACTTTGGTCGGTTGCGTTAATGTTTAGCAACGACCTTAAAACATTCATGCTCGGTTGCAGAAAGCATTGTCAAAAAATCTGATTTGACAATGACCTTACATTGTGATCGTAAATTACAATTTTTAAGCCAGGTCGCGTTCGCAGTAAAGTATATTTTATGGGCCATAATAGGTCGAAGTTCTGAATCCCCTGGGTTTGTCTACCAACGAAGTTGGTATTTGATCGTTTTTAGAGTTTCGTACCAGAAAGGAGCCCTATTGTTGTGCCAACGATGTCCGTCTGTCTGTCACAGACCTCTAACTTCTAAGCGAAATGAGATAGGGACTTGAAATTCACACATAATATTATGTATTACCGCAGCCCAAAGACGCAGAGAATAATAAAAGATTAAAAAGGTTTATTTATGGGGGCGCCCATTATATGTAAACGGGGTTCAAAAAACATTTTTTTTGTACCTATTCTTGTGGAGTATCGTTGAAAAGGGCCTTTTGAGAAGAATTATGAATGTGTTTTTTTTTTTATTATATATCAAAATTGTATAGGTTAATTTTAGCATAACTTATATAGTACGGAATCCTACCCTTTGCGTGGCTCAACACGCAGCACTTGGCCGCTTATTTTCATGTTAGTGTCTATATCTATTTATGTTTTCAAAAAACAAAATTTTAAAATCATAAGACAGTAAAACGTATACGTTGACAAATAGTAAAGTCACATTTATAACGGAGACAATCGATAAGTAAGAGTAGAAAGTTATTGACTACCATCTCTCTCTTTAAATAATAACTATAAGCGGCCCGGCCCGGCTTCATCCGGATTGCAATACACTACTCACTCGCTTCGCTCGTTCGCTCCCGGATGGTACATTACTCACTCGCTTCGCTCGTTCTCTCTCGGGTGAATTTTTCCGATGTTTTAATAGTTATTCTGTTAACCAGGGCGGAGACAAATCCAAAATATAAAAGATCATGAAAATCAGTCCAGCCGTTCTCGAGTTATAAGTGGTGTAACTAACCAGCTAACTAACTAACTAACTAACTAACTAACACGACTTTCTTTTATATATATAGATTATTGTAGATACTTAGAAAGAAAGAAAAACATATACCCATTTTGTCTAATTAAAATGCGCCAGATTACGTACCGGACCGAATGTGATTGAAAATCGACGATAACTTTTAAGCCAAACTTTTTAGCTTATTTTTTTCCGTTCGGTTACGCATGTAGAGGTCACGTCACGTCACGTCCAATCGAAGCAATCGACCAGATCCGAGACCAGATCAATACTCATCGAACAGCAGCGGCGTTTATGTTCATAACTATATATGTACGACTGCATACAAGTGTGATGGTAGTCGACCAGACCAGTACTCATCGAAAAGCCCGGACGTGTTCATAACTATATTGTACGTCTACATAATTAATATCGTACGAATATGCAGTCGAATAGCACATCAACCATAAGCAATAGAGCCGGGATTCTTACGTTTTAAATTATTTTTCTCTCTCGAAAAACAGCTTTCTTGATTTAAAAGTCCCCTCTTGTAGAATATACCTACTGTTTGGTTTTATGTTAAAGGTTTCCCTTAGACAAGATTTAATGTTATGTAATATTATTAGCTAAAGATGCAGTCAGGTTAACGTTGTGCTCACAATGTTTGTAGTTAAATACGTGAATATGCAAATTGTATCATTTTATTTGATGTGATCTCTAGTATAGCTTAAGAGTTACAGCGGAATACGAGGCACGTACGACGCCCAGGGTTGGGGTACGTACAGTGTTGCCAGGTCTAGGGAAATTTCCGTAGATCAAAAAAATTTCCCTAGATTTAGGTAATTTTCGTCTGGTTTGGGAAAATATTGTCATTTTTTGCTGATATTTAGGAAAATGTATCAATCCTAAACATTTTAACAGATCAAAGAGAAGCATATCCTAATTATGTATTAAACGAAAAACAAAACTTACATTTTTATGCTAACTTTTTGCGTTAAGAATGGGTATCCCGGTGAGTTTTGCTTTCCCCAAACGATTTTTGAGTCATTACTTATTTGCTTTTATCAAAACTGTATTAAGTAAGGAAGAATTTAAAATTCTGTCATTTTTCCCATTTTAAGATCTCTAGTTAATTACGATAATAATATTGGCATTTAAAAGATAAGTAGGGCTTGAGAATAGCCGAGCGTGTAGCAATGCTGTTGTTTACATGGCGTTGCTATGGTCCCTCTATTACAAGTCGCCAGTTGCGGGGTTCTAGCCCGAAAGCTGGTAAAAGTGTCAATTGGATTTTCAATTTATTTAAAAAAAAAATAATGAATTGAAAATATGAATTGGTGCTAGGCCCAAATAACCTTAGCTGTTGGTGGTCTTTAAAAAAAAATAAAAAAATCAACGAGTACTTTCATAACATCATGGATTGCTAGAATTAATCCTGCCGCAACCCCTTGGCATCCACAATTTTTCTTTTTTTAAAACTGATTTCTTATGTCATCGACAACATAAATAAAATTGACGTCAAAATATCGGTCTCAACGAGTACTTTGATAGCATCATAGGATTGCCGCAACCCTAATTTTTCAATTTCCGGCAGAATAAAAATAATAATAATTGTGACTCCCTATTTCTGATAGAAAAATTTGCTTGTGCAATCAATATACAGTGTGTCCACAGACTCATCATCAACATGGGCATCTCCGTTGTTATGGGAGATAGAGATTTGGTTAAATGAGACAAAATGTGCAGAATCTCCAGTACTACTACCCTACGTAGTCAAACTTTCCATATTTTGCTTGGTTCGCGACCGACAGTTGAAAAACGAGATTTACCCATTTTCGTTGTTTGTTTATAACTCGCTTATTAAGTAAGTTAGAAAAAAAAATATTTTCACTTTCTTAAGGCCCTTTTTTATGAAGATTTCAAATCTTTTTTCATATTTTTATTTAGATTAGATAGATTAGATTTACTCGGGGTGATAAGACACTATATATCTCACAATCACTGCGACCTATAAGATCTTTTGTGAGTCCCCTAATAGTTTATTCCCAGTCGGGTAAAATGCTTTTTATGAACCTTATAACCTTTCTGGGGGCTTCTCTCCATGTGTCTTCAGGCTTTAGAAAAGGCCTGTTAAGATGTTGCAGCCTTTTGGAGAACACTGCTTCACATTCACATAGAATGTGTTCGGCAGTTTCTTTTGCTTCTTTACAGAATCGACAGTTGTCATCCTGGACTTTACCCATTTTTGAGAGATGGTATCTCAAAGGGCAGTGGCCTGTGAGGAGTCCTGTCATTATTCTCAGTTCTGCTTTGCTGAGAATAAGGAGTTCTTTGGTCCTTGTTGTGCTATGCGATATAAATCTCTTTGATTGTTTCAGTCCTGGAGTGGACTTCCAACGAGAGATTTTCTTTTCTTCCTCCCATTTGCGAACCTCTAATTTGATGTGGCTTTTAGAATAGCCACAGAAAGGTTCTGGGCCTATAAAGGTTTTAGTTCCTCCTTCTTTAGCGAGGGAGTCTGCTACTTCATTGCCTTCGATGCCTGTATGCCCTGGAACCCACATTAGGGTTACTCTGTTGCATATTTTTATTTACTTTTATAGTTTTAGAGATACTTGTATTAACTTTGTTTTTTTAAATACACCCATATCTCCCATAACAACGGAGATCCCCATGTTGAGGATGAGTTGTGGACACACTGTATATATAGGAAATTCTGGAACTCTGAAACTATAAGCACATAGTGATCTATTTTCAGCAGCAATAGAAAAAGCATCATTGATCACATACCTTTTTTGTCTCTAGGTACTGTACGAAGCTTCTGTCGAGGCGTGAAGCGTATGCGCAAACATCGAGTAGCTAATATCTGGCGTAGTTTGACGAATAGATTTTTCAACAGTAAAACAAATAAAAAACCTACTGTTGTGGCTTTTTGCAACAACATTACTACTCTGCACTGTCGACACAACATTGTTTTGTTTTGGGTTTCTAGGAACTACGTTTAACAGAAATAACAAGTTTTAATTCAGTTTAAAACCCCGTTGTGCGATGTAATCGAACGTATCGCAGTTTTGATTAAATCTATTGTGTGTTTTGTTGATTTTATTTTAATAGAAGGATAAGCTACAATAATGTTTATTATCATCATAATAATTCTTACATTACTAAAGGCCAGTTTATACAGTGCAAGCTAGCGTGCGAGTTGAGAAAGCCATTTACTGTATGCCAGTCAGATGCCAGTTACTGTCGTGGTTTAAACAGATCGTTTCGAGTTACTGCCTCTGCATTCGAGTTTCTTCAATTTTTTTTTTGATTTTACGGGCCATTCTCCTTTCCCTACCGCAAATTAGGCCGGTAGTTCGCATCCTACTCGCTCAGTTTGAACGCAGAGTTATAGTTATTGGCAGGACAGTGAAGTGGATTGATTTATCACATCACGAGACACTTTTGAAGATCTGCAAGCCGGGAAGCTGGTCAATGAGATGAGAGTATCTACTAGATACTGATCTAGATTCTAGTGTAAACAGCCGAGAAGCGGACTATTTTATTTTCCCAGTTTCCACGTACGGCTACTGTCTACTGGCCAGCCCAGGAACTAGCACTATGTAAACTCGCCTAAACACATTATTGCGAGTGTGGAATTGATTTCTTACTTATATGAAGCAATGTAAATTGAAACTCATTTTAATATCGCTCGACCAATCTGAAGCAAATGGTTGTTTGTGAACAAATGAATGTAACGGCCAACCCTGTTACATAAACAGCACGTAGTATTAAGCAAATTAAGCGATTTATTACAATATGGAGGTATTATTTGCATTTATGTGTAGCGAAAGGCTAAGTATATACATATTATAATCGCCGTACAAACATTGCGCCTATTTGCATGTGTCGACTCAAACAGTGAGTCGAGTGAGAAAGATATATTACTTATGGCAAGTGTACAGACAGAGAAAGCTGCTTCAAAGCATAATGTCAACGCTTTAACTTGAAAATGGACATTATTTACGGATGACAGGTATAATAAATCTGTTTCTCCTCATGCTGCTTTAAATTATGGGTGTCCCGGAAATCGAAATTAAATATTATTTATGTAATTTTGAAATAAATTGCATAAATTCTTCATGATTATAATTTATAATTGAACAGATTTTATTGTTCCAATTGATTAAATATTAAATAAAGGCTGAAACACACTTACCTGTTGCGACACAATGCAACGCAATCCAATGTGTCGCATCAAATCACATTATATTGTACAGATGTACATGACGTGACGTGACGCTACGCTACTTGACGTATAATTTAAGGGAAAAAAGCTCTTTAGTCTGAACGGCATTGGTGTAACTAGGGATTTTTTCCAGGGGGGGGGGTCATGGTCCTTTCAATCTAAGAACTGAAAATCACTATTATGAGATCTTTTATTGTCAGTAATTTAATAGTCATTTTAAATGCCATATTAAAAAAAAAACAGTAAAAGTTGCTTGTCTTGTATGGAGTTTTTATTTTGAGTGGCTATTTTTTAAGTTGGTATAGAAATAAAAATGCAAAATTATAGAATATGGCGCTTGGCTCAAGTTTTGGTACCCCCAAACGGTTACTTTCAATAGTTTGTAATAATTTTAAGTTGACTTTCTTTATTCTTACGTCAGCACTCTGAGTTACATGCCGTAATTATTCTAGGGGGGCCCGTCAACTTCCAGGGGGGGCCTGGCCCCCCTTGGCTACCCCCTAGTTACGCCAATGCTGAACTGTCGACGAGAAAATATCGTCAAAATGGACAGTTCCAACGATTTTGAGGAAGAAATGGAAGAAGTCGAGGCTACAATATTATATGTATTCAGTCTTTTAGTACAGTGTAGTGGCATAATTACAAGAAGCGGAGCTCCAGGTTGAACTAGAATTTTTTTCTAACAAAAAAAGTCATTGGGGCAAAAATTAAGGTTTTAGACATTGAAGTGTTTGTACGTTCAGTGCCAGGATAAAAATCAATGACGCATGTATTGTAAATATATTTGATAATTCTGGAAAATTCAGTCTCCAATCTGTCAGTTATGTCACTGCTTTGGAAAGAAGAGAAATAGAGAATATTACTTTCATAATCATTTTAGAAAAGGAAGAAAATAATAGTGTAGCAAACTCGAAGTTGTTACGCCACTGCCTCCAATAGAGAAATCGAGAAGCGGTGTCTGCTTGCTGAAAAACGAGTAACTGCAGGAATGTTCTAGAGAACGCTAGAGAGAACGAGCACACATTGGGCGTAGGCAACGCAGGTATATAACCAGCGAGTGTGTCGTGTTGAGGGATCAGTCTACGGTGAGTCACGCAAGTAATCAGTTCAACGGGAATCAGTCAGTGTAGATTATACTGTGACAGTGTAAGTGTTGAACGGCGAAATAAATCTGATAAATATAGTGAAATAAATTACTAGAACTAAATAGTCCTGGTGTATAGTCAATTGTATTTAGTTAAGTGTTAATCACTGTTTAGTTATTGTTACTGGTGTTAATTGTTAGAACAGACTTTTCGTTGCTGCATTTATTGTGTAAATATTGTTATTGTATTCTTAATTAATGTAAATCTGGGGCCACGGCAGTGGCCCCCGCCAAGTCGAGCAAACAACAGACGGCCGCTACCGTGTATACCTTTCCTCGAAGCAACTCAAGGCACTTTTCAACTTTCTATATCTCTGTTACAAATGCAAGCAGAAGGCTGAAAATTTCGCTAGAGATTGTACCTAACGGTCTTAAGTAATTCCCCAAATTACAAGTTTCTAATAAATATAGTTCAGAAAATTTCAACCCTCAAAATTGTCTATTTTGTCATCACTCACTCACTCACTGACATAGCGATCATCAAAAAGCTAGGGCACTTCCAGTAGTCCTAGAAAGCTGAAATTTGGTATGCAGGCTGGGTTTCGCGTACAAGTAACGAGAAAATTCAAACATGTGTGATCTTCCCCCTTCAACCCCTAAAAGGGGGGTGTTGCAAATTTCTATAGGTCCTTGGTCAGAGAAAGCTGAAATTTGGTATGTAGGTTAGGTTTCGCGTACAAGTAACGAGGAAATTCAAACATGTGTGATCTTCCCCCTCCAACCCCTAAAAGGAGGTGTTGCAGATTTCTATAGGTCCTTAGTCAGAGAAAGCTGAAATTTGGTATGGAGGCGGGGTTTCGCGTACGAGTAACGAGAAAATTCAAATATTTGTGATTTTCCCTTTCCAACCTTACAAAAAGAACTGAGATCCCATCAAAAATATTCTTGTAAAGAAAAAAAAAAGCCAAGTCTCGCAACACTTTCGCCGTAAAAAGTTTTGAGATCCCGAAAAGTACCAAGTCAGCCATTCTATTACCATTGACTATGAAGTTAGCAAATTACTCGATAGTTGTCTTAAAACTACACAGGTAAAATAAAGAATAATTTATAAATAATATTTTATGACTGTAAACTTGTAGTACCTTTTGAACTTGGCAATCACGTGGCATAGGTGCACTGTGATGAGATATTGTTTTTATTAAAACTTCGCACGGTATCATATATCCTGATGCCACGTGATTGCCAAGTTCAAAAGGTACTACAAGTTTACAGTCATAAAATATTATTTATAAATTATTCTTTATTTTACCTGTGTAGTTTTAAGACAACTATCGAGTAATTTGCTAACTTCATAGTCAATGGTAATAGAATGGCTGACTTGGTACTTTTCGGGATCTCAAAACTTTTTACGGCGAAAGTGTTGCGAGACTTGGCTTTTTTTTTTCTTTACAAGAATATTTTTGATGGGATAAATATTTATTCCGACAACTCAGAAAATAGTTTTGTAACAATAGATTTCATTTGGAATTTTGGATGAAGAGAAAACATTTTGAGTATCTTCACAAAGATGGGACTCACGTAGAATTAATTCGTCGCGCCACCTCTTCCTAAGATTTTTGGCCAGTGCCGGCGAAACGTGTTCAGTCCGGGTGAGTAGTGCAGCGGGGTGGAACTAGATAAGGTACTACTAAGATCCGAATCGGCGTATGTACAACACGCGCGCGGCGCGCGCAATATTAAAAATCGATTACGAACATCATTTTAATTTTTTTTATTTTTCGCTCAACTTTTCAGATGGGTAATTGCTCAGCTACAGATTTTTCAGGTGGGTAATTCTACTTACCGTACCCAACTCTTCCGCCGGCCCTGTTTTTGGCGCATATAGTTTGATCTCTGTAAAATTGTCTTACTAGCTGGAATGTTAGTGGACTTGCTTAATTAAATCAATTTACATTGTCCTACAATGTTAGGAGCCATCAAACGCTTTGAAGCGTTCACACTACATATTGTCGCAACGCTGATTGCGCTGCGCAACGCTATGATAATTTGCAGGCACAAGGGATGTATGTCCTGTTGCGTGGTGTTGAGTAGCGTGGCGTGTGGCGACATGTCTAAACACAGGGTGGTCACTCTGTGGAAAACTGAAAAAATCTGGAAAAGTCAGGAAATTTTACTGGCCAGGGAAAGTCAGAGAAATGTCAAGGAATTTTGTTGTAAGTCAGGGATTTTTGTGAAAAAAAAAGGTCAAGTACGAATCGGAGCTTCGCGCACCGGGGGTTCTGTAGCTAATTATTGAACAAACTTTGGCCGACCAACAATTTAGTGCCTGCGGCGGCATGTGCAAAATCTTTGCGTGGTCGGAAATTTCCCTGAAATATAAACGTAAATTGTTTATTTCTGTATATTTGTTATGTGCGTAAAGTCAGGGAAAAAACTAAAAAAACACCCAGAAAACCAGAAAGTCGGGGAATTTTGTACTGGAGAAAAAGCGGCTACTCTGAAACATTCTTACGAGGAATAATTGGTTATCAGATCCTTGTAGCGTTGCGTTGCATGGCGATGCGTTGCGTCGCGGCAGATAATTAGCGTGGTTCTGCCTTTGAATCTACTGCTTTATAAGCTTCGTAAACTCGTATAGTAGGGGAGACCGGGGTTAGTTGACTATATGGGTAGGTTGACTAATTGCCGATAGTTCCACTATTAAGTATTTGAGGGCACTGCTATCGCGATGTTCAAGAACACAGGAATGAAGTTCATCATTGTACTATGTGCCGCCGTTATAGATATTCGCACAGTGTTTCAAGAAAAAATCAGAAATCTGAAAACATCAGCGATAAGTAATTATTTTTGTTCAAACTATTTGTGTATTATTGTCGAATAAATATAATCTTTCACATATTTTCAATAATATTTTGTGAAAATATGGTAAGTTTTAATATGATTTAAGGTGTATTGTTTTTACCGAAGTCTATTAATTTCTGACGTACGGCGCTCAAAATGTCAAAATGGCGGATGGGGCTTGTTGACTAAGCGGAGTCGGGGTTAATTGACTAAGGTTAATTGACTAGCTTCAATGCACATGTTGCAATAGATGGGCCCACAACAAATGCACCAAAAACTCCAATTTAACATTTTATGTGTGCATTAACTGTGGCTCAGATGATGATTTGTAAACTTTTTATAATTGTTTTTTATTTTGTAAACTTTTTGTAATTGCTTTATATGTGAAATTAAACGTTTTCTTCAATCATGTTATTGTTTTTACCCCTCAAATACATGGGCGCACATACAGGGGGGGTCAGCTGTCCCCCCCGTCTCTATCTGCCGGTGTCCATAATCAAATATAATATAAAAAAAAACCTGTATAGTCAACTAACCCCACCATGCAAGTCAACAAACCCCGCTACCGGGGCCAGTTGACTTACTCTGCTTGCCTGTCTAAATATGGTAAAAAGTTTTATCTCGGTTCGATTAAAGCGATTTAAAAATTAAAATAGAATACCTACCTGAACAAATTTACAACCTTGTGGTACATTTTAATTTGAGAAAATATGAACGGTTAATTTATAAAAAAATCTGATGTAAAAATTTAGTCAACTAGCCCCGGTCTCCCCTAGTCCAGTCACGAGAGGAAGTCCACCTTGCGTTTTGTGCAGCAAATGATTTTATTTTTTTGTGTCCTCAAGCATATTTAAAAGATGTCAAATCCAAGTTTGCGACCTCTAAAACAGGGCGGGGGAGTTTTGATGGGCTAAAAACCACAATTTTTTTGCACTTTTTTCGGTTTCTTGCTTATAACATGGAAACGGCTGGTACTATCGAAAAAATGATCCTATTCAAAATTAAAGGGCACAAAATTTACCTCAAAATATATTAGTCAAGTATGTTTATGTTCCCATTTTTACCGGCTCTACAGAATTTAGAAAATCGCCAAAATTTACCAAAATGAAAAGAAAGCATTTTTTCAAGCTTTTAACTATTGAAAAACTCGAATAGCCTATAACCTTCTTTTGCTATGGCTCCTCTATTACAAGTCCCCAGTTCCCGGGTTCTAGCCCGAGAGCTGGTACAAGTGTCAATTGGATTTTCAATTTATTATTAAAAAAAAAAAAAAAATTATAATGAATTGAAAATATGAATTGGTGCTAGGCCCAAATAACCTTAGCTGTTGGTGGTCTATAAAAACACACAATTTATAACCTTCTTTAATAAACGGGCTATCCAACAAAAAAGAATTTTTCAAATCGGATTGGTAGTTCCTGAGATTAGCGCGTTCAAACAAAAAAAAAACTCTTTTTTTGTTTAAACGCGCTAATCTCAGGAACTACAAGTCCGATTTAAAAAATAATTGTTTTGTTAGATAGTCCGTTTATTAAGGAAGGTTGTAGGCTATTCGATTTTTTTTTATTCAATCCCAAAGGGGGTAAAACGTGGATGTAGGATTTTTTGTTATTACAATAAATCCTACACTCTCGTTTTCACCCTTTCGGAATGAATTTTTAAAAAACTCGTATAGGGTCTCATTGATTACTACTTTGCTTCTTTTACTTACAGACTGGTAGTTCCTGAGATTAGCGCCTTCAAACAAAAAAAGGGCTTATTTTTGTTTTTCGAAGTTTTGTAGAGTCGGTAAAATTCAGAACAAAAACATATCTGACTAGTGCATTTTAAAGTAAATTTTGTGCGCTTTAATTTTGAATAGTACCATTTTTTCGATAGGACCAGCCGTTTTTATGTTATAAGCAAAAAACCGAAAAAAGTGCTAAAAATCGTGGTTTTAAGCCCACCAAAACTCCCCCGCCCTGTTTTAGAGGTCGAAAACTTGGATTTGACATCTCCTAAACATGCTTGAGGACACAAGAAAATAAAATCATTTGCTGCACAAAACGCAAGGTGGACCTACCTTTTTAATCTCTCATGACTGGACTATAGGTATTCTGTGCTCTTATAATCTATTCAAGAATGTACATTGTACAGTGTAGGTACCTAATATAAGCATATCCGACTTTCACAAGGTTACTCGAACCATAGGAGTAATTACTAAATTAGAAATCTCACCAGTTGTTCTATCTATAGTAATGCCACCCGCTAGGAGCACTACAGTCTGCACAGCACTGATTGGAACCACTGTTGTCTTAAAGGCGTCTCTATATAGCTCGACAGCTGTCAACCGAACTGTATAACTTTATCCACTATAGTGACTAACCAATTAGCATGCAGAAATATTAGCAATTAAAATCACTGTTTTTCGGACGGCATTTTATAAATTCACCATCCCCCGTATTATTTAGGGCTTTCTCTAGAGCTCGACATAGACGAACAGATCTTAAAACATGTACGTTATTCAAAACCGTACATTCTTTAACATGCGTTAATAAATTAATTATATCTCCGAGCGAAATTTTTTATACACACTGGACAGATGCGCGCGCGTACATGTGCAATGGAGTCGCTCGTACAAATCTTTTCATATAAATACACACATTTATTATTATTATTAGAAGTATAGGGTCGAAAAGTCGTGTTCGAGATAACGTTAGACTCAAATCCTCAAAATTTAAAGAAAATTGGTTCTAAAGCTTGGAGTTTTTATGTGGGTGTCTGTCTTCCTGTAGGTATGTGCAATGTGCATTGTGTGGAATTTTCTTTCGGTGAGAATAATTTCTGCAAAAAGTAAAAACGCACTGATTTCAATGATTTTTAGGGTTCCGTATCTCAATAAGAAAAAACATTTGTCCGGCAGGTTTTCTGGCTGGCTGGCTGTCCGTTTTTCAAGATCAATTTTCTCAGGAACGGATAGAAATATCAAGTTGAAATGTATATAAAATACTAAGGTCTACGGTCCCTTAAAGTTGTAAAGAATTTAAGCTTCTAGGTCAACGCAATCAAAAGATATGGCCATTTTGTCATCTCATCAAAAACCTATAGGGTACTTCCCGTTGACCTACAATCATAAAATTTGGCAGAAAGCAAGATTTCGGAGCATAAGTAAAGGGAAAAATTCGAAAATCACAAAAAGTAAAAATTAAAGGGGGTCCTATATCTATTTTGATATTCGCAAACTCACTCATCAAAAACCTAAAGGGTACTTCCCGTTGACCATAGAATCAGGAAATTTGGCAAAAAGCAAGGTCTCGCAGCACAAGCAAAGGGAAAAATCTGAAAATCACAAATAATAAAACTTAAAGGGGGTCCCCACACAAAAAACGGAATAACCGTAACATGTAGCCGGTTGAAATTTTCACAGAATATATAAAATAATGTACTACATCTGTTTACATTTTGAACATATGATTGCGTTGACTTTCTACATTGCTTTACTTAATACTTTTGTGTGTAAATATATCTATTCTATGTATTTTGTACTCAGAGTCCTTGAATTTGTTTTTTTTAATTTTGTGGATTTCTGGGGAAAATCTACCAAAAAACCCTGGCGTTGATAAAAGGATTATTATGAAGTAAGCTTTATGAATTTCCACACTTAATTCCAGGTGGGAGACAGCTGCCTTCTGTTGCCTCCCCTTGCGTACGTCCATGCCGATATTTAATGACGTACTTGTCTTCAAGACGCTAATGACCTAAGTTGTCGACGCGTCTATAATCTATACAATAAATAAATAAAGTACTTGTCTTTATACACAGAGCTTGCTCTAGTGAGAGGAAGTACCCTTTTTATATATATTTTTGTAAATAAATAAGTTGTGCAATATTAGGAAAAAATAAATAAATATATAAATAAACTTGTCTTCAGACATGTACGTTCTTCTGTGGTGGATTTAAAACCCAGGCAACCACATTGGGCATAGATGACACCTATGCGACAATGTACTTATAAAGTTTGCGGTAAAATCCCCTGGCGCAGTAGTTCAATAGTCAATTTTACAGCTGCTAACGTTAATCTATATAGTAATTGATAGAGCGAGAGAGAGAGAGAGAGAGACGGCTGTTGTTGTTTTGTTGTACACGCATAAATACAACAGCCGGTATATAATATGTTTAAGTAATTGATTAAGTTTCCATTAATTCAGCGCAACATGAATACGCAACATCGCAGTCAACCCCCCCGGCGACGGAACGAAGGCGACTCCGCCCCGCCCCTCCCCCTTCCACTAAGTGCCCTCATAAGTTAGTTCCACTCGGTAGTAGGTATAATATCAATAATTATGTCATCATCTGTGGTAGTCAAGCTTTTATGTAAATGAGTCAATGTTTAAAAATATTTATGGGACAATACTTACTAATAATATATAAAATGTTAATGGAACCCCGGTCTGTAATTTCGTATACTCGCGGGGTTTTGAAAAGAACGTGTTTCCAAAATTTTTAACACCCTTTTCACTTATATGTTGTATGCAGGTATGCAAAAAAATCTTGCAATTAAATTTTCACCCTCTTGCAAACGTTCAATTGACATGAAACTTTGCAGTCGTATATAGTTTTGCTGACAATACAATATTATGATATTTTGGCTATATAATAATATTGACGCTAATGACCTCTGTTGTCGAGCGTCTATAATCTACAATTCATTCATTTATAATAATATTTGCTTAACAAGTTAGAAGTGCATGATGGTGTCGATGGTGGAGAGTGTCTCCAGTCTTAAAGTTTGAAAATAAAAATAAACATAAAAAAAATAATAACAAGCCGTGAGGTGGGTCGTTTATTAGGACTAAAGTGCGACCCTTGAGCTCCACACGACGAACTTCCCAGTTTGATAAATATTTAATAATAATAATTAAATTAGATATTACACAGAAAAGTTATCATTTTAATCATTAAAACATAATTATTATTTATTTTTAACAATAATTAAAAAAAAAAACGGCTGAACCGATTTTTAATATAAAATTTATGTCGGATCAAAATGACGTTAACACGCCTCGATTGACACCCTTACGAAGTCGATATAATTTTTTTATTCGCGAGATATTGTGTAAAATCTACTTTTTTGGAGGTTATTTGGTTAAGAAAAAAGAACGGCTGAACCGATTTTGAAAAAAATTCTTTCAGATCATATTTACGTTAATCCGCGTCGATTGGCACCCTATAACGTAGTCGATATCATTTTTCATTCTCGAGATTTCGTCTTAGAAAGAAATGAACACATACGTACGTACGTACATACGTACACACACACATACACACACACACATCATTCTAAAAATAGTGTAAAAATAGTGTGGTGACCTTGAAACATAAAAATTTGTTATACATTTTGATTTCGATTTTCGGACCCATTACAATAACTTCCAATGGGAAGTTAATAAATAACGTTTGAAAGCGTGGGTCACTCATTGTACCTATATATTATTTAATTCATCGCATGCCCCACGTTTTTAAATTTGGTCGTGTGTGAGAGCTGTGAGACTGTAATTTCACAAAAGCACTAAGCTATACTTTTGTATCAGACGGTCACTGGATAACTACCTTATTATTGTTTGTTTGCGGAGTAGTGTGTGTGATTTAAATAAAATATTACTCATTCGATTATTCGGTATAAATTCAACATTCGGCTTCGACGATACCTTCGGCCTAATTTTGACCGAAGCCGAATGTTTGGCAGAAGATTAAATTTTTGGTCGAACAGAAGCCGAATATTTTGCCGATGGTTCAATTTTTGGCCGAATGTGACCGAAGCCAAAGATTTGGTCGGTCACTAATTATTAGTAGGTACCTTAAATTTAATTTGATTTCGAATTGGTTTCGTATCGAATCCATAAACGAGAATTATAATTTAAATAAAAAATTATAAAAACCAACAAATTGGCCAGGTTTTTATATTCTTTATTATGAATTTATAGTTGACCACTGGCCAACCCTTAGTTCGACCCTGTTCTTTCTGTGTCGGATGTCCGTGTAGATGATATAAGTATAAATAAATTTAGATATTTTATTTTTAAAATCCATTTGAATCGATGTTTGTTTGCTCTTCGTCTGATGGAACGTCATAGTTTATTTCCTTTGGTAAATGAATAATGATTTATGCTACTTTCAATTGTTTCTCGTTTCTTTGTCTACAAATTGTTTAATGAACGTTTGCCACTTTGTTAACAATGTTTTAATTAAATGTAGGGAACGACGAACACGTCTGTACACACAAATACGCGTACATAATATTACATCTAGGCTATGTGCTTTGTCTGACGTAATAGATAAATGGTATTGTATATTATGCGTTTACTTGAGCTCATAATAATATATTGGATACTAGCGGCCCTGTGCGGCTTCGCTCGGGTGCTATGAATTTATGATCGTTCACTCCAGTTATTATAGCCTATATTAACAAAGAGTGTCTAACCACAATAATTTTATTAATGAATGTACATTTCAAGAGCTATATGCTCCCATCTTCTGCAAATACTGTATTTGTTGAAGATGGGAGCATAGCTCTTGAAATGTACATTCATTAATAAAATTATTGTGGTTGGACGTGACTAAACTCTTTGTTATTAAATTAAACCACAGTACTCTTAATTATTCTTATTATAGCCTATATCTTAAAGCAAAGTATCACCTATCGAACAGTGGAAAAAAAATGAAATCGGTTCAGTAGTTTCTGAGATTACCCCCAATTATCACTCGGGCGAAGCCGGGCCGGTCAGTTATTATAGCTAATATGTCTCAAAGCTATCGAACAGTGAAATTTTTTTAAATCGGTCTTTTGAGATTACCCCCGATTTTCACTCGGGCGAAGCCGGGCCGACCAGTTTCAATTATACATCTAAAGTATAAACCTTTTACATTTCTCGTGAATTAATCTATTTAAACGCGAAAACCGGAGCAAAATTCGTTCAGTATAGTTACGAAGAAATCAGTCTTCTGAGATTACCCCCGATTTTCATCCGGGCGAAGTCAGGTCGGCTAGTTATTATAGCCTATGTTCATCTGCATTGCGCAAGATACCTGTGTGCAAAATTTCACAAAGATTGGTTGAGTATTATTGAGGCGTGAAAGCAGAACAAACAAACTCACTTTCGCATTTTTATCTATAATTTTAGTTCGGATAGAGGAGGATCAAATTAATTGTAGCCATAGGCAATTCTCAGTCGACCGACTGTTTAGTTGCATGAGTGACTACCAAGCAGGGTCGTATGCGCTATGAGCATGACCTTGAGTAGCTATAAAATAGAACCTTCAGCGCCCATGGTGGTGAAAAGCGGAACGTTTTGATAAACTTATAAAACATTGACAGGTTATGTATGTGAAAGCATGAAACACTGCGATATGGCAATGTCATTTGAGAGATGATTGAACACTTTTGTAGCAGACATGGTTATATTTTTCTCGAACAGAGACGTGCTGTGTTGATGAATTGAAAGACTGCCTGCAGCACGAGTATCATAAGTGTGTAATTTAATCATAGTATTTTTGGAAAATATGTTCAGAGGTCTGAGGGAGGCTAAGCCCTCCCAAAATACCGTCAATCTCCCCCTAAAATTGTAAACTAACATGTAAAGATGTCAAAGACCTTTGGCCAGAGACATATTATGATATACCTTGCTCCAAAAATATACAACCAAATTCCCATTGAAATAAAATCTATCTAAAATATAAAAAAATCAACAAACAACTAATCAGATGGCTAGTCACCGATGAGGTAAGGAGCACTTACCATGTTCTCATCTGAGAAAAAAAAAGTAAATGGTTTTGGGAGATTCCTCTTATTTTTCCATTTAGGTACTATTCCTTCAAATAAGGGTAGTTTATAGGTACTGATAAACGAAAATCGAAAATTGTGATTTTCTGGAAAACAGCGTTACGATTTTGTTCATGTTTTGGTTATAGTTAGTGATGAACTAAAATTCGTGGTCTAAATAACCGACATGGGACCGATACGAATCTCGAATCTCGGTCCCGTCTGTAGCACTAAATTGTAACAGTGCAGCCAGGCCCGAATTTCTGCCTAGGCTAACAAGGCACCGGCTCAGCCGCCGAGGGGGCAACGGCCAGGGCGGAGATGGAAATTAAAGGAAAAAAAGTCCAAAAATTTCGTAATATAACCCAATTGGCGACTTTTTTTTGCTAAATTTCCATCCAATTCCATTTTTTCTCCTTTTTTGGGTGGGGTGGGGGGCAACTGTCAAGCTGCTAGGGATTCTGGGTCTTTAAGTCCGGGCCTGAGTGCAGCTTCGCTTGCAGTGGACGCACATATTGATGAAAATTGTGTGAATACAACTTTAGACTAGCACATGCATTGCATAATTGGGAAATAATATTTATTGTTTGGCTATCGAATTACTGCAGTGGGAGCCATTATTAATTTGATTATTTCAATACAATTTAGCATTTAAATAAACAAAGTTGATGCACGTTCTGATGTTTACATAATAATAGATAATAAATTATTATTGTGTATTTACTAAAATGTTTTTAGAATGCAGTAACGTACAGCGCTGACAGTTGGCACGGCGCCCTGAATAACTTTCTCGACTCTCACATTTATATTTTAGGGTTGTAACGAATGTACTTACAACGAATGCGATTGCGAATGCGAAAGAAAAAAGGTGATTGCAAATGCGAAAGAAAAAAATTCGACTGATGACCAGTCCTATACTTCCCACCTATAGTAAATATTTGCAAAAAATGAACACTCTTTTTTTATTCTTTGAAAAAAAGCATGACCCTCTTTTTACTTCCCACCTCTACTATGGTAGGGAAGTAATGGATTTAGTCCGAAAAATGTTTTTCGAGATTTTAACAGATTTCACGTTTTGAGACCCTAGCAATCGTTTAAGATCATTTTCTGACTGATGTCTGTATGTATGTGTGTGTGTGTGTGTGTGTGTGTGTATGTGGTCAATTTTTCGCCTTCGATATCTTAAGAACGGAACAACATATACGGGCATGCCGATTGTTCTATTGTATTTATCAGCCTTTAACTTAGATCTGATTAGATTTTGAGTCAAATCGGTTCAGTGGATCCTGAGATATTCAGAAAAACGTTCTCAATGTCACGTATTAACATAGGTAAAAAAAAATATAAATGAATTCTAGATGTTATAATATGAAAAAAATGTAAATATTTTTTTTCTCTAAAATGTATAGTTTTCGAGAAAAAAAATATTTTACTAAAAAAAATAAAAATTGTACGTAAATCAAGGTAACCATGATTTTTGCTATATTAAGCTAGCCATCGCAGTAGATCACCAAACAAAAAATTCGACTGATGGCCAGTCCTATACTTCCCACCTAGTAAATATTTGCAAAAAATAAACACTCTTTTTTTTTATTCCTTGACTAGGCCTAAATAACCTTAGCTGTTGGTGGTCTTTAAAACACAATTTAATTTTTATTCTTTGAAAAAAGCATGGCCCTCTTTTTTGTTTGGTGATCTACTGATGGCTAGCTTAATATAGCAAAAATCATGGTTACCTTGATTTACGTACAATTTTTATTTTTTTAGTAAAATATTTTTTTTCTCGAAAACTATACATTTTAGAGAAAAAAAATATTTTCATTTTTTTCATATTATAACATCTAGAATTCATTTATATATTTTTTTACCTATGTTAATACGTGACATTGAGAACGTTTTTTTGAAAATCTTAGGATCCACTGAGCCGATTTGACTCAAAATCTAATCAGATCTAAGTTAAAGGCTGATAAACACAATAGAACAGTCGGCATGTCCGTATGTTGTTCCGTTTTTAAGATATCGAAGGCGAAAAATTGACCACATACACACACACACATACAGACATCAGTCAGAAAATGATTGCTAGGGTCTCAAAACGTGAAGATCTGTTAAAATCTCGAAATATTTTTTTCGGACTAAATCCATTACTTCCCTACCATATAGTAGAGGTGGGAAGTAAAAAGGTGATTGCGAATGCGATGAATTATTTTTCAAATTATTTTTATACAATTGATTATTCTAGGGTTTTTTATTGGAAAAGCAGCCGGTTACATAATATTATTTTGCAATATTAAAAAAGTCATTTATTTATCAACCTATGTCACTGTCGGGATTAAAACCCGATTTTTCCACTATCGTGGCGGATGAGTTATCAGTAAAGTCCCGTCTATAATAATTGTCGCAAAACACAGACCGCAAGGCGCGTCTTAAGAGATCGCAGCGCCTCACGCATTGACGTAAAACGCAGATCCCGCGAAGTTAGTTCAAATCCACCTTTTACGGTGCGTTCAAGTCGCGTGTGTTACGTCAGCCAATCAGAGATAGCTCTAACCTCTCTCTTTGTTTTGCAATCTGTATTCCGCGCTCTCTGCAGAACACGTGTGTCTAGTGCAACATATTAAAAATAAATAATAAAATAACATTAAAAAATGGCGTATTGTTGGAACTCGAGCAATATCCGGGAAATGATTCGCTTTGTTAAAGCCAATCCTTTGTTTTATTCTAAAAGTTGCTAGGATTTTAGGGATCAAGACATATGAAATAAACAACTGCTCTGATTGGATAACGCAAGCAAAATGCACTTTTAATATAGACAGCTGACGCAACCTCAACTTGCGTGCTGCGTTGCGTTTTGTGTATTTATTGCGTAATTGGTTCTTGCGTTCTGCGCTTTGCGGCAATTGTAGACGGTATAATATTCGGGTTTGTGTCCAGACAATGACATAGGTTGATAAAAAAATGATTTTTGATGTGAAACATCTTATTCGGGCAGTGAACAGCCGCGTGAGGGGAAATATGCTCCTTCGCTGCTGTTCTCCCCACCACTGCGGCACTGTCTCTCTCTCTCTCTCTCTCGGCTTCCGCGCGCTCGGGAAACCGCGTGTGTTACAGTGCAGTATATAGGATTACGTCAGCATAACAGTTAGTTGCTGCTTTTGAAAAAATATATACTACTACATAGAGAATACCACCGAGTTCAATAACGTTTTTCTTTGATGTTTCACATCTGTCGGGGGTCCCGAGACCTACACCCTTTTTTCTAATAGGTATTGCCAAAATTATGTAGGTAATTGACTGCTTTTCAAATCAAAAACCCTAAAACTGTATTAATACAGCCGCATTAAACTCATATCTAATATTGATTATTACGTTAATAAAATTACAAAAACATCAAATTACTATTATTTATTGAATAATCAGACAATTTAGTAACGTAATAAATGGTTATGTAATATGATCTATAACATTATTATTCCCAATCTGAACCTCAGATGACGCAGACTGAGACACGTAATAACCTGGCAAGTGGCACTCAAAACATTTGCTAATAACATTTGAAATAAAAATCGAATGCGATTGTTAAAAAGTTCCGAATCTTTCGCATATTGCGGATGCGAATGAGGATATTCGTTACAACCCTACATTTATTCTCATAGCGTGTGATTTATAGCATACGCTTCAGTGAGGTCGGTTGCTTAAGCTTCATTTGAACTGCATCTCCTGATTAATAAGTTGATAGCAACTATCTAACTGACAGCTTGGCTCCAGTCTATGTTTATAATAGAGTGCATTTTTTTAAGTGTAACTTCTTATGCGAGTTCGGGCCGTTTAACTTTTGCGTTAAATATTTAACGCTAATGGTGTACAATCATGGCAACGAAAAACAATTTCATATAAATCATAGTACAGAATGATAGGTATATTTTTCTGTATAAATATCAGTTTATAACAGTTAGATAGATTTGTGGTGTAAACAACATTTCACCATTTTCTGAAAGGCGTTCGGCCGGCGCGGTAGAACTATATAACTTTGCACACTTATAAACTTGCTTTCCAAATCGCTGCGACGAGAACTACTGTTTGCCGGGCGACGTTAATACAGCTCAACCGTCGCTGGCCGAACTGTATAACTTTACTCACTTATACAACCTTGCGTTTCACTAATTACTAGAATCATTGTTTGCCGGGCGTATTTTGTAGATTTTGCGTACCTAATTGAGTTTCACATTTGTAGTGTGTAGTGTAACCTGCATGGTCTTATAACTAAATTTTATTTTGTAACCTTTGAGTATTGCATAAGAAGTTGCACTTCTTCCGAGTGTCGCGATAGGGATTACATGGTATTTTAGCTCATTTAAAAAATTTGAAGTGACAGCTATATAAATTATTTATTTGCTTAATTGTGAGGTGACTTAGTGAAATTAGCGATACCACGTGGATAAAAGTGCAGATGGTACCTTAGCGTATACTAAAAAATGTTAGCCTAGGATCCCTCTGGGATTTCTGAAAAACAACTTTTGGTGACTATAAACCACGAAATTTTACCACCTTTTTTGCTTTTTTCAAAATATCTCAGAAACGGTCGACTTAAGCAATTCTTCTTGAAAATGGTCTCTTATATAACAGACCGAAACGTAGTATTAAAAATAAAGTTGGACAGCTATAGACAGTTTTGTGTGTTTTATTTATTAAAGTAATCTTTTTCGCTGTCGGTAGAAGCTAATAAGTGAGTAACTATATATCCTTTAGAAGTTCAGTTGTACCTTTATATTCTATTTTGAACAATTTTCGAATTGTAGAATATGTTTATTATTTACATTTACTTTCATCGGCTACTATTTAATAGTAATATACTATGAAAGTAAATTAAATATTATCTCTAAAATCATCAAAATGCAAAATCAAGTTTACACTGTGTTAGTATTCTAATATAATTCAATATTTTTGGAAAGGTTTCCGTCGATTTTATGATAAATGATGCTCATGTGAAAGAAAATGCGAACATATAAAACATGACAGTAAAAGAAGTAGAGAAAGAAAGGAATACGTTATAGAGAAAGATGGAAGAAGGTGGTTTATTTAGGTTATCAATAACAGTTGTGTGCGAAGGACGGTTTGGAAAAGTCACCCTAGATATTTGAGTGGACATTTAATGGACACCGACCAGATTCTTCAGCGCAAAAACCACTCTATAGTTTGTGTGTTTGATTAACGGTATTATTGTATACAAGGTGGTTTATAACGAGTGCAAAAAGTCGACAAGGGACTGAAAGGGTTATTTCGAACAAAAAAGTCTGTGACGGGGAGCTGGCGACGTTTTTTTCTCAAGTGTCTACTTAAAGCAAAATAATGTTAAAAATACCTGTATACGTGTTCCCCATTTGATAATCTGTTAGTCTGGCAGCCTTTCTCCCTTGCGTTTTATGTGGCAGATAGAAATTAGAGAGGTAAAATATAGGAATCTTTACATTCTTATTATGTCCTTAGACTTATTTATAAAAAAAATTCATGTATCTATCTACGTAAGGTCTGGCATATTTTTACTTCCCACCTCTACTATGGCAGGGAAGTGATGGATTTAGTCCGAAAAAAACATTTCGAGATTTTAACAGATTTTCACGTTTTGAGACCCTAGCAATCGTTTAAGATCATTTTCTGACTGATGTCTGGATGTCTGTGTGTGTGTGTGTGTGTGTGTGTGTGTGTGTGTGTGTGTGATGTGTGTGTGTGTGTGTGTGGTCAATTTTTTGCCTTCGATATCTTAAGAACGGAACAACATACGGGCATGCCGATTGTTCTATTGTGTTTATCAGCCTTTAACTTAGATCTGATTAGATTTTGAGTCAAATCGGTTCAGTGGATCCTGAGATATTCAAAAAAACGTCCTCAATGTCACGTATTAACATAGGTAAAAAAAAATATAAATGAATTCTAGATGTTATGATATGAAAAAAATGTAAATATTTTTTTCTCTAAAATGTATAGTTTTCGAGAAAAAAAATATTTTACAAAAAAAAATAAAAATTGTACGTAAATCAAGGTAACCATGATTTTTGCTATATTAAGTTAGCCATCAGTAGATCACCAAACAAAAGAGAGGGCCATGCTTTTTTCAAAGAATAAAAATTAAATTGTGTTTTAAAGACCACCAACAGCTAAGGTTATTTGGGCCTAGTCAAAGAATAAAAAAAAAAGTGTTAATTTTTTGCAAATATTTACTAGGTGGGAAGTATAGGACTGGTCATCAGTCGAATTTTTTTTTATATAAAGGGGTGACATCACAGGTTCCTAGTTCTATGGGTGACATATACCGGGTGCTGATTTACTTTGCGGATAATAGGGATTTTACCTACATGTAAAATCATGTTTATGAATTTTTCTGCTTCCCTATATAATTTGGTGAAAAAAAACAAATACAAAATTTATTCATAATTAAAAACTCTACCTAACACGCATGTCTGCAAATTACCAATAATTATGAAGGAGCTGTGATAAAGTTTAAATTAAAAATATTTATCAAAATAGCCATGATTTACTAACCACAATCATAAATTGAAACGTCAAAAACACAATGAAAACAATGTGAGTTTGTTGAAGTCATGGCTATTCGGATAAAATATTTTTAATTTAAACTTAATTACAGTTCTTTAATAATTTAATTTGTAATTAAAAGTTGCATATTGGAAATTTGCAAACATACGTGTCAGGTAGAGTTTTTAATTATGAACAAATTTTGTATTTGTTTTTTTTTCACCAAAATATATAGGGAAGCAGGAAAATTCATAAACATGATTTTACATGTAAAATCCCTATTACCCGCTAATCAAATCAGCACCCGGTATATTGTAATTCCAGACCAAAATGTTGATGCGAACACTTTGAAAAAAATTCGACTGATGACCAGTCCTAGTAAATATTTGCAAAAAATAAACACTCTTTTTTTATTCTTTGAAAAAAAGCATGGCTCTCTTTTTTGTTTAGTGATCTACTGATGGCCAGCTTAATATAGCAAAAATCATGGTTACCTTGATTTACGTACAATTTTTCTTTTTTTTAGTAAAATATTTTTTTTCTCGAAAACTGTACATTTTAGAGAAAAAAAATATTTACATTTTTACTTCCCACCTCTACTATGGTAGGGAAGTAATGGATTCAGTCCGAAAACAATATTTCGAGATTTTAACAGATTTTGACGTTTTGAGACCCTAGCAATCGTTTAAGATCATTTTCTGACTGATGTCTGTATGTGTGTGTGTATGTGTGTGTGTATGTGTGTGTGTGTGTATGTGTGTATGTGGTCAATTTTTCGCCTTCGATATCTTAAGAACGGAACAACATACGAGCATGCCGATTGTTCTATTGTGTTTATCAGCCTTTAACTTAGATCTGATTAGATTTTGAGTCAAATCGGTTCAGTGGTTCCTGAGATATTCAAAAAAACGTCCTCAATGTCACGTATTAACATAGGTAAAAAAAAATACAAATGAATTCTAGATGTTATAATATGAAAAAAATGTAAATATTTTTTTTCTCTAAAATGTATAGTTTTCGAGAAAAAAAATATTTTACTAAAAAAAATAAAAATTGTACGTAAATCAAGGTAACCATGATTTTTGCTATATTAAGTTAGCCATCAGTAGATCACCAAACAAAAAAGAGGGCCATGCTTTTTTCAAAGAATAAAAATTAAATTGTGTTTTAAAGACCACCAACAGCTAAGGTTATTTGGGCCTAGTCAAAGAACAAAAAAAAAGAGTGTTTATTTTTTGCAAATATTTACTAGGTGGGAAGTATAGGACTGGTCATCAGTCGAATTTTTTTTCATACTATAACATCTAGAATTCATTTATATTTTTTTTTACCTATGTTAATACGTGACATTGAGAACGTTTTTTTTTTAATATCTCAGGATCCACTGAACCGATTTGACTCAAAATCTAATCAGATCTAAGTTAAAGGCTGATAAACACAATAGAACAATCAGCATGGCCGTATGTTGCTCCGTTTTTACGATATCGAAGGCGAAAAATTGACCACATACACCACACACACACACACACACACACACACACACACACACACATACAGACATCAGTCAGAAAATGATCTTAAACGATTGCTAGGGTCTCAAAACGTGAAGATCTGTTAAAATCTGGAAATATTTTTTTCGGACTAGATCCATTACTTCCCTACCATAGTAGAGGTGGGAAGTAAAAATTCTTGAACATCACTATTTCTATAATAATAAAAAATATAACAAACGAGTAGTGACGAAATTGTTTAAAGATTACAACATTGACTCAATAATAGGTTCAATTTGATACTTAATTAAAAAAAGCGTTATATTATTACATAAAAAATTTGTTTAATTTCTACTTGCCTGCACCTATAAAGGCTCAGACTTACAAACTCTCAAATGGGGAACACTTATACAGGGATCGTTAAGATTATTTTGCCATACGTAGACACCTAAGAAAATCCGTCGCTGCCTCTTAGACTAATAATTTTTGTCCTACCGACTTCACTTATGGAGTGACGGGATTTTATAGGTGTGTTTAATTTTAACAAAATGTGTAGAATCAATCGTGATAGCTTTAAAAATAGATAAGCAAGCATATTTTTAAACTATTAGGTATATAGCCCCATAAATAAAATAGATAGGACATACCTAATATATAAGTATTTTATATATAGACCTTTTTTTAAAAAATATCTTTTCCATGTATCTACTTTTTCCACACGTTACAAATTATCTTGTTTACCTCCGTGGTGTTGATAAAAGTCATTAGGGAAACAAAATCGGTTATAGTTCATCCTGAAATAGTGTAGAGTAATAAATGCAATATACATTTGATCAAGTTTATTTCCAGGGGGTTTTATTTATAATAAACAAGTTCTAGCTAAATATTGATAGAATAATAATAATTTGTAAGAAATAAGCATTCCTTTCGTCATAATAAAAATGATAATAATTTATTCAAAAGATCTTTATATAGCCCAAATAATTAATTTATAGCAAATAAACATTTCTTTCACCAGCTAGAATTAAAAAGATAGTGATTGGGTTCTAGGTGCGACTACAGACGGTCATTTTTTAAAATCACTGTCTTTAAATTCAGGGGACCTGAAATCTTGTAAAATCATCACAAATTTTTGCACAATTACACGACTTCCCCTGTATACTTCGTTTAATAAGTAATAATTTATTTGTATAGGAAATATTTAACGAGATATTTATTTGACTGAGTCGATGTTATTTTTCATTATTTGTTGTATTTTGTACAGAATTTTGTATAGATTCTATTTCTAAATATTTGAGGAGGAAAAAGTCAACCTTCACATTATTTATCGCGACGATAAATCCACTGGTGCAGACAATAAGTTTGTTATCTTCTCTCAACGCTCGCGCCACTAACTTTTACAGCTATTAATTCCTTACATTGTCTCTATAAGTACAGCAGTTACGTGCGTCCCATTCAATTCTGTCTGTAAATAGGCAATAACTCCGCCAGCTCGAACATAATATATTTGGGGCCAAAATGTGAAATCACTTAGGTAGGTACGTCAAATTTTTGGCATTTTTTAAAAATTGTGTTTCAAAGACCACCAACAGCTAAGGTTATTTGGGCCTAGCATAAATTCATATTTTCAATTCATTATTTTTTTTAATAATAAATTGAAAATCCAATTGACACTTTTACCAGCTCTCGGACCAGAACCCGGGAACTGGAGACTTGTAATAGAGGAACCATAGCAACGCCATGTAAATAACAGCATTGCTACACGCTCGGCCATTCTCAAGCATGACATTTTTTAAAGTGATACTTTATTAGCCTTGTTATTTTCGTTCGATTACGCATGTCAATCGTCACGTCACGTCACGTCCAATCGTAGCGATCGACCAGTACTCATCGAAAAACAGCGACAGTTATGTTCATAACTATATTGTACATGTACAATATAGTTATGAACATAATATTCGTCCGACTCGCACTTGACCGGTTTTTTTTGAAGTTATACTTCTTTTGGCGCGTTATGGAAAAATTGAGAGTGAATTTTTAGGATGCGCGCGCATCGCGTCACGAAAATCTACGGTATGAAGTTAGTCGTTAATAAAACTTCAACTAGAGTCGTTACACCATGTGACAAGAGCGTTTTCAGTTTTGAATAATATTAATAAAAGCTATTGCTTTGCAAATACTCGTTATGCCTTTTCATTAAATATGAGTTCGTACTCGAACAACAGTGCATTGTCATCTATACTTACTCCTCATTTGCTGCATAATATAACTAGTTCGCCTTAATTGAACTGTCAAAATCACTGTCAAATAAAAAAGTGAGGTTACAGTAAATACGAATAAAAATTATATGTGTATTTAAATTATTGAGGTTAACTGAGGTAGTTATGTATTAAATGTTTTACACTATAATTTAGAAATTATTACATTTTACATTATTATTTAATAAATAATAATTAGGTATCGCCATATATTACAATATAAATTTTTTTCAAGGTATACCTAATCTTTTGCAGTTTTTTTAATAAATAATTAGATATAAATATAATAAATAAATATATTTAATAAATTAATGATTTATTAAATTAAATTAATTTATTTAATATCTTTATTTTATTATTTTATCGTCTTTTTTACAAACGTTTTGTACTGGCACGCAGGATAAAATTTTTGGAGCTATTTTTGTTTTGTTGCTTCTGATGTGCGTACATAGTAGGTACACACACACACTCTTTTTTTTATATTATGAAGTATTAGAAATACTTTGTATTTTGTCCGTCTTGTGACTTCTTGTGATTTATCATTACGCGTTTCAGCAACGAGTTGCCATCTTCAGGTGTGGTTGATTATTTTTTTAAAAACACACATTGAGTATTCGTAACACTATATAATATTATATAGTGTTACGAATACTCAATGTGTGTTTTTAAAAAAATAATCAACCACACCTGAAGATGGCAACTCGTTGCTGAAACGCGTAATGATAAATCACAAGAAGTCACAAGACGGACAAAATACAAGGTATTTCTAATACTTCATAATATTCATATAGTGACTTGGAGACCCAACACTCTAAAAATGTATCTTTTTTTTCTTTTGGTGCACAGATCTATAAACGCGATGTATGGCAAAAAACGTTCCACGTCTCTTCCAAGATCGATATAATATGAATGCATACATTACTACTGTAACGAAGTGCAAATTAAAATTACGTCTCGTGTTTCTTATCTTTCCGCAGTTTCGAGGGTCTCATCAATCACGCCCAGACTATAAATCGTGCCTCGTCCCTGAAAACACGCTGTATTTCTAAACATATCTTTGTAGAAATAACATTAAATATTAAAGTAGGCAAATATTGACTTTGGTACGTTTTCAATACTTTTATACAATATTGGATTTTTCAACCATTGAAAAGCTTTATACAAAAGAAAAGTCTAAACTAGTATACTGTGTGCTCAATAAATTCATGGATTAGGTATATAATTCGTCGATTTAGTACTTCCGTTTATAATTCCGTGTTTCTGAAGTTCGTGAGTGTATTAACCTGTAGATTAAATTAAAGAGCTTCGATTTTTTGGACTTCTTGAATGCATTATATTTGAAAAGTGCAGGGTGTTTACTTTTTATTATATTTTATAACTAAAACTAGGTAACCATCATGTTGAATTGTAAATTATAGACGCTCGACAACTGAGGTCATTAGCGTTAACCATCATGTTAACACTCACAATGTAAGTATATAAAAAGAAAGAAAACACTGTATAACTAGGTAATTTTGAAGATATGAGTTGTAGGGAAAATCTGAGGATTTTTTCAAGATTTTACTAGGGAAATTAAAGTTTTGCACCTAGTAAATGTTAAAATTTTATTTTGTTCCTTCCTTTAAACGCTTAAGAAATCGGGGTTGGGGACAAATTCCACAAAAGTCAAACATTCATACCGCGGCTAGCTTTCTCAGCGGCGTCGGGCGTGAGATTAATTTGACTAATAGACTAGAGCTGAAGCCTTTGAAAATGGTAAAAAGTGAAACAAAATTATAGTAGGATGAAACCCATTGGAAAAGGAAGAGAATAGAACAAAAATGAAAGGAAAAATAATTTACGGGCGATCTGAGGCCGGGAAGTGGTAGGGGGTGGGTTTTTAAGGGTAAAAAACGGTTTATCTCGATTTTCGGCAAAACTACAAGTCCTATGGAAAAAAGTTTAATCACAAAGTTGTAGGTAATAAAAAGATCTACAACTTTTGTATCACACTTTTTTCACATAACCTCAAAATTTATGTAAAAAATTCAAATAACCAAGTTTTTGGTTTTTTATTTTTATCTTTTACAAAAAAAATTTTTTTTCACGAAATTTGGTGAAAACTTACCTTTTTATGTCCCAAACACATTGTAATTTTTTTGATTTAAAATATTTATTTTTTCATCTTATTTTGACTTAATATCGAAAAAGCACCCTAATTTTCAATCGAAAATTCTCACGTCAAAATATCTGCTTTTTTAAAAAAGTCGGCGGGCTTTTTGTTCGTTGAAATATCTACTTTATGATGGTGTAAAAAAAATATACATTACTACGGTAAATGTTCTCAGAAAATGCAAAGAAACGAGAAAAAAACTCGTATCCGAAATTTTTTTTTTAATCATTATGTACAATTTTGAAGTATTTATTAAAATTTACACTTTAATTACTCGTTTATTTGCATTTTCTGAGAACATTTACCGTAGTAATGTATATTTTTTTTACACCATCATAAAGACGATATTTCAACGAACAAAAAGCCCACCGACTTTTTTAAAAAAGCAGATATTTTGACGTGAGAATTTTCGATTGAAAATTAGGGTGCTTTTTCGATATTAAGTCAAAATAAGGTGAAAAAATAAATATTTTAAATCAAAAAAATTACAGTGTGTTTGGGACATAAAAAGGTAAGTTTTCACCAAATTTCGTGAAAAAAAATTTTTTTTGTAAAAGATAAAAATAAAAAACCAAAAACTTGGTTATTTGAATTTTTTACATAAATTTTGAGGTTATGTGAAAAAAGTGTGATACAAAAGTTGTAGATCTTTTTATTACCTACAACTTTACGATTAAACTTTTTTCCATAGGACTTGTAGTTTTGCCGAAAATCGAGATAAACCGTTTTTTACCCTTAAAAACCCACCCCCTACCACGTCCCGGCCTCAAATCGCCCGTAAATTATTTTTCCTTTCATTTTTGTTCTATTCTCTTCCTTTTCCAATGGGTTTCATCCTACTATAATTTTTTTTGGTTTCAAAAATTATCGACCCTGGTCTATAATGTCGGGTTTATCGTAAATTTTAATCACGCTATGTTAATTCGCTGTTATTT
Organism: Mongoloraphidia duomilia; assembly: GCA_039654895.1. Lineage (NCBI taxonomy): Eukaryota > Metazoa > Arthropoda > Insecta > Raphidioptera > Raphidiidae > Mongoloraphidia > Mongoloraphidia duomilia. Next base: position 21,061,214 of record CM077525.1, on the reverse strand, counting down.
CTATGGTTACTTCGTATGTTTTATGCGTAAAAATTTACCAGTGATTAACAAAACAGTGTGTTAAGTGTACGATAAACCCGACATTAATGTTTGGAAACTTTCAAAATAATTTCGAGAATAAGCACAATGGCAATATGGGGCTAAAAAACCCAACTACCTACCACTCGACATTTAAGACAACTCACAACTGGCATCAAACAACAACAACAACAACAAGATCACTGCAACCGTTGACAACAATAAAAAATGATCAGTATCGAAATCACCGAATAATCGACCTAGTGACAATGCCGTTCCATAGCTCATACAAACCTCCACCAGGTCCTAATCGGTAAAGTTTATAGTTATTATTAATAATAATAATAGATTGAAAATATTAATTGGTTCTAGGCCTACATGAACCGCCGCACGCGATCGACGACGTGCAGTGACCTCACGGCGTGTGCGCTAGACGTCGCCGGTGACGTGCCTATGGTCTCTCTGAATTGGCAGTCTTGTCAGTCTGCCACGCGCGCTTCACTTATCATTAGGTTTCTCCGCAGTTTGAATAAATAAAAAAATATGAACTTTTTTACTTTTGGAGGAAAAAGAAGAAAACAATGAAGTGATGATTTGTCAAAAAAAAAGACAAAAAGCACGTGAAATGTTCCAAAAAAGAAAAGAAGAAAAAACGTTCCACAATTATTATTTATTTTTATAATTAGTATGTGACGCATCATATAGAACCGAATTGCTTTAGACTAGTTCGATCAGCATCTCGTCATTTCTTTTAGTAAAAACCATTGTTTATACAACCACACGTCGCGCGTCTACACGTCGCTATACTCCGAAATGATAGCGACCGACGCGTGCAGCGGCTGACTTTTGCCGGTCGAAATAAACGTCGCACGTGACCGATCAGACAGACCAACCCTGCAGTGTATTTCCCATATTATACCATTCGTACGTCGGCGACCGGCACGGCTGTTCAGAGAGACCAGCGCCTAAAAAGAAACCGAATCGAATGTTTGGTGTGCTACGAATATAAAAAATGTGTGAAAATACAAATCAATCATAAAGCATGTTATTCGATACCTACCGATAATATGGTGTAAATTTCAAATAATATGTAGTGCGATTGTTGTTTGCCCTATATATTTTGTGTTTGAAAATGTAAAAAAAAGTTCGATAATGTTCTTTTTTTCAAGAAAATGGAAATAAAATATTGTTTTTATCTCATTCTTTTAAATCATATAAGTATTTCAAATCTTCAGAGACGTGACCCTGATCTTTTATCCCTTGTACTCTTTTGTTTTCAAGACGATTTCGCTATTCCTAATATTGTACTGCAGGTACAAATATGTTCTGTTGTTATAAGAACAACAAGATATGTTGTCGAGTAGTACATGAGCTTCCAAAAGTACTTTGGGAGAACGCGGAGACATAAATTTTCATTACCGAACAAAGATAAGACGGAAAGGAGAGGTTTATGTCAACTTCTCTATATCAGAAATGCGATCTGAGAGCATGCGTTGTTGGATTTAAATACAAGATTCGGATATGATTTAAAGCCGATTTTTAACGGGCAACTAGGTACAGCTTTTAACAACTGATCAGAGTGAGATTATTTCATATAATATTGGTTTTTGTAATTTTATAAAAAAATAAAATTTGTGTTTTTTCATTTTTAAAAATTCTTCCCCTGCGAGGCGAAGCCGGGCTGGTGATGTTTATAATATTAGTAATATTCCGCCAAAATGCTAAAATGTAAAAAAATTTGCATGCATACGTTTTGTTACTATCCCACAGGATATATCCCCCCGCGAGAAATTCTTCCCCTGCGAAGAGAAGACACGATGGTGGTGTTTATAATACTTATTAGTAGGATTCTGCCAATACACTAATTTTTTCCGACTTAATCGACAAATATCATCATATTAACATTAGCTAAATTGCACAAAATATTCATAAATTATATATCTAAATCTTTCTCGTGAATCAATTTGTCTATTGGTGAAAACAGAATGAAAATCCCCACAGTCGTTTCTGAGATTAGCGCGAACATACAGATAGACAGACTCGGCGGGGGACTTTAATTTATATAATATTGTTACGGATCACCCTGTATATAAACGTCAGGCAAGAATTCCGAGAAGCGGTGTCTACTTACTGAATAACGAGTAACTGCACGAACATTCTGGAAAACGCTAGAACGCGCTGTGCTTAAGGCAACGCAGGTATATAAACAGCGAGTGTGTCGTGTTGAATCAGTCAGTGAATGGTGAGTCGTGCAACCAAGCGGATCAGTGATATAAATATTAGTCAATCAACGGTCGAATTAGTCAGTAGAGTGATATAAATAGTGGAGTGGATATAAATGAATAGTACTGAAGTAACCGAGTAAATGACCGACATAAATAAACGTTAGAAATAAATCTGATATAAATTCACCTGATAAAATAAATATTAGTGTAGTCAATTGTATATAGTTATGTGTTGATTGTTAGAACTGACTTTTGGTTGTTGTATTTATTATTGTTGTGTTTTTAATTATTGTAAATAAATATTTATTCGGCCAACTCAGAAAACAGTTTTGTAACAGTATGTAGTGATGTTCAATTTTCTCCTCGAAATACGGCCAAATACAACGTTTTTATCCGTTTTAAAAAACACACTTCAGTGTTCAAATGTTGAATTCTAGACTTTTCAATTTAACTTTACACCCCCTTTTGATCCTGTAAGGGGTTGAATTTTGAAAATCTGTTAAACACGGGTTTCCTTATATCTAATTATATATTTCCAAAATATAAGCATTTTTATTAAAAAAAAAATTGCAACCCCTTTTCACTTCCTGAAGAGTTGATTTTTAAAAAACGCTCGAGCATGTATTTTATTATTTTTAATGAAGAGTTCGTATGTTGAAATCAAAACTTCTTACTCTATTTGGGAGATATGAACCAATGTGTCAAAAATTCAATACCTGTCACTTTAACGATTTGTGAGATATGAATACTTTGTCAAAAAACTCTGCACCTCCTTTTGAGCCCCCCCCCCCCAAGGGTGAAATTTTTTCTTAGAACGTCCTAACGTCACAAAAATAAGCTACTGTCAAAATTTCTATAGCTTCAGCAGTTTGACCTGGGCGTTGATGAGTCAGTCAGGAGTCAGGACTTGTTCTTTTATATATAATATTGTAAAGATTTTATACTTTATAGTGAAGACAACCAGTAGTATATTTTAACAATATAAAATTTATATCTCCTTCGTACAGTAATGAAAGCTTAACATAAAATATACTGCTTTGAAATTATAATTGAGTGATTAAAATCTTAAGCTACAGAGCTTTGATATAATCCTACTTCGCTAATTGTTTTTTTCTGTTCGTTATGTTGACAGCTTGTCATCCCAAAAGACTGGACAGCTTGTGGCGAAGGCCCACTCCTGTCGTTGTGTAAATTAAACTTATAATACAGTGGGGTCTGTTCAAGATTTAAATGGCAAAGTATGGAAAAACTCACAATGTAATGAAATATTTTTTTTAAATATTTTTTTTTTCAATTTTGCGAACTTTCGGCCTGGCAGGAGAAAAAATAGTATGTGCAACACGGGAGGAAATGGTAGCACTTTCCTCCCTTGTGGCACAATGTACTATTGCCATCAGTTTCGATTTACATACTTACGGCTTACATACTTGAAATTGTCTCGAATGACACGACGAACAAAATTCAGTCATCGACGTACATTTCATTAAACACGGATTTACTAACTCTTCAACAGGCGCGAACCTCAAACGTTAGTTTTTTTTTTGTTAAGGTAATTTTTTTAATTTTTAGAGAAGGGTCTCAAAATCATATTGCGCTTAAGGGCACCCAAATAGTCAATCCACGACTGAGACGATTTTCCACGGCGGAAAAACATGCTTTTTTAAGGCCCCCAAGAGCCAAGATTATTTGGCCGTAGTACTAATATTTATATTTTTTAATAATAAATTGAAAATCCAACTGATACTTTTATCAGTTCTCAGATTAAAAACTGACATGCTCGGGTATTCTCCTTCCCTAGCACTGGCTTGTTAAGTTGGGTAGGTTAATTCCGAAATTTTCTTTTATTATTATAATTAAAACATATTTTAAAAAAATCGAGCATTATTTTTGCAGAGCAAGTACCTAACCAAAAAAACTATTCGACTCAGATTTGATCAAGTCTTTTTCTGTTTCTTTTACTATTCGATCGATGCTCGACATTGCTCTAATACTCGCCCATCCCGATTCATCATTCGTAAAGAATATAGATCGTCCACGATAGAAGCAGATTCATTGTTTTTTATACGACCTATTACAGTGTCATTGTCTCAGTCGTTCTTGTATTATCCATTCCAAGGCTAACTCAATCAAAATCTGATTACTAGTGATGCCTTTCATTCATTATAAACCAATTTCAGTTAATTGCTATTTGATAATGTCGTTTCGATGGAAACAAATGAAGTACGTTTCTGCAGAGCGCATGTGTAGCTATCGCTAATAGATTATCGATTACGAATTACAACTTTAAACAGAAAAACAAATAAACAAGTTTCGTACATTAAACAAGGGTGTAATATTATTATTATTTAAAAAAACAAAACAGTACATTACCTCATCGTCGAACTCCGCTTCCACCATCTTTACCGGTTGCTATGGATACACTTGTTGATGAAATCGAGCTCTTCTTTCTCTCTCTTGTTAAAAGGCAACTCTACTTCTGTTCGTTTGTTTTTTATCGTATACACACATTTAGAGAACTTGTAGTTTGCAACTTTTAAACTCACTGTGTCACATTATTTGATGTAACTGGAGTCTTTTGTTTTTTTCTTTCTTGCTCGTCGTCGATTGTTATTTTATCGTATGCAGTTCTTTTTATATAACAGCAGTTCTACTTCTACACTTGCCAGGTTTTTAATTATTTATGCATTATGTTTAAGTTGCGTTATTTTTATAGCACGTATTTTTTAATGAAATGGATTTCTTGTTCGAAAAATAACTGAAAACAGAAAAGGTCGATTTTAGGAACAAATTAACTTCCATTTAATTTTAAAAAGTAAAGACATTTTTAACAATTTAGGTACCTATGTAATTTTTTTTCGAACATTTTGTGGAATAAAAATGTTGTATGCAAATTTTGGAACGGTTCCAAAATTATAAAACATTCTTATTTTACGAAACGATTTTTGAAAAAAATATTTTTGCAAATTTGAACTGGCTTTATTTTTGCAATTGAAAACTCAACAAGCGTAAATTTTTTGGATTTTCAAATGCAAAATTCTGCGATATGTTGATATTTGCACAGACATGAAAAATCTAGTCGACTAAAAACATGCTACAGTGATTCGGTGAAATGGCTCAAAAATGTGAGGAAGTGTGTTGCGGAAGTTACGCTAGTGGCAGGCAGTTCGAACATACAGCCTATACTTCTGCGCCCCAAGTGTCACACAAGAAACACGGCTCCACTACATCAGTTATATTTAACTTCATTGATCGCCTAGCTGGGTCTAATAGAGAACCTATCATATTCTTATTTATACTCAATTTAGATTTTGGAATTATGTATTCAGACCTTTTTTTTTATTTATTATTATTATTTTTGTATTTAAACATTGCACTAGAATGCATATTTATGTGTAAATTTCAACTGTAATTGGGGTGTCTACCCTGTTGTTGAAATAAATAAATTAAATTAAAAATTAAATTAAATTAAATTATTCTCTATATAGGTACAGTGTTTCGTCCAGTTGATTTTTTTTTAAATAAACATTTTCTATTAATTTAGTGATTTCATAATATTACACAATCTCTTAAGAGTATACCAAGAACTCATTGTTTTTTGCTATTTAGAAGAATATTAGACCCTGCTTAATTAATGCTTCCAGCGAGAAATTAGAGGAATTCGAATCTCGGCATTCGCATGTAATTTTTCTCAGTTTTCGCCCGCAATTTTGGTCGCTTTCACGTCAATTTTACTCGTAGGTTCGCTCGCGTTAATGTTGATTTTGACGGGAACTATCTTAACCAGAGAGTAGTCGATTAAAAAATGTCCTATACTTTTACTTAAGGATCTATAATAGAAAATGTACCAAGTTTCATCAAAATCGGTTCAACCGTTTTGCTGATACAAACAATATTCTGGGAACGCATTCCTCACTCTAGATATCATACAAAATATCCAAAAACCCCGAAAAACTCTCAAGCAAACTAAGTTATTGACAGAGGTTCCATTACAGTTTTATTTATTGGTATTAGTATTGTTTTTGTTTTGTTTTGTTTTTTTAAATTTATTTGCAAATTTAATGCTCAACGTTTTGTATTAGCCCTTGTAATTTATTCTATGTAACATTAAAGGATGAACATACTGTATAATAATAATTAACTTTACAGTATGACCTACTTGTTACTTATATGTAAATAAGAACCTCACATGTATGTATGTATTATGTATCTATGTACTGTGTGGCTTTTGAATTCGGTCGTTGGTTTTGTATTCAGCATCCGTATATAAAGCTTATATCCGTATTGTCGCAAATATAATAAATGTTGTAATATATATATTGCATAACATACAAACCACGTTTCTACAGTGAACTACGTTCTGCTACTATGTAAATGTTTCAATTCATTTCGACCTCGTTGTGTGGTTCCACCGTCGATTAAATTAACTAACGGTGACGTTAACCCAACGGAGTAGGAATTTCGAGTACATAATCGATAAAAAAAATATAACTAAAATAAAAACTACTCAACCGATTTAAGTAAAATGTATGTTGGACCACCCTAAAGGTATGTTCTATTAAATAAAAAAAAGAATAATCAAAATCGGTTAATAAAAGCAGGAATATGAGGTAACATACATAAAAAATTAATTAAATGAATGCACAATGACTGCAAACAGTATATGAAGACACCTGTTGTAAGAACAATGACGTAACACAAGGCTGTAATCAGGAAAAATTCATTAATTCAAACCTATGTCACCGTAGGGATTCTAACTCTAAACTTTCCACTATCGCGGCGGACTGAGTTGACATTACTCACACAGTGACACATTTTCAAACAATCGACTTTCTCCCTTTAAAGCATTCTGTCACAGAAAAACCACTACATGCGAGAGTCAATATTCCAACACCACTGCTAGACTACAACCGACTCAACATGTAAAGTAAACACAACAGGTGAATACAAAGATGAAGTATCCATTTTTAATAACACCAAGACATGATAGAATTTCTATCAAATATCGAGGCAAATTAATTGGAACAACACATAATCTGAGGTTGGATTATAACACATATACACAATAAATACACATTTAACACGTAAGTCGTGACCAAATACATAATTAAATGAATGCATAATGACTGCAAACAGTATATGAAGACACCTGTTGTAAGAACAATGACGTAACACAACGCTGTAATCAGGAAAAATTCATTAATTCAAACCTATGTCACCGTAGGGATTCTAACCCTAAACTTTCCACTATCCACTGTTTGCAGTCATATATGCATTCATTTAATTATGTATTTGGTCACGACTTACGTGTTAAATTTGTATTTATAAAAAATTAACTTTGTTGTTAGAAAAAAAGAAACTACTGAACCGATTTTAGAAAAAAATATATGGGACCATTTCGTAAGCATTCTGAACCCAACGGCGTCGAAATTATTCAAATCGGTTAATCCCTCGCGAAGTTAACATCACATAAAAAATAATAATATACATGTCGAATTAATAACCTTCGTTTTTTTGAAGTCGGTTAATGAAATCGTAATAGCACAGTACACTGTAAAAAATGGATGTAAAAATACTTTGAAAGTTAAGGTAGAATTCGCTTGATTTTCTAAGTGATTTTACATTATTATTTATTTTTACACAAAAAACTTAACTTCATAAAAACTTGGACTTTTACTGTAAGGTTAAACAAATTTGTGATTTTTACATAAAGTAAATTAAAATTACATAATTTGTGTAATATTCCAATAAAGTGTGTAAAAATTACAAAATAAAATGTACCTATAGTTACATATATAAAATGGATGAATACAAAACAAATTAATGTAAAATTAGTAACCACGCATGCGCAATGTGTTTTTATGGAATCTACGCGATGTGCAGGCGATACCTGTTTGCGACGCCATTGTCTCTTTGTGTGCCATTATCAGATTAATCGCTGGCTACAAATGGACCATCGATAATCTATGTAATCGACCTTCTCATTTCTTACAGTTTAGGTTAAAAATTGACCCAAGTATTCAAATAATTTTTTTTAAACTGAAAATGTATAGTTATTAGTACAATTTGACTAAATTACTGTAGGTATAACATATTAAAGGTTTCGCATTTTCCTATGTCGGCTTCAGCGTTTTTCAGCGCATAAAGGGCCTTAAGTGATATATTTTGAAATAAAGTGAGTATAAATCAATATTCATTTAGATTCAGGGTGCATCCAGACTCCAGAGCCTTAAGACTAATGCATACCTCGCCTATCAAAAACAAATTACAACTGAAAACTTAGTTAATTTACTTAATTGAATATTGTATTTAATTACTACAGACAAAAAACATACAATCTGAGTTTTAATGCACTTCGCTGTATTACGCTTTGTTCAAATTGAAGGTTTGTGGAATACTTCGCCGTGAAAATCGATCTATATCGAAATCAGACCAATTAATAACCGTATAATGGCATCTATAAGAGTTCAAAGACTACGAACTTAAAGGGTAAAATAATGAAAGAGTGGTTGAACCGAAACAGCTTTTAATCCAAATATTAATCTTTTACTGATTCGATACAAAAGGAATAATCTGCCGCAGTTCGCTGTCACACAGAAATAATATACAGTATGTACACACGTAAGGTGTACTACATAGGACGTTTAGCATTGGGACAAAACGAATAGATCAAAATGAGCCACGACTACATTAATTCTTTTTTGCCCTACCCACTACAAAATAGCTACTTTCGATGCATGTATACCGGTCTGCAATGAGTAATTTAACTTGCAAGCGTACCGAAAGTACTTTACTTAACGCACTAGTTCGGTAAGTAAACGGTTGCCATGGCAACGTTTGTTTATTCGCTCTATCCGCCTGCTATTCCATAATCGCGACCTTTACGGCCTACTGTAATTAATGCAAAGATGGCGACTCAAATGAACTGTAAAAATGTTTTGAAAACAAAGTGAAAAGTTGCTGTTTTGCAGTGAGTGTGGCAAAAAATACCATATAATATATTTGGTGCGTAATTGTATTATGACTCGTGTGACTGTAAAAACTCGATATCGTCCGTTTTTTAAATATTGTCATCATATCGTCAGTAATATACTCCATTACGCATCTAGATATACAATCTACTATTTTATGTAGGGTTGTTATGGTAATTTTTAATAACTTGAAATTTGGCTATTTATTTCCCTCACTCATTAGATATTTTTTTCAAAATGAATGTGTGTTCACCGATGAAACAAAATTCAAATTGTTACATGGAATTTAAGTGGAAATAGCATAGAAATATCATAGATAGAATAGGGAAGTCACCCAAAAAAGTGTGGATGCAAAAGTTAGAGATTGAGAAGAAAGTAGTTCTTCTACCTTTTCTATCACAAATACATAACCATGGTTACAGATGTAAACTAATGATTCCTGCTAAAAAATTTTTAATTCACAAATGCGTCAGAAGACAAGGAAAAGAGAACTGCTGCGTTTTCTATCTCTCTTTTCCAAGGTAACACTGTCATTTACAGTTGTGCCTATGACTCCTCTACTCTATCTATGATATCTCTATGAGAAATAGTCTTTGGCGTACGTCAGAACTATTTAGTCCCCTGACTTGTCACCTAATGATTTTCATTTGTGGGTTTACTTAAAATCCAAACTTTTTGCAGTGCGAAGGCCGAAAACATTCTAATGTAGATTTTATACCAGATAGAATAGTGGAAATTTGTTTCAATATCCCACCACAAATTTTACAAAATGTACATCGCCACTTTCATGAACGTTTAGGCCATTGTTTGGCAATAGGGGAAACAAATGTATTATATAGGTATGTTTTTTGTTACATTGTATTTATCCTATATTTTTTAAATAAATAAATTTTACTAAAAAACTTTTAAGAGACAAGCTTTCATTTAAATGCACTAAAAAGGAAAAAATAATTTTTAATAATTTAGATTCATAATTATAAAAGCGTGGGTCGTGAACTCTATGATATAGTTTATTAGTCACGACCCACGCTTTTATAATTATAAACCTAAATTATTAAAAATTATTTTTTCCTTTTTAGTGCATTTAAATAAAAGCTTGTCTCCAAAAAGTTTTTTTTACTAAAATTTATTTTGTTCATTTTAGTCTTTCAAAATTTTACCCCCCTTTGACACCCGTAGGGGTTGAATTTCGAAAAATCCTTTCTTAGTGGATGCTTACGACAAAAAAGGAACCAACTGTCTAAATTTCCAGTTTCTAGCTTCAGCGATTTGGCCTGGGCGTTGATTAGTCAAAAAAACCCTACATCCCCGTTTGAACCACTTAGGGGTTGAATTTATTTCTAAAAACGATTTATTCATGTATTGTCATCGGGAATACATATGTGTACAAAATTTCAAATCGATCGGATACGTGGAAGTTGTTCAAAATTGACATGCAAGATTAGACCTAAACAAACAAACAAACACACAAACATACGTTGCAAGTTAAATAAAAGCTTGTAAAAATGATGATTTTAAAAATAATTTTAATCTGATTCAAACGCCAACTACAAAATAAAAATAATTCAAAATAAAATAGAAACACTAAATACCATAGTAATAAATAAGTAAATTATGTAGTTATGGCTCATTCTGATCCATTCATTTTGTCCCAATGCTAAATGTTCTATGTACTTGTACACCTTACCTGTTGACATACAGTATAAAAAATTCGTGTAACTCGCTTTATTATGACATTTGCTTTATTGCTTAGGTCTGGAATCGAATTCGCAATATCTCTGAGAGACAAATTTCCGTTAAGTAAGTATAGGTTTGAAAATGTTTAATATTAAAGAAATAATAAGTTGTGGGAAGTTAAATCAAAGCTAAAAAATTCCAGATTCGAATTTTTAAACCAAGACATGCATTTTTAGCTAGATATGGCTTCTGAAAATTATGTGAAGCTAAAAATTTCTTCATTAGTCGATATAGTCTGTCATGTTGAACAGTATAGTACTAACGACAATTTTCTGGAAGCACAGGCACCTGTGCATTACATTAATTGTACCTACCTACCAACGGCATTATTTAAGTTAGACGGGACTCATCCCAATGATTTAATAAAAAAAGGGGGGTTTATAAGCTCATATATAATGTTTGACAAATTTGGCTTAGACTGCCCTTATTTAACAAACTCTCGATTACTTTGCGGAAGAACTACTTATCTAAAATTTGCAGGTTGTGCAGAAAAATACGGGTTTTTTTTGCTGCAATAACCTATAATATATATTTTATACTATTATAAAGATCTATTTTATGATTTTTAATGATATCGTTGATCTTTATATAAAGTTAAAATAAATAATTCATAAATAAGCGGTACATCGTCGCTATAAATAGGAGAGATTAAATGTACGCTGTTGGGCACTGTGTAGTAACTGGAAACTTTCCTGACGCGAAATTGGGAGTTCCGGGTTCGAGTCCCGGCGGTGCATTTACATTTTTCTTATACTTATAGCCTTCTATACCCATGTCATGACGATAATGTCGTCTGATATCCTTATGTTAATTTCACTAATTATTTACGGTGCACTCGTGCAGGAATCTAATCATATAGGTATTGATTATTAATCTTAGTGTTAAGCTACATCTTGTTTTTGTTGTCATCAGCTGTCTGTGGTCGGTCGGCAGCGGTGGTCTTATAATCTGCCCCGCCTCAGCAAAAAAAATCAATGATACAGCCATTGTATAAATAATAAATAAATAAATATAGATAAATAAATATATGTTTATTGTTCTTTTTACGAAACAAAAGGAGTGGGATTCAAACATAATGTTTGTTCTTCCACCCTTCTATTTACAAAAGACATATAGGTACAGACACTTTAAAAATATTTAAACAAAAACACATGCACAGGCATCTAAGTTCTAGAATAGACGCTGATGACTTCAGCTGTTGAGCGTCTATAATCTAAAATCTATCTGTAAGCTCCTAAAAGTTCCAAACTGAAAATATAGCATACTTGATATTTATCCAACGACACTAGGACACTAGATAGGATTCCCGTCAAAATAAACAATAACAGATTACGTAAGTGAATCGTCTGACATTAGTTTAATAACATTTTAGTCCAGTAATTTTAGATTTCCACTGCAGAATAATTCCCAGTTAGCTAAATTTTTGAATACACCTCCGTTATGGTGTTTTAAAACGTGTAAAAAGTCCACATCGATATCGTGCCGGCGTTGCCAGATATTCGAAGTTCAAGTTCACGATAGACGGTTTTTTGCGAATTCCTCGGTTCCGTTCCATTTTTAGTAAAAAATGGTTGTTATCTATCTTGTAGAGGGCAAAATTCTCTATAACTTTCGTACAAACATTTTTTTGTCTGCAATTCATAGTTTGACTTATTTAAGTACCCCCGGCTTACTCCCCCTCGATTTTACAGAACGGGATTATACTGCTTCCCGAGGGCCTAACATAATGATTAAGTTGAACTTAAAGCTAACGATAAATTTAATTTTATCGAAAATAATGCAGAAGCTCTCTACTCTCTAGTTATAAGCAACCAAACATACAAATTGGCAGCAGTGAAACAGACTGACAGACAATTTTTTTTTGGAAAATACGATATTTATACTTGACGAATTTTGTTCGCTACAAGATTTTTTACTAAAAATGGAACGGAACCGAAAAATTCGCAAAAAACCCTCTATCGTGAACTTGAACCTCAAATATCTGGCAACGCCGATACGATATCGATGGGAACTTTTTACACGTTTTCTAAAACACCATAGCGAAGGCGTACACAAAAATTCAGTTAACTGGGAATTATTCAAAAGATGGGTCGTTTTTATGTCTAAAATTACTGGACTATTAGTACAGTCTCAACTGGTATGACTGTTGCTTTCAAAATAAAAGTCGAATCGATATTATTCATTTGCGGGAGCTTCAACTGTGAATGTTTCACAGAACTGCTGGGCGGTACGCATCAGAACGTTTTGACAGAGATGAATGTATTCCTTAAGAAAATTCATGATAATATTTTTGCATGATACATAATACTCGGTCTGGAAATTTAAACATGGCCGTCGCCATTTGATTCACGATGCGAATGTGATAATGATGTGTGTCAAAAGATAGAAGAGAGAGCTTCTATTTAATGGACTATCATGCTTTTGAAGGTTTTGTTATTCAATGCTTGTACAAAAATCAATACAGTTGGCCCGCTCTAAGAGAACGCGCCTTAGAACGACGTTTTATTTCTCTAAGGACTACATTAAACCAAAAAGTTTCGCAATAAAACTAGTTTATTAAAATTAAGTTTTCTTCCTGCCAGTGAATTTTCCATAAACATAATGCATTTCTTTCAATGAATGGTTCATTGATTGAATATTTTTGTCAGAGTACAAGTACCTATATATTGGAAGACTATATGCTCCATTGCACATACTCAAAGTTCGCCAAATTTGTAAATAGGTATCGATCGATTGATTGTAGATTAAAACCGCTCAACAGCGTTTATTACCCGACTGCGCCAGAAGGAGGGTATTGTTTTTCGAGTGTATGTATGTATGTATATTTCTTTATCACGCTCTGTAGCCTAAACGACTTGACGGATGTTGAAAAATGAGGTGTCATTAGATTCGTCTGAATCCCGAGAGTGACATAGGGTATATGACGTCACGGAAAATTAAATATGGCGGACGCTAGATGCCATTTTGTCAGAATGCAAAAGTAATTTTCCTTCTAAATACATTGATATAGGTATCAAAATCAAAACAAAAGAAAGGTTTTGTTGACATTTCAAATAAGGTACATGACGTCATGGAAAATTCAATATGGCGGCCGCTAGACGCCATTTTTTCAGCACGCAAAAAATCGGTAAAACCTTGTGTGTGGGGTATCAAATTAAAAGGCTTGATGAGTAGATTCAACTAAAAGGAAGGAAATAAAAAATTTATTAAAAAACAAAAAATCCGACTGCGTAAAAATCGAACATAAAAGATGGAAACAAGATCAAATGATAACATGCAGTCGGAGGCATAGTAGTAACATCAGGTATTTCTGTTCAATTTGTTACTACTATGCCTCCGACTGCATGTTATCATTTGATAATGATTTCACTCTTACAAGTCGTACTTATAATTCTTAGAAAATCGACTGAATAACCTTTTAAGGCGACGATTGCTTAATATTTAAATAATAACCTTCAAAGAGCATGTGCAGCGCCGTATCTAGGCGTTAGTGGGGATGACCCACAGCAGTGGCACTCGAAGCAAGAGGGCGCGGGGTGCTGGATAACAGCCAACTCTATATTAAATTGCAAAATGCAAATTTCGAACAGCGCGCTTGAGCATTTTAAAGTCGTTAGACAAAATTACGCTATTTGTCTTTCTTTAAATAGTTCTAGTCTTAGTTCTGCGTCGTGTGCATTTTATGACACGAGAGGGCGCCAAGTTCTCCTTTCGCCAGGGGCGCCAAATCCTAGTCCTTCGCCAGGGGCTCCAGGAACTCCTTTTACCAACAACGCTAGAACTCCTAGATACGGCACTGGCCACTGGGCATATTGTGTAGTTCACCAAGTAGCCTATTTTTCAATATAATGGGAAGAGACAGCACTGCTGATTGCATGTTTGTTTCCAATGTCACTTGCGAAAATGGTACCGCCTCGAGAGACGTTTGTTTTGTTTTTTTACAACAAATTTAATAAACTATAACACTTATTTGAAAATAACGGAGTATCAGTAATTGTTAAAAATAACAGTATGTTACTGACAACCAATAATTAATTTATGTTACCTTTTATAAAAAAAAAAACTTAAAATTTTGTGAACAGCAAAAAATAAGCAATTTCTAGCACAGCAACACACGCTTCCAACAGTTAAACAAGGAAATATCAGATAAAAAAATAAGAGGTAACAGTTACCAATAACAAGCAACGGATAATAGGTAAAACGTAATAAATGTATAATATATTTAAAATCTTGGTTGAGAGCCAAAAAGAACCTATTTCTTGGCAACATTCCATATTTGCTTGTCTCTAGTAGGTAGCTAACTAATAACAGTAAACAAATAACAGAATTATTTGGGTATATATAAACTATTTTTTTCCATTAAAAAATAAAATAAATTACTTATTGTTTTTTCATCCCTTCACTATAATGTATTGCAGAGCGGTCAAACAAAGTGACCAAACCTTTATGAAATTCTGGAACTCTTCAAAATAAATCCAAGTTTTCTGGAATTTTTAAGGAAAAAAAATCATATTGTGCAAAACAGAATTGCCGTCATAATGTGTCAAGAATTAAACAATTATTTAAAGAACCCTTAAAAATGAAAACTGGACTTGGCTAATTGATATATTCGAAAAGGCATGTGACTTGTAGAGCTATATTTGTCTTCTACAACTAAAAATGAATAATTAGAACATTGATACGATTCAGAGTAAGTAATCAGTGGTTATATTTGCTGAATGTATGGAGACTTGAATGTCCTACAGGTTGTTTAAATGATTTATTGCATTTACACAGCCTGCGCCGTTCAGAACACGAGTGGGTGGAAACGAGAGTGACAAGCAAAAGTGAGTTCGACTTCTCGGAGATTAATGACCAATCACAACGCTGTATTACTTATATTGATGCGTTCAATCTGTTAAATGGACTTTGCAGGCGGTTCAACGTCACTATACTTAGGTTTAAAACCAGTGTTGCCAGATTAGGAGATTTACCCCTAGATTTAGAGGTTTTTCATCGGTTTGGGGGAAGTCAGCGCCAGTTTGTAAATGTTGTAATTGAACGCCGTCCGGCAAATAGTGACATGTTGTTTACACTACACAAAACAGAAGTGAAATATACTTATGCAAAAGCTACATCTAAACCCTAAGGGCCAATTTTACAATTTTTTTTTTTTTTTTTTTTTTTTTATTTTAACAAAAAAAACAAAGTGAATCGGCTACTGTGGCCATTATCACTACACACAAAATAAAATTTTACAATGGTATTATAATATAATAGGTAGGTATTATGTTAATGATATAATTTTACAATTTGAATTTAAGCCTAGTAACCATGATACATTTTTAGAGTGTTGGGTCTCCAAGTCACTATATATGAATATTATGCAGTATTAGAAATAGGTACCTTGTATTATGTCCGTCTTGTGACTTCTTCACATTTCCATTTCATTTACCTACCATATAAATCATAGAATCTCGAAATTTAAATCAGTACTTCACAATCCACGACATAATACACAGTGCTTAGCATCATAATATTATATAGTGTTACGAGTACTCAATGTGTGTTTTTTAAAAAATAATTAACCACACCTGAAGATGGCAAATCTGTGTGTTTGAGCGCTGTCGATTTGTATGTTTGGTTGCTTATAAGTAGAGAACTACTGCATTAATTTCGATAAAATTATAATTAATCGTTAGCTTTAAGTTCAACTTAAAATAATGGTACAAATCATGTTAGGCCCTCGGGAAGCAGCATAATCCCGCTATATAAAATCGAGGGGGAGGAAGCCGCGGGTACTTTAATAAGAAAAACTATAAATCGTAGACAAAAAATGTTTATGCAAAAGTTGTAGATAATTTTGTCTTCTACAAGATTGATAATAACCATTTTTTACAAAAAATGGAACGGACCGAGAAATTCGCTAAAAACCGTCTATCGTGAGCTTGAACCTCAATATCTGGCAACCCCGCCACGATATCGATGGGGACTTTTTACACTTTTTTTAAAACACCATAATGAAGGTAAATAAAAAAAAATCAGCTAACTGGGAATTTTTCTGCAGTGGAAATCTAAAATTACTGGACTAAGAAGCTAAACTTTTTTATTTAAGGAGATATCTAAATTAAATCTTTCACATGGTCAAACTAGGAGGTTACATCATGTTATCTCTTTCTAAAAAAGTTCTAAACTCCTTGATTTCAAAGTGGGCTAACCATAGCTACATTATTAACTCAAGTTTCCGTTTGAGGCAGCACCGGGGGGATTGCAATAATACGAAATTATTTTTCATAAATTAAAAATCACCATTTTAATTGGTGACAAAATGTTAATAAAGGAAGTCGTCTATTTTTGTTTTAGAATGTGCGCCACAAGCTCAAAAAAGTGAAAAAGTAAATAAGAATAATTTTTTTTTAATTTCACTAACGTGAGTTCTCCGCGAAACTTGTTGTACCAAAGAGCGTACATGTGCAAAATTTCAGACAAAAATTCAATCATTTGTTCAAGTTATTTATGAAAAAAGAAAGATTTTATTTAGATATACCCCTGAAGCGAATTTTTAGTAGAAACATTTTAAAATTTTGGGGACTTTCAGTAGGATTTCGAGTACGAGCTGTTGGGAAATGACTCCAAGCATCTTGCAACACTGTTAAAACTCCCAGGCGTTTTCAGTGACACGACACATTTTTAAAGAGAACTTATAAAATTGTTATGTAACGCAATTAATAAACTAAAATATACTAAAACATCGACGCAAGTGGGTCACGATTGCAGGTTTTTAGCATACTCGGAAGCAGACGAAGTTCCTGCAGGATACACGTTTGAATTATTTATGCCGAGAGATGGCAGAACGATCACTGATATACTACAAGGAGATCTGTAAACTACTGAAATGTTTTTTTCACTTATGAATTTTTGATGAACTTCTTTCAGAGAGCTGTCATGTACCATTCGATCAATACCATTTATAGGCATTATTCCAAAAATAGGATTCTGTTAATGCATCGACTGGGAAAACTGCGAATCGATGCAACTAGCCAGGACCAGCACACACATGCTATTTTTTGTATAGCGATTGTGCATTTAAAGTCGATTGTATAGATCGTAAGGACCAGCGCATACATACTATATTTTTTTGTATCGCAAACGCGCGACTTAGGAACTGCCTCACGACTTGACGATTAGTCAGCTACTCGAAATTGGTCGTTCGATTTCGCGATTCGGCAACAGCATAGAGACTCTATCGCAATTTCCCTCGATCTAGCGATCGATGCGTTTGTTTTGGTGAAGAGTTCGGCCTCATAAAACTCCATGGCATGAAGTAGCGCGAACCTGCGACTAAATGTGTTATATGTTTTTGATAATCGCGCGTTTGTCCGGGTTTACGCTGTTGGTAGCTGCAGCTGACGATCTACAATCGTGATACAAAAGGTAGCATGTGTGCACTGGCTTAAAGACCGCACACTATTCGCTGAAATACACAAGTGATGTGTCACGAACGCGCGATTGTCGAAAACGCATATAACACTTAGTCGTAGGTTCGCGCTACTCCATGCCATAGATTCCTGTGAGGCCGCACTCTTCACGCGCACTCGTACGAATGCGAAACAATCAAGCAAATGATCGAACAAAATTGCGATTGAATCCCAATGCTGTTGCCAAATCCCACGATTAAACGAGAAATGTCGAGTAGCTGAGTAATCGTCAAATTACGGTGCAGCTGCTAAATCGCGCGTTTTCGATACAAAAAGTAGCATGGGCGCGCTGGTCCTAAACGAAATGCGCATTCTAACCCGGTACCAACACCATATACACCCGACACATCCATCATATGCAACTTTACCTCCGCCATATACACCCGACACCTCTATCATATTATATACAACGTTACCTCCGTCATATACACCCGACACCTCCACCATATACAACGTTACCTCCGCCATATACAACCGACACCTCTATCATATACAACATTACCACCGCCATATACACCTAAGACCTTCACCATATACAACGTTAGTTCCGCCATATAAACCCGACACCTCCACCATATACAACGTTACCTCCACCATATATATCCGACACCTCCTTCATATACAACGTTACCTCCGCCATATACACCCGAACCTTCACCATATACAACGTTACCTCCGCCTTGTACACCCGGCACCGCGCCATTTATAAACCGAACCCTATCCATTTGTGTCCTTCATCGTCTATACCCGACACCCTCACCACATACACCCGGCACTTACGTCACGCGAACCCGCGATGATACGTTCAGCTTGCAGACAATCAAATTGTTCAAGTGTGCACATTAATTACTTTCGCATAATGTACTCGGGAATGTTGTAAATGCGAGGATGTGTTCAATTTGATGGAACGGTGTCAGCTGTTTGATGCGGTGTGTTAAATGTTTGGAATTTAACATTGGGTTAATATTTAATGAAGCTTAATATAGATGAAGTTATTAAGCTTCATATAACTGAGTGTTTAATGGCATGTTTTAGTTGATGGTGTCAATGAAGTTGTCTCTCTGTCAGATGCATTTTATACAGGATTTCTCACAATAAGCTAACAGGATTCATAACGCCAACAAAATTAAAAGGATTTGAAAATTTACAGATAAGCCTAATCGGATTTAGTCTTTTGAAAATTATAACGAAAGTAGGCTTGAGAATAGCCGAGCATGTAGCAATTGCTAATGTTTATATGATGTTGCCATAGCTCCTCTATTACAAGCCCTCAGTTCCCAGATTCTAACCCGAGAGCGGGTAAAAGTGTCAATTAGATTGAAATTGGATATATTGTAACGGATCGAAGAACGCCGTTTGAAATGTGTAATGTTTGATCGCGCAGCCTTGGAGCGCCACCCAAACACTGAGGGTGAATTTGGAAGGCTATATATATAGGTGGTTCGATTATTGAAATGATTATTCTCTGGAACGTTGGAGAGGGTGAATCAGCGAACAGTGATAAATAAATACAGTTTTGTTACAATATGAATTGGCGCTAGGCCCAAATAAACTTATCTGTTAGTGGCCTTAAAAATAATAACGAAAGTTGGTTTAAACTTGATTATTTTTAACTGAACACACTATATAATATTAATGTAGTATTAATGTAGTCGATTTATCAACTGCATTAATTTCAACGCACAAGTGATTAAAAAGTACCTATTCATTACACTATATTATATTGTTGCATTTTTAGATTCTACATAAAATTCTAGAAGTGGTTTGTAGATAATAGTTACAAAATAATGTTTTGCTAATTTTTAACTTGAAGAAAACACAATTTGTGTCGAAACATTGACCAAGTGTTTAGTAAATAAATATTATAATTTATTCTTTTTGCCTTGTATTTCGTTTTTCCTAACCTAATAACTTCAAACAGTGTTTCGAGAAAATTAATATAAAATTTTAGATTCAATTTGTATGCATAGGTAGGTACAGCTGTTATTACAAACTTCTCCACAAATTTTAATTAATAATAATTAAGTTTGAGGCGCAATTTTGTACTGCTTAGAAGGATATATTGTGTTATGGTGAAAGTTCAATAATAATTATTATACAGGATGTTTGATATGTAAATCTTAAATTTTGAAAAAGATAAAATGCCAAAAACTCTCTTATTTAAAATACTACGCCCTATACGCGAGTACATTATTACATTTTAGCCCAGTTATATCCTTATATCATATTTGTAATTGAACTAAATACAAATTGGATACATAATATTGTATGTAGGATCTAAAATGCAATAATATACGGGGTTTATACACGACTGCCGAAGGAGGGTAATGTTTTTCGGGTGTATGTATGAATTTATATATATGTAAGTATCTTTGCATTTTCGTCGGCGCCTTCTGTAACCTATAAGCGGCTTGACGGATTTTGAAAAACGAGGTGTTAATAGATTCGTCATTCTCTCACGACTACTACTGGGTATATATATGGCGTTACATAAAATTCAATATGGCGGACGCTAGACGCTATTCTGTCAGAATGCAAAAGTAATTTTTCTTTTAAATACATCGATATGGGTATTAAAAGAAAGGTTTCGTTGAGAAGATTTCAAATAGGGTATATGACGTCACGGAAAATTCAATATGGCGGACGCTAGACGTCATTTTGTCAATACGCAAAAATCCGTTAACCTTTTATGTGGAAATATGATAACATGTAGTCGAAGGCATAAATGTAGTAACAAGTTGAACAGAAATATCTGATGTCTCCAACTGCATATTATCATTTGATCTTGTTTCCATCTTTCAAGTTACGCAGTCAGATTTTTTTTTTTTGAATAATTTTTTGAAAAGTTTGATTAAACTTCCGGTATAACCGAAAGTGCAAACCAAGCAGCAATTATATTAAAAGTGCAAATTCGATTAATGACTGCAATTTTACAAATTCTTACGATAAATTTTGAGGAGGTTCTGGATGTCAACTCGTCGTGAGAATCTGTATACAGGATGTAACAAAGTACGAAATAGAAATATTCAGAAGTGTCCCAGCCCTGAGATATACCTATAAGTCGAACCAGCTGCTGCACTGTAGAATATGAAGGTCTGTTTACACATATCGACGACACTGAGGCCTGACACGACTTTGTGCGATGTACTGTTTAAATAAAATAAAGTAGATAAAAGAGTTGGATTTCGTTTGGTTGACATTTACATGCATTTTTGCACAGGTGACCTATTTTTAACAAGCGGAACAAGTTTGTTTAATTATAAAGTTTAACGAGACTATGTTTCCATGAATAAAAAAAACTTTTAATTAGAAATGCTGTCGCACACAGGATGATTCACAAAATGTTTTTGAATTTAATAAATATTAGTAAAAAAAACTTTTTAGAGACAAATTTTTATTTAAATGCACTAACAAAGAAAAAATAATTTTTAATAATTTAGGTTCATAATTATAAAAGCGTGGGTCGTGAACTCTATGATAGTTTATTAGTCACGACCCACGCTTTTATAATTATGAACCTAAAGTATTAAAAATTATTTTTTCCTTTTTAGTGCATTTAAATAAAAGCTTGTCTCTAAAAAGTTTTTTTTTACTAATATTTATTTTGTTCATTTTAGTCTTTCAAAATTTTACCCCCTTTTGACACCCTTAGGGGTTGAATTTCGAAAAATCCTTCCTTAGTAGTTTCTTACGTCAGAAAAGGAACCAACTGTCCAAATTTCAAGTTTCTAGCTTCAGCGATTTGGCCTGGGCGTTGATTAGTCAAAAAAACCCTACATCCCCGTTTGAAACCCTTAGGGGTTGAATTTATTTCTAAAAACGATTTATTCATGTATTGTCATCGGGAATACATATGTGTACAAAATTTCAAATCGATCGGATACGTGGAAGTCGTTCAAAATTGACTTGCAAGATTTGACCTAAAGATACACACAAACTAACTAACTAACTAACTAAGCAACTAACTAACTAACTAACTAACTAACCAACTAACTAACCAACTAACCAACTAACTAACTAACTAACATACATTGCAAGTTAAATAAAAGCTTGTAAAAATAGGTAAGAGGGAGCGAAAATGAAATTTGAGATTTATATACAATTATTAGGTAGTATTAGATTTGAGTGTCCATGAAAAATCTATAAAAAGAAAAAACAAACAATGTAGTGCAACGTTTAAATGCACCTGGTGGTTCAGCAAATGTCCTTTATATACAGGGTGTCTAAAGTTAAGTGAGTAGTCTATCATTGCTCACTTTGTTATTCTTAGAGCCATGACTTCAAGTATCGTGTCCGATCGAAAAATAATTGAAAATATTAGTAGATATATTTTTAACAATTATCTTTTTTCTAAGAAAAGTTGCGTTGTTACTACTTATCCCGAGTTTGGGGCAAGTTGTAATAAGAAAACGTTTCGCAAGATATTTCGGTTTTTTTAATAAAAATGCAAGACTTCCAAATAATTAATTGTTTTTAATTATATATTTATGAAAATAATCATTTAAAAATATGTTATTATAACTATGTTTAACGCAATTGGCCATCACAGCTAAAATAAACTTTAGATAAAAATATAAATCGTAATTTCTTAACATATTTATCATTAGGAATCTTTAAACCAGAAACTACAAAAATCAACATGGCAGTTTAGTTACGATAATCAACAAGGTGTGAATTATTCATGAAACAAAACAGTGATTATACGACAGATTCGGCCGTTACTTGATGCAAATTAATGTCACAACTTGCCCCGCAATGGTGTGACTACTTGCCCCATCGTACGCGGCTTTGATCATTTTTTGAGATTTATAAAAAAATAATTTCTCTCGCTTACTGTACAAACAGCATAAGAAAAGTGGGAAAATAACTACTAAAATATTTTTTAGTAGTTACAAAATATAGTCGAAAAAGGGCATGCGCTCACCACCTCTGTATGAAGTCCAGCGGAGACACGTATTGTGCTTACGTAATGCGACTCATAAAGAGCAAATTAAGTCGAAAATATAACATCAAAGGTTTAAAATTCTTTCTGAAAAAACCCGTGTTACTCTACTTACCCCTATTACAACTAGCCCCTAGCTCCCTTACACATATATAATTATCTCTTCACAGTTCGTCGCTTACGTGACTAATTAGGTTCAGTCACGATTTTTACATGAGTTTCCAAAGGTGATATTTTAATTTTCTTGACCTTTGAATTTGTACCGTAGTGCTATACCGCTGTCAGTGTGTCACAAGTTAATCTATATTGCGGCTTCCAGTTTAGCATTTAAGTCTTAAGCGTAATCGATAGCGGAAGTTACCCCCTGTACCCTTCATTGTATTTATTGTAAATTATAGACTCGTCGACAACTTCGGTCATTAGCGTCTTGATTACATCAAATAACATACCTCACTTAAAACTAAATGACATCACAAAACATCCACGAGCGGAGACGGGATTCGAACCCACGACAGTCTGATCCAGAGGCCGCGACGTTAACCACTGGACCACACTATTCTCTGTACCCTTCATCTCAAATCCTTTCCCCTCGCCTATAAAACGGTTGTCGCTCTCCCGACACTATTTTTAATGATAAAAGGTTCGGGTAAACGTCAAATGAAGAACCAAAAATCACACTACAGATCACCATCTCAGAAACTTATGGAATGCAAAACTTTGTAGGTATCACTGTCTAGAACCAGTTTTCCGAACGGCCTAACTTACAGTTCGGTTATCGCTGGCCGAACTGTATATCAATACGCAATAGCATACACAGAATTTTGTACGTGGGGGCGGGGGGGGGCAAGACTGCAAAATTTATGAAAGTTAACATGGACATCATACTGCAATTGGGTCATAAACGATCGTCCAAACGCTCTATAATTGCACTTCGGGGAATTTTCCTGCGCCAAAGTTCAAAAACAGGAAATAAAAGAGATTAATTAAGAAGTAAACTTTATGCATTTATTCCATTATATATTCTATTTCTAAATCAAGGAAGGGGGACATGTTTATACGAACTTACAGATTTGAATTCCATTAATATAGAACCAAGTATTTGACTTCTGACCTCTGTTGTCGAGCGTCTATAATAAACAATATCTATCTCGACTTGAATCACTGTTTGTCGAATGGTTTCCATACAGTTCGGCCATCACCGGTCGAACCGTATAACTTTATCTTGGTAGCAAGTGTTTCCGGGCTAGGTAGCCGTGGTCTAATGGATTTTACTCCGTACGTTTGCCGCTGAAGATGCCCAACGGAGCTTTGGGCGAAACGTACGGAGTAAAATCCATTAGACCACGGCAACCTAGCCCGGAAACACTTGCTACCAAGATGTCTACCGGCCGTGAAAGCATGAAACTCCAATTTGTATAACTTTACCCGCTTACAAATTTACCTTTTATGAATGCAGAACTATAATAACTTGAATCATTGTTTTCTGAACGGTAATCGTACAGTTTGTCTGTATTTGGTCGAATTATATATTATCTTAATTACCCACTCACAAATCTTACTTGCCATTTATGCTAAATTGATTATCGCATCGCCGGTTGAACTGAATAACTTTGAAAACAAAAGCTTAGTAGTTTTTGATAAATGATATTTTTTCAAAGTTGACTTTTATATTGCTGAACGCCAAAGGCATAATTAACGAGTCCTGTATTTTTTGAACCGCAATTAAATTTCATTAAAGAATGAATAGCTTCAAACATGCTTTTATTTTTGTTTAGTGTATGGCAGATTCAAAAGTTCCTTTCCCATTTCATAATATGTAGAATTCGATACAAAGAATTTCTACCTATTGGGATCCGTCAAATGAGCATATGACATCTGGTAGCAGAAAAATGTACTCAAAATGAGGAAGAATTTTACAAGCTAACAGTGCAAATTATTCATGAAATTATTTATTACAAAAATAAAACAAGTAAAATAAACAAAAAGTTTATCGAAAATGGAATTCGCGACGTTTTCTAATATCATGGCAATAAACACTGTCAGTTATTGCCTTGTAAAACTTACTTTACAGAGAATTATTTTCTAATGAAATGTGGAAAAACTGTATTTATGAATTAAAAAAATATTTTATATTAATAATAAGATGTACTTATTATCATACTGCACTACAATAGTTGAATCCCTGATGATTGACAAATTTATAGGATTAACTTTGTATACAAATATTTTGAGGCTAGTAACTTACCTACTTATTACAATATAACTTATTATGTGGCAGTTATGTGTTTACATTATTCACCTAACCCAGCCTTAAAGGCGCATTGAACGCGGATGATTAATTTCGTGGAGATTTTCTTTTAATTTTGATGTTTTTAAGCAATATGTCGTAAAGATTACTACTTTTGACAGTTCATTTTGCATGCATTTTTCTCGTTATATTTCCGACATTTGATAATATGTCCGGCTTTGAGAATCCGTTCTCCTTCAACGAAATTCCTTTGTTTAGGATTCGTAACGGCCCAATCACAAATTGCACTTATATTTATCATTTCATATCACTTTGAAAATCATAAAATTACACGCAAAAGTATACCCCGTATATGAAATTTCCCCCCTCTGCGCCATGTTTTTTAAGCTCCACCAATCTGACGGATCCCAATACTTACGTAATAAATAAAAATAATTTTTTTTTCATAAATTCTTTATTTGGAACTTGCAATTATTTGTGAACAAAAATTACTTTTACAACATTTATTTAAAATAATTTCTATCCTATAATAAATTAAAAAAATAGATCTTTTTCCATAAATTCTTTATTTATTTATTTTTTGTGGCATATACAAGGTGGGGCAGAGTAAAGAGCGATTTTGAAAAGCACGGGAAGCATGCTCAGCTGATGGAAGGTGGTGGGGATGCAGTCGGCCATATTCTAGACACGTTAGCATTTAGTAGCAATGGAGCGGTGGATATCTCAGCATCGCGCGTTTTATCAAAATGGCAGCTCTTACGTGCAAGCAAGTCGTGCTGTTTGCACTCATTTTCAAATTTTTTGTGGGGTTACCTGAAGAGCAAACTTTATCAGGATAACCCACCAAGAACAGTTGAAGCACTGAAAGAACGTATCCGACAGGAGGTGGTTCAAATCCCACTGGCAATGCTGTGGAATGTGATGAATAACTTCAAAGCTCGTTTGGAAGAATGTCTACGCCTGAATGGGCGTCATCTTACTGGAGTTATCTTTAAAACTTAGTTATATTCACTTAATTTTCTTGAATGCTTTTTTAAGTACTTTAAGGTGGTAAAAATACAATTTTGAAAAATTGATGGCATTTGTTTTTTACAGCCTTTTCAAAATCGCTCTTTACTCTGCTCCACCCTGTACTTAATCGCGGTGAAATGGCCATGTCTTCCTACAACACAAATGCGAGCTCTTTAAACATTTTATACAAATTTTTCTTGTGTAAATATTATGAGAAATGCTTTTGAAGAGACTCGCATTTGTGGGGCAGCAAGAGGTATAGCCATTTAACCGACATTGTAGATACCACAAATAAAACATTTATGAAAAAAATATTTATTGTTTCGTATTTATTATAGAAATTATTTGTCCACCAGTACCTACCTATTTGAGGAACGGTAATATAAGAAGGACATATTTTGAAAGTCAAAATTAGTAAAAAAATTTATTAGGAAATATGTTCTAAAATGCTTCTTGACAGAGTAACAAGGTATCGAAATTTTGAATTTTTTATTTCAGTATCTTTGATAATTTCGTATTGTTACGGATCATCCTGTATATAAACGTTAGGCAAGAATTCTGAGAAGCGGTGTCTGCTTGCTGAACAGCGAGTAACTCCGCGAAGTTTATAGAGAACGCGATCAGGCAATCAGTCAATGGTGAGTCGTGCAATCAAGTGGATCAGTGATATAAATAGTTCCGCGGTATAAATACACCTGATAAAATAAATATTAGTATAGTCAATTGTATATAATTAAGTGTTGATTACCGTTTAGTTATTGTTTACTTGTGTTGATTGTTAGAACTGAATTTCGTTGTTGCATTTATTGTTATTGTATTTTTAATTATTGTAAATAAATATTTATTCCGCCAACTCAGAAAACAGTTTTGTAACAGTATGTTAGTTCTACAATTTGTTTAAAATTTTTATAGAATGTTAGAAAAGTTATTTTTAGTAAAAACATTATATAAGTAGGTTTTATTTTAGCTACGGTATCGCAAGAGCTGAAAGTTTTATCAGTGCTCTATAAGTAACATTACATTATAAGTAATAAAAGTTTGAACTTCTTCTAGATCCGCATAATAAAAGAAGAGAACTTTCATGTTTTAAAATTTCTTACTCAAATTGGGTTTTAAAATGAATTTTTTTTTTACTTAAATGGAAGGACCACATACAAGTTTTATAGCAAAACTGTTTTTATTTAATTTTTTTGCTTATACTAATTAAAAAGTTATATTTAAATAAAAATTAATTTTTAAACTCAATTCCGATAACGCGCCGAAAGAATCCGAACGCGTGTGACGTCATTATGTTATCTATGGTCTTTGTATCCATGGTTACCAAGTTAAAAATTTATTATTTTTGATAGTATGTGTAATACATATACACAAATACCAACAATTAATGCAGACACATTTTAACATAACGACGTCACAAACATTCCTGGCGCGTTTTGAAGTCACGTGATATTTTTTAAATTTTTATACAATTTAATTAACTTTTAGTAATTTATCTATAGCTTTAAAAAAATTTTTCTTTTCGTTTTTCAATATTATTTATGTTAAATTATTAGAAAAAATTAATAATTTTTTTTAAACTTAAATACCTAATTGACCTTCTCAACAGTTTGTTACATTTTCAAATGAATAGCGTTCCTTATATGCAAATTATGCAACACAAATTATGATATTCAACTTTTTTACTTATTTTGACACTCAGCAGTAGCGTAACCAAAGTTTTATTTTGGGGGGTTAGAATTTTTTCTGTAAAAAATTTATTTAAAAAAATTATTTTGACTGTAGGACCATGATTACGAAATCTTTTTATTATTATTTACTTACTTTGCATTTTACCTGCACCGATTACTAAAGTCACTAGAACATGACCTTAATACAGTGAAATAAAAATCAGTGTGGGGGATGCGAGTCCTTTAGTTACGCCACTGACCCCCAGAACACGTCCTTGAAGCATTGCGGTTTCCTTTCCGAATATATTTCAATGGTTTGACAACATCGTAATTTAAAACGGACATCAAGGAATATAACTTATATACACACACCAAATTAATTATTGACAAGGGTGAAAGTTCCAACTAAAATCAACCCGGTTTAACAGAAGCCAGCCTGAGCCATGACTCCGTTGTATTAACTTTCATATATGTATAATGAGTGTTCAAAAAGTCTTAGGTGCCACCCCAATATGAGATATTAGACGTTATTCAAGTCAAAATAAAATATAAGTAAGTATTACTTAATTATATAACTAGGTACATAGTTTATAGAGATTGTGATCCTGTAGTCAACCTAATGTGATGAGGAAGGTTTTTTTGTGGCTTAAAGGATCAAAAAAACTATGCTGATGTTCAATATTTACATTTGATACCAAAGATTCGGCAGTGTTTTATGCCATCTTCAAGGTACAATGTTGTCAAAAATTATTAGTCACAAACATACGAACATTATCAGTGTTTTGCCATATGGCACAACAATCGACTAGGCCCTGCAGTCAGGGTCCCTTCTGATTGGTCGAATACCCCATCTTGATGTGGTTTGACACGCGCGCGCGCGCACGTACGCACACACATACCTAAACGAACAACTAACTAGTTACTAGTGAACTCTGTACTA
Organism: Mongoloraphidia duomilia; assembly: GCA_039654895.1. Lineage (NCBI taxonomy): Eukaryota > Metazoa > Arthropoda > Insecta > Raphidioptera > Raphidiidae > Mongoloraphidia > Mongoloraphidia duomilia. Next base: position 21,032,001 of record CM077525.1, on the reverse strand, counting down.
ATATAGATAGTTGATAGCGATTAAAAAATGAATTAATTGTATGTGGAGAATGTTCAAACACATATATTCTTCAAGACAGGCATTAATGTTCACAAAATTAAAATGAAAACTTCAGATAAGGCTTGTAATCTAATTCTTTCTATAAAAGTCGATCAATTTTCTGATATTTCAAAATAAAACCTAATTAAAATTTAATTTTCTATTCCAATTTCTCAAGAACACTGTTATTGTGTAATATCTCAAATAATCATATTAAATTAGGTTTTATTTTGAAATGTCAAAAAATTGATCAACTTTTATAGAAAGAATTAGATTTCAAGCCTTGTTATGGCACGTATACACTATTGGCATCGGTCGGACGGAACGACCTAGGGGCGGGAACAAAATTTCTCGATGTTTTATACCCCCCTGAGCAATTTGGCACCATTTATCGAAATGTTTATATATATAGTTACTACAAACTGATTTTGAAACAAATTTTGATTTCAGCATGCTTTGAAAAAAAATCCCACGAATAAATTGTATGTATAGAACGATAACAATATACATGTATAATAATATTTTTGGAAACTCGCCATTTGTGAAATTCAAGGACCACCAGTTGAGAAACACTTATTGTGAACGAACAGACGGTATGGTACATCAACAAAAGTGTCGGCATTTATAGCGATTTAACATGTAGGCACTTTCTATAACGGCAAAGCAACCTTTCGGCGGTACCAACTGTGCCAGGGCGAGCGCGGTCGGCGGTGCCAACCGTCCCCTGAATATTGTATTATATCCTCTATTGTACGTCTACAAAAGCACCGGAAAACGGTTTTTTATACACAAATTCGGCGCATATTCGAGATAAATGTGTCGCATAGGTGGAACTATTTTTGAAACAATATTACCTAAATTTAAAGCTACGAATTTACATATTTTCAGATTACATAAAAGAGGATGTTTTCTGCATTTCTATGTATGTATTTAGGCGCCCGTGTCGGACGCGTTCAATGTAATTTTTATCATCAAATGAAGGTTTTATTTCTATTTCAAAAATAGATTATAGACGCTCGACAGCTTTAAAATTATTTTCGTATCAGATTATGTAGGTATAATGCGTAGTTGGGATTGAACGTGTAATCTCAAAGCGTTACTGCAACGCATGTTGTTGGCGGAATAAATATTTATTTACAATAATTAAAAATACAATAACAATAAATGCAACAACGAAAAGTCAATTCTAACAATAAAAAACTTAAACGGTAATTATTGAACTAAACGAGCCACTTAAATAACACTTAACAAATAACTATACATACAAGGATTATCTATTTGTAATTATTTATGTCACTGTATTTATATCAGATTTATTTCGCTGTTCATTACTGTCACAGTACAATCTACACTGACTGATTCCCGTTGACTGATCAATATTTATATCACTGATCTGCTTGATGGCACGACTCACCATTCACTGATTGCGTGACACCGTCGACTGATCCCCATTCACTCGTATCGGCTTATTTATATACCCTGCGCGGCCCAGCCTAGTACGTTCTCGAGTTTTCCAGAATGTTCGTGTAGGCACCAGTGTGTTCAACGTCAGACACCGCTTCTCAGAATTGTTGCCCGCCGTTCATATACAGGGTGATCCGTAACATTATGTATAGTTTGTAATTATAGTTTGAAACGTAAATAATCCAAATATGCGGGTTAAAATTGAATAAAAATCCGTATATTTTATCAAGAAAAATGAATGAAATTTAATCATAATTAACAATGTTCACGCCGCTTACATTGGTTATTTCTCATAATTCATAGATCGCTGCATATAATTATGTCTTTAAAAATTGTTACTAGGGTGGCCACACGTCTAGGACGAAACGTGACTCATTTTTGAAGTTAGAAACGTAGAAGTTGGTAGTTAGGCTTCTGAAAAACTTCGAAAGTAAGTACCATAATAATTAAGTCTTTATTTGTTTACGCGGAACTAATTCCTCGCCGCGACCAAAGGGTAAAAAAGAGGACATGGGCAGAGTAGGTTACCCAAAAACTCTAACATTTGAAAAAAGTCGGATGGTTCCTGGGATGTTGCCGATGGGGAATCCCATCGGGCACATGGCTAGTATATTATAAATATACAGGTTTGACTGTACAATCAAGGTTTAGTCCTCGGGTTATTTTATTTTTAACAAAGCGTGTTCATTGTTTTACTCGATAAAACAGGTGACTATAAATTATTATTATAACTCGAACATGTTTTTGTTCTATTGTTATTATCTAGGTCAGATTATAAAAACTACAAATATAATATAAAAGGATAAAATCTATACCGGGTGTTGCTTAGAAAAGGCAGCATAGGGAAAATAGCATTGAGAACACTATACTGTCTTACAATTTTGTAGTCGGCTATGGGCCATAAGATCTAATGTAAATATGTAATAGATGCTTTGTTTTTTTATTTAGCAGGTTCCAAGTTACTCTTGATAGTTAAGAAAATTGTTAAAATTCACTGTAGTATTTTTTCTACGTAATGCGCTACATAATATTTAACTTAGGTCTTATGGCCCATAGCCGACTACAAAATTGTAAGTGTTCTCAATGCTATTTTCCCTATGTTACCTTTTCTAAACAACACCCGGTATATAATATACCTGTGGTAGAAAGGCAAAATCGCTTAGGTCGATTTTTTTCATATTATTGCTTGTGTATTTTCAAATGAAAATTTTTATATTATATATTGTAACTTAAAAAAGGGTATGTCTGTATCGCGGGTACAGACAGATTGCGTGAATACCGTTAAACACACAAATAATTATTGTATTCGCTGTCATGGAAATGAATATACATTCATGTTTATTTATTTTATAAAATCAAATGTTCGTAAAATATAATAATTAATAAAATAATTGTAATTTTATTTTTTTATATTTTAAATTGTTATCCAATACCTATATATTTTCATTATTAAAAAAAATATTAAAAGCCTTCGGGATTCGAACCTGGGTTTGCCGTTTGTACCTGTCGGTAGACTCGTACTTTACCATGCAGCCACCTGGCTTACCTGAAAATAGACCTTAACATAGGTATATACGTTGTGTTTTACTTCACATGACAACCACTTCCGACTATTTGCGTAATATCTAATAAGGTACTGGCGGAAAATATGGCCCAGAGGGTAATATGGCCCAACATTTGTCCTGCGCAAACTAAAATATCTGCCGACGATCTGACAACGTCATAAAGTTGCTTATGTTACTCACTACTGACGGTTTTATTTCCCGCAGCCCCCCGCTTCAAAACTTCCGACAATAGTTCATTCGTTTGTTTTTGCGGGTGTATTGACATGCTGTTGTTATTTGTTTAAGTTTTTTGTCCATTTTTTTATTCGTTGTTACGTCTGAAGTGGAAGCTGTGAAAAGTCAGAGATAAGTATCATTTTGTTAGGAATCTGTGCATGAAATATTTAATTGATACTGCACTCGCTCGCCTTATTTATCATGATAATGTTGTTCAGTTACCCTTTCGGGTAATATGGCCCAATGTGTTGGCGGGTTATATGGACCGCTGGTCATATAATCCAACAGTGGGTACCATAGTAACCAACTCCACTAAATAACTTTCATAAAATAGATTTGCGAATTCTTCCCATTTGTTTTAGGTTTGCGATGGGAAAAATATGCAAAAATTTGATGAGTTTGAGTGCTGTTAATTTTAGACCCTAAAAATGTTCAATGTTATGTTGTTTTTAGTGCCCATGGCAGGATTTGTTTTTGTTTTTATTTTATTTTATGTGAGTTGTGTGCACTGTGGAATTAGTTTATTAAAATTAAAAAAAAATTATGTGGAAGCTATATTCATTTGATAGATTTTAAGATATTTTTTGTTGTGGGCCATATAATCCGAACAGATGGATAATATGGCCCAAATGTAAGGCTGATTATTTTTACACTTATTTCCGAAAAAAATCTTTTTTCATAAATTAAAATTATATCCCCATGACAAGGACATAGTTACCTGTTATTTTGATATAAAAAATGTTCCATAAAAATCATGGTTAAAAGTAAAAATTATTTTAAATTAAGGTGGGCCATATTTGCCGCCAGTACCTTATTTTTCAAATGCCGTACCCCAACATGAGACATATTAGACGTTATTCACGTAAAAAAAACAATGAGTCTCCGGTAAACATTCTTATTAATACGTCTAAAAAAGGGACTTTAATATTTGTACTGCTCTTTGTGTTATAAGAACCTCCTCTACACTAATCGAAAATTAATAAAGTTTTGTCTTTCCGCTGGTACCTACTTATAGAGTTAATTTTCGTAAACAAAAAGTTACGGTAAAGTCAAAGTACTATGTTGTTTAAACATCTTTTTTGTTTCAACAGAGAATCTCTTATAAGTTGCTTTTAGTAATTATTCTCAAAGCTCGTTCTTTGAATCAGGACACTCTTACAGAGTCAGGGGTCCCCATTAATTCGTCATTAATCTTATTTTATAAAAAAAATCGACATAACCGATTTTGCCATATTGCCACAGATACACGTATAGAAAAATACAGAGAAAGTACAAAAATAATTTACCCCAAGGAGAGGTGTTCAACAGAGCGCTATGTATGGTCAATCAAACACGTAGAGTCCGAACAAATTGAGGAGAAACTCTTATCAACTGTAAAAATATATTATAGTAATAATGGTATTAATACCTTTTTTTCTTCTTGCTACTTCTGATTTAGTTGTTGCAACGACGCGTTACAACAACTAAATCAGAAGTAGTTAGAAGGAAAGAAAGGTATTTATATACGATTATTACAACAAACCCAAGTTCATTTCAGAACAACGCTGCTCTGAAAAACCGGGGTTTGGAATTGCGCAGCCGGGCTGGTGGTGTTTATAATATTAGAAGGATTCCGCCAATACGCTAATTTGTTCCTACTTAATCGACAAATATCATCATAACAAAATATTCATAAATTATATACACCTTCCTCGTGAATCAGTCTGTCTATTGATGAAAACCAAATGAAAATCCCCACAGTAGTTTCTGAGATTAGCGCAAACATACATACAGACAGACGCGGCGGGGGACTTTAATAAAATTTATAATATATTTCACGAACATTTGAATTTAGGTATTCACGTCATCTGTCTGTACCCGTGATACATATGTACCCGTTTTTTTGTGAGCAATTTACATCAAATGTATTAATTTCTAGGTAGTATATCTAGTGCACCGTGAAAATAAAAAAGAAAATTGTGAAAATATATGATGCAATCAGTCATAAAGCATGTTTATCAATACCTGCTGATAGGATGGTGTAAATTGGAAGATAAATTTTAAACACGTATACAACCTGTCATGACGTGTTGCCGTTTGCTGTTTATCCTGTATTTCTGTACTATTATACAAAGAGGTAAAGTTTGTTTGAATATTTGTCCACGCTGATGCTAGAAACTACTGAACCGATTAAAAAAAAGTGCACTGTAAGAAATGAGAATGCCGATTATACAGATTATCGATGGTCCATTTGTAGCCAGCGATTAATCTGGTAATAGGCACACAAAGAGAATGGCGTCGCAAACAGGTATCGCCTGCACATCGCGTAGATTCCATAAAAACACACTGCGCATGCGTGGTTACTAATTTTAAATTAATTTGTTTTGTATTCATTCATTTTATATATGTAACTATACATTTTATTTTGTAACTTTTACACACTTTATTGGAATATTACACAAATTATGCAATTTTAATTTACTTTATGTAAAATTCACAAATTTGTCTATAGTTTACAGTAAAAGTCCAAGTTTTTATGAAGTTTTCTGTGTCAAAATAAATAATAATGTAAAATCACTTAGAAAATCAAGCGAATTCTACCTTAACTTTCAAAGCATTTTTACATCCATTTTTTACAGTGTGGGTGCGTTTACTTACTAAGGACGCGCGTTAGAAGTTATACTTTAAAAATCACCAAAAATCGTATGTCAATTTGAATTAAAAATTTTAAAAATAAAAAATAAACAGAGAAAATAGAAACAGTGATGATGGTGACAGGTGCGGACGTGCATGGTGACGATCACGTTTTTTCTCGGTTTACTCCCCTGCGGTCAAGCGCACAACGTCCGTAAAAAAATATAACTCCAAATTTTCTTTCATTTTAAAAGCGTACTTCATCCTGATTATTATGGGCTGTATATTATTACGCCACCGGCTACGACAAAAGAGAGATGAGCAGTGAGCGAAAGCAAGTCGGGGATTCCGATCACGATTCCCGTTTTAACTCTATCAAAAGAGCGGAGCGAGTGAGGTTTCGTTTCAATTTGACCGAATGAGCGAAGCAAGTGAGGTCCCCATTTAATTCAACCAAACGAGTGAACTAGGAGATCCCGTTAATCGTTATAACTAGGGCCGTATAGCCATGAGGACTAAATACTGGGGAGGGGGCTTGTATATACAGGGTGTCCAAGTTGACGTTGGCTAACATATGTAACTTTGTTATTAGTGGAGATAGAAAGTCGGTTAAATGGGCAAAGTAGTGCAGAATTATGTGCTCATTAACGTCCCGTCGAAAAAACAATTGAATTTTGACACACTATGGATTTATTTAGAAAATAGTGAAAATTGCCGTTTTTGAAAACTGGCCATAACTTTTTTATTTATAAAGATATCTGAAAATTTCTTTAACCATTTTTTGATAACTTTTATGATCTTTTCAGTGGCGTAGGTTTAATTTTTTTATATCCACTACATAATGAGATATTGACATGAACTTTGGTTTTTCTTATGGACGCCATTTTAGATTTTTAGATATTCGAATTCTGCTTATTTTTCTGATTAATTTGGTGTATCATATGCTACATTTAAAAAAAATGCAATCATAATATGTAGTGGATATAAAAAATTTAACCTACGCCACTGAAAAGATCTTAAAAAGTTATCAAAAAATGGTTAAAGAAATTTTCAGATATCTTCATAAATAAAAAAGTTATGGCCAGTTTTCAGAAATGGCAATTTTTACTATTTTCTAAATAAATCCATAGTGTGTCAAAATTCAATTGTTTTTTCGACGGGACGTTAATGGGCACATAATTCTGCACTACTTTGCCCATTTAACCGACTTTCTATCTCCACTAATAACAAAGATACCCATGTTAGCCAACGTCAACTTGGACACCCTGTATATGCACAATGCACATGTGTATGTATATTAATGTGTACCTATTTGTGTGCACTGTGTGTAGGGGGCCTCTCGATATTTGGTGGGGGGGCTTCCCCCCCTGTTACGACTCTGATTTTAACCCCATGGCCATGAAACGAGTGAAGTGAATGAGATTTCGCAATAGGCGCTTATTTAAAGGAGATGCCAAACCAAAATCTGTCCAGGTGATACAGAGACGGACAGCCAGTGTTATAGTGAACTCTATAACTCGAACTTCAAGGTAAGTGTTGAAAATATCGAGTTATAGAGTTTTCGGTTTATCAAGGATTTTATTACTTCGAGATAAGGAGTCTAACAGACAATAAACTTCTACTTACAGAGCCTGTAAGTGTAGGTACACGTCGCTTATTTCGAGATAGATATAGAGTACGTGAGACTGGAACTTCGAGTTACACGGTGAAATATGTATTCACAGCACCACGTAGGAAAATCATATTTAGTTCGAGTTATAGAGTTTAAATAATTCGAATTATAGAGTCTTCTGTATTTCAGCGGAAGGGAATGGTTAAATTCTACTCCTTAGACACCGGTTATACAATTTCTACGTAATTATATGTGAAAATTAGGCTAAAAATATAATAATATACAAGATGTTGTATTTAAAATGATAAGATTTCCAATCTTTTATTTACGGACACTCTTTATTGTGCAATTCGAAAGAAACGTCTGTAGTTACACATCAATTAGAGAGGGCTTGAGAATAGCCGAGAGTGTAGCGGCGCTGTTGTTTACATGGCGTTGCTATGGTTCCTCTATTACAAGTCCCCAGTTCCCGAGTTCTAGCCCGAGAGCTGGTAAAAGTGTCAATTGGATTTTGAATTTATTATTAAAAAAAAAAAAATAATGAATTGAAAATATGAATTGGTGCTAGGCCCAAATAACCTTAGCTGTTCGTGGTCTTTAAAATACAATACAATTCAATCAATTGGAGAGTCAGACATGACACCAACGAATTTCTATATAATTTGGCTATGGCGTGTGACATATTCTTGACTTTTGAATCGTTGGACCAATGAAGTTGCAGGTCACGCACTTCTTCAACTTGTACGGACTGTATAGTGTATAATGCTCTGTTTTCATTGATAACGGAGGTTAGCCAAGCTGTAAGTAGTCACAGCATGGATCATTGAGCTGAAAACATTGAGAGCGAGGTGACTACTCGACTTGAACAAGCAAAACAACACAGTATAAAATATAGTTTCTCTAAGTAACTTTAATATAGCCACCGATTTTATATAGGTCAAAGTTTTACAATTGAATTTGTCCTTTTCTATCGAAAATATAAGCCAGTGATTTTATCTCTGCATGCTACCCGACGAGTATTTGCGGTCACTGTATCGCTGTTTTGTATTCATGGAATGTAAGTTTGTCAGTGGGTGAAGTTATACCATAGATATAGAAATACGGGGATGTAGTATAAAGTGCACCTTTAGACGAGGGGGGAAGCCATTCAGGGAAGGGTGGATGCTTATCTTATGAACATGTCCATGCTATGCACGTGCCCACGTTCTATTGGCCGCGTCTTTGCATATGCTCAATTGCACCAGATGCAGTCGTCCGCGTCTTTTCGCATGCTCATTTGCTCGTACAGCGCTTGCGCAACTGAAGCGACCAATAGAATGCGGGCACACTTGCTTCTCACGCCCCCCCCCCCTCTCAACAGCAACCACTCCACTCGCTTGTACTACTTCCCCAGATTTCTATATCTATAAGTTATACTCATTCAGCCGGCGATAGCTGAATTGTATATGAATTCAGCAAACAGTGGTTCTATAGTGGTTGGATCTGTTTTTTGTTCTCATAATTTATTATGTAGGGGTGTCAGAGAATTTTTAAAACATATATTTTTTATTATTCTTTCGATTCGAAAAGTCCTTTGAAATTTCTGTCTCCGAGGTAGAGGGGGATTTATTAGCTCACCGACATTAAATTTTATGTTGTGTAGATTTTTTTAATATACAGTGTGTCCACAGACTCATCCTCAACATGGGGATCTCCGTTGTTATGCGAGATAGAGATTTAGTTAAATGAGACAAAATGTGCAGAATCTCCAGTACTACTACCCTGCGTAGTCAAACTTTCCATATTTTGTTTGGTTTGCGACCGACAGTTGAAAAACGAGATTTACCCATTTTCGTTTTTTGTTTATAACTCGCTTATTAAGTAGGTTAGAAAAAAAATATTTTCACTTTCTTAAGGCCCTTTTTTATGAAGATTTCAAATCTCTTTTCATATTTTTATTTACTTTTATAGTTTTAGAGATACTTGTATTAACTTTGTTTTTTTAAATACACGTCAAAGATGGCCATGACACCATTCGAAAGAGATTTTTTTCTCTTTAATTTGATATGAGGGTTGATGGATTTATTTTCAAAAATAACTGAGTTATACGTAAAACACTGATTTTTAATAGTAGGCTATGCTAAATTAATTGATAAAACAACAGAAGGCTTAGTAAACAGCTAAAACAGCTAAAACAAAACAGCCGTTTACTAAGCCAACGCGAATTTCAACTGTTTGCTAAGCCTTCTGTTGTTTTATCAATTAATTTAGCATAGCCTACTATTAAAAATCAGTGTTTTACGTATAACTCTGTTATTTTTGAAAATAAATCCATCAACTCTCATATCAAATTAAAGAGAAAAAAAATCTCTTTCGAATGGTGTCATGGCCATCTTTGACGTGTATTTAAAAAAACAAAGTTAATACAAGTATCTCTAAAACTATAAAAGTAAATAAAAATATGAAAAGAGATTTGAAATCTTCATAAAAAAGGGCCTTAAGAAAGTGAAAATATTTTTTTCTAACTTACTTAATAAGCGAGTTATAAACCAAAAACGAAAATGGGTAAATCTCGTTTTTCAACTGTCGGTCGCGAACCAAGCAAAATATGGAAAGTTTGACTACGCAGGGTAGTAGTACTGGAGATTCTGCACATTTTGTCTCATTTAACCAAATCTCTATCTCCCATAACAACGGAGATCCTCATGTTGAGGATGAGTCTGTGGACACACTGTATAATTTATTTAATCCGTAATACACAAGTAATAAAAAAGTACTTCAACCATTATAATGAAAGGGTTGGCTCTCTATGAAAGAAAACGCAACAAAGCCAACAAGACATAAATTCTAAGAAATTAAAATAAATCAGAAAATTTAGTTTCATCCTTAGAGATAGAAAAATGTGTTGTTAAGGAAGAAACTGCGTCATCTAGGACAAAAGTTAGTTTAATTATATTTATCATTATCATAAAAATGAGAAAAATCGCAGGATAGTGGACAAAATATTTGATTCATGAAATGTACAACGTTTCGTCTTTAGATTTAGACTTTTTCAAGTACTACATACATAAAAATAACAATATTTTCATAAATATTGTTATTTTTGTGTATGTACTTGAAAAAGTCTAAATATATAGATGAAACGTTGTATATTTAATAAATCAAATATTTTGTCCACTATCCTGCGATTTTTCTTAATTTTATTATAATCACGATGGACACGATTTCTAATATAAATTTATCATTATCATGATAATTATTATAATATTTATGGAGTGATATTTTCCATAAATATCATTACATTATATATCGTGATGAAGTATACTAAGAGTATTATGGTTAGAAGATATAAGAGAACAATGTAATCGGTTTGTAACTACAACAATTATTTTATTATTTTCATGGATGTACATTTCGAAAGCAATTCTCCCATCGCCCGCGAAAACTAAATCACTACGGTTAAGTTTTTGCTGATGGGATGCCTAAATGTAGATCCAGTAATAAAATAATTTGTTGTGGTTAAGAAGACTAAATCGTGATAGAATATATTACCTATATCAGCTAATATGAATCCCGAAATCCTTGGACGAAGGCAAACTTCATTAATCAATAACAGCTTAGTAATATTAACACTACGAAGACAAAAATTGTAAAAAATTAGAAAATATAGATAATATATGTCACAAGGAAAATGAAATCAAAATCCTTGGTATATTACTTTTGAGACATAATTCTGTATATCTATTTATCCAAATTACGATATTAGCGTGTTAAGTCGGTGAATTAGTGTATGTTGGTGGATTGACAAATTTAGGATAAATAGGTGAGCACCCCGCGAAAATGTATGAAGTCGTCGCAATGGATTTGTCAGGAAGAGGTGACGGGAGAAAACGAACGATGTCAACTGTGACCTTTCATTTATATAAGCGTACACACACACGCACACGTACACATGCACACTTAAACAACGGTACAGGAAACACGTAACAGGATAATTGAATAGTCGCAGAGTCAATAAATGAATGTTTAGTTTGTTGCGGAAAAGAATTTTTTATTCAAAAAAAATCGAAGTACAGTCGTTTCTTTCATATTGCACTAAATGTGTAATTTCTGAGCACACAAATACCTATACCCACATAGACCTATTCTGAATTTTAAGTGTATTTGCCATATGGCACATACACTATTGGCGTCGGTCGGATGGCGGGACCTAGGGGTCGGACCAAAATTTCTCGACATTTTATACCCTCCTGAGTAGTTTGATACACATGTTTGAATCCATCACCGCACGAAGCCTTTTTAAAATGGGCCCAATCGGATCACTTTAAGGGTTGTTATTAAGGGTTGAAAAATGTTTTTAAACCCAAAAATACCGAAAAAATTCTCAGAATCGTTTCAAAATTGATATTTAACCCTTTAGTGAAGATTAAAATGTGCTGCCAAAATTTTTATAAAATCCGCCTGACAGGACTGGACTTACAAATTTTATGAAAACACTAGTTTGCGTATACCTACGGATTTACTTACTGAAGGGGATGTGTTTAATTTGGTACATATGTTGAATTAAGAAAAAAAATATTATTGTAAGGGATGTATTAAGGGGTTAATTTTTTTATTTTGTCCGAAAACAAACTTAAGTTCACAAAATAAAGCCACAATGCCTGTATTTATTAGCAAATACGCTATATATTGTCGGCAGGGTTTGGCTCTGCGATCCGATTTTTTTTTGTATTATTGACTGTGTTATACATAAAAAACTTTTTAACAAAAAAAAAACCTCCTTCAAAAAACCACTAAAAAGAGGAAAATAATGAAATTTTGAGGTCTGTGCCAATTTAATAAAATATGAAGTCGGTTAAAAAGTATAGTATAGTGATTTACTGTATTTATAGTGATTTAAACCAACTTCATATTTTATTAACTTGGCACAGACCTCAAAATTTCATTATTTTCCTCTTTTTAGTGGTTTTTTAAAGGAGGTTTTTTTTTTGTTAAAAAGTTTTTTATTTTTTACTTTTAGTGTCAAAAAGTGACATTTACCTTAAAAGAATCACACGCTGTAACTCACTTTTATTAAACTGACTTTCTTACGCTGTCTGATATGTCAAAAAGTGACATTTACCTTAAAGAATCACACGCCGTTACTCATTTTTATTAAAATCAGCCGAACTACTGAACCGATTTTGATGAAATTTCTATGGAACCAATCTGAAAGTATATCCTTTCAAATAAAAAAAAAATTTTCAAAATCGGTTTATAAATGACTGAGTTACATACATAAAAAAAAACTAACCGAATTGTGAACCACCTCCTTTTTTTGAAGTCGGTTAAAAACTAGCTGACAACCGTTTACTACATAACAAAAAAAATCAATCACAACAATTAGAAGTTGCAATTTGCAAACAATGCTAATTGGCGTGTTGTAAATAGCAGACGAGTCGTCACGACACGTCAGGTATATACGAGCGACCGAGCGGCAGCCGAAACTTCTCGAGTGGATAACGCGTCAGGTATTTACGAATATGCTACCCGGTCAGGTTCCGCCCGGGTGCTATGAATTTAATGCCTATTTCGAAAATAATTTTGATGCAATAGAAAATAATTGTTATTTATTGACAAGATCTTTCAATTTGCACTCATGTTTACTTTGGGCAACATTTGGACCAAAATCAGACAAAGTATAGGTACTTTATTTTAATAGTATCGTAGTCGGATAAAAAGTTATCTATAGGTATAGGTACTTTAAGTTTAGGTACCAGTAGACGACGTCAAAATCAAAATTGGTTCATCGGTTTTCAAGTGATTCTGGTAAAGACAGATAATTCTGAAAGACTGAAAACATGATTACCTATTTTACGTAAAATTTAATACGACTGTATTTAATCTTAGAAATGGAATTTGGAATTGTTCAGTCATTTAATAATAAAATAATACACCTTATCTTGATATTAAATTACTAACTTCACAAAGAAGCTCTGAACTTCCATCAAAAAATAAACACAACTTTATAATTACGAATATAATTAAAATGATTTTCTTAATACAAATCAAACTTCTAAATAACAATTTCAAAATTTCAACCACCTAAAATGTGTTTAACTAATTTCAACACAACACTTTAAATCATAAATGTAAGTAAATAAAATCTTTCGTTCCTATACCTAAATAATAAAAAATAATTTATAATTTTCAATATAGATAATTATGATTATGATTATGTACTTTACACTACACAGTACAGAAGTGAAATTTACTTATAAGTACTCAAAATCTACATTCAAATGTTATAAATTGACATTCATACAGAATAATAATATATAATTTGTTTTTCGTTGCCATGGTTATCTACACCTTTAGCGTTATATATTTAACGCAAAAGTTAAACGGTTAGAAGTTACACTTCAAAAATGTGTAGGTACACTGTGCTCAATAATTATAATTGACTTTATATAATTAATTACAATGTCACCCCCCCAGGGGGGACAATGGAGTGTGGTTGCTATCTTTTTATTTATTTATTTATTTATTATTTTTTTATTTTATTTATTTAAGGTCATTAGCGTCTTTCAACTACACTAAATAACAACTAACTTAAAACTAAATAACATCACAAAACATCCATGAGCGCAGGTGGGATTCGAACCCACGGCAGTCCAGTCTAGAGGTTGCGGCGCCAAGCACGCTACCATCTAGGCTGTGGTTGCTATCATAAAGGTTCTTTGGGAATTAGCGCTCCTAGGGACCCGAGCTCGTATCAGTCGGTTTGTGTATATGCCGGCTGGCATATTCTAATACACAAATGGATTATTTGCTGTGTTGAAGACGCTAATGACCTGAGTTCTCGACGCGTCTATAATCTACAATTAATTAATTACAATGTCACCAGCGAATTAAAATTCAATACGGATACTTTTAAGACGTTTATCCCGTAGATGTGTAAACAGACCTTTTCAGTTAACTGTCGGTACAATATATAAATATAAATTTTATATTGTAATTTTTAATAATGACCTACTTGTTCGATCTATGATCTATGCAATATATTTAAAAACACTAGGCTCTGATGAGCTAACTAATTATATTCCAGACAACACTGCATGCCTTTGTATTATTTGATGCTTTACGCAGCTTCCTAATCAAAAATGTCAAATATTGACAACTGAAAATTGAAATAAGTAATCAAAATAAATTTTACCTATGAACGTATTCTTTCTAATTTCTTGTGCTCAAATCGCAGGTGTATGAATTATTATAGAAGTTTTTTTTTATTGAAATGCACACTTAATTTTTAATAAACGAAATAAGTAAATATTATTTATATTTGTTTATTTTAAAACAAATATACAAATGAACACTGAATTTATCGCGATCGTTATTGCGAGTTGATTTCATTTTTTTAAAATTTAATTTCAACAATATTAAAACAAACACATAATTTATTTTTTCTGAAAATTATTTACAACCGGCGGCACAGTTAACTTGATTGAAACACGTTCAAAACATTTTATTCTGCATTTAATTTGTTTACATAGATCGTTTTAAAATCGATTGATGATCCGTTTTTCTCGTTTTCCTAATTGACAGATGAGAAGATGATAACACCGCCGTTAGTTAAACAGATGAAGCATGAGATGGCGTTGCATTTTGCGCCCGCATCGAGTGATTGAAAACAACCGACTACCGCAGCAGGAATACGGTTGGGACCGGGCAGCAGCAGGACGCGCTTTATGTGTGTGAGTCAAGAGCGCGCGCGCCCGAGGTCGACCGAAGTTGCGCGGCGCGTTCTTGTTCGCTCGATTCCTGCAGGCGAGTAACCCTCGCTGCCTGCCTGCCGCCTGCGTGCATACGGCGTGTACGCTACAGAGCTAACCCGAGGTTGAGGTCTGTCAGACCGAGCATTGCAAAAGTGATATAAGTTGATTTCTTATTGTTACAAAACTGTTTTCTGAGTTGGGGGAATAAATATTTATTTACAATATTTATAAATACAATAACAATAAATGCAACAACGTAAAATCAGTTCTAACAATCAACACAAGTAAACAATAATTAAACAGTAATTAACACTTAACTATATATACAATTAACTATATACAATTGACTATATACCAGGACTATTTATTTCTAGCTATTTATTTTATCAATTTATATCACGGAACTATTATATTTCTGCACGATTTATATCACTGTATTTATATCAGATTTATTTCGCTGTTAACACTGTCGAGGACAGAGAGTGGTGTAACGGTTAGCGTAGCGGCCTTTGGATCACACTGTCGTGGGTTCGAATCCCACCTGCACTCATGAATGTTTTGTGATGTTATTTAGTTTTAAATGAGTTGTTATTTGATGTAAACAAGACGCTAATGACCTAAGTTGTCGACGCGTCTATAATTTACAATAAAATGTTAACACTGTCACAGTATAACCTACGCTGACTGATTCCGCGACTCACTGTTCACTAATTTATATAGGCTGCGTGGACTGGAGCCCAGTGCTTCTCGCGTTCTCTAGAACAATCCGGCAGGTACTCGTTGTTCAGTATGCAGACCCCGTTTCTCGGAACTCTTTGTTTGCCGTTTATATACAGGGTGATCCGTAACACTATCATATTTTCCATGCCTTAGTTATTTCCTTGGATACTTTAAAGTTTACTTAATTTTAGTTTAGTATCTACTATTATAGACCAAGGTCGATAATTTTTGAAACAAAAAAAAATAATAGTAGGATGAAACCCATTGGAAAAGGAAAAGAATATAACAAAAATGAAAGGAAAAATAATTTACGGGCGATCTGAGGTCGGGAAGTGGTAGGGGGTGAGTTTTTAAGGGTAAAAAACAGTTTATCTCGATTTCCGGCAAAACTACAAGTCCTATGGAAAAAAGTTTAATGGCAAAGTTGTAGGTAATAAAAAGATCTACAACTTTTGTATAACACTTTTTTCACATAACCTAAAAATTTATGTGAAAAATTCAAATGACCAAGTTTTTGGTTTTTGTATTTTTATCTTTTACAAAAAAAATTTTTTTTTCACGAAATTTGGTGAAAACTTACCTTTTTATGTCCCAAACACACTGTAATTTTTTTGATTTAAAATATTTATTTTTTCACCTTATTTTGACTTAATATCGAAAAAGCATCCTAATTTTCAATTAAAAATTCTCACGTCAAAATATCTGCTTTTTTAAAAAAGTCGGTGCGCTTTTTGTTCGTTGAAATCTCTACTTTATGATGGTGTAAAAAAAAATATACATTACTACGGTAAATGTTCTCAGAAAATGCAAAGAAACGAGTAATTAAAGTGTAAATTTTGATAAATAGCTCAAAATTGTACATAATGATTAAAAAAAAAATTTCGGATTCGAGTTTTTTTTCCGTTTCTTTGCATTTTCTGAGAACATTTACCGTAGTAATGTATTTTTTTTTACACCATCATAAAGTAGAGATTTTAACGAACAAAAAGCGCACCGACTTTTTTAAAAAAGCAGATATTTTGACGTGAGAATTTTTAATTGAAAATTAGGGTGCTTTTTCGATATTAAGTCAAAATAAGGTGAAAAAATAAATATTTTAAATCAAAAAAATTACAGTGTGTTTGGGACATAAAAAGGTAAGTTTTCACCAAATTTCGTGAAAAAAAAATTTTTTTTGTAAAAGATAAAAATAAAAAGCCAAAAACTTAGTCATTTGAATTTTTGGCAGAAAATAAATATGGCAGGGGGGATAGTTATCATCAGCGTTACTATTAAGTAACGCTGATGATAATTATCCCCCCTGCCATGAGAAACGTTACATAATATTTGAACGTTTGCTAACAATGTCTACTACTTTCCGCAGTCAAGATTAGCACCTGTATCAAGTTTAATCATACTCGAATTTTGAGACGCGACGAGCACCCCGTATGCAACGCGTCTCTCTCGTCCTCTCGCTCTCCTGGTTTTACGCAGGCATCTCTCGTATACAGCGTCGATTCGTAACGACGAGCGAGCGTCGTTTTTGTTAACGCAGGCGTGTACAAAGTTTGCAACCGGTTCGGTTCTCGGCGACCAAGAAGTAACCGACATGGTTGACCCTGCAGCGCGCGCTTTAATGTACAGTGGCAACGTAGCGCCGCTCTAAACGTCACAACGCTTTGTTTAATCGCATGCACGATGCGCGCTGACTACACTGGCCTCCTCTATATGTCCGATATCTGTGGATGCAAGGCAAAGCTGTGTATGTCGAAGTTTGGTCTATTGTTTAATCTAATTCTAATATTTACATTTTATTTATTTAGCTATTTTTGACGTGAATAACGTCTAATATCTCATCCTGGGGTGACAACTGAGAAATATTAGATGTTACGGAAATAGAAGGAAGTATGTAATTGTCACTTGTCATGTGAAACAAAACATAACACGTATATAGAGCAGGGTTGTTACGGATGCAAAAATTTAGACATCCGCGGATGCAGATGCGGATGCGAATTATTAGAAGTTCACATCCGCGGATGCGGATTTGATGCGGATGCGTATGCGGATTTTGGGATTTTAAAAAAATAATTATTTAAATTTTAAGTGCATAAATAACTGAAAATCAATTTAATTTTAACTTTTTATTTATTTAATCATATTTTTAGCACGTGCCACTCTGGCTCCGCCCACTTTCTTTACATGCAGTTACTTGTTGATGTGAATCTGCATCCGTAAAAACTCCGCATTGATTGATGCGGATGCAGATGTCTGAATTAATGCGAATATTCCGCATTTACGGATGCGGATGCGAATATTCGTAACACCCCTGATATAGAGTAATGCTGGAATGTGCATTGCCTATACCACTCTATGTGTGAAAAGCGTTTAAAGGCAGACATAGTTAAAAGGGCCACCTGTCTTTGTTCCACTACAGTCTTAATATACTGTACGACAAAGACAGGTACCCCACTTACATATGTCTGTCTCGATTCGCTAGCAACGCGTCAGTGTACATTACAGCTTTACTCTGGGGTCAGCTAGCTGTCCTGTGGCTGTGTAGTAGAGCAAAAGTCTACCGACAGGTACAAACACCAAACCCAGGTTCGAATCCCAAAGGCTTTTAATATATTTTTGATGTGAAACATCGTATGGCGCAGGTGTAAAAACGATTTAATGTCACGTTGCTGCTTTTTCAATACCTTCGCAGGGTGAGAGTTTTTCGCGGGATGGGTGGGTACACTGTTACACACTCACTATGCTACGTGTGTATGTGTGTGTGAATATCTGTATATTGCTGTTTCAATACCTTCGCAGGGTAAGAGTTTCTCGCGGGGTGGGTGGGTACACTGGTACACACTCACTATGTTACGTGTGTGTGTGTGTGAATATCTGTATATTGCTGTTTCATACCTTCGCAGGGTGAGTTTCTCGCGGGGTGGGTGGGTACACTGTTACACACTCGTTATGTTACGTGTGTGTGTAAATATCTGTATATTGCTGTTTTAATACCTTCGAAGGGCGAGAGTGTCTCGCAGGGTGGGTGGATACAGTGTTACACACCCGCTATGTTACGTGTGTGTGTGTGAATATCTGTGTATTGCTGTTTCAATACCTTCGCAGGGTGAGAATTTCTTGCGGGGTGGGTGGGTACACTGTTACACACTTGCTATGTTACGTGTGTGTATGCATATCTGTGTATTGCTGTTTCAATACCTTCGCAGGGTGAGAGTTTCTCGCAGGGTGGGGGGTAATAAATCATAATTTCTTATCTCTTGAACTACTATGAAAATGTCTCACATCTGCCAGGTGTCCCATGACGGCTCACATTTTTTTTATAATGAAAATATAAAGGTATTGGATAATAAAACAGTGGTGGCGACTGAGTAATTAAAAAATAAAAATAAAATCAACAATATTAATGTACACACAGTAAAGTATATTTTTTGGCAATAATTACATAGTGTTCAATTATAAAGCGTATTTTGTATTTTTTTACAATAATTATATTTCGTATCGAATGAAAATTACAGAAAAAGATTATTGAAAAACTGAATTTAGAAGCAAACACGAAGAACTATCAACGCGTTTTATTTTTTATATTTATAACTTGCGCGTGTATTTTTATTGAAATGACAAAAGTTTTTCTTTTTTTTAATTTTCATTCAGTCTGTCTCTTCATCATTTTCTGTAGATCTGTACAATTTACATGACGTTTCGAAAGTCCAGTTTATTTTCTCTTTTAATGAAGTCAGTCTCATTATTCAATAAACTACACCTTGTGCATTCTTCATTCTGGAGCCAGAAGGCAAAGCGGCGTAATATGTCGTACTGTTGAAATACAGGTTAATCCAAAATGAGAACAAATTATTACGTCTTGACTTATTAAACAATGGGGCTCATTTTAACATAAGAGTTATGACACTACTTATAAATATATCTAGCAAAAAAAAATGTCACTTAACATTGGATATACCCGAAATCAGATAGTGCATTTGATTTCAACGAACATATTGACTTTATATGTTAAATTTCAAGTTATATCAAATAGTAGGAAGATGTGGCAACGTTATTTTTGACAGTAAATGATAGGGGAGATCCGTCGAAGATGGCGCACCTAAGCGGAAATCCCATCTATCAATTTGTTTATAGGTTTAGGAACTTTATAATTGGCCAAACTATAGTTCAAAATATATACTATCGATATGACAAAGCAAATTTTGTTAATTGTCAACAGTCTGTTTTTGTTAAATTTTTCTTTAAATTCAGTCATGGCAGAAACACTTTAAAACCGTTATCATGCTTTTGGATAGATTTCAGAGTTAACTTAGTATTTTCTTTAACTTGAATCCAATGTAAATCAAATGGAATTTTTTAACATGTAAACAGAGGCGTAGCTAGGTAACCCAAAGGCCCCGATGCAAAAAAAAAACTGGGGCCCTAACTAAACTGTTTAGGTTTTATTAAGCTTTTGTTGCAATAAAATTTTAATTTATTTAACGGATTATTTTTATAGGCCGTTTCCTTATTGCCAACCCGCTAAATGTGACGGTGAATCTTTCAAGTTGACAACACTGCACAAACAACAGAAAGAATACAGGGGAATACCCCACAACAGGGCCGTAGCTAGAGCTGAATTCAAGATAGGGCACTGAAAGTTTAAAGTAGGGCTGAAGCAAAAGACTACAATACCTCATCTGGTGATATCAAATTACAAAAGCAAAGAAATCGGTGAATTACAATTTAATAAAAAAAAAAAGAAAATACAGAACTCTCCATGTTATCAAATTTTCGAAGAACTTCATTTAGATACATTGAATTTAATCTTGTTTTTCCAAATGCCAGATAGATCAAGTCTGTCATTCTGTCGTGACAGTCTTTGCGGCTTATTTATAATTCCTTAAAGTAGGGCACTGGATGTTTTAAGGTAGGGCATTGCCCCTTAATGCCCCCCCTAGCTACGGCCCCGCCCCACAAGTTTCGAACAGAAGTCGGAACTTGCCGAGAATTCCCCTGTATTCTTTCAAATGAGTTGTCATGATTAAAGTCGTGTTGCAACCTATTTTATTTACATTCTGAAGATGGGAGAATTTTTCGCTAGTTCAATATGAGGTGTGATGGTCAGTGTCCGAGGGCCCCCTGAGCTTGGGGGCCCCGGTGCATGGCACCGTCTAGCCCTCCGGTAGCTACGCCACTGCATGTAAAGTCAATATGTTGGTTGATAACGCACTGTATAAAAATGCCTTATTTGTTCGAATTTCACAAAATATTATTGCTATTACGATTGTCAGGAATTTCTTGACGACAATAATCCAGTAATTACATAACCATTAATATATTATAGGTATTATATTGTCTTGTGCTACTTTATATATATTTGCAAGTGCATCAATGGATTTTAAATAAATTTGAATTTGTATTTAATCATACCTACTTATATTGTAATTCGATATGTAAATTTTGTCCAAAAAAATCGAACAAATTTAACGGTTTATTAAATTAATACACTCATGGACAAAATTATCGAATATTTTTTCTTATCACTATTACTTTTTAAAGAATTTATTTCATCAAAAAGAAATTAAGTACGAACATTTAAAAGTATCATTTTGTCTTTGAGTGTATTTTAAATACTAATTTCAAAAGATATTTTTAGGAAAAGTTCTTTGCAATCCATATTCTGGATAGAAATGCGAATTTTGAGCAAAAGATTCAAAAAATATTTTTGCTTTTATTTAAAAGGAACACAATTTTTTTCTCGATTACAATGCTTAAAATTTGCATTGATCCAAAATGTGATGAAAGAAAGTTTTTTCTGTTGATATTTTCTGAACTTCGTATCAATTTAAAATATTAACAGTTATGTAATAAAACATTTTTTTCGACTTTTTTGCTTGAAATTACTTTATCAATCTAGAATGTGACAACAAATAATTTTTCCTTAAAGCATATTTCAAATTTATATGATTATATTATGATTTCGGATATATTTAAAATCACGTTATAATTTTTATCCGACATGTTTTCAGTTTCAAATGTTTATCCATTATGGTGTCGACTTTTTTTGGATTACACTGTATATTTTTTATATTATTAGAAATCATTTTTTGTAGTATTAAACTATAAGTAAAATGTTAACATGATTTCAAAACAGCTTTCCAGTGGGCGCGTGAATCCACTTTGCCTTGTGTCCACAGAACTATCATTATTACGGTAAGTTCTTTTCAATCTGTATGTCGTATTTACGTGCGTAAAAATATTCATGTGTTTTGTTTTGTTATTTTTCATTTGTTTTCTGTACACTTTGAGATAATTAATTAATTAAATTTTAATTTGGCAGTTGAATAATGAAATCAATAGTATGTATATCAATATAATATAATAATATATTCAGACATAAATTTTTTTTAACTTAGTCAACATTTACAAATTTTATACAATAATTTATTTTTACAATTTTTTTAAAAACTTTATACAAAAATTTGGTTTTTGAATTTCATTTTCAATTCCAGTTATAAGCTCTTATTAATTTAATACTAAACTGTTTTTGATCTTTTTTTACTGATATCAAAAAAAAGTTAATAATTCTTATATAATTCTAAAATGTCAAAATCATTTATCTATTTAATATTTATTTATTTAATTCAATCAATCACAATCAGTTTAATTGTCCGAGGGCTGATTGCTAATTTTACAACAATCACAGAAACTTCATTCTATTTCCATTGTTTTGTTTAATTATGTAATATTAACATTTTTTATTTGTGCAAACCGATTCATTAACTGTATTCTTTTTGATTTTTTCTTAATTTTTTAACATGTTCTATTCGCTTATGACCTCTGTTTTCGAGCGTCTGTATTATCTAACAATTTTCGCGAAATATCTCAAACGGCAGGAAATTTCAGAATAAATAATTTAACTTGACAAACAAGGAAATATTCATTTGACCCTGCGTTTAGCTCCTGTATTTTTACGTGACTCCCAGATCCTAACAAAAAATCATGAGGTGTCGTGGGACACCCGACAGAAGGTATGCTTCTAACGCATTATATAAAATCGAAATTATTTACATATAAAAGCTGTAGAAACTATAGTAAGAATATACGCGCTGCCTACCCAATGAGGTGCGTTGCATCGCCACGTTCCAAGGCCGCGTTCGTGACAATTTTTTGTAACTTAGTTCCCCATTCCTAACGTGCGTTAAGAAGCATAGCAATTCAAAAATTAATATTCCTTGATTCAGAAAAACAGTTAAATTCACATGAAGACTTTTCAAAATTTGTTTCTACAGAAGAAATTTTGGTAGTTACCTATTTTCACACAGATTTTTTAATTCTATTTTGTGTAACATTACCTATGTAAAAATGTTTCATCTCGCTCTACATAAATTACAAATTAAAAATGCGTCTCAAAACGCTTACAAAATCTTTGTGTGAGTTACCCAGAGTCTGCTTTTCAAGCAATGAAACAAGACAGCACCGTCGATTACATGCCTCGGTGCACCCTCTCATGCCCCCACAAGGGGATGGCCAGCCGAGCTGTTGCCAGGGAGCCTATGCAGAAGGAGGTCTGACGCCTGGCCGCACGGCTGCAAATTTTTTAAGGACTATAGATGTTCGACTCACCCTAGGTTGTGGCCAGGGGGCCCGCCTCAGAAAATGAGGGTCCTACACCTTCCGACGAGCTTCATGAACTCCGAATCGAGTGAAATTGATCCTATCAATGTACAATAAATTTAAATCTAAATAAACTCGCGAAAACAGCGAATCCATTTCGATTTAAAATGTATGTTGAATCGTTAATAAATGAATTTCATTTAACTCGGCAATCGCGACTGTCGTGTGTTAGGAAGTTTCCTCGAGGCCTCATGCCATCAACAGTGATGTATTTTTTCATCGCAGCGAAAAATGGACAACTGGATAATTTAATCGTCATAAATCTTTCACAAATTCGAAGGATTTTGCTTTTTGATGACATGTTTACAGAATATACTCGTTTTTTCAATTTCAGAAAAACTTAGAAAAGAATACGATTAATGCTTGGAAAAATGATTTTGTGCTCACGTGCTGTCTATGTATTAATTATAATACTAAATGGCTATGCTTATTTTTTTATTAATTTCGAACGCGGATTTTGTCAGTCTTTCCATAAAAGAAAATTGATACATTCATATTATGTCAGTGCTGCATTACGTGGTTGGAATCTTCAACTGCTTATTTTAAGTGTCGCCATAATATATTCACACGTCTGAATGACATATAGGAAATCCGAAATAGATCAGCTGATTCTCAAGGTCCACTTTTTCAAGTCCAAACCAGTGTTTGTTTTACAGATTTGGGTTTGCGTATAAGCAGGACAATGCTCGGTTTCTAATAGGCTAAATCTACTGTGAAAGTAGATTTAGCATTGAAAGTCGTACCAGAAACTCAGAATAAGACTTTATATAGGAAATACATTAGCTGACTTCTAAGGTCCAACTTCAAACCCGACACCAGCGTTTGTTCTACAGCCCTGGGTTTGCATATTATAAGCTCAACAATGCTTAGTTTCTGATACGACTTTCAGTCTTAAATCTAGATTTAAGAATGTCATCTGTTTTTAACTAAATTGAGATCTATATTTAGTTGAAAGTTTCTTAAATCTAGATTTATGACTAAAAGGCGTAGCAGAAACCCAGAATAACACTATTCAATAAACTTTACGTAGGATATACATCAGCTGATTTCCAAGGTCAACCTTCCCATGGCGAAATTAATGTTTGTTTTGTAGATATAGACAGAATAAGACTGACAAACGAGAGAAGAGTTTTGATAGATGTAGATATTGTAGAAGAATTTTGTGTGAGTGGAACAGTGACGAATGATGGATGCGTTTCAATTGTGCTATACGTAAACATAATTAGGTATGTATGTTTTAATTAGAATCTAACAACCATTGCATAGGAACTATTTTAACACTACAATGATAATCTATTTGGTTCAATTAACAAATGTGCTAACGTAAAATTATTGTTTCAAAATGAACTCAAAAACCTTTATAGAAATGGCGTTCCATAAATTCTTACACTTTTTTCATCACAGAATTTTTTACACTGCATACTGAATACAAAATCAATAGATAAAAGGTTTATATTTATATCACATAAAGAGATCAAGGAATTGAGAATAAAAATTTAGTTCAATATTAGCGAAAAAGAGTTGGGAGAAAGTTATATAATAGAACTAGGTGTAAGATGAAGAATAAAGCGGCTTCTGAATTAATAAGTATAATTAATTATCGAAATACATCGATTGCGAACAATGAATTGTAAATTATAGACGCTCGACAACTGAGGTCATTAGCGTCGATTGCGAACAGTTGCCAGGTATTATTTTGAGAATTGGTAAAAGTATCAATAGAGAAAAATTGGATAGTTTTCTTTTTTTCGGCTCTCCAGTAGAACATTCTAATTTAAGTTCTGAAGTTTGAGGTACCTACTTAAAAAAGATTATTTCATTTTTCCGCCAAAATGCATGATTGGTAAATTGTTAGTCAAGTGACGTTATATGACAAAGAAATAGGCTATAAACCTTAGGGCTTAGACCCAGCTCTATCTCGTTTAATAGAAACTCGCATAACCGACATATCAGTACAAATCGGTCGAATAGACAATAATGCGCATGCGTTGAAACTTGTACTATGTATAAATATTGCAAATAAATGTAAATAAATGACGACCGAAAGAAGCCAAAGCTTGCTCGCAAGTAAAATTTATACACAGCCTTGTATAATTCGTAACTTTCATTATGCGCACTAATAATGGCTGGACCGGTGTGTATTGATTATGTTGGTTATGCAGCACGACTGAGTTCATTAGTGTATGGTCGTGACTATAACTTGATCACGTCGTTTTAGATGGCACACTGATAAATAATCCACGAAAGTATAGAGTTTTATGTCAAGATATATAACATATTTTTTTCATTTTATATAGTATGTCTAATATTTAGACTCCGCACTTTTTCATCTATAATTGCTAATTATAGTTGAAAAAGTACGGAGTCTAAATATTGGACACATATAAAATGAAAAAAATATGTTATATCAAATAAATCTCTATTTGAGTCTCTGTTGATCCGCGTGTTCGGAACGAAGATAAATTGAAAACAAGCTTTCTAAGCTCGAATAACTTTTGCAACTTCCTTAACAAAAGATTAGGATGACGAAAAAATAAAGAGGGAGTGATTTAATTAATAATTGACTGGTTGTATTCGACATGCAATGTTAACGGGGTTGAGCAGTTCTTTTTATAGATAAACGAATGGTGTAGTGAATTTCTGGAACTTTGTACCACATACAATAATATTGTATTTTTTTATAAGTATTATATTACATATATATTATGTAGAGGATATTAATAATTAGATAGCGTTGCGGGATTGCGTTGTAAATAAATCATAAGAAGTTCATATCAAGTGCGCTGTAGAGTGCGGCCAGGTCGCTGTGGGCCTGCACTCTCCAGAAAGGGAAGTTGAGGCTTTTGGCCGCGTTCTCTTCATCTTGACCGTCGCCTATCACAACGTATGTACACTTGCGGCCGAATCTCGTCACGATACGTTCGAAACAACTCTCCTTGCCTAGAAAAAACGAACACCGACTGTAAATTATTTAAATTACAGTTGATTATCAGCAGCAGATCTGCAATTTCGGAACACGGTTATATCTATAGGCACTTTTTCCAATTTTTTAACGTATTTGTGCACCAATGCTTCAGTTAGCGACGCAATTGTGGCAATTATTAAGTTTAAGTTTCTAGAATTAATTTGCCATAAACAATTAGTGCTTGTAGAATGTTATGCTTAAGCTAAATTCACTTGTAGGTATAGACTAAAACATTTTCACAGCATCGCGCGTTTAAAATTAAATGTTTTTTAGACTACTAAGGAACAAATCTTAGAAAACTGTTACTTGATAATTGAGTTCCAAATGTTGTATCATTCCCTCCTACAATTCACTTATCCTGCCTTGAATTTTTGCAAAATAAATAAAAACGACTGTAATGTACGAGTAATTTGTTTAGTAATTAAAGCCTTTGGCAGTGTTACCTATTTTCGTTGCGGAGTAAATGTTTTCGATTGCAAAATAACCACCCAATCCGAACAGCAGGACTTTCGACAAAGCAGGAACTAGTTGTGTTGTGGTAACTAATACATTCACGCAATTCGGCCTTGAATTGATTAGCGATAGGCATTTGTTAGCCATTGTCAACCAATTGTCTGTCGCGACTTCAATGTCCGAACGCAGCTGTAGCCAGAGATCTCTTTTGGTTGGCCCCAACATACCGCCGACACTGCAAAAAACAAAACAAAAAACAATTAGACCGCATTCATTAATTCTTTTATACAACCAGCATTCACTCTCGTTAATGTCGGTTTTAACAGGAATCTCATCTTAAAGAAGTACCCTATACTTTTGGGTATCCAGTGATAGTAGGTACACCTAGCTTCGTCAATATTCATCCACCCATTCTCGAGTGATGCCGAAATAATCAAACAAGCAGACAAACATTCTGAAAATGCAAACCTCGTTTACATATCGAAAAAACTCGCAAGAGAACAAAGCCGCAAAGAAAGGCCCCTACAACAATAATTAGTATTGACTAGATTAATTATTTATCTGGGACTTCTCTTGTGCCTACGCGTTACCGTTGCTTTGGCCCGCAGATTTGCTTGTGTTAATATTCTTTTTAACGGGAACCCTATCTTAACTCACGAGTAGTTCGTTATACTTTAAGTTTGAGTACCGATTGAAAGTATAGCAAACTTAAATGAAATCGGTTCAGCCGTTCTTGAATGGTGCCGGCACGAACCAACAGAGAGATAAAAATTATGGAAACGCGTTCTCTCGTGTGGGTAACATACAAAATACCCGAAAAAAACCCACAAGAAAACGAAGTTACTGACATGTTCCACTGCTATTTACCCGAGAACGAAAACAGTGGGTTATTTATTTATATATTAGGTATAGTGATATCCTAGCGATCCCTTCCGGCTTCGCCCGGGTGTTAAGAATTTATGATTTTTTATTTCCCCGCGAGCAATCCTCCCCCTGCGAAGCGAAGCCGGGCTGGCGGTGTTCATAATATTAGTAGTGTACCGCCAATACGCTAAACTATCCCGCAGGAAGTATACATTTTTCGGGATTAATAGTATACCCTATGTGCTATTGCAGGACCTAAAATAATAATTTCATGAAAATCCGTTCAGCCGTTACGGAGCGGAGTGGTAACAAACATACACACAGACACAAACTTTCGCATTTATAATATTATTAAGAATAAGATTTTACCTGTTGCGATAATTGTTATAAGTTTCTTTAATTTTCCTATATCTAAAAGCTAATTTGCGCATCCAGTCAACTCCGCCTCGAACGCCGGTGGCCAAACATAGATTGCCTTGCGTATTGCTGGCCGACGAACTGTGGAAGCCGTCGGCGGCAAAATTGTAAGTGCTGAGATCTTGACCGTTGTCGTCGGATGAGACGTCGTCTATATGTACTTGATCGCATTCCTGCAATAATAAATAGGTACATAATATTTAATTCAAATTATAATTGACATACCTACTAAGAGCTGATACTGCAAAATTTGAGCATTATGTAGTAAGGATTATCTAATTTCAAATATCAACGTAATAATATAATGTCAGTACAATTATTTTAAGTAGGTATTTTGATAAACTGTTCTATTTCACTGGTTTTCAATGTTGGTCAGGAAAACCTTCATTACATTATGTAATCATTATTGTGCAACTTTATTTGAAGAAATTAATTTAATGTTGTTGAGATTGAAAGTAGTATTGGGTGTTCTCACAATAGTCATCAATAGCTAATGATCTTTTGTCACTCTAGTTATGAATGTGTGAACGATGTAATTATTGGTAAAGACGATTTTCATTACCAAGCCTAAATGGAGAAGGAAACGGGGAAGATATAAATTATATGATGGGGGACGGTGTGGATTAGAACGCAAAAGGAATAAATTGGAAAATAGAACTAGACAACGAGGTCGACTGAAAACATCTCCTGAGGAAGACCATGGCGCTTACTCCGGTCAATGATCATGAGTGTTAACAAAGTGTTGACTTCAATATTATAATTTACATATGATAATTAATCGTGTTCCAATAATATTAATACTTAAAAGGCGCGTGGTTTAAACGGTTTAGTAAAAGTTCATAAGAACGGTAATAAGAAATGGATAAATATTTGCGAGCGAGCATTTCGAGATCATTTCGAGATCAGAGAAAATTAATGGATGGATGCTTTGCAGCTACACACAAAATTTCGTGGCTGTTTGCGCACCGGAGCACTTACATAGTATAATAAACTCAGATGTCGAGCGTCTTTAATCTACAGTAACTAACTAGCCTATGGGTCGAGACATTTGCTTCGTTTTTACATTAACAGTTCTGGGATAAGTGTAGTAAAAATAGTTCCAGTTCTGAATGATAAAATGATCAATAGATTCTCACCTCCACATCGTTGAAAAAGAAATGAGTATCCGCCAGATTGAAAACCATCTCTTCCATTTTATATCCAAGTGAATTTATGTGCTGAGGGTCTGGCTAAAAACAAAATATCATAATTTTAAACGAGGATCACGAAATAATCATTTTTTGCTGCTATGGAAAAATATATTATTGCTGATCAGTGATCATATTCCAGACACCTTACCATTTTCAGCAAAATTAAATAAAAAAAAAAATACGGCCAGCAGCGCTCCACTCCAGCGAAACACTACTGTGATTCGCGCGTCTACAAACTGAAGAACTAACGCACCTTAGAGAATTTGGTAGCGAATGAACCCGTTAGTAGACTGTGAAATATGATAATGGTTTCATCCAAGTCCCAAATGAACACCCGATCCGTGCCGGTTTCTGGACTGGCAGGTGACACTGTGTTTTGCCGTCTGCCTCTGCCCCGGGTGGACGTACGTTGTTCCCCGCCGGCACCGCCCTGACTGCCTCCGGATCCGCATCTACGATTCAACGATGGACCCGGCTCTAATTTGATTGGTGGGGTAGCTGGTTCGCTCAAGGACAATCCTAGTGTTGACGGACTTTCTGTATAAGAATAAGAATATTGATTTAACAAATAAAGTTTTAAACAGGTTTCCAAAGGCAATAAACAAAATACTTGCTAATTATTTATTTAAAATCAACGTTTCGACGGCAATATTTCGTTTTCTTCGGAATATATTACCATTTACCATTGAAACGTCGATTTTAAATAAATAATTAGCAAGTATTGTGTTGAATGCCTTTGGACACCCACTTAAAAACTTTATTTGTTACATTATTAGCCAGGCGTGAAATTTTCCATATTAATATTGATTTAGAGAAAAACCATAAAGATGACTAATAAATTAAAAAAACACGGAATTTCTCCAACGTGTAAATGTTTTTAGGGTTCCGTAGCCATTAGCCAACCTTTATAGTCATGTCTATTCACTGAGATCGTTGAGAAAAATATTTCTAAAATTTCATTGTAACGACTGTAAATTACAGAAAAAAAAGAAGAAATAAAATTATTATTATTGTCACAGCCTTGTACTTCTTTCATTTTCTCGTCTTTTGCGATGAAATTTTGCACATATATGCTTTTAGTTAACCCAAAGACAGATGTGTAGCGACATTGCAATAAAAATATGGTACCTTCCCATACATGGAAAGCTGAGATGAAAATTTTTATTCACGCACACCATAATCACATACTATTTTTTTTATTTAGCGTTATTCGCGACATATGAAAGTCCAAAGCTGTTTGAAATGTGTCCTTACCACCCCCCCCCTAATTTTCCAACCGTATGTTTTAAAAATCTGAAAACATTCGAGATAATAAAAGAAACGTTTAACATTCAATTTCTCGTTTTAGAATTCTACTTCTGCAACAGCCATGTAAACCTAATTTAATGCGTGTTCGACACACACTTGGCCGCCTTTTTATTTAAATTTTAAATTGAACATCTAGTCAAGATACGAACCACGATAGTAATACAAACTTTAATACCGACCTGGCAGTCCACTGGTTAAATGGTAAGTCGAGTTCCCAATGCTGCCGGTAGAGCTTGGTGAACTAACGTACGGTGAATAACTTTGTGCTGAATAATAACTCGAGTATTGTGCTGCCGTCTGGGGATCAGCGTACGGACTTGCGTAACTCGTGTAATCTACACCCTGTGGAAGAAAATAATATTAGAGTCTCGATCAATATCCAAGCGGAATATTATCACTGTGTCTTGTGACTTTAAAAGCATTAATAACGGATTGTACCAAGTAGTGAAGTCATTCAAAATAAAAATTTATAATTTTTTACTTTTCATATAGACGCTATTTATACATTATTCTATATAATAAATAAAGCTTATTTTTTATCATTATAATTATTATTATTACAATTAATATACTATAGTAGAGTTTCGATAATCAGATATTCCCTCGTAATTTAAAAAAATATTTCTTTAAAACTAAGAGTTAAGAATCTACGAATCTTAAAAATGTGTATTAGGCGCACAAGAAGTCATAGCGAGGCAGTATTTATAAACAAGTTTTTAAACTTATAGATAGGTCGAGCTTCTACTCAATTTGCGTTTATTTCATCCGCCATTTCTATATTATTCGGCGTTTAACCGACAACCTGTCTGTTCTGTTTTTGTCGGATAGTTGAGATTCTACCAGTCTACCGTATTTAAAATTATAAAAAATTAGCATTTATTGTATTTTAAACAGCAAATTAGTCAATACAGAACTATAAATTACCTGTTGTCCGGTTGTAAAACTGTTAGTTGTCGAACTGGCAGCACCGAAATTGGCAGCCGCCGCAGCTGCGGCTGCACAATTATAGCCCGCAGTGTAAGCAGCGTATTGGCTTGATATAGCCGCCGCGGCGCTGGGACTCTGATGAGATGCGGTCGCTCCTGACGTTGTACCTGGTGACTGGAAACCGACGGGCGTTGCGGCCGATGCGGTCGTCAATCCGTTCGTGTAAGGACTCAAGTAACCGGCGCTCGCTTTACAGGAAGGATTCAGCGGTGACCGTGCTGCGGCACTTCCGGCTGCCGCACTCAAACTGTAACCGTAACCGGCTGCTGCCGCGGCCGTATTGTAAAAACTACTTGCGGCTGCTGCAGCGCTGTTGATATACGGCGATGTAGGATTGTACGTTTGTTGCATGCTTAAAAACGGGGGGAAAATTCGTTTTTATAAAAGTACGAAAATCTCTTTTTAGTGTATTTGCCATATGGCACATACACTATTGGCGTCGGTCGGATGGTGGGACCTAGGGGTCGGACCAAAATTTCTCGACGTTTCATACCCTCCTGAACACTTTGGCACCATTTTTAAAAATGTTTATATATATATGTATGTATATATTATATATATTTATATATTTATATATTTATATATTTATATATATATGTGTGTACACGATAACTCTCGACAGACTTAATCGATTGAAACGAAATTTGGTACACACATTGGAACCCATCACCGCAAGAAGCCTATTTAAAATGGGCCCGATCAGACCATTTTCAGGGTTGTATTTAGGGGTTCCAAAAAGTTTTTGGGCCCAAAAATACCGAAAAATTTGTCAGAATCGTTTCAAAATTGAAATTTAACTCTTTAGTAAAGATTAAAATGTGCTGCTAAAATTTTAATAAAATCGGCCCGACAGGACCGGACTTTCAAATTTTATGAAAACACTAGTTTGTTGATACGGATTTACTTAGATATGGAAGGGTGTATTTAGTTGGGTGTATTGATGAAATCCATGTCTTATATTGAAATTTAGAAAAATTTAATTATTTTAAGGGCTGTATTAAGGGGTTAAATTTTTTATTTTGTCAAAAAACAAACTTAAGTTTACATAATAATGCCACAATGCCTGTATTAGCAAATACACTATATTGTCGGCAGGGTTTTGGCACTGCGACCCGAGTTTTTTTTCATTTAAGATACATCTCAAATCTATCCAACATTATTTGAATGAACTAATTTGAGCAATCAAAAGTGGTTTTGAAAATTTAAGACTTATTATGTAAAGTACCTATACGTATAGACGTAATATGTTTCCATGTCGGCTTTATATAACACTAGTTGATTCTTATTTTGCAAAGCTGGCGCGTCCGAGTTTTTTCAATTTTAAATGATTCAAAAATCAAAATGCCTTTAAACAATATGAAATGAATAAAAAAAACAACTTTAAACAGTTAACACTTTACATTAATAAAAATACCTTTAAAAAAGTTATTTTAATTCAATCTTTAGTTCTGTTTCAAATCATTTCATATGAGCAAGCTATTATTTGTTTAAAAAAATGTTTCTTAAAAATATTCTTTCCTGGGACCAAAAGAAAACAATAGACACAAACATCTAAAGAAATGGATTTTTCTTAATCGGTTAAGTAGTTTTGGCTGAGTTCATGATATAAAATAGCGTGATTATCGAGTATCGACAGACAGTCAAAGTAGGTACATACAGTCACTATATTATCATCTATTCTCAACCGGGGGGTCACGTACCTGTTGTAGTATTGGTGGGCGTGCGAACTGTACGCCTGATGCTGGTAGTCTTTGGTTGTGTCGTAGGGTGTTAGCGGATCCATTGACGAATACATCCCTCCTGGATCTGGAGCAAGCGCGTTGCTTGATCCTAGAAGACTGTTGGTCGTCGAGTCGACTTCGATTAGAGCTGGACTGCGAACTTCTGACTTGACGCCTGGTCACACAATACGGAACAGAGTAAATTCGACTGCTACGCTTACTGGCTGCAGTGATGCTTATTGTGATTTCGTTCATCAACTATTCTATAATGTCATCTCAATATTTTATTGCCGTTTCTAAATCTATGCTTTTGATTTTGAACTTTATTAACATTGGAAATGTTTATGTTCGTATATGGGGGCAGAGTTACGAGTTTTCGTTCAAGGCCAAAAGACAACGGTGTCGCGATCAAGTGAGGAGCAATCATGCAAAATTGAACAAGTGCAATTTTTTCGAAATGTGTTTTATATCATGTCTAGTTAATTGAGAGGTATTTGCGACGATCTGCGGTGTTATTTTTGAGCAAATGTTAATAAATACCGTAGAAAAATCCATTTAAAAGTTAAGTAATCAAGCAAACGTGAACGCGTATATAACAGAAGAATTATAGGGTTATTCCTGACAAAACTAAACAGTGCATTGATAAATATTGTGTGTATAATAAACAGTTAATTATGTTTCATATATGCTGTTATCATTTCCAATGTCCTCGATGGTTGCAAGGATTGCGAAATCTGTGAATTTTTTTCAAACATATTAAAATTTTGATTGTGATCTCTGTACTAACTGGATTGACGACCCTTACTATGGGCTGAATATTACGGTGAAAAACTTCTAGAGCTATGGGTAGTGTCGCCGTCTAGACAAGACAAGACAAGACTTGAAATATCAAGAGACAAGATTTCGCTTAAGTCTTGTCTTGAAATATCAAGAATTCACTAAGTCTAAGTCTAGATTAAAAAACTCTTGTCTTGTCTAATATCAAGAGTCTAGATTATTTTCAAGAGTCTAGTCTAGATAACCGAGCGGTTTACTTTACTTACTACTACCGTTTATCTAGACTCTTGAAAATTGTGTAGAGTTTTGGCAAGAGTCTTGATTTAGATAAAGCAAGTCTTGTCTTGTCTTGAAAATTTCTAGACAAGACTTTTGCAAGTCCTGTCTTGAAAATCTAGACAAGACAAAAGTCTAGAAAGTCTAAATTTAGACGGCAACACTAGCTACTTGGGCTGAATATTAAGGTGAAAAACTTCTAGAGAACACCGATTAACAATTTATTAATCAAACTGGCCGGGGTGTGTACTTTTGGCTTTGCAACGAATGAAGGGGGAAAGTTTCCTGCGGGGGAGAGGGGTGCGATGATGTTCTTTGCGAAGTGAAAAGAGGGTGGGTGCAGGGGGGGTTCCACAAAAACAATCGCGGGGGGCGTGTTCGTGCGAATGGCGTTTTAGTCGCAGTTATGACTTCCCCTACACTTCATAATAAATTGTTAATTAGTGTTCTCTAGATGCTATAGTAATTCGGTGAGAGTATTCTGAATTGAAGGTTCTTCCAGTGTCTCGAAAATGTGTAGACCAGAGACTCCCAAACTTGTTTAACCTACTACTCCCTTTTCAGAAAAAAAACTAGACCCCCCCCAAAAATCTACCATCAAAATGCAGTATGACTGCATTCTTTTATGTACCTATCTATATTTCTATATTTACGGAATATAATAAAAAAATTAATATATAAGTATGTATTAAAAATCGGTTATAACTTGTATATTGTGTGCTTATTTGAAAAATAAAGTAATCACTACGAATTTAACTGTATTTTACACAACAGATGAAACATTTAGGAAGGGTTTTTCAAAATTTTCTTCTTCTTTCCTTATCCTCCTACCGCCCCCTAAATTTTATTCAACGATCTCAAATCGCTTCCGAGGATACTATTGCCCCCTGGATCGCTCCAGTCCCATGGGGATGGTATCTACTTTGAGGAACACTGGTGTAGACGATATTGAACACCAAGATAATGCGCTTACGTTACCATGAATCATGATAGTGATTAGTGTGCACGATATTTAGTATCTTCTTCAATCTAGTATCTACACCATTTCGAGACGCTGGATGAGCTTAGCTTTCATTCTGATAAATCTAAGAATATTTACCTCCCGTGTCGGCGAGTAAAGACCAGGTCAGATGATGTGACGCCGAGTTGTTATTATTGTTGTTGGCGCAAGAGACGTCGACCAGTTCTGCGGTCGTTGACGACAGGTGAAGTGCGGCCGCCGTTGTATTGGTGCAGCTAGTCGTGGCCGCTGCCGCCGCCGCCGATGATGAGGACGGCAGCAGCGTGTGATGTGGCGGCAGGTGCTGTTGTTGCTGTTGATTATGTTGTTGATGATGTTGCTGCTGCTGATTGTGGTGGTGTTGTAGATGATCGCTACTGCCAATTGGCGGTGAACTGCAAGACGAATTATCTGACTGACCACAGCTTGGACTTGATTCCCTGAAAAATCAGTTATCATTAGACTCTGAACGGTGGCGTTCCTAATTCATTATAGATTCTGTACACTGGATGTCGTTAATACAGGGTTCGCTGGTTGAAATGTCTGTTTAAAAGCAAGAATTGAAGTAGCTGCGAAGGTTAACTTCCTAAATTGTTATTGGATGGAAAAATCCCTAAAATGTTGTATCTGCAAAGCCCTGTAAATATATTGCGACTCGATTTGATATTGTTTTTAAAATAAATTATTAAGATTTATACGGCTGAATTGCAATTGAAAATTTTTCGTTGGAAAGCAGCCAATTATACAATTGATTCGAAACATATTGGAAAAAATCATTTTACCAACCATAGTCACAGTCAGGATTCTAACCTGAACCTTTCCACTTTCGCGGCGGAATGAGCTTACATTTACTCAACCGTGACAAGATTACTAATCAAACATTCTCCTTAATGTATATGCTTCGGAATCAATTGATTTTCACTACATGCGAGAGCTAATTTATTATAGCTAGGTAGTAGGTGTGAATCTTCTTTCTAGCGAGAGCTCATCATGAAAGTGAAAATTATTGCAAACAAATGGGATATATTAAATACATAAGTACCTACATATATCAATGCTATAAATAACCATAGATTGGTATTACTACATATAATATTCTAGAAATAATTATATCTTGTAGACATCGTAAGATAATGTAGTGAAAATCAATTGATTCCGAAGCATATAAGGAGAATGTTTGATTAGTAATCTTGTCACGGTTGAGTAAACGTAAGTTTATTCCGCCGCGAAAGTGGAAAGGTTCAGGTTAGAATCCTGACTGTGACTATGGTTGGTAAAATGATTTTTTCCAATATGTTGCGAATCAATTATATAATTGGCTGCTTTCCAACGAAAAATTTTCAATTGTTTTTAAACATTTATTAGGGCATCTTTATGGGGCCAAAAAAAATCATTATTTGAAACAACCTGTTTTGTTGCATCGTGTATTTTTATAGAATACGTATCACGGTATCGAAAAGCAATAAACGTAAATTTCCCCACTGGCGTATATTGTACAATATTTTAATATAATTAATAATGTATGTTTCTGTGGGTTTGAAATGGCGTTTTGAAGTAATTTAGTTGGCAATCGGTGAGCCGTGGCCAGCAGTAGGTGTCGTCCGCACAGCATAGCTCCATCCATAACACAAACTTCTTATATTTTTATACGGCATGTCTTAATTTCAATGGGACTGACTTTGTGCCTTACTTTAAAATTGGTGCGGGAGCGCGAGGATTCAATCGATATCTTTAAAAATTTGGAAGCTACGAGTATAAGCAATGAAAGTTGAAATCATCATAGATTTTTAGTGAAAATTTCACGTTTTTTGACACGCGCTACAAGTACCTTCTACACCGAATAAAAAAAATCCGTTTAGGAATCCATTACAAATAAAATGCCCTAAACGATGCTTTTTATTCGATCTCGATAGATTGAGAAATTTTTAAGTTATAAGAATTCAATTCGCGATTAAATTCACAGTATCTGACCTCTATAGTCGTTAACTGAAATTAATTCTAAGCGGGATCAACTCGAAACAAATATGGCCGCTGCTAAATGTCAGAGCCTTAGACCATACATATAGAAATGGACAACTAGAATCAAGTACTCTAGCACCTTCTTCAATACACCTCACTCGACGTGTTTCAAGCGTCACTTTCACTTAGTCCAATATGTATTTCCATATATCGATATAATTTAATGCATATAATCTGTCATGTTTGGTTGATTCTGCCAAAACACGGATCCAGAGTAAAGCTAGCGTTGCTTGTCCATAGTTATATCGTCAGAGATCAGAGCAGGTAGAGAATTCCATTGACTTGTTAAAATTATAGCTTCATCCCGCTTAGAACATTGCCCATGCTGCCACCTATAGTTCGATTCAATTGCCAATAGTCTAAGCAAGTAGACACAAAGAGAGATTTACAGTAGTTTTATCCATATAAAAAAGTTATCAGAAGGAGAGAAGGGTGGAATTTTTGGTTTGTTAGTTAGGAGACCACTCTGGACAGTTTTCCGCAAAATCCCCTTTGTTACTTCGTCTATCTCCTAAATCTCTTTTGTGTCTAAGTCGCTTATAGCCCCTAAACAGTTAGATCAGCGGTTCTTAACC
Source organism: Mongoloraphidia duomilia (assembly GCA_039654895.1). Lineage (NCBI taxonomy): Eukaryota > Metazoa > Arthropoda > Insecta > Raphidioptera > Raphidiidae > Mongoloraphidia > Mongoloraphidia duomilia. The sequence continues at coordinate 20,993,834 of CM077525.1, read as the reverse complement.
TTTTTAGTTGTGCGGAGCACTAATTTTGTAAAAAAAATTTGAGGCCCACTAACTAAATATATACAAGTAAAAAGTATAAACATACAAACACAAATAGACACTTATATACCTACTCGATTGTTCCCATCTCGACCCCTGAAGCTCCGATAATATTTATCTTGGCTTAGACTCTTGACCAGCGTCCACAGTCCAGTACCACGCTGCCCGCGGCCCATGGTTTGGGAACCGCTGAGTTAGACAATTAAATTCTTATAGCTAATTAAAATGTCTCATTTTATCGAGATCGAACAAAAAGCATCGTTTAGACTTTAGGGCATTATATTTCCTATATGGATTCCTAAACGGACTTTTTTAATTCGGTGTAGAAGGTAGGTACTCGTAGCGTGTGTCAAAAAAACGTGAAATTTTCATTAAAAATCTATGATGTTTTTAACTTTGATTGCTTATAGCTTCCAAATTTTTACAGATTAATAGTTGTATTCCGGTAACGTAGTTAAAAAAATAGCTGTTACTGCGCCTCATCTTTATTTTGGTGTCCCGTCGAAAAAAGGACATAGTGTATATCAATATTATGTAGAAACTAACAAACTTATGTTAATGGACGTATACAAATAATCTTACTAATTTTTATAGTGTCCGTTACGACTGAACATGTCAACTTAAAACAACAATCACACTAAAATACTTAACTTACAGGGCTTTTATCTGTCAGAAACGTGCTTCAACTATTTATTTAATTGTAAATATTCGAATGGCTTCTTTTAATTACATTCCAGTGCTATAACAGATTGAACTTTATGTTTTTGATATCAACTTCCTTTTTTTATACATAATCTATACTAATATTATAAAGCTGAAGAGTTAGTTTGTTTGTTTGGTTGAACGCACTAATATCAGGAACTACTGGTTCGAATTGAAAAATTATTTTTGTGTTGGATAGTCCATTTATCGAGGAAGGCTATAGGCTATAATATAATATCACGCTACGACCAATAGGAGCGGAGCATCAATGAAAAATGTTGCAAAAACGGAAAAAGTTATTCCTTTTGAGAGCTTCCGTTGCGTGCACTGCGTAAACGGTTAAAGTTACGCAAAAAATATGTATGACGGAATTGTTCCCGGAAGGTTTATATATATAGCGAACGAGCGAAGCGAGTGAGTAATGTAATTCCTAAACCAAGCAACGGATTTTGATGCGGGTTTCACCATCAGTTAGATAATTTTTCACGGAAGGTTTATATATATATAGCGAACGAGCGAAGCAAGTGAGTAGTGTATTTATAATATTCAAGCGAACGAGCGAAGCGAGTGAGTAGTGTATTGCACTCGGGTTTTCTTAGCACCCGGGCGAAGCCGGACGGGGCCGCTATATATTATACAGAGCGATTTAAGAAGTACGGTCCTATAGCTTGGACCTCGGCTTGGACCCTTGGGGTGCTTTAATACATGGTGCTGAAATTGTTTCTGTAGCTTGTCGGTGACCCAATATAATGCCATTATAATATTTGCAGATCGATTGGTCAGATTTAAAAGGGTGGCAGATCACCCTAAACGTGTCATGTACCCGACGAAATTTATATTATTAGTTCAAGGTTCAAATTTTAATATGTTGTTACGGCGACTGTTTTAAGCATTTACTTCAATTTGCAGAACAAAATGTCGGTATTAACACCCTTGCAGAACGATATAAACACCTAAGCGAGCAAGTTTCCCTCTAAGAGAGGGGGTTAATACCGACTTTTTTCCTGCAAATTGGACTATATATGCTTAAAACAGTCGCCGTAACAACATATTTAATAAACCTTGATTCTTGAACTAATAACATAAATATCGTCGGGTACATGATACGTTTAGGGTGATCTACCACCCCTTTAATTCTGACTAATCGATCTTCAAATATTATAATGGCATTATTGAGTCACCGAAAAGCTATACAAACAATTTCATCCTTGAATCAACAATAATTGTGACCATTTTTTTTGTTACATGTTGGGGGCGGTCTGCAACCCTCCCATACCGCTAATTAACAAAATCTCTTACAAAGAGCACTTTAATATGCCTCTTTTAACATCTTCACAAAAATAAGGCCTTGAATAAATATGTAACACCAAAAAATTGTCACTAGCTCTCGGTCTATTATACTTCCTCGAGAAAATTATGGCAAATTTAGGTCATAAATAAGCTAATTACGTCGATTTTAAAAATTCATTTATATAACTTCGAAAATTTGCATGCAATGGTATAAAACCAATGAATGTAAATATAATAGCACAGTGGCACTTTAACTTAAGCTTCGCGATTCCCTGCAGAGACCTAGAATCACACTTTGAAAAGCACTGCTTTAATGATACCTAGGTATACAATTGAAAAGTGTTAACATAATATAATCCTTGTTTACTTAGTAATTTGTTCTTTCGCAAAATAATCGATAGTACGGTAGTACCTATTCATATTAATTGCGGGCGGAACTTACCAAAATGGCGTCTTTAACGTCAAATATTGTGAAAAATGTGTTCTCATTCAAAATAGTGTGAGAACCACGCTATAAAGATACGTCAAAATAACGTACCTCCAATAAAGTTATCTATAGCGCTTGCCATTTCTATAAAAAATGGATTTGAACCTGGGCTTAGTATTTGTACTTGTCGGTAGATTCATACCTGTCTACACGGTCACCATGGCTTATTGTGTCTGAGACCTTAACACTCGATCAACAATGATGACGCGTTTGACCGGTAGATCGCGATGGACGTGTTAAACGTCCCTAGTCTATTTTATCTGAGAAAATAAATTTAAAAAATGTTACATCTCCTTCATTACTCCAAACTGAATGTTTCCATACTCTAGATACCGATGTTCAGATAACATAGTTTTGTAAATATCTGATGTAAATTTATGACTATTTTAAAATATTTAGCATAATTAAAATTCTTGCAAAATAAGCGTACAAGTCAATCTTATTGTATTTCATATAGTTAAAACTTTGATCGGCAGTTATTTGGGTTTAAGACAAGAATTTATTTCTGCATCTGACATCACCCAGAGCGTGTTTTTATTTTTACAAAATTCATTAACTTTTTTTCATTTCTATTGACTTGAAAATGTTTTCTTTTTTTTGAAAATATGCACCGTATGAAATTTACAAATAAATGATTTTTGTTCATTTGTATGTTGGTTTTGACACATCACATGTGTCTGACAAGGACAGATTGACACCTTTTGACATCAAGTAGTCAGTAGGACAAAGAACAACAAGTGTCACCATAAAAACTAAAATAAATGACTCTCTCAACTGAGACTGCTACAGCTGCGTTTTTTTATCACGAATGAAGAAGCTTTGGAAAGCTATCAGAAATAATTTTACAGCTCTATTGGGATCCGTCAGATAGGTGGAGCTTCAAAAACATGGCGCATACGGGGTATACTTTTGCGTGTAATTTTATGATTTTCAAAGTGATAAGAAATGATAAATATAAGTGCAATTTGTGATTGGGCCGGTATGAATCCTAAACAAAGGAATTTTGTTGAAAAAGAACGAATTCTCAAAGCCAGGCATATTATCAAATGTCGGAAATATAACGAGAAAAATGCATGCAAAATGAACTGTCAAAAGTAGTAATCTTTACGACATATTGCTTAAAAACATCAAAATTAAAAGAAAATCTCCACGAAATTAATCATTCGCGTTCAATGCGCTTTTAAGGCTGGGTTAGGTGAATAATGTAAACACATAACTGCAAGTGCAACATAATAAGTTATATTGTAATAACTAGTTAAGTTACTAACCTCAAAATATTTGTATACGAAGTTAATCCTATAAATTTGTTAATCATCAGGGATTCAACTATTCTAGTGCAGTATGATAACAAGTACATCTTATTATTACTATAAAATATGTTTTTAATTCATAAATACAGTTTTTCCACATTTCATTAGAAAATAATTCTCTGTAAAGTAAGTTTTACAAGGCAATAACTGACAGTGTTTAATGCCATGATATTAGAAAACGTCGCGAATTCCATTTTCGATAAACTTTTTGTTTATTTTACTTGTTTTATTTTTGTAATAAACAATTTCATGATTAATTTGCACTGTTAGCATGTAAAATTTTCCCTCGTTTGAGTACAATTTTCTGCCACCAGATGTCAGATGTTCATTTGACGGACCCCAATTGTTTATTAATAATGTAATTACTAGATTGTCAACAATATAATGTTAACTTTTATAATTCAATAAATAATGATTTTTTTCAGCAGACTACTTTTGGGATGAGTTTTGCACCTTCAATGCAAAACGCCAATTAAAACTATCTACTTTTTGTAATGTTGCAGAACGATTCTTCAGTAATGATATTTTTGGAAAAATGTAATTTCAATGTTCGACAATTATTTTATCAAGTATTTTATCAATCAAACAATCTGCACCTAATTATATAAACCTTTCAGTATCTACCTATGTAATTTAATATCAGTAACAAGTACCTATTTAATAAATTATTTTAAGTCCGGGCCTGTCATACCATGAAAACGTAAATGTAAAATCAAAACGGAAACTGTGATTTCATTTTCTTACGAGTTTTGCCGTTTTTTGTATGTCTGTCTATCTGTCTGTCTGTGTGTACCGGCATGACATGAAAATGGCTGGACGATTTCGGTTAAACTTGGCACATTACTGATGGGTACCGTATAACTTAAAATATGCTTTCTAGCCAACTATGTTCGGGTTAAGATATTGTTCCCCTTAAACTTGACATTAACGCGCGAGATAATCTGCAAGAAGATTTGGCGGTCACGCGAGTGAAGCCACGAACAAAAGCTAGTTATATCGTTTATGAACTAATTTACAGTTTTCTCATCACAAATTATCAAAATTTTATTTTTATTACATTAACGTGATCAAGTGAATAATATAAATTAAAAAATGTATTTGAGTAAAAAACGCACCTAAAAACCTTTACATTTATCTTAAATGAGATGACAAACGTTTCAGAGGCTCCTTGACAGTTCAAATGAGAGAAAAGGATGCATCGATGGAACGTCAGTCGTTAGAAGTGAGACAGGCATACGTGACCTGTCAGAGAGTGTATTGCTTTGGAGAGATGGCATTTGGTTTGCACATGTTTTAAAGTCTTAGCCGTGAAGAAAATATATTTGTAGTGATTATTTTTATTTTCTTTATGAGACAAGTCAGTAAGAGTTAGGACTTCTTACAAGTTTTTTTCTTTGTGATTGTGCGTCTCTTTTTATTGTGTTTATAGTTCGTTTCTCATCGAGAAATAACTGAATTCGCGCAATATAAATACCTGCCATGGTTTTTAGCAATGTTGATAATTTATTTCTAAATAGATAAGAGAAAAGTTTATTAACAAAATTGCAATTAAGGCCTCGACATACCAAAATTGGAGGATCAAATTATATGGCGGGATATTTTAGTTAACATATTTCTTCATATTCGCTCCCGATGTCCCGCGTTGATCTGTGGGAGCCATTACTGTAAAATCAACTAAAATAGCGTTCCTATATAATATTACGTATGTTTTGAAATCAGAAGCAATAATTTAGACTTCCAATACATAGGAATATTTTTTTCATGGACAAAATATACTTTATTTAAAAAAAAAGTTTGTTCTCTAATCTGGAATCCAGTTTTAAACGTCATCCCAGAAGGACATTTCATATGCTATCAAAGTCAGACTAAATTTAATGCAATATTGCAGTACATGTATGCCCTAATTAAAATTATGCTGATTGGTGTAATTCACTAATGGTCGCATGTATAGATAAATTTTAATAAGCTTGTTTTAAACAGAGAAGAACGATCACAATCTATTTAAAAATATATTGTAAATTTTCGGTCACATTCGGAATTTGACACAATTTCATTGAACGAAACCAACGTTTCTTTCTTTCTTTCTTTCTAATTATTATTATTATAATATATACTTACGTTATATTCAAAATAGGAAAAAATTAATAAAAAACTTTTTAAGTAAAACGCTTTTATTAGTATTGCATAAATGTACTAAAAAGAAAAAAATAATATTTAATTTAGGTTCATAAGTATAAAAGCGTGGGTTGTAAACTCTATGATAATTTATTACAGAGTAGTCACGATCCACGCTTTTATAGATACTTTTATGAACCTAAATTAAATATTATTATTTTCTTTTTAGTACATTGTTATGCAAGTCTAATAAATGCGTCTTACTCTCGGCTTTTACTTAAAAGATTTTTTTATTTACTTTTAGTTTTTAATTAGAAGATTTGATTGTTAGTTAGCTGTGAAACTAAAAAAAATCGTTCAAAAATATTGTTTTGTACCCAGGCCCGGATTAAGATCACTGGAGGCCCTGGAGCTGGAGCTGGGAAAAACATTTGGCCCCATTAAAAAAGAAAAATTTTAAGGTTTAGTTATTAAAAGTCTTTGTGGGGTCCCCTTGGTCACGAGGCCCTGGAGCGATCGATCCAACTGCTCCGCCCTTAATCCGGGCCTGTTTTGTACCATTATGTAATTGAAAACAATCTAAGCTATGTTTCTGTGGAAACACAACTAGAAATACAATTGATTTGAGACAAAAAATAAAATAAATATATGAAGGAAAGCTAATGATAAATACAACCGTTTAAAAATATAGCACAAAGTTTAGTTCTCCTATTTAAATTACGCTTATATTTTATAGTAACAAAGAGAATTTATTCAATGTTACGTCTTAACAAATAATTTTTCAGTAGTAACAACTCTCCGATTCATTTATATTTATATTCATTTTCTTTTATTTCTGAAACATAACATAACAAAACATAGTATAGCATAGCATAGCATAACATAACATAACAATGTTATGTAGATGTCAAAAAAAAAGAAGATAAAAATATAAATGTGTATACTCATTAATAAAATCGCATATTAAAAACAACTATTTGACACCAAGAACTTTGTCTAAAGTTTCCTTGACGCTATGAGCACTGTATAATATGATTTTCGATGCAAGTCAGCAATTCTTTAGTGTGATCGAAGGTATGGAATGAAACAAAAATCTAGTGTAACGTAGTTGTGAATGGATGCATTTAGTTGTATAAACAATTTTAATTATGATGTAAAGTTCGCGTTGAAAGATATATTTTTATTTAAACATATGATTTAATTGTGTACAACAAACCATTATCTAAAAGAGCTGTGTGAATGTGTTTTTTTTTACAAATGAACACATCATAATATGAACATGAAAAACGGAAAGGTGTAATTAATCATATTCTATTTTTCTAAGCGGAACGATGCAAGCGCTGGACAACAATTGCTATGGCAGTTTAAAAATTAGAACTTTATTGCAGTTGTTTAAGCTTTTACAGAAAGTCAATTTTAACCCTACACTGGTATGAGAGACAATAATTTAAAATCATTAAAATATGAAGCTTTTTGGGAGAAATTACTGACTGTAATTAAAATAAGAGCCATTTTCAGACTTTTTTTGACTGAGAAAGGGAATAGAATTAGGTCTCGTTGTACTTTGACGGTTCGGGATTACCTAAGTTCTTTTTGTTTGTCCAGATGTTGCTTCCGCGATATTGAAATGCGTGGACCATTTTGTTACGAAAGGCAGGCGAATTCTTTTAATACAGGCCGGACGATGCAGGTAAACGCGATCAGCAGTCACTCCGTTAAGTAATTGGGAGCAGTTTAAGGGTTCATAAAAAATATCTATAAATAATATGTTGTTTTATTTCAATTTTGAGTTAACAATAAGTTGACATAAACGTCAAAGCAAAACTTACAGCACCTATTCTTGTCAACCTCTCCGTACACCCTGGTTGATTTATTTATTGATGCGAGACACCAATTTTTTGTGAAATGTTGATGATCAAGTCCAATAAATTTTGTTAGTATACGTTAAAAGTACATAACTTAAAAACATTGAGAGAACAAGGTTTTAGTTCACATTCCATGTTGAAAAAAGAATCAAGTAAGAAGGTGAATAGATGAGTCCAGAAGATTATATCAATCAATCAGTTCATGCTTTGTTTCAAGGAACGAGAATACTGAATCGGGTAGGAGTTAAGGGCAAGTGTGCCTCCGGGACAGGACGGTTCCCAAAAGCAACAAAAAAGAAGAAGATTGTAGCCAAAAAACTATGCTTATAGACAAATGCATCTTGATTTTTTTGTTCACCATTAAATACCTAATTATTCTGTTCCATACGATGTAGAAAGGCAAACATCTCGTAACAGATACGTCATTTTATAATACCACCACTGCCTAATACCCTGTTGACACTATGCTAGTTGACTAGCGCTAGTCGACTAGCATGTTACTAGTATGAAGTAAACAGGTTACTAGCGCTAGTACCATGCTAGTGCGACTAGTACCAGTAAAGTTAAAAGCATTTCTACTTTTGCTGCTAGTCGTGCGATTAAAAAAATCACAAATCCGCTACATTACTTATTTTCACTAAACTTCCAAATTAACAGTAAAATGTAGGTATTAATTTGCTGGTACCAATATGTAAACAGCGCTAGTAGTGCTAGTCGACTAGCGCTGGTCAGCTGGTGCTAGTCAACTAGCATAGTGTCAACGGGCCTTTAGGGTTAACATTTCAGCTGTTGTTTTCTCATAACGACAATTAATCATTTCTATGAACTTAATAAAACATGCACAAGCCACTCCCAGTTCATAAAAATACATAATCGTAAGTCATCGTAGAATTGCACACACTAAACTTGATGAGACGAAACTCTACAATTTGGTTTAACCAGTGTTGCCAATCCACCAATTTTTAGCTGGCAAAAAAATAACATTCCCATTTTTTTGCTTAAGAAGATGCACTGCAGCTGCGATGTTCTTGCTTTACATGCCAAGTAAAAACTTGTCTATTGTTTTAACGCTTGTAAAACGTTCTATAATGAGATTTTTTTAAATCTCGGTAGTAATCGTTTAAAACGAAATTATCAATGAATATGATAAACTAATAATTATTTAATCTAGACAATTAATAGTGAATAATTTATTGATCTCTAAATAGTGTTTTGCCTGTGCCGGGCATTGACCCTTAATGTTTTCATAATGAACAATATCATGTTTCATAATTGTTTCGAATTTTTGCCTGGCGTTGTTATAATTTTGCGAGTTAATAGGGAATTTCGTGAGCACAAGAGTTAGTAAAGCAATCGCGGTCTAGGTCTGGATCAAAGACATATCTACTTATTCTTAACATTTATTTAGAATTACTGAAAAAACCTCAATCAAAAAGGTCGGTATAGAAATTCTGTTTCGCGACAGAGAAACTTCAGCAGAATCCGAACCAAGGAATTTCCGAATGCAAATCTAAAGTAGTTCGAACACGTTTTACTGTTTTTTGCTTAATTGTAGCTGAGCTCGTAGGGATACCGCTGTTTATATAACATTGGCTCGTCTATTAGAAACCCTAAGATACCAGGTTTTAATTTGAGAACTGATGAAGCTATCAAATGAATTTTAAATTTATTATTAAAAATAGATAATAATAAATTGAAAATATAATATGAATCGGTATTAGGTCTACATAGCCATAGTAGTTGGTAGCACAGACTAGGCCCTGCAGTCAGGGTCCATTCTGATTGGTCGAATACCCCATTTTGATGTCGTTTGACACACACATACACACCTAAACGAACGTAACAACTAACTAGTGAACTCTGTATACTAATATGGATAGTTGATAGCGATTAAAAATTGGGTTTTGTATATGTGGACAATGTTCAAATACATATATTCTTCAAGGCAGACATTAATGTTCACAAAATTAGAATGAAAACTTCAGGTAAGGCTTGTAATCTAATTGTTTCTATAAAAGTCGATCAATTTTTTTACATTTCAAAAGAAAACCTAATTTAATATTATTATTTCAGATATTAGGATATCCTAAATTTATACAATTGGAATAGAAAAATAAATTTTAATTAAGTTTTATTTTGAAATGTTAGAAAATTGATCGACTTTTACAGAAAGAATTAGATTACAAGTCTTATCTGAAGTTTTCATTCTAACTTTGTGAACATTAATGCCTATCTTGAAGAATATGTATTTGAACATTCTCCGCATATAAAACCCATTTTTTAATCGCTATCAACTATCCATATTAGTATACATAGTTCACTAGTTAGTTACTACATTCATTTAGGTGAATGTGTGTTTCAAACAACATGAAAATGGAGTATTTGACGAATTAGAATGGACCCTGACTGCAGAGCCTAGTCGCTTGTGATGGTAGCCTTAAATAAATTAATAATAAAAAGACAAGTTTCGACGTTTAGAGTATGCACATGCATTATATTAAAAAAAACATTAAAATTGCATTGTTTATGGCGCATTATATCAAAATGCAGAATTCCTTGGCAGGATAACGACTTGGTTATAATTTATAAACTATGCCGATTTACTGAAGCGACGAGAAGCTGCGATTACATAGTTTAAAGATGCAAGATGCAAATTGTAACGAGCTTGTGTAGTTATAATTTATGGAGCGTCCAACAGGTGTCCGTTTACAGGAACTCGTTCAACTGATCCACACACACATATGTCATTCATTTAAAAATACACCAAATCGTTGACATAGTTCGTTTTTTTATTTCTATTATATGCCGAAAACGTAGAAGACATTGATATTTGCGCTGATAAGATCAAAATTAAATTTTCAATAAATTTAAAGCAAAATCAGGTAAATTCATATTATTCTTATAACGTTTTATAAAGTGTATGTTTATAGTTACCGTTGATTGACATTAAAATTTAGGGAATAATTTTATTGGAAAACGCAGCCAAGTCTAACTATATTTGCAATATAAGAAAAAATCATTTTTCAACCAATGTCATAGTCGGGACTCAAACCCGAACCTTTCAACATTCGCGGCGGAATGAGCTATCATTTACTCTACCGTAACACGATTTACAATCACAATAAAAACACTAAAATTACGGTTAGCAGCTATACACATAAATACGTACATTATGAGTCATCTAGTTCATTCTGATCCAATCATTTTTGCCCAATGCTAAATGTCCTAGGTACCTATACCTTACCGATTTATATACTGTAGGTAATATTGACATATCTGCTTATATTAGAAATAAATCTGATTGTAAATCATGTGATGGTAGAGTAAATGATAGCTCATTCTGCCGCGAATGTTGAAAGGTTCGGGTTTGAATCCCGACTGTGACATTGATTGAAAAATGATTTTTTCTAATACTTATTGCAAATATAGTTACCTACTTGGTTGCGTTTTCCAATAAAATTATTCCCTTTACATATAACAGTCGTATTAAACTCAACTAACATATTAAAATTTAGGCCACATTTCGTAATTTTGATATAGTCGAAAAAAGATAGAAAAAAAATCATTCTATCGTTAAACATAGATAAAAAATATATCTTACCATGCATATACCATTTTATTGCAATCCTATTTTCACTTGGAACAACTGTCACGGATTAGCGATCTTGGATCTTTTGGATCTTCGAAACTGACATCAAAACGTCACTATCATCCATATATTACATATACAGGGTGATCGCAGGACTACGATATATTATGAAAGAATTAATACTGCAGTAATTTATGACCAGGATTCGCGATATCCTTGGATAAATTTACATTAATAAGCTTTGGTTGATTTAATGTATGTTGACAATTCTAATCTGCAAACATTAAAGCTTGTGAGATGCTAATAAATCATAAATCATATTATGTTTGGTTACCATGAAACTTATTAATGATCTATCATTGTTGTGGTCCTGTCGTTTTAATGGTTTCAATTTTTTGATTGTTGTCAACAATTTGAAAGATGCGCTTCTTAATTCGACAGTGGCTGTCTATTGTTTAAATAAATCTATGTCGTCATGGTAATCAAAGTTTAATAATGTAAATTTATCCAAAGGTATCGCGGATCCTGGTCATGATTTACTGTGATAATCCTCCCATATTATCATGTATGATCATAGTCCTGCAGTGGACACACTGTATAAAATTTTATTTTTATTATTTAATAAACAAAAAGCCTTTCTTTTATTATATATTCAATAAGTGGCCAAGACAAACAAACACATAACCTCGACGCAATAATCTTATAGTTTCGATAGACGATAATAAAAGAACGCTGAACAATATGGACACATACGGCGCAACGATAAAAAACAAAAGCTGCTCCATTAAAACAAAAGCTAGTGTATGTTAGACGCCAACGAGATCTAATGAGAAGATTTTTTAATAGTTTCCTGTCTAGAAAAACCACAACAAATGTTCAAAAATCTTTTGTGAAATATTTTGCTCAACAATTCAGTCACATTTTTTTAACTTCCAGCGTTATATCTGAGCTCAGTATATTCAAGTCTTTAATTTATTATTCTCAATATTATAAACGGGATCTATATTTGCGAATTTATTTTGTGTTTCGAGTATTTTGTATACAACGCTTTTTCATAATTTTTGTCTCATGTCGGTAATAACACGGTATCAGTCGAAAACGGACAAACCGATTTTGACGAAACTTGGTATACTATCATCTGATACCCTGTAAACTTACAAGTACATCGTGTTTCTTACCTGACTAAACTCGAGATAAGAAAGGATTCCCGTCACAACCCACATTAACGCGGGTGATACCTACACACATAATCTATACATAGTATATAATTTATATGGGACCAACTTACGAGGTATACCCTATCGAATAAAAAAAGAATCATCAAAATCGGACTACTATGTAAAAAGTTATGCATATAAAGTCATACATAAAAAAAAATACTACGCGTTGACTTGAGAACTTCCTTCTTTTTTTGAATCTCAAGAACTACTGAACGGATTTAGTGCGTTTTTACCATTCGATAGCTTATTTCTTGAGGAAGGTTTAGGTCTATAAGCCCGACTTCGTTCGAGTGTAAATCGGATTGATTTCAAGTTGGAAAGCAAATGAGCGAAGCGAGTGAGTAAAGTATTAACTCGATTTAACGAGCGAAGTGAGTACGGGATACCACAATAGGGTTATAGATGACTAAACATTTTTTTTGTGTTATATTAATAGAGCAGTAAATTATGAACAAAATGATACCTAAATCACTTCATTCTGATTTCAAATAAGCTCAAAAATAATTTTTGAAATATTTATGTTAGCCCCGCCCGCTAAAAATCGTTTTTGCTCTACTCAAATATGACGTCATAATTTTATAAAAGTTCGTTTATATTAGCTACAAATATTATTTAAAGATCCAGAAACAGAGTATTGAAAAATACCGTTTTGTACCTATGTAAACATGATGTAAACAATCTAAGCTGCGTTACTATGGATAAATGTATTTTTTACACAAAATTGACGTCACGCGGTGTTTTAAGTCACGTGACAAATAAATTAAAAATCATGATTTTATTTATTAATTTAAACATGTTTATATAACACATACACGCTTTTAGTGTTTTTTCGTATCAGTTTTGCGGATTTTAAATGGCCGTTTATTGACAAGTGACGTCATGATCCATTATGAAACGCTTTTCGATGAATAATGGAAAAACATTTGAAAAACCCGTTATCTAATGAGCATTTTGTACCTCTTTTCGGTGTTATAAATGAAATATGGTAACAAAGTGATTAAATATTGTATCGAGCCAATGTTTTTATTATGAGATGTACTTCTGTCAGTGACATAAAATTATTCAATTAAAGTCTAAAACCATGCATGTGTTATATAAAGTATAGTGTGCAACACGTATGCTAAATATTCATGCGTCAGGCGCGATGTTTTCAGCACGAGTAGTAGGAGAGCGCTCACGAGCCTTGGCGAGTGAGCATCGCGAACCGAATACGAGTGCTGACGCTGACGCATAAAGATGTATTTAGCATACGTCACACAATATACTATTATATAACATATGCACGCTTTCAGTGTTTTTTCGTATCAGTTTTGCGGACCTTAAATGACTGTTTATTGACGAGTGACGTCAGGATCCATTATGAAACGCTTTTCGATGAATAATGGAAAAACATTTGAAAAACCCGTTATCTAATGAACATTATGTACCTCTTTTCAGTGTTATAAATGAAATATGGTTACATGCATCATCAAAGTGAATAAATATTGTATCGAGTCCAATGTTTTTATTATGAGATGTATTTCTGTCAGTGACATTAAATTATTCAATTAAAGTCTAAAACCATGCATGTGTTATATAAAGTATAGTGTGCAACACGTGTGCTAAATATTTATGCGTCAGGCGCGATGTTTTCAGCACGAGTAGTAGGAGAGCGCTCACGAGCCTTGGCGAGTGAGCATCGCGAGCCGAATAAAGATGTATTTAGCACACTTGTCACACAATATACTATTATGAAACTTAATTAAAAAAAATAAAAATTCTATTAAACATTTTAGAGCATAAACTTTCATTATAACAAAGTTTTATATTGATCACTGTCCACTGGCATGTACCCTATTATAATAATATTAAACAACTTATGTTATTTTAAAAGGAATTTTGAGATAACAAAATTAAGTTTTTTTTCGTATGGCGGGCGGGAATAGTAGATTGTATATCTAGTGGTGTAATGGGGTATATTACTGACAAGTTTAAGTTAAAACGAGCACAGCGCAAGTTTTAACATTCACATAAGTCATAATAACAATTACGTACAAGATATAATATATGGTATTTATTGGCATACCCACTATAAAATAGCTACTTTTCACTTCATTTTCAATACTTTCAAAATTTTTTGACAGTTCATTTATGTCGCCAACTTAATTCCTATAGTTTTCCGAGGCACGCACAGGAGAGGGTGGATCAGTACAGGCGAATAAACATAAATCACTATGGAAATGGTTTGTACTTTTCCCACACACCGGCACATCGGCCTGTCAAAAGTCATTTTACGTGCATACATAGTACATACATGTATGTAAAGCAGCTATTTTATAGTGGGTATAGTAAAAACTAAATTATTAAAACGTATTGGTTGTTTTTGTGTATAGTTAGCGACCCTCTAGAAAATGTTTCACAACCTGCCAGAGGTCGCGACTTCCACTTTGGGAAACATTGCAATAAACGGATCATTGTAACGACGTCGTCGCAACAATCTCGGCTAATTTTCAAGTCCCACTTGACCGTTAAGTTTATTTACAAAAAACGGAACTGCACCAGTTATAATTTTAAAGCGGTCATTAATCAACGTTCAAATAAACACGGGCATTGCATTTTTCCTGCGATTCTCTCTCTCTCTCGTGTGTGTTTTAAGACATGTCACTACAATTTAACGGGGTCCAACGCGCATGTTGTAATGTTTATAATTGTCGTTAGATGGATGTAGTGTTGACGCGCTGCCGAGCGAGAATAATTAGCGAACAGATCTGACCGGCTGGAGATTTGCAGCATTTAAAACGTGCGCTTGATTTGTTGCGCCTGGATGCGAGAAATCTGCAATCAGTTTACGTCTGGCTCGACACTTCAAATACACAATAAACATTAATAACTTTCTTGCATTATATTTACGAGCTTTTTGCCGTGGTCAGTGTTCTTATGCGAGTTCGAGGGCCATTTAACGTTTGCGTTAAATATTTTTTGCCATATACCCACTATAAAATAGCTGCTTGCATGCATGTATGCTGGCCTGTAATGGGTCACTTAACAGGCTACCATATTTTTACTCGTCAGATAGTTCTAGTGGCAAGTAAGGTATGTGTCAAACGTGTATACCTACATTTTTTTTCGACAGATGGCGTTAGTGACAACTAAGGTATGTCAAACGTTTAGAGATTAACGGTTTGCGTTTAGTCATTCATTTATCCATTATTAAGGAATAAATAATTATATAAATACAAAACTTGGATTTAGCCGTCAAATGATTGAATGACATAATATGCTTCACTTGCTAGTGGCGCCATCAGGTGGCGAAAAATGTAAACAATACTGACATTTGAATGACACTATAAAGTGACATAGGTATAGATATTTCACTAATTGCGAGTGGTGCCATCAAGTGGTAAAAAAAAGTCTGATTGTCCTCATTCGATGGTAATTACTGAGCATCCTGTAGTGCAGTCAGTTGATAGAAACCTACTATTAGAAATGAAGTTTGCGACACAAATGAACTGTCAACATTTTTGAAAAAAATACTGAAAATGAAAAGACAAAAGCAACCATTTTAGAGAGAGTATGGCAATAAATATAATATAATATATCGTGTTCGCTGGTGGTGTTTATAATATAAGTAGGTTTCCGCCAATAAACTAAAATGCAAAAGAATTTCACAGTAACGTTTTGTTACTACCCAACAAGAATTATTCCCCCTCCCGCGAGAAATTTATCAAAATAAAATATAGCCTATATCAGTCAGGGATCGTGTAGCTTTCTATTTGTGAAAGAATTTTTAGAATCGGTTCACTAGTTCCAAAGATAAGAATTTACTATTTATTATCCCCCCGCGTGAAATTCTCCCCCTGCGAAGCGAAGGCTGGTGGTATTTATAATAATAGTAGGATTCCGCCAATACGCTAAAATGCAAAAGAATTTCAGAGTTACGTTTTGTTACTATTCCATAGGAATTCCCCCCCCGCTTGAAATTTATCAAATTAAAAAATAACCTATATCACTCAGAGATAGTGTAGCTTTCTATTAGTGAAAGAATTTTTAGAAACGATTAAGTAGTTTCAGAGATTACCCTCTACATACAAACAAATTTTACCTCTTTATATTATTCCCCCGTGAGAAATTTATCAAAATAAAATATAGCCTATAGCATTCAGGGATAGTGTAGCTTTCTATTAGTCAAAGAATTTTTAGAATCGGTTCAGTAGTTCCAGAGATTACCCTCTACATACAAACTCACAAGCAAACTCACAAACTCACGCATAAACTTTTCCTCTCTATAATATTATTATAGACTAGCGGTACCCGTCCGGCTTCGCCCGAGTGGTATGAAATTATGATTTAATAGCGGTCACCCATGGCTCTGCTCGCGTATATTCAGGCAAAATAAAGTTCTTGTCAAAACCGACATTAACGCAAACGAAGCCGCAGGTAATTGATAGTAAAGTAATATTACCGTGCCTGTATATTGTGGGGCATTAATTATGAACGCATTCAGAATACGCATCCCGTCACAATATGACGCGTCAGGTCAATGAATAAAAGTGTCGTTTAGTGGGACAAGACACTGGCATCGCGACGCGGAATGCTGTGTCGCGGCGCGGCGTCTCTGGGTAGCCAACTATCTCGTACTGCGTGATCGGTGACTTAATCATTTGGGCATAACTGACAAACACCTGGCATCTTAAACTCGTCTGTCTCCGCTCTAATATATACTAACTGTAGAACGATGTTAACCCCAAACTCGCAGTGACGGCATAGGCGCAGAATTTACGATTTTTCAAGGGTTGATCATCTATTTAACAAACAATAATCAACCTGTTAACGTAATATCACATAATATAGAATTTTAAATACGTGCAACTCTGGCCTAGCAACACTAGGCTCACGCGCGGGTTGAGGTGCTAAAAAAGTTTTGATATATTTATAGAAATAATATTATAAATGTAATCAGCAGTTTGATTATTCAGATTTTTTCAATTTGCCCGCGTAGTTAAGGAAAATAAATAAATTAGAGAAAGAGAGTAATAATGTAGGCGATGAGAACTACCAAACTTCTTTTTAACCACCTGATGGTACCATTATATAGCAAGTGAGGTATATGTCATTTTGATGTTTTCAAAATGTCAGTACTGTTTACATTTTCCGCCACCTGATGGCGTCGCTATCAAGTAAAGTATCTGTCATTCAATCATTTGACGGCTAAATCGCAGTTTTGTATTTATTTAATAATTATTTATTCCTTAATACTGGATAAATGAAGAATGACTAAACACAAACTGTTAATCTCTAAACGTTTGAGATACCTTACTTGTCACTATAACGCAATCTGGCGAGTAAAAAATGTACACGTTTGACACTCACCTTACTTGCCACTAGCGCTATCTATCATTATTGCTACGCCGTTGGCAGCCCGAACCCATAGATG
Source organism: Mongoloraphidia duomilia (assembly GCA_039654895.1). Classification (NCBI taxonomy): domain Eukaryota; kingdom Metazoa; phylum Arthropoda; class Insecta; order Raphidioptera; family Raphidiidae; genus Mongoloraphidia; species Mongoloraphidia duomilia. The sequence goes on along the minus strand of CM077525.1, from coordinate 20,975,804 downwards.
GCATTGTTTTTTGACTGCGAATCGGCAAGAGTTGCACGTAAGTATTTTACTTGTACCTATAGTAATTAAAAATGTGGATCCTATAGCAACAATATAAATGTGAAAAAATTGGCCAAGTTCTTCTCTACCAATTTGTTCGACCACCAAAACAATGGAAATGAAAAACGGCACCACAAATTTCATTTCATTCACAAACTCGAAAAATTAAATTTGGAATAAAATTCTGGAAAGAGGTGATAACTCTCTCTCCAGAACTTAACATATAAAAAAAAAATTCGACTGATGACCAGTCCTATACTTCCCACCTAGTAAATATTTGCAAAAAATAAACACTTTTTTTTATTCTTTGAAAAAAAGCATGGCCCTCTTTTTTGTTTGGTGATCTACTGATGGCTAGCTTAATATAGCAAAAATCATGGTTACCTTGATTTACGTATAATTTTTATTTTTTTTAGTAAAATATTTTTCATATTATAACATCTAGAAATCATTTATATATTTTTTACTTCCCACCTCTACTATGGTAGGGAAGTAATGGATTCAGTCCGAAAACAATATTTCGAGATTTTAACAGATTTTCACGTTTTGAGACCCTAGCAATCGTTTAAGATCATTTTCTGACTGATGTCTGTATGTGTGTGTGTATGTGTGTATGTGTGTGTGTGTGTATGTGGTCAATTTTTCGCCTTCGATATCTTAAGAACGGAACAACATACGGGCATGCCGATTGTTCTATTGTGTTTATCAGCCTTTAACTTAGATCTGATTAGATTTTGAGTCAAATCGGTTCAGTGGATCCTGAGATATTCAAAAAAACGTCCTCAATGTCACGTATTAACATAGGTAAAAAAAAATATAAATGAATTCTAGATGTTATAATATGAAAAAAATGTAAATATTTTTTTTCTCTAAAATGTATAGTTTTCGAGAAAAAAAATATTTTACTAAAAAAAATAAAAATTGTACGTAAATCAAGGTAACCATGATTTTTGCTATATTAAGCTAGCCATCAATAGATCACCAAACAAAAAAGAGGGCCATGCTTTTTTCAAAGAATAAAAATTAAATTGTGTTTTAAAGACCACCAACAGCTAAGGTTATTTGGGCCTAGTCAAAGAATAAAAAAAAGAGTGTTTATTACTTCCCACCTCTACTATGGTAGGGAAGTAATGGATTCAGTCCGAAAACAATATTTCGAGATTTTAACAGATTTTCACGTTTTGAGACCCTAGCAATCGTTTAAGATCATTTTCTGACTGATGTCTGTATGTGTGTGTGTATGTGTGTATGTGTGTGTGTGTGTATGTGGTCAATTTTTCGCCTTCGATATCTTAAGAACGGAACAACATACGGGCATGCCGATTGTTCTATTGTGTTTATCAGCCTTTAACTTAGATCTGATTAGATTTTGAGTCAAATCGGTTCAGTGGATCCTGAGATATTCAAAAAAACGTCCTCAATGTCACGTATTAACATAGGTAAAAAAAAATATAAATGAATTCTAGATGTTATAATATGAAAAAAATGTAAATATTTTTTTTCTCTAAAATGTATAGTTTTCGAGAAAAAAAATATTTTACTAAAAAAAATAAAAATTGTACGTAAATCAAGGTAACCATGATTTTTGCTATATTAAGCTAGCCATCAATAGATCACCAAACAAAAAAGAGGGCCATGCTTTTTTCAAAGAATAAAAATTAAATTGTGTTTTAAAGACCACCAACAGCTAAGGTTATTTGGGCCTAGTCAAAGAATAAAAAAAAGAGTGTTTATTTTTTGCAAATATTTACTAGGTGGGAAGTATAGGACTGGTCATCAGTCGAATTTTTTTACCTATGTTAATACGTGACATTGAGAACGTTTTTTTTAATATCTCAGGATCCACTGAACCGATTTGACTCAAAATCTAATCAGATCTAAGTTAAAGGCTGATAAACACAATAGAACAATCGGCATGGTCATATGTTGTTCCGTTTTTACGATATCGAAGGCGAAAAATTGACCACACATACACACACACATAGAGAGAGAGAGAGATATCAGTCAGAAAATGATCTTAAACGATTGCTAGGGTCTCAAAACGTGAAGATCTGTTAAAATCTCGAAATATTTTTTCGGACTAAATTCATTACTTCCCTGCCATAATAGAGGCGGGAAGTAAAAATGGGCCAAATTCTTCTCTACCAATTTGTTCAACCACCAAAAGAATGGAAATCAAAAACGGCACCACAAATTTCATTTCATTCACAAACTCGAAAAATTAAATTTGGAACAAAAGTTCTGGAAAGACGTGATACTCTCTTTCGGCTCTCCAGAACTGTACATATAAAAAAAAACAGAATTAAATAAGTAAATGACTGATTACAAATTATTCATGATATAATAATGTGTGTATTTAAAATAAAAATAATGTATGCCTAGATCCGTTTTGCATATCAACATTAGATGCCAGTAAATGTGTACGTTATGTATTTTTATTTTGTTGTAACGACTATAAAAAATAACCATAAAAGTTGTATACATTTTATCTATATCACCTTTTTATTATACCACTATTATTTTTTGTACTTATACAAGTAAAATATAATGTAAATCATCTCCTATATATTGCTGTCGCACTTGCACTAGTATAAATTGTAATATAATATCTCTCTCTCTTTCTATCTCTCTCTGTTCGTTTGGCTAGACTGTAGATACTGTGTATAATAATAATAATAATGATAATATTATATCTACATTAGTCAACTATAATAATGAAATTTGAATAGAATTTTAAAATTTGCTGAATAAAATAGCTGAGGTGCGAATTTTGATATTAGAAATGCAAATTATAGAAAAAAAACAATATTTATCCATTTTCCTCGAAAAACAAATCTAAAATTTTGTTAAGATGTTTTCGTAAACTTAAAAATAATAAATTATTACCTTTTGCTCGTGTCAATTTTGAGCATTCGCTAGCGTTAGTCTCGATTTTAATGTGAACTGTAGCCGGGGGAAAAGTACCTACTACATACATTCCTTTAATAGACAAAACTTTTGGAAATATGTTCTCCTGTTTAGGTATTATACAAAATATCTGAAAATTCCGCAAAAAACAAGATAGAGGTACCTGTTAAAATTTTATTTATTGTGCAAATATGCGTTTAATTCATTAAAATAATGGTGTTGGCAGCAATTTGTTAAAAAAACGTAAGTTAGATTTGTCCATTAAGATGATAAGACGTGTAAATATTTACATAGCAATTTTTTGGTTTTCTAGAAAACAGTTTAAAATATTTTATAGCTTTTTTTACACATTTTTAACAAAATATAATACACAGTACTAAATTACTTATGTCTTATCTGCACGAACTACTTCAGAGATATCAATGACCAAGTAAGACAAAAACCTAACAGTCCTTTTATAGCGTTGTTCAGTGTATAGACTATTTAAACATACAGAGAGCGACCTTACTGTCAACTAAAATTTAGTAATTAAACAAAAGTTACCGACTTAATTTAGCTGCTAATTAAATTTATACATTAGATATTACAAACAAAATTAACAATTTTTACAACTTCAAAAACTTAAATTATCAAAAATATTTGCGTTAGATCTCTATTATGGAAATCGATTTGCTGTTCAGCTTTTTAAATGCATATCCGATTACTACTTTTTATTTAGAGCTCAAAAAAGTGTATTTTATAGGTAACATTCATCTAATTCCAAGAACGGAAACTGAAAAACCTAGAAAATTCTGTACATGTATAGGTACGGTATTGGGATCCGTCAAATGAGTATATGACAACTGGTGACAGAAAATTGTACTAAAACGAGGGAAAATTTTACATGCTAACAGTGCAAATTTATCGTGAAATTGTTTATTACAAATATAAAACAAGTAAAATAAACAAAAAGTTTATCGAAAATGAAATTCGCGACGTTTTCTAATATCATGGCATTAAACACTGTCAGTTATTGCCTTGTAAAACTTACTTTACAGAGAATTATTTTCTATTGAAATGTGGAAAAATTGTATTTATGAATTAAAAAAATATTTTATATTAATAATAAGATGTACTTATTATCATACTGCACAACAATAATTGAATCCCTGATGATTGACAAATTTATAGGATTAATTTTGTATACAAATATTTTGAGGTTAGTAACTTACCCATTTATTACAATATAACTTATTATGTTGCAGTTATGTGTTTACATTATTCACCTAACCCAACCTTAAAGGCGCATTGAACGTGGATGATTAATTTCGTGGAGATTTTCTTTTAATTTTGATGTTTTTAAGCAATATGTCGTAAAGATTACTGCTTTTGACAGTTCATTTTGCATGCATTTTTCTCGTTATATTTCCGACATTTGATAATATGCCCGGCTTTGAGAATCCGTTCTCCTTCAACAAAATTCCTTTGTTTAGGATTCGTACCGGCCCAATCACAAATTGCACTTATATTTATCATTTCTTATCACTTTGAAAATCATAAAATTACACGCAAAAGTATACGCCGTATATGAAATTTCCCTCCCTCTGCGCCATGTTTTTTAATCTCCACCTATCTGACGGATCCCAATAGGTACTATTTTGTACCTATATGAAACTAACGTATAGCAGACAAATAGGTACCTATTATGTATTCGATAAAACTTGGCACGGCTTCTTATTATCTTCCCGCTATTGAAAATTGAAGATTTTCCAAAATTCGGTAAATTATTGGTTTCAGTCCGATTTTCGAAAATCGAGTTTTCAACAAATTTCGAAATTTTTAAGTCCTAGGAAGCTATTCTAACCATTTTAGCACGGACGTCCTTGTGTGTGTGGGTATGTGTATGTAAACAAAAGATATATCTTTGGAACGAAACGATCAATACGGCGATCGAAAGGGGTCTCAAACTCAAAAATCATGGTTATGAATCTATTTTTTTTTTAAATAACTAAAAAAAGTAAAGAAATAATATTTTGGAGCTCTTCTAATATTTTCTTTATTAAATATGTGAAAACAAAATTTAATTTAAAAAAAATAACATAATTTTTGTCGTGCCATATCTCATGAACTAATTTTGATCGATTTTGATAAACCGTGCGTCAATGGAAAGAGCTATTCACGACTTAGATCTGATTAAATTTTGAACCTAATAGCACCAGTGGTTTGAGAGTTATATCTACGTCAAAAACGTAAATTTTTTTTTTAATTTTCATATTTTGAATAACTTGAAGACTACTCGTGCGATCGGACTCAAAATTTAATCAAATCTAAGTCGTGAATAGCTCTTTCCATTGACGCAAGATTCATCAAAATCGGTCAATTAGTTCATGAGATATCGCACGACAAAAATTATTTTATTTTTTTTACATTAAATTTTGTTTTCTCATAATTAATAAATAAAATATTAGAAAAGCTCAAAATATTATTTTTTTACGTTTTTTTAATTCTTTTAATAAAAAAAAAATTAGATTCGAGCTCAAAAATATACTATAACGTTTTCGAGCTCTTTTTAGCTCGAAAACAGCGCGGGGAAGTTTTCGAGTTGGTCCGCAGGATTAACCGGTTTCCAGATTTTTATTTAAAAGCCTTTCTCATCTATAAACTTAGCTGTCGAGCGTCTATAATTTTACAATCTATATCTATTATGAATCAGCCTGTATGTTTTTTGCGTAGGTTCTAGCTTGGTGATGAATGCCTGTGTCCGTTAGATATCTGATCCTTATCCAGTGCGTGCAGCCCGGTGCACTATCCAACCACTATCTCCATCTATCTCCGTAGTCCATGTAGTTGCGGTGTGGTCCACATGTTAACGCCAAGATCGTAGTCATGGATGCTGGTACATTGTAATGTATGTTTATGCCACTTATGTACTCGCGATCGTGCGTGCTTCTGAACCGAAAGCACCGGGACTCGGAACCCGACCCTTGCCTCCACACGAGGAGCGATTAATCAAAACACTTGCTGTCCACTTCGGAACAAAACTCTAAAGAGCGACTAATCAAATAACAGATAACTAATTAGGTACCGGCATACTCCAAGTTGATTGAGATTATTGTATTTATTTTTTTTCCTTTGTATTTTTTGTTGTGCAAACTGAAACTGTATTTAGCATAACGTTTTGACGTGACTACGTCTACAAATCAGGCACTGATCTTCAGAGAAAGTTATCGTTACGAAGGGTCCGTGGCAATTACGTTAAATGTAAATACACGATAAGGTAGGTGGATTTTTAGGCTGCCTTACGCACAAACTTGTCGTTCGGATGTCATTAGAAGGGAAGGGGGCGCAGCTAATCAGGTGTCAATTTAAGCGTAACAAAACAGAGAAAATAGAAACATAACCTATAATCATAAATAATAAACACACATAGTGGTTTTCTAACCTATAAGAATTTTTTTTTCTTAATTTAATGTTTGTTCAGCTATAGTACTTCTCGAGGTGTTGACCGATTTTAAAATTGGGCTCAGAATGTTAACGAATTGGTCTCATATAATTTTTATTTAAATTTTTAATCGGTTAAGTAGTTTCTTTTTTTTCTGGTACTATGGGTAACAATTTAAAAATTCATTTGATTACCAGAAAAAAAAAAGAAACTACTTCTTTTTTTGTCTGGTAATCAAATGAATTTTTAAATTGTTACCTCATAGTATCTCCTGCATTTGTGAACCGATTTTGATGATTCTTTTTCTAATCATTAGTAAGTACCTTCAGGGTAGTCTCACATAAATTTTACTTAAATCGGTTTAGTTGTATTGACGTGACAACGTCTTACAAATTAATCCTTACTTCTAGGATGAACCAGACGGTACTTTGAGGTTGGCCGAGCCCACCCGGCCCTCCTCTAGTTACGCTTTCATCCAAAGCAGACGTAGTCACGCCCAAACACCCGCGGGCGTGTAGAAGACACAGCCCACTCCATTTTTTTTTGCTAAAAAATATTCATAAATATAATCTACCCCTCTAATTATTTATTAGCTTTCATCCGTCGCTTCTTTGTTCACGAAAAAAACCTGATGCGATCGTTACGTATTAAAAGTATATTTTAAGTTTTGGTGCCAGTAGACAATGTATCAATTTTTAATATTCAGACATACAGACAGATAGACAACAATTTCGGAAACATATTTTTCAGTCTATACAGAATGATTCAGAAATATAGAGGCGGAAAAATTTCCACAAATCAAATATAGGTTTAGATAATCACTATCCTAAAATATGATAGAAATTGGCTGTGATCAGACGTAGTCAATTTTGGTCTGCTGTATTTTATACAGGCTGTCGCGGAATACATCTGATAACAATGATGTGTGTTGAAATATTGAACATAAAACGTAACACATTGTCCGTTTGTTTGTTCGTATAAACTTGATTGATTATATTGAATGACCGAAACGAATGAGATCCCACAATAGGCACTTATCTAAACGTAGATTAATAATAAATTGTGAGATGCTAAACCAAAATACAAGGGAGAACCGGGACGGAAAGCTATATAGTATATTATAATATTAAGAGACAATTGTCGGAATTATCGTAGATTTTAATCACGATGTTTTTTTCTATCACACTGTTAAATCACGGGATGCTATGGTAACGAAACGCAGCAACCAATAAACACATAGCAATCAAAATTTAACAATGAGATTAAAAAACATCGTGATTAAAATGTATACGATAAACCGGCCTTTAGTCTGTCTGAATGCAATAAACTCGGACATTATTCAACCGATTTTCATTCGGTTTCCACAAATAGGTAGACAGAATATTTAAGAAGGTTTTAGGCTACGCATACAAAACGTTACAACATTACATAAGATAAAAAGAAAATAAATAATAATATAATAAAATTAAAAGTTAAATAACTAAAGAAAGGAACTTGGTATAAAAGAAGAAAAAGAGAGTAGTATTCACTAATCAAAATACCTAGACTGATAAACACAATACCCCTTGGCGTGCTGCAGTCGATTAAAAAAATACTGTCATGTTTTGGTTTGTACATTTATTTGTAAATATCACACTTGTGTTTGACGTGACAACGTCTCACTCTTAGGCCAACATGAACAAAAAGCTTGAGTTACGAAATGCAGTGCCGCCATCTATTTTTGTCTCATTGCAATCAGTTATAAAGTCTGCATTATCGATCATGATCAGAAAGATAATTTAATAAAAAATTAAGAAAAAATCAATAAAATTATTATTTCATATTGCTCCAAACCGAACTCGAACCTCGAATCTTAAAGACGATAGCGTATTGCGTATAACTGCTCGGTCACCCATAGCTAGCTGAACATTAGAGCTTAGCAAATACCTATTTACACTATAGTGCCTACACTCTATAGACTGGCGACTACTTATTAAGGTAGTTGTCGTGCTATGGGCATAGTGTCAGAAAATTCTAAATTTTCATATACTCATTAAGGATACTATAATACAAATACCATTAAAATTTGAAGTTGATTGGCCATCTCTAACTCGAGATAAACTTAATCAAAGTTCGGATAATTAACACGGAGAGCATAGGAAAGGTTGTGTTTTTGACAAGTTTTTTAATTTAAAAAAAAAGTAACAGTCAGAAATTTTCAAAAAACTAACTGTTCATTGATGTTTTTGTTCTGAGTTTAAAAAAGAAAATCCAAAAATTATTGACCTTTTTATTGTTGAGATATAATAACGCAAAGTTCAACAATTTATGAGAAAAGATTGACATTTTTATATAATCCAAGCGAACAAACTAAGTAAAATATGTGTTACTATGTGAACAACAGTTTAGGTACAATCTCTAACAATTTTTTGTTACATTTAACACTATACTTATTTATTGTTTTACAGCGTATTATGAACGAAACTTTTGGATGTTATTGTAGCACGACAACTACCTTAAGTACATATAACCGACATTACAAGTTGGCTATGCATGTAGAATATCAAAAATTTTGAAAATACTGAAAATGAAGTGAAAAGCAGCTATTTTATAGGGGGTATGACAAAACAACATTAGATAGTAGATATATACTACAGTCGAAGTTCGATAACTCGAATTGCGATAACTCGAACAAAATTGGTTGGCAGTAGCGTTAAGAGTGAAAATTAATATTAGGTATTTGATAATTCGAAGACTTCATAACTCGATTTTTTTGTGGCAAGTCATGGTTCGAGTTATCGAAGTTCGACTGTATTTATTTTTCATTACCCGGACAGACGTTGTCACGCTCAAAATACCCGCGGTCGTGTAGACGACACAGCCTACGCCGATTTTTTCTTTTAGTTTTTATTAACTTTTAATTTTATTTCATGTAAAATATTTATGTTCTTTCTATCTTTATGTTTTGATCGGACGTCGAATATATCCAGTATAATAATTTTATTTTAAACTTAGAGCATTATAAATTGTATGTGATTTTTTTAGCAAAAATAGTTTTTTTTATGCAACATGCTGTATAAAAACATGGAAACGAAAACAAAGTCGACTTTAATCTTCTTTAAAAGGAGAGATTAAAAACAAGAACATGGTTGACTACTTGGGTTATATTTATATTTTATAATCTTGCATGGACAAAGAGGTGTACTTATTTTGTCACCTCTAAGCGTAATGCTTAAGATAAGCTACTTAACACGAAGAGGGGCCTCTTAATTATCGGTGGGAAAAGTGATTTGTTGTGTCAAACTGGACCAAGACAATGGGCTGTGGTCCAACACTTTAATGGTTTATAAACGCATTCATGCCCAATTAGTAAGTTGAATTACAGTAGCATTCGTATTGTCACTTCAATATCAAAATACTTTCATGAAACATTAGAAAAAAAATTTAATTTATTTTGTTTGAGTCACGCGTTTCGCTAACAAAAGTAGCATCATTTGTAGAAAGTAAAAATGAAGGTTAATTTACAATAAAATTAATTTGAATTTCCGTCCGTTTCTCAAATTGAGAAACATTTTTAATAGCTATGCTTAAGGAATAGTGATGGGCAGAATCGAATTCTTTTAAGAATCGAAAACCCGGTATTCGAATACTTTTAAGAATCGAATGAGTATTCGAGAACCGAGAACCGAGAATATTATGAATAATATAATACCTATATTATTCCATAATATTCTCGGTTCTCGCTTCTCATATTGTGATATTCTTATTTCTTTGCACCGCGACAATGTCATAATACCATAGTTCTGTACGGACTCTACCGATTAGTACCGATTGCACTCGATTCAGAGTGAGTTGTGCTACACTATGTGTGGGAAATAGTTTGACTTTGACTGGATGAGTACCGGAATCGAGAACCGAGAACGCCGAATCTTCGATTGCAGTTTATTTGCAATTCTTCTTACGAGAACTCGGTATTCGAATACTTTCAAAAAAGTATTCGAGAACACCGAGAACTTATGAGAATCGGATACTTCTCGATTCTAGCATTCGAATACTCCCATCACTATTAAGGAATACAAAATATTCCGTTTTCAAAGATGTGCTAAGGTTTTGAGAATAGCCGAGATCTAGGTTGCCGTTGTTTATATAATTTTTCGATGGCTCGTCAACAAGAAACTGCACCAGTTTCCAGATTCTAATCTGACAACTGCTAAAAGAATCAATTAAATTTTAACTGCTAATTATTTTTTTGATCTCAATTGATAAAATTTAAACTTTTTGAAAATAATGGATGAATCTTACCTTTCTTTGTCTGTTGTATCGGGACCTGCATCTGTTCTCGCTCTTTTCACCTGAAACAATAAATTATTTTCATGAAATTTAATTTTTCATTGTGTCGCTTATATTACGAGCAAAGCTTTGCTATACCGTCGCTAGCGCGATATCAGCCAAACTATCTGCAATAATATTGTTAAATATTTTAAACACTGCAAAAAACTTTCTGGCTCCGTTCATGGCAGCATAGTTTCTCTCGCAGTGAAATGATTTATCATTCAGCTATGAAATAAAACAGAGTATCTGTGTATGAAAGGTGTGTGTCGAAATTGCAGTGTTAAAATAATTGAATATTGAATGAATCATTCAGTCCATTTGATAATCTAGTTCTCAATTTTGCATTGCATTGAAAAGAGACAGCACTTCCGATTACATGCCTTGAGACACCTTCCCACTACATGACGTACATTTTAAAGTCCAAAGTACCTGGATGAGCTTCGCTCGGAAGAGTTAAATAATAACTTGTGTGTATAAAAAATAAGTATTGGGATCCGTCAAATGGGTGGAGCTTAAAAAACATGGCGCAAAGGGGGGGAAATTTTATATACGGAGTATACTTTTGCGTGTAATTTTGTGATTTTCAAAGTGATAAGAAATAATAAATATAAGTGCAATTTGCAATTGGGCCGGTACGAATCCTAAACAAAGGAATTTCGTTGAAGGAGAACGGATTCTCAAAGCCGGACATATTATCAAATGTGTGAAAAAAACAAGATAACTGAGCTGTCCAAAGTAGTAATCTTTACGGCATATTGCTTAAATACATCAAAATTAAAAGAAAATCTCCACGAAATTAATCATCCGTTCAATGCTCCTTTAAGGCTGGGTTAGGTGAATAATATAAACACATAACTGCAACATAATATGTTATATTGTAATAAGTAGGTCGTAAGTTAATAACCTCAAAATATTTGCATACAAAGTTAGTCCTATAAATTTGTCAATCATCAAATGATTTTACTATTGCAGTACAGTATGATAATAAGTACATCTAATTATTAATATAAAATATTTTTTTAATTCATAAATACAGTTTTTCCACATTTCATTAGAAAATAATTCGCTGTAAAGTAAGTTTTACAAGGCAATAACTGACAGTGTTTAATGCCATGATATTAGAAAACGTCGCGAATTCCATTTTCGATAAACTTTTTGTTTATTTTACTTGCTTTATATTTGTAATAAACAATTTCACGATAAATTTGCACTGTTAGCATGTAAAATTTTCCCTCGTTTTGAGTACAATTTTGTGCCACCAGATGTCATATGCTCATTTGACGGATCCCAATACCTGTAGGTATAAAAAAATAATCAATTTAAACGTATAGCGCTATCTATAGACGTGTCGTTGTACCTACTAATGCTCTTGTCTTTTAATAAAAATCGAAAATCAATATGAAAATGCCAAATTTCAAGTTACGGGGGTCAAAAGGGGGCAAAATTTTGAAAGACTAAAATGACAAAATAAAATATAAATAAAAATAAACTTTTTAGAGACAAGCTTTTATTGAAATGTAGTTACTAAAAAGGAAAAAAATAATATTTAGTAATTTAGGTTCATAATTATTATAAAAGCGGCTGTTGCAACAAATAGACTATCATAGAGATTACAACTCACGCTTTTATAATTATTATGAACCTAAATTATTAAATAATAGTTTTCCTTTTGAGTACATTTCAATAAAAGCTTGTCTCTAAAAAGTTTTTTTAACTAATATTGTATTAACATTTAACTAAAAACTATAATTTGTATGGCATACAACAAATAACGAAAAATTTGACATAAGCGGTTTTGCCTTTTGGTCCCAGATATTAAAAAGTACTCTACGACAAATGTAATTCAATTAAAATTATGTAACAAATTAATTATTCAGTATTCTATTCTAGAGGTTTTGTAGTCTTTAAATTTCAACTCAATTACAGAACATAATAACATTATAATATTGCGTACCTACTGGACAATGCAAGAAAGAAATCAATTTATTACTGGAACAAATTATCAATAAATAAACTAGCGCAATAGTCACTGCGAGTATAAGCAACTTAAATACATTAAACGCGCTGTATTAAAAGTAGCAAAAAACGGTACTAAAACCGAACTTCGCATTTTATTTGTCAGTTATTTGCTCAAATTTAAAAACACTAACATTCAGTCAGGGCCGGATTAACCATGTCGGGGCCCCTAGGCAATGCAATTCTCGGGGCCCCTTTTCAGCCGTTTGAAGATGATCAAGTATTTCAAGTTGATGAAGGTAGCGTATTGTATGATTCATACAATACGCTACGTAACGTATCCATATTATTAGTTCTACTACTCGATACTAGATGGTTCTGTTCGAAAAAAAGTAGTAATACCTATTGTCATTGAGAATACAAATTTTCCAATTAAATTTTCACTCTATGAAACATTGTCAATTTCTTTAGTGCGCGCGCAGGGCCCCTAGCCGATGCGGGGCCCCTAGGCAGTTGCCTACTCTACCTAATGGTTAATCCGGCCCTGCATTCAGTGTTTTCCGGTGAGCCATTAATAATACACGCAAAAGTGGTCAACTCTAAATATGGGCGCAAGAATCCATAATAGGGTATACGTGCATGTTTTTTAGAGCAAAAAGTTTTGAATATTATTATTATAGGAAAAAGAAAAAAAAATTTTCATTAATTTAGGTTCATAATTATAAAAGCGTGGGTCGTGACCAACAAACCACCATAGAGTTTACAACCCACGCTTTTATAATAATTATGAACCCGTATGAACCTAAATTATTAAATGTAATTTTTTCCTTTTTAGTACATTTGAACAAAAACGTGTCTTTAAAAAGTCTTTTTACTAATATTTTATTATTATAAGGCTACAGAAACCCAGAATTTGTCAGAAATGCATATAATATATAGAATTACGGGATAAGTTTTCACTTTACTGTGCTAGGGTTAAGATAGGGTTCTCGTCTAAATCGACACGCGAGCAAATCTGCGGACAAAATCAATTTTCACGCGAAGGAAGCCGCAGGCTAAAGCTATAGTTATTACATAAATCTATATATTCATAGTTTATTACTGTTTGATTATCTTTGATTTAAGAGTAATGTCACGTTCCATTAAAACAATCATTATTTATATCAACGCGAGAAGTCTGTTTGGAGCTTTGTTCTCTATGACGCAACATAACCGATTCAAAAGCCACTAGAACTTTTTTTGGTACGCTACCTCGTCGTTTATGAAAACCCATTAAAAAAACGAAACATTTTTTATTAACGAACAATAATATCGGTCTGTATTGGATCATTTTACAGGCAGGCGTGCCGAAAGTGTTTTTATAACATAGCTAGTGAGGTAAGTACATGGTTGTCATAGTAACTTATGTTTATTCGGTCTATACGCCTGCTATTACATACTCACGGCCTGCAGCAGTAAATATAAAGATGGAGGCGCAAATGATGTGTCAAATTTTTTTGAAAATACTGAAAATGAAGTGAAAAGTAGATATTTTGTAGTGGGTATGACAAAAAATACCTCGTGCGTAATTTGGTACAGTTATGACTCGTTCGTTTTTATACATGTCACTACTCATCACTAATAAACCCCATTACGCATCTAGATATAGGTACAATCTACTGTTTTTAAACAATGGGTCTATAAACTATAATTTATTTTGATCGCTGGAGTGAGCCTCGTCTAATTTAAATAATGCCGTTGGATTTTTTTGCCTAGCTCTTAAAACGGCTTCACAATAAGTATTTTAAAATAGACCACAAATCCATATTTTTCCTTTCGAGCGGCTGACATTGGCGTAACTAGGGGGAGGGGCAAGGGGGGGCAGACCTCCCCCCTGGAAGCTCACGGGCCCCCCTTAGAATAATTACGGCACGTTGCTCAGAGTGCTGACGTAAGCATAAAGAAAGTCGATTTAAAATTATTACAAATTATTGAAAGTAATAAGAAAAACAAACATAAAATTTAATAATATAGGTAGTAGACAATCAGGGTGGCGGAAGGGCCGGGCGGCCGCCCGGGGTGCTGACCGTTTGGGGGTACCAAAACTTGAGCCAAGCGCCATATTCTGTAATTTTGTATTTTCATCTAATATATACTAAAAAAATAGCCACTCAAAATAAAAACTTCACAAGACAAGCAACTTTTACTGTTTTTTTTTTTTTTAATATGGCATTTAATGACTATTAAATTACCTACTGAGAATAAAAGATCTCATAATAGTGATTTTCAGTTCTCAGATTGAAAGGGCCCCATGCCCCCCCCCTGCAAAAAATCCCTAGTTACGCCAATGGAGGCTGACGTCATTTACGCCAAACATCGTCACCCCACGGCTCACAGCCCATAATAATATATTAAATACATTATCTGTACTACAGGGAAAATATAAAATATCTGCAGAGAAACGCACTTGGCGCAAATGACGTAAGCAGATATTAAAATTTAAAAATGTGTATCTCCGTAAATAAAATAAACGCCGTTGTATTGTGGCAATTATTTCTAATAGAAAACAGTCATATATTGATTATTACTTCCCACCTCTACTATGGTAGGGAAGGTAATGGATTTAGTCCGAAAAAAATATTTCGAGATTTTAACAGATCTTCACGTTTTGAGACCCTAGCAATCGTTTAAGATCATTTTCTGACTGATGTCTGTATGTGTGTGTGATGTGGTCAATTTTTCGCCTTCGATATCGTAAAAACGGAACAACATATGGCCATGCCGATTGTTCTATTGTGTTTATCAGTCTTTAACTTAGATCTGATTAGATTTTGAGTCAAATCGGTTCGGTGGATCCTGAGATATTAAGAAAAACGTTTTCAATGTCACGTATTAACATAGATAAAAAAAAATATAGATGAATTCTAGATGTTATAATATGAAAAAAATGTAAATATTTTTTTTCTCTAAAATGTATAGTTTTCGAGAAAAAAAATATTTAACTAAAAAAAGAAAATTGTACGTAAATCAATGTAACCATGATTTTTGCTATATTACTAGCCATCAGTAGATCACCAAACAAAAAAGAGGGCCATGCATTTTGTTCAAAGAATAAAAAAAGAGTGTTTATTTTTTGCAAATATTTACTAGGTGGGAAGTATAGGACTGGTCATCAGTCGAATTTTTTTTTATAACCTAATTAATAGTGATGTAAATGCGTATAATACTCTGGTATAAAACGTTTGTCTAAAACGGTATTATACGGTATGTAAAAATAATAATATACCCGTTTTATACTAGGTATAAATACTGTGTATTTTACTATTTTATACAGCACGTATAAAACGTTTAACACCGTTTAAAACGGTTTAATACCAAAATGAGAACAGGAACTTTTCCTATTATGCAGTTGGCAACACTGAATAATGCACCGTAACCGTAGTGTGAAAAAGTAAAAAACCGTTTTATACTGAAAAAATACGGTATTATACCATGGGTTTAATACACAAAAAAGTTTAATAGGTACCCTATTTTTATATCACTACTAATTAATCATTATCTAACTTGAGAACAGACGAGATCGTAGATATAGGTAGCTATAGGTAGGTACGTTAAATCATTATTGATATGGCGTTCAAATTGGAATCAGACCAGGTTCTAATCTTATAAAACTGGTGAACGTATCAATCGAATTTTTAATTTATTGCTATTACTAAAAATAATAATAAACTGAAAATTTACACTTAAATTGCATTCAAATAACCCATGCAGTTGGTAGCTTTAAAAAATTATTAGAATTTCAAATTATACCGATGCAAATTTAAATTTAACCCCACACTAATAAAGAAATGAAAGATAGGTAGCCTTCGCAAAATTGCAAACAATTTTTTATAGAAACAATAAATTTATTTTTGCAATACCACCTTCTACAATTTAAATTAAATAAAACACAAAGTTTCAATTTATTTGAAAGAACATTATTTTATAACAATAATTGTTTCGCACAGCACAGTGGCTTCGTCAGACAACTACCTACAACTTAAACTAAATACCAGTTTTCTGGTCTTAACACATTTTAAACTCTTACTACGATGCAGTTAAGTGGAAATAAATTGAGAACTTTTTAATAACGTTCGAGGGAATATATTTTGATTGATGTATTTTTTTCCGTTTATTTATTTGCGTATTGGCAAGCCGACAAACCAACAAAGCGTTCTTCAGAATTATGTCATTAATCAGCCGGACTATGCGACATTCATCATGTTTTATTAAAAATCTGAATATAGTTTTGCTAAACAAATTAGGTATCGTGCGACTTATTTTCAAAATTCACACATTTTAATTTTAAATCAAAGAATTTTCTAAAATTAAAGAGGCAATAAATCGTTATTTTAACTAATTCTTATGCGAGTTCGAGCCATTTAACGTTTGCGTTAAATATTTAACGCTAACGGTATTAGATATTATATTTTTCTGTAAATGTCAATTGATAACATTAAGATGTAGAATTTGAATAAGTTTCACTTCTGTAGTGTGTAGTGTGAACTATATATTTTTGCTGTTTGCCAGATGGCGTTCATACAGTTCTACCGTCGCTAGACGAACTGTATATAACTTTGCCCACGTACAAACTTGAGTTCCGGATCGCTGACTAAAATCACTGTTTGTCGGGCGGGGTCTATACAGTTCGGCCGTCGCCGTATGTTATGATGCGAATTTTTTAGGCAATAAATTAGTATTGTGAATTCAAAAGGGGGGGCTGTAAGGTGGAAAAAATCTTGGTCTAATTTTTTCGATCGAGTGGGTATTTAATTAAGTTTTGATACTTTTTCAAACTATGAATGTATAAATCTGATAACCTTATCAAAAAAGTGTGTATATTTTCCATTGTATTTTTTTGCAATCGACTTCGCCTACGAATTTTCTAGCAGAGCAATTCGATAAAAATCGTACTAACTATTTTAGGTCCATAAATATAATTTGAAAAGTGACTAATCGATATTTTTAATCATACAACTAGTTATGGTTTTGTAGAGACGTCAAAGAATTAAAAAAAATAAATAAACTATAAAATTTTAAAAATAATAAACTATTGAAACTAAAATAATACTTAGTTATTAAACTAGCAAAGGATATTGACTATTTTAAGGGATTTGGTCCAATGTTGCCCAGATTAAACATGAGTGGGAATCGAAAGATCTTGTCATAAATTACAAATTTTCAATTGCATCAAAATTATTTATCCTGGGGGAACAGAAATAAGTAATAGGTTGTTAGTTATGAAAAGATCTGCAGGGCAACATTGGCCCAAATCCCTTAGTAATATGGGCTGTGTTCTTTGTTAGTTTAATGCAACATTTGGACCAAAATCAGGCCTTTAAATAACTGGTGACTTTAAAAAAAATTGCGTGTGTCGCGACACTCGGAGGAAGTGTGCAATACTCAAAGGTTACATAATAAAATTTAGTTTACGTATATAATATTATAAGATCGTGTAGTTTATACTACACAAGTGAAATACACTTTATAGTTTATACTAGGGATGTTATGAAGCTCTGTAACCGTAACCGAAACTATCGGATATCCGAAATAAAAAATATCCGAAAGTTGTTTACAGTTTGTTAATATTTGCATTTTGTTTTATCAATAGGGTAGGTATATCTATAACTTTAAAATAAGTATAGATATAACAATTACTTAATTTTAAGGCTAATTGCTGTGTTAAATTTTATTGTGATTACAATAAAATTTAAATTAAAATCTACTTATTGATAAAACAAATGAAGATATCCATAACTGAAACTATCCGAAACTATCGGATATCCGAAATAATTTCATACCCGTATCCATAACCGAAACCGATAAAAGACTCCTAATATATCCGTACAGTATCCGGATCCGAAATCTCATATCCGTAACAACCCTATACTTTATACGCAGTATAAAACAGTAATTCTAGTTGAACCGACGACCGTACTGTATGAACGCCGTCCGGCAAACAGTGATATTATTATGTTGTTTACACTAGGTACACACTGCAGAAGTGAAACTACAAAATCTACATGCAAATGTTATAAATTACCATTTACACAAAATAATAATGATTTGTTTTTTGTTGCCATGGTTACACCATAAGCGTTTAAATATTTAACGCAAAAATTAAACGGCCCGAAGAAATTACACTTCAACAAACTATTGAAAATAACATAACTGCGGTTAAACTAGCAAGTTTAAATAACTGCAAGAGAACTTAAATTTTGCAATGATCGTTTTGTAGGTCTGTTTATTTCCCCTCTACACCCCCCAATTGATAATATAATAATAATTGAGGTTAAACTACGTATCAAGTTTAAATAATTGAAAGAGAACTTAAATTTTGGAATGATCGTTTTGCGGGACTGATTATTTCATCTCTACAGCACCCAGTTGATACTAGGCCCAGAAAACCCTGGCAGTTGGTGGCTTAAAAATGGTAATTTAGGGATACAGATTCAATAATAACCGTTATCAAACTACAGTCACACCTCGGGTTCCCCGGCGGCAGCGAGACGGTGTATCTGATTTGGTTCCACCAGCAGTTTACTGCACCTCGACAGGGACGAATTCTGCGAACTGCTCTGTTGCTGGGATTGCAGATAATTGCACGCCATTAAAGTCACCATTTTTATTTGAAAACAGGTTCATTATAACTAACACTTATTAATTAACAAATCTAATAGAACAGGCGGTCGACACTGCCGTCGCTAAACCACTTGTTATATAAGTATATGAACGACGCTTTAAGTTTTATTACCCACTTGTTAAAAACCGTCGGCTCTAATTCTTGCGCCTCCGTTACTATTTTTATTTTTTTATTATATAATATAAAACAAGGTTTAAAATTTACACACACAAAATTCGCAATATACGCACAAAATCATATTGTTTTCAAATCAATTTTCCCTACGTTAGAAAAAAAAGTTCACGATAATTCCGTAGTTAATTGCACACAATATCTCTATATTATTATTACTATTGCACTTTAAAATTCACAATTACATGTTTTTACCTCCAAAATTCGATTTAAATTTTTCAAAGAAAAAAATTCTGAAAATTTTGGCCCGAAGTCAGTGATAAAAACGTCACAAAACATACATCTTTTTTTCCTTCTTCAAAATAAAGAACGATCGTTAATGGTCAATATATTCATACCCAGTACTACACATGTACTACTAACTAAATAAACAAACTTTAGGTAGAAACAGAAAACACTCGGCTGTGTTCGGTACCTATCGCGTTGTATCGTTATATACCAGAGAACCAAGTGTTCTATGTATTATTATACAAAACTGGTTCTGTTCCCCCAACGCAATGCGATGAATGAATGATTCTGTCTCTGTTTTACTGATGTATACTTGTGTAAATGCATCATTGTTGTTGGTGGAGGCGCCGGGTCAAAATACACCAGTTTTAGTGTGTCTTTGCAAGGGTTTGCTTTGGAATATCATTTTATTTGAGTTTGGACCAAATAAAAGTTATGCAGCATTGTTAAAGTATTTAAAAAAATCTCACTCGAAAAATTTATAATCGGGGCGAATCTCCATGAAAATTAAATATTTAATGTTGTACTAACATCTTTGAAATATAAATTAACAACCAATATTATTTTTTACTTTTTTAAATTTTATTAATCCTATATGACGTTTCGGCCCTAATTTGGGTATTCTTCAGATAAGAAATGTCATATAATTAATAAAATTTAAAAAAAGTCTGATAAATAATGTTTCAGTATGAGAAATAAATATCCATATGCCATTTATATATCTTGATTAAAAATTAAAAACCAAATGTATTAATACTTAAATAAAATACGTTTTTGCGAAGATCTAAAAATAAATCGAGATTCGATTAAAAATTAAAACAAATCACTGTTTGTGGAATAGTGTTTATGCAAAACGACAATGGCCGAACTGTACGTATCCACCCCCAATTTTACGTCATGACTCTCAGCACCTACTTGTTTATTTCTAATTTATTTAAAACTTGCAGCACATTGCCATCCAATAATTGATATCAGAAAAAAAATAATTTGTGGGAATGACGATTCAGTGATCATCTCTCGTGAGGCGGGATGGAACTTTTGCATAGTGCTGACCACAAAATACTACGCACATTTCGAGGAACTTGTGTCGAGATAGAATTAGTACGTCATTTTGTTCAGGATTTTATCAGTTTTATAACCTTGTTCATCCTAAAACGAACCGTATTTGTGTTATTTACAAATAACTATTTTTTAGTTCCTTTACGAACTCTGAAGATTGTTGCACCCCCCTTCAAAGGAAGGGAAAAGTTAAGGTTGCGTTCTTTAAAAACCAAGCTACAGTTTTAGTAAAAAAAATCTGTTCAACGTTTATTAAATTATTTCTATAAACGACTAGTCTTATGCTGGGTTGCAGAAAGCATTGCCAGAAAATCTGATTTGACAATGACCTTAGATTTTAACCACACATATTTTTCTCCATAAAAAACGCTTTGTAGAATTTTACATCGATTCCGTTCGAAAAATAATCGTTCGATAGAAACGATAATTTTTTAAACTGTGTATACTAGTTAATATAACCAATTTGTGATTTCGGTTGATTAAAGGAATAATTATTGACTTTTTTAATTCTTTTTAACTCCTACCCTAAGTGTTCCGGGCGATGTCGCGACGTTTATGGCAGGCCTACTCTAAAAACTAGTCGTGTGAATCAATTCAGCGTTCTATTTGCTTTATTGAAAAATAAAATGCAGTCATTTCTAATAAATAGTTTCTGGTAAAATGTTGGTTGGTTTTGGTCGACTCGAATATCTTAACGCCTCATATAAATTATACTAAACAAAGTCTGACAAAAAATAAATGCTGTGTTTTAATGCGGATTCCAGGAAGGACCGTGCATGGCCTTAAAAACACACGACATGTGAACTAATTAGCCGTCACCTTTTTTGCTAGTTAAATTTTTGCACCGCACTGTTATAATATTAATACTGAATCACAGTAACAAGAAAACCAAACTTGTTGATTTATCTACCAATTGGATATGAGTCACGTTTTTATATGATACCAGAAATTATGATTTAATTGAAATACAGGAATATAGTACTTTAAATTATTGTTTAATTGTTACACAGGGTACTTCAGAAAGGTGTATATGTGTAAAGTGAAATGACAAATCTCTACATAGTATAAATTGAAGTCGCTTTTTGCGTCTGTCTGTCTGTTTAACCGCTAACTCCTCCTAAACCACGCCACGGATTTTGATGCGGTTTTCACCATCAGTTAGATATTTTTTCACGGAAGGTTTATATATATATATATATGTAGCATAATTAATAAATAATTAATTATTAATTAATTAAATTCGTAACCCGACCGTACGAATTCGCAACATACTTACCTATATATCATAAAAACGACCGTACTCAACTGTTCCACTCGTAGCGCAGAGGTTACATCGCAGCGCTCTATGTACAAGAACCCGGGTTCGGAAACTGATGGCATCGTAGAATTTTTGGCTTTTTTTTCTAAATTCTATATGATATTTATTTATATATTTTTATTTTTGTTATATTCCTTCTTTGACAATAATTATAATTTTTTTAGTTTAGTTTGCGCTCATAGTTTTACAGAATTCCGTCCGATGTCACTATCCCTGTAGTAATCCGTCTATCTATCTTCTTTATCTTTTATAGCGAACGAGCGAAGCGATGGAGTAGTGTATTGCTCCCGGGCTTTCTTAACACCCGGGCGAAGCCGGACGGGGCCGATAGTATTTATATAAAACTCATTCCACAATAGAAAATTCACTTTTTACTTCACACCTTTACTATTGGTATAGGGAAGTATTGGATTCAGTCTAAAAAAAATTTTCTTGGAATATTAATAGATCTTCGTGTTTTGACACCCTAGAAATCGTTTGAGACAATTTTCCGACTGGTTTCTCTCTCTCTCTTTCTCTCTCTGTGGTGACATTTTTTCTCCTTCGATATCTCAAAAACGGAACGAATATTGGGTCATGCGGTTTGTTTTGTTGTATTTGTCAACATTTAACTTAGATCTGATTACATTTTGAGTCAAATCGGTTCAGTGGTTCCTGAGATATTCACGTATTAACATAATATAGGAAAAAAATATAAATTCATTCAAGATGCTAAAAATTAAAATATAAATAAAATCTTAATAATTTTTTTCTAAAATGTAGATTTCTAGAAAATAATTTTCTGTAAAAAATTGCGCAGAAATAATTTTTTATTTGCCTACTCAAGAGGTCTATGATTTTAGTTGGCCTTTAGTAGATCAAGAAACAAATGAGATGGCCATGCTTTTTATATCAAGAATATGAAAAGGGAATTGTTTTGTTGGGAAAATTTTTAGTTACGAGCGGTTGTTTACTAGGTAGGAAGTATAGGTCTTACTATATCCAGTCGAATAGACTAGTGAATTACGTGTTTTTAGACAAGTTTATATTGCAAGGCTATCCTACATGAGAAAACATTTAGAAGTCACTGTCGGGTCTTGAACCCGAAACTTCCAGTTTCACGCTGGTTGAATGACTTTATAGTCTATATAGATAACGCAATTCTCAACCAGCTCGAAACTGGGAGTTTCGGGTTCAAATCCCGGCATTTACATTTAATTTTGTGATAAAAGCATTCCCAATATATAATACTCTGTACAATAATGAAAACTAAATTGAAATTGGCCCAGCGGTTTCAAGTTCATACATACATACAGACATACAGACGCGAAAAGGGGACTGTATAAGACTAACTTCTATCAAATATTGATAGACCTCGGTTGTCGAACGTCTGCAATTTATAATGGTAAGTTATGCTATAGGTTTGATTATTAAAATTCTTAATTCTTTTGGTTTGTAGTCTTGTTTATATCAATACTTTTTTGTTGACAAGTCAAGCATTTTACAACCTTTTGACAACAAATTTGAAGTGCACTAGTACCGTATGTAGGTGACACAATGACGACAGATTCTTTAGAAAAATCATTTTATGCTTCTTTTTTGCTTCCGTAAATTACAATCCTCTTGAGAATGTGTCCATAAAGAGGCAACAAGCGACCTTTTTTCACCAACAGCTCAAGGATCTTAGCCTAGCCCAGCCCACTAAACATCATAATCGCATGTGTGTTGTACCCGTACAATTTAGGCGACAACACTTAAAAGCACTATAGACAGGTCAATAAACTGCCAGATATGTTAATCACTCACAATTATTATAATTTGAAATACTTTAGTGCAGTTTTATGATCATTAGTGTATTTGCCGTATGGCACATACATTATCGGCGTCGGTTGGATGGCGGGATCTAGGGGTCGGACCAACATTTCTCGACGTTTCATAGCCTCGTGAACAATTTGGCACTATTTTTGAAAAAGTCTATTAAATATTCAATAACTTTCGAAAGAGTCAATTAGGCTATTGATTATGTTGTAAAAAGCAGGGCAATAAGGAACTAAGACGTTCACGGGTTTTTATTGCAGGAATCGGTCAATGAGTCATTTAAGAAGAAAAAACCGCGGAGTGCTATTAAATTAGAGGGTGGAAATTGGAGATAGGGGTGAAAATGCACCCTTTTCAGTTTTTTCAATATATCTCGCAAACGAAGCAAAATTTCGATATACTTTATATGAAACTTTTTGTAGAGAATTGAATTTCCCATCGAAATGGCTTATTTAAAAAATTTTAAAACATTTTTTTATGCCAAAAATGTTGAAACAAAAAGAAAAAAAAAGCCAAAATTTCGATTTTTTGCTTTGTTGCGTAGCACTTTTTTTGGGCCAGAGATAGGTATAGGCATTGCTTTGTAGGAAAAAAAGTAGACAAAATTTCCTTTAAAATGCTGGGTTGAAAATTGTTTTGGGTTAAGCATTGACCGAAATATGGCCACTCGAACATAGCTTTTTTTTCGATTGACTGACAGACAACGCCCAGGCCAAACCGCTGAAGAAACTTGAAATTTGGACGGTAGGTTCCTTTTGTGACGTAAGCACCCACTAAGAAAGGATTTTTTGAAATTCAACCCCTGAGAGGGTTAAATAGAAAATGAAAATTTATATGGAAGTTCGTCATTTTTGAAGTTAGAAACATGACATTTTGCACAGGAGTTCCTTATAATATAATGTAAGTGAGCACTAAGAAAAAAGTTTTGGAAATTTATCTTCTAGGGGGTTAAATAGGGGATGAAAGTTTGTATGTAAGTTCATCATTTTTGAAGCTAGAAGCATGAAATTTTGCATAGGAGTTCCTTATATACTTACATTATATTATAAGGAACTCCTGTGCAAAATTTCATGTTTCTAACTTCAAAAATGACGAGCTTCCATATAAATTTTCATTTTCTATCTTCAAGGCTCGAAATTTCTGTCAATGACTTGGAAGAAGCCCATGTTATTTAAATCCGTATCTTGATATAAGGTGAGTTGATTTAGCCTGGTGTAATTGATAAAATTATAAAGAAAAAACCCCTATAATTTAATTTATTTATAAAATATTTACAGCAGATATTCTAGAAATAAAGCACTTTTTATTTTATCAGTTGTGTTGTTTCCATCTTACATTAAAATATTCTTGAATGAAAATTTTGCCACTCTTATTAAACAGTCGTTGATTTTTTACAGTAAGTTGTTTAAACTCCGACATAATAAAAGATCATGTAAAGAAAGAGGACAGGAAGTTGGTGCGTCACGAATGAACCAAATGTGAGTGACACTTTTCAAAAAAAGGCCAAAGCGGTTTTGTTGACAAGAAATATTTAATTATCTCACATGCTACCAACTGTACAACAATAAATAAAATGTAATCGTACAATAACGTTATCAAGCAGTTATTGAACGTTTGTGAAAATCTATTATAAATACTATAAAGTAGCAGAGAACGAAATTTAGCACAAACACGTTTTATAGATGCGTTTCGTCTTAATTAGACGCCATGTAATAATGTTGATAGCGGGATGTTGATACAGATGCTCATTTGTTTATTCCCACGCCTCCATTGTCAAATTCAAATTAAGTACATGTGTAATGCGCCTGCGTACACATGTATTGTTATTTTGTTATGTCAGCAATTTTCGGTCGTAGGGATAACAAACTATTGCAAAAAATATCGACAATTTTGAACAGTATTTATAGTTAAGTTTCAGTAAAATTGGGAATGTGACAGAGAATAAAATATTAGTGATGCAAATATTCCTGTTTTTCGATTACGATTAACAAACCAATAATCGTACGATAACGACTGTCAATGAGTTCAAAATATAACGAAAAATAAACTTTATTGAATAAATAATTAACAAGGTAAAATGTTGGTCAAAATGAAACAAAATTATTTTTTCAGGTTAAATAAGAAGAAAAGAAATAAGTACCTAAAATGAAAACTTACGAGGTTTTTTTCTTGGTTTTTCTTGGATTGGTTCATGGAGGATAGAGAGGAAGGAGACTATTCTCTATACATTCGCCATTGTCTAAAAGTGAGGAAAATAGCGGTTACTTATCCGGCAGTAGAGGCGCTGAAGCTACAAGATACCAAGTACGAGTGGATAGCCGGGTGATTTAAATATATGAACAGTATTAAAAAATAATCGGTCAGGTTAACTGACAGTAAACAATACCACGTGGACGTGGATTCTTTCATCGTGAAGACTGGCTCCACGCAGAAGGGTGCACCTGCACCTTGCACGAGTTTTCTGAATCTTATAGATCTCGCAGCGCGTAAAGATTTCACGAACCATTTTTGGGACACGCACTTTATCATTACGGCCTGCCCGGAGATTAGTCTCCTTTCTCTCTATCCTTCATGCCTTGGTTAACGTGGAATTATTATCTCTACAATACACCGAGACACCATGTGGCATATGTCATATTTTTGCGTTCATTCAAATTTAAAAAAATGTAATAATTTTGTCTTCAATTTATTGTAGGATATAATATAAAAGGTTTGAAAAGAAACATAGGAATCAAATAATCTATTTTTTATGTAAAAAGCCATGCAAAGCTAAAAAAAAGTTAAAAATGCAGTAGCATTGTTTCCAAATGGTAACAATTTTATTTTCCATATACCCACTATAAAATAGCTGCTTTACATGCATGCATGCATGCATGTAAAGTGACTTTTGGCAGGCCGGTGTGGCGGGAACGTATCTTTCCCACACTAGTGTGGGAAAGCAAACCATTTCCATAGATTTATTCAGCTCGCTATTACCTACTGATAGCTACTATAGAAGTGAAGTTGGCGACACAAAATGAGCTGTCAAAAAATTTTGAAAATACTGACATTGAAGTGAAAAGCAGCTATTTTATAGTGGGTACTGGGTATGGCAAAAATACCATATAATATATCTCGTGCGTAATGATATTATGTCTCGTGTGTCACTACTCGTCAGTAATATATACCTCTTTGTGATAGATACACAATCTATTATTAAAAAGTATCTACTACTATTGAAAAGTAAAAAAAATAGAAAAGTAATTATTATATATTAAGAAGTATTAGAAATACCTTGTATTTACAATAGGTACAAGGTATTTCTAATACTTCTTATCTATACTAATACTAGCCGTTACCCGTGGCTTCGCCCACGTATTTTACGATTACAATTTATTATCCCCCCCGCGAAAAATTCTCCTCCTGCGAAGCGAAGCCGGGTTGGTCGTGTTTATTCGCTCGAATTTTATAATACATAACTCATTCGCTTCGCTCGTTCGCTCGGATTTTATTAATACATTAGACACTTGCTTCGCTCGTTCGCTCGAATTTTATTAATACATGACACACTCGCTTCGCTCGTTCGTTTGAATATTAATAATACAATACTTACTCGCTTCGCTCGTTCGCTCGAATTTTATTAATACATTACTCACTCGCTTCGCTCGTTCGCTCGAATATTAATAATACATTACATTTGTTATCCCCCGGCGAGAATCTCCCCCCTAAATTTGTTATCCCCCCGCGTGAATCTTCCCCCTAATTTGTTATCCCCCCGCGAGAATCTGCCCCCCTGCGTAGCCTTCTATTAGTGAAAGAATTTTTAAAATCGGTTTAGTAGTTCTAAAGATAAAACAAAAACAAATCTATCCCACGGGAACCGTACATTTTTCCGGGATAAAAAGTAGCCTATAACATTATCTGACCCCTAAACTACCACTATGCAAAAAATCATGTCGATCCCTTGCTCTGTGAAAAACAAAAACAAAACTATCCCACGGGAACCGTACATTTTTCCGGGATAAAAAGTAGCCTATAACATTCTCTGACCCCTAAACTACCACTATGCAAAAAATCATGTCGATCCCTTGCTTTGTGAAAAACAAAAACAAAACTATCCCACGGGAACCGTACATTGTTCCGGGATAAAAAGTAGCCTATGTGCTATTCCAGACTATAATCTATCTCTGTGCCAAATTTCATCCAGATCCGTTCAAAAATGACGAATTTCCATACAAACTTTCATCCCCTATTTAGCCCCCCTAGGGGATGAATTTTCAAAAATCCTTTCTTATTGCTCACCTACGTAATATAAGGAACTCCTATGCAAAATGTCATGCTTCTAACTTCAAAAATGACGAACTTCCATGCAAACTTTCATCCCTTTTTTAGCCCCCTTAGGGGATGAATTTTCAAAAAAAAATTTCTTAGAGTTCACCTACGTTATATAAGAAAATTTTGTGCAAAATTTCATGCTTCTAACTTCAAAAATTACGAATTTCCATACAAACGTTCATCCCCTATTTAACCCCCTCGGGGGTTGAATTTCGAAAAATCCTTTCTTATTGCTCACCTACGTAATATAAGGAACTCCTGTGCAAAATGTCATGCTTCTAACTTCAAAAATGACGAACTTCCATTCCAACTTTCATCCCCTTTTTATCCCCCTTAGGGGATGAATTTTCAAAAAAAAATTTCTTAGTGCACACCTACGTTATATAAGAAACTTCTGTGCAAAATTTCATGTTTCTAACTTCAAAAATGACGAATTTCCATACAAACTTTCATCCCCTATTTAGCCCCCCTAGGGGATGAATTTTCAAAAATCCTTTCTTATTGCTCACCTACGTAATATAAGGAACTCCTATGCAAAATGTCATGCTTCTAACTTCAAAAATGACGAACTTCCATGCAAACTTTCATCCCCTTTTTAGCCCCCTTAGGGGATGAATTTTCAAAAGAAAATTTCTTAGTGCTCACCTACGTTATATAAGAAACTTTTGTGCAAAATTTCATGCTTCTAACTTCAAAAATGACGAATTTCCATACAAACTTTCATCCCCTATTTAACCCCCTTAGGGGTTGAATTTCAAAAAATCCTTTCTTAGTGGGTGCCTACGTCACAAAAGGAACCTACTGTCCAAATTTCAAGTTTATATCTTCAGCGGTTTGACCTGGGCGTTGTCTGTCAGTCAATCAGTCAGTCAGTCAGTCAGTAACGGAACTGTTTTATATATATAGATTATAAAGCTGAAGAGTTTGTTTGTTTGTTTGTTTGGTTGAACGCGCTAACCTCAGGAACTACTGGTTCGAATTGAAAAATTATTTTTTTGTTGGATAGTCCATTTATCGAGGAAGGCTATAGGCTATATAATATCGCGAACGAGCATAGCGAGTGGGAAAGCGAACGAGCGAAGCGAGCTGGTAATGTAATTCCTAAACCACGCAACGGATTTTGATGCGGTTTTCACCGTCAGTTAGATAATTTTTCACGGAAGATTTATATATATAGCGAACGAGCGAAGCGAGAGAGTAATGTAATTATAATATTCAGGCGAACGAGTGAAACGAGTGAGTAGTGTATTGCACCCGGGCTTTCTTAGCACCCGGGCGAAGCCGGACGGGGCCGCTAGTTATTCATATAGTGACTTGGAGACGTAACACTCTAAAAATGTATCATAATTATTATGTATTTTAAAATCTTTTTCAGGTCAAATCCTAATTTACAAAATGTGCCTGCTTTGCACCCTTTATGACGATATTTCATACACTATTACTTATGACTATTTTTCATTACTGTTATTGAAAAAGAGTTTATCGACTGTTTGTTACCCTATTCGATCGTGATTAACATTCCATTGCTTGTCATAGCTTCTACCTGAAGAGCATAATGCGGCAATGATCTAATAAACAAATGACATATTATTATATACTAAACAAACGAATATAAAACAACTGAAATGATATCCACTGTCAACTGTTTTTGCTAGCTATGAAACTGTCATTATGAAGACAGTATTTATATTTATAAATAAATAAATAAATATCAGTAAATTGTTTTGGTTTCTTGTTACAAATCGTTGCTTATTTACTTCCGAAGAATTTGTAACAGTGGATAATTACTGTTATGTAACTTAACCCTTCACTAGGCGCGTGGATCACTTATTAGTCTAACGGAGAGCTGGATTTTCTGTTTGAGATTAACTATTAGATGAATGCCAATTTATTTTTTTAACGTCCGTCGATTTATAAAAAGATGCAAGAAGAAAATGGTAAGCGGTATATAAATCAAATGTGACACGAAATCTTTTTTTTAAGTCATCCGTAATTAAGAAGGCTGTGAAATTCAACGCCAGGACGCCGTTTAGAGTTTTGCGACTGTAGAAAAATCTGTTGTGGATCAAATTCGCGGATACATCATATAGGTATTATACAGTCTGTATCAAAAGTAGCTATGAGGCATAGAAGTGAACTTCATCTCAAACGAATTTTGGTTATCCATCATCATAGTGTTCGGTATTTTTTAAGTAAGAAAACTTTAAAATTAGATTTTCATAGAATTATTGTCGTAATTTTGGAAAGTTCTTCACAGTTTGTTTTATTTTTGCAGTGACACATTTTTAATTATTTAACTATTTCTTAAATCAAAAATATTGTAGCAAACCCCAAGATGTTACGCCACTGCCTACAATAGAAGCGTCGAGAAGGAAAGGTCACAGTGGTGAGGCGTGGAATGATATCGAAAAAACGAGTACCCGCCGGAATGTTCTGGAGAGCGCTCGAGCGTGCTGGGCCAGGCCGCTCGACCAATATAAGCGAAGTACGAGTGAGTCAGCAGTCAATCAGTCGTGAGTCAGTGTCGTGTTGAGCTGCGAATATAAATACAGTATATAAATATAGTTATCTGTTCAGTGTTATTTAAGTGTTTCACTTTGTTTAAGAATTACTGTTTCGTTATTATTATTGTGTTGATTGTTAGAATTGACATATAGTTGTTGCGTTTATTGTTATTGAATTGTTAATTATATTAAATAAATATTTATTTCGCCAACTCGGAAAACAGTTTTGTTACAATATGATAAAAATTAACTAAAAAAAGATATTTAAAGAAAACAAACAAAATTGCCCTATCACATAACCTGCACGTTTATATAAAATGTTGATGACTGATGCTGGGCTGCAGAACGCATCGTCAGAAAATTTGGTTTGAAAATGACCATTTAGAATGTGACCACACATATTTCTAAACATAAGGGAAGCATAATAGAATTGTTTGCCATACCCACTATAAAATAGCTACTTTACATGCGTGGATGTATGCATGGAATGGATCAGTTAACATACAGGTGTGTTGAAAGTATTTTCAAAACACACTAGTGTGGTAAGTAAACATTTTACACAGTGATTTATGTTTTTTTACTGCAGTGCGTGCGCACTGCGACAGCTACTCATGGCCTACTAAAAAAGAGAAATTAGCGATGCAAATGAACTGTCAAAGCTTTTTGAAAATACTGAAAATGAAGTGAAAAGCAGCTATTGTATAGTAGGTATGGCATAAAATACCAAATATTTCTCGTGCGTAATGATATTATGACTCGTGTGACGGTTAAAACTCGCTCGTTTTAACATACTGTCACTACTCGCCAATAATATACCTCATTACTACAATAGAAATACATTCTACTACTAAATCGATCCTGCTCAAAAATAATTGATCGACTGAAACGATATTTTTTCTAAACTGTGTATAAAGGTATACTTATTTTTTTGTTCAATTTATCCTTCTAGACAGATAATTTATTATTGTTCTAGGCATTTTGATCAATATTTGTTTTTCTATGTGTGATTTCAGAATCGGGATTAAGCTAGGTCGACCTGTATTTCAGTGCGCTAATTCGGTATGCGACAGGACCCATTACTTAAGACGCATTGCTGTGTGTTCCCAGGGGTTAAGTCGGCCCAACTTATTCATACTTAATGAACGATGTCACTCATAACAACGTACCGATATTTGATATTATGAATCGTTCTCTCTCTCTCCCTCTCTCTTTCTTTCTCTCTCTCTCTCTCTTATTCATTATCATAACTGTAAAATAAATTAAATTGTTTCAAATTTTTTTATTCTCGGTGTACCGGAGAACAAAAATACGCGATAAATTTCAATGTTATCAATATAGGCAGCTACTCGGTAATATTACCAAAATTACCGGTGATACTTATGTTAATTATAACAATGCTGGCTTGCAGAAATCATTGTCAAAAAATCTGTTTGACAACGACCTTAGAATGTGACCAAACATATTTCTCCATAGAAAAAGCATTGTGGAAATTCAAATCGATCTTGATAAAAAAATAATTGATCGATTTAAACGATTTATTTAATGATAAATTTTTGAATATTATGAAGTATGTATTAGAAATACCTTGTATTATGTCCGTCTTGTGACTTCTTGTGAATTTAACACTACGCGTTTCAGCAACGAGTTGCCATCTTCAGGTGTGGTTAATTATTTTTTTTAAAACACACATTGAGTATTCGTAACACTATATAATAACATTATGATGCTAAGCACTGTGTATTATGTCGTGGTTTGTGAAGTACTGATTTAAATTTCGAATGAATGAATTGTAGATTATAGACGCTCGATTTAAATTTGAGATTTATGATTTATAGATCGTAGGTAGATGGAATGGAAATGTATGTGTGTGTATGTATGTTTATTTAACATAGTTTTTTTGTACAATTTCCACTTCGAAACAACCTCTTAATACTTTGATGAAAAGCGATGCTTTTTCTTTGTATATCAATCATTTGTTTTTGTGTGAGTTCAATGCTACATGCTGTCCCGCTGACTGCCCGCATGCACGAGTTTGCACAACGCCAGCATCGTTTTTGACAATGCTTTCTGCAACCCAGCATATTTGCTCGATTTCTGGTATGATCTCGATTTAAGATAAAAGTAGGCACCTTTCAGCACTGAATTTTATACAATGTAAATTTAGTGCTAAAAATTAAACTACTTATTAGACGGAGAGCCCACCTTCAGATTTCCTATGTATCGAATACACAGACAAAGTTCCAAAAAACAAAACACCTAAAAACAAACTCACCGGCGTCTATAAAATAATATGCAGCACATGTGATAAATTCTACATAGGACAAACTGGAAGACCTTTTGAAGAACGTTTCAAAGAACATCTCCCTAAAAGAAACTTGTTAAATGCTAAATCAAATTACGCCCAACATATAATTTCACAAAATCATGAATATCACGATTTTGAAACAAATTTTATTCCACTACATATTTGCAGTAAAGGTAAACACATGGACACCCTGGAAGAATATGAAATATATAAAGCAACAAAATTCGACAATACCAACATTCTTAATGACAAACTAACACTAAAATCGAACATAATATACGACACAATAACACACACAAACACCCAATACTCAGTAATCGTCTACACACATACTCACATTTCTATTTCATCTACCTACTAGGCTATATAAATCATAAAATCTCGAAATTTAAATGAGTACTTCACAAACCACGACATAATACACAGTGCTTAGCATCATAATATTATATAGTGTTACAGAATACTCAATGTGTGTTTTTAAAAAAATAATTAACCACACCTGAAGATGGCAACTCGTTACTGAAACGCGTAGTGTTAAATCACAAGAAGTCACAAGACGGACATAATACAAGGTATTTCTAATACTTCATAATAAAGTCTGCGCGACTGTGATTTAGCATTGGAGCAGACAAATAGGTAGCAACAATTATTATTATTATTATTGTTTTTATTCTGTCGGATCATGGGATACTATTTACTAACGTCACTTTCGGTCATTTTTTAAAGGTCTTCTTGTGTCATCTATATACTAAATAAATAAAATGGACGTCAAAATGTCGGTTTTAACATTCTCAACGAGTATTTTCATATCATCATGGGGGTGCCAAAATTCGTCTTGCCATCTTGGCAGCCATATTTTTTCAATTTCCGCCAGAATAAAAATATTAATAATTGTGGCTTCCTATATTTGTCTGCCCCGATGCTATAACTCGCACAGAATGTATTCCATACATATTCATAGAAATCCGACGGTTGGCTCTAGGACTATACTATTCAGCGTTGAAAGTCGTACCAGAAACCAAGCATAACTAGAGTCTAAAAATATGGCTGTTAATTAGTATTTACTGTTAGATGTAGTAAAAAAAATTGTTTACACTTACAATTGCCGAATGGTTAATTTAATTTATATTATAATATATTGTATAAAATTAATATTAAACATAATATTGCATTAAACGTGGCAAGGCAAGCAATGATTGTCATTAAATGTCTCAATTTGAATTAATTACAACATTTGTCGCATTAATCATAATAATGTGTGCTGCTGCATTAATTTGACAGTTTGTGCGAAACTCACTTGGCTCAGAAATGTGTATGCGAGCTGTGGTAGTGCTTGCACTTCAAACAAGCTACAATAAACACTTGGGGTAATCTCGTATTTTTAATTATCCGTGCGCGATTCTTTATTCTGTTCACCATGATTGTGCACCTAAAAGATAGGCTTCTGTGCAGACTTGTAAAAAATGTCTCTAAAAGTACAAAAGTACAAATAAAAATCGGTCGTAAAATGACCCAT
This sequence comes from Mongoloraphidia duomilia, assembly GCA_039654895.1. NCBI lineage: Eukaryota > Metazoa > Arthropoda > Insecta > Raphidioptera > Raphidiidae > Mongoloraphidia > Mongoloraphidia duomilia. The sequence continues at coordinate 20,941,297 of CM077525.1, read as the reverse complement.
TTCAGGCCAGTCGACGCGGTGACGAAAGCCAGGCGGTAAAGTAAAATTCAATAATAATGTAATTTTTTTTAATCTGTTATTTTTAATAATAAATTAAAACAAATTCAACAGTTTTAATATTTCATATTACTCCAGCTGGAGGCGAACCTGCGATCTTGTGAATAGTACCTACACTGCAGTACAGATATAACACGGTACTATACCCACACGGCCACGGAGGCTGTATGCTTGTGACGGTTTATAGAGGCTCCAATTATACATAATGTGTACAGTACTATATACTTTTTAACCGACTTCAAAAAAAGGAGGTGGTTCTCAATTCGGTTGTATTTTTTTTTATGTTTGTTACCTCATAACTCAGTCATTTATAAACCGATTTTGAAATTTTTTTTTATTTGAAAGGATATACTTTCAGATTGGTCCCATAGAAATTTCATCAAAATCGGTTCAGTAGTTCGGCTAATTTTAATAAAAATGAGTACCGGCGTGTGATTCTTTTAAGGTAAGACCTCAAAATTTTATTATTTTCCTCTTTTTAGTGTTTTTTTGAAGGAGGTTTTTTTTTTGTTAAAAAGTTTTTTATTATTATTGAAGTTAAGTGTGCTTGACAAGTGAAATGTAAAAAATGTTGAAAATACAGGAAATGAAGACAAACCCCGCTATTTTATAGTGTGTTGGACAAAAAATACAGCGTGTATCTAGGGCGCAATACTATTTTGACTCCTGTGACTAATAAACTCGCTAACGCTCGTTTAACATAAGGTCACACCTCGTTGAAAATATATATGCTCGCCCAGTCCTCCACCGGGGCGCTTAGCAGGTCAGCAGCCACGCGATCGTGCTAGGCTAGGCGTAAATGGGCCCGGAGGTAGGCTGCTTATGAACTGAAACCCTAAACCCGGCGCACCGCACCCGGAAAAACTGCGACTGCTCTAGATTAACTGCAGCTATATTATCGGTAGGTAACTAGATGCTCAGGCCGGCTTCGCTCTGGTGTAAATCTCTATTTTTCGCTCACCGCTCATCCCCATTTTGCCGTAGCGTAATATTATAGCCTGTGTTACTCGGGAATATGTAGGTTTTTAAATAGCGATAACATTTTTCAAATTATGTCCACAGTGATAAATTTTAATGAACACAGGACATAAATTGAAATAAATTTTATTCGGTGTCTGGCTTACAAAATTGAATGAAATTAAATACAACTCTTGGTGCAGATAATTCAAAATTATCTGTCCCTATACAAAAATTACATAATTATCACTATAACTAAGTAAAGGCGGATATACATAATATCTACCAGTTAATATAAGAGTGTAAGTTCTTCTAGGCGTCTTGGCAAGACGCCTAGAAGAATTCTTCGACCATGTCCACCGAACCACTGAAGATGCTTGCCGCAGCAGCAAGCGAAACGCTTGGAAGAAGAAATCGATCCAGTAGACCACGGCCCAGAAACCCGAAACAAATCATTTCTATAATCTACCAGTTCTTTTATGCACGTTGCACATGCACACACTAGAATTTTATTAGTATAGAGAAAATCTACTCAATAGTTGAAGGTATATAATAAATTGCCAGCTGGCCTACAAATATTGCCAAAAAATAATTTTAAAAATAACCTCAAACAAATTTTATTGAAAATGATTGTTTTAATAGAATGAATATCTGAATATTGATTTTACGACTCTTTAGTGATATTTGATATAATATGCAGTGTTATTACTATTATAACTTTAATAAATTTTAATCATCAAATGATTGAATGATCGAACAATAAGGATTTTTTATTACTGTATACTGTTTTTAACGACCCATTGTACAGGCTGTCTGTAAAAACGACCGACATGTTGGGACAATATTAAGCCGACTGAACCCATTTTATTTATATGTACCACCTACGCTCTTTCGAAGATACAAGATATTTCAGTTGGGGTTTTCAAAATTTAATTTTATTTTTTTTGTCGAACGAAATCTTCACAATTTGAATTAATAAAGTCAACCTGAGAGAAAAATACGCTAAAGTTAACATGTTCTGAGAAAAATTAAAAATGTTCGTATTTGATTTTTTTTTTCAGGAAGACCAAAAACCATACTAGAAAATTATCTACTGATATAAATTTTCTGTGATCAATTGTAGAATTTAGTAATTAATTAAAAAAATATTGCTCTGTTAGTATCAATAGTTCCGTGATTCTATTTCCAGAGTAGTTTTTTCTAAACTTTATAGCTGGTCATAAGTAACAACCGGATTCCAAAATCTAAAATTGGATGTCCTCTTTAAAACGGTTCTGCCAATGTAAAAAAAAACTTTAAAAACCTCAAATTTAAAGGGTTGTATCTCCGAAAGGGGTGCACTTTTGTATACAGATAAATTGGGTTCAATATTCAAGGAGTTGAATTAGTATAGGCAAAATGATGCATTTTCAAATAAAAAAATTTATTCGAAAACTACTGACGTTACAATAAAAAGTCATTGAACATTTTTTGTTGTAATGGGACTAAAGAATATAAAAAAATATTATGTTAGTACATGTCCATGTTTATATATTAATAATATAAATTTTCATAGGATTGTGGACGATAATAATAATTAAAAGACATTACATAATTGTTTCGAACAACATTTCGTATTTTTACAAGCTTTTATTTCACTTGCAATGTACATATATGTTAGTTAGTTAGTTAGTTTGTGGGTTTGTTTAGGTCAAAACTTGCAAGTCAATTTTGAACGACTTCTACGTGCCGATCGATTTGAAATTTTGTACACATATGTATTCCCGATGACAATACATGAATAAATCGTTTTTAGACATAAATTCAACCTCTAAGGGGTTCAATCGGGGATGTAAGGTTTTTTTGACTAATCAGCGCCCAGGCCAAATCGCTGACGTAAGCATCCACTAAGAAAGGATTTCTCGAAATTCAACCCTTACGGGTTTCAAAGGGGGGATAATTATAAAAGCGTGGGTCACGGCCCACGCTTTTATAATTTTGAACCTAAATTATTAAAAATTATTTTTTCCTTTTTAGTGCATTTAAATAAAAGCTTGTCTCTAAAAAGTTTTTTTACTAATATTTTTATTAATACTTTTTCAAGTTCTTAACTTTGTAATGTATAAGTACAAAATTATTTCCAATTTTTTAACATCAATACCTATAATGTAAATTAATATTTGATAAAAATTTTCAAAAAATTTATAAATCATCCTGTTCTCAACCAACGGCAAAAAATCGTTTGTGTATGAAAACAAGACGTTAAGATAAAATATCGTACGTCTTTTTGAAGTACTTCCAAAACCGTTGTGTGTGAAACCAGCGTTAGATAATATAGTAAACCTTTGTCGGTCGTTTTTACAGGCAAACTGTATATTGTATTTAACAATACAAATAACCATTAAACATTGTATGACGTATGTTATTTATAAACATGCGACGGTCAAGTCAGTCGGTAAGTGAGTCGGCGACATGTACTTTCTACAGTGTATATTATTATAATATGCACATTGCGAATTAAAATAGGCCAAAACGTACACACACATTAGAGAGATGGTGTTGTTTCGACGGATGTCATAATAACAGGTTATATGTTAATTGTTTCCCAGCCTGACAACTGTTCAGAATCGACCACAAAACACCGTCTGCTCACTGTACACTTTTTTTTGCATAATTAAAATAGTTTCAATTCATTATCAGCTGGCAGTTTTATTGCTAGAGCAGCGGACAGATCTGCATTGTGCATTGTAAAGTTCGATTCACATCATAGCAAAAGTAAAATTCGAATCATTAAAGTCCGATTTTCAAACACTCGTACTGCAGTGTTACTTTAAATTAGTTTTGTTTGAAAGTCGATTAATATGTGAATCGCACTTTAAAATGTGCGATACTTACGTTAGTTGATGTTATTGTATATTATATAACAATCTAATAACGCATTTTGAATGACAGACAACGGCCACGACTCGTTTTACATTCGGAATATCAAGTATACAAATAAATAACAGCCGATCCACGCGTCTTCTTGCCGAACGATCCTCAGATTTAACTTAACAGTTTATATTTCATCTCTGATCCAGACAGCCTGGTGCGTTAATCTGTGGCCGCAAGCCAAAGTGGCCGGTGGCGCATTTTTGAAGTGAAAATTCCTTATAGTCTATAAGCTTCCATCGTACAAAAATCTACTGGACAATACTACCGCAGGCTCCTCTTTTCCATTGTTCACTCTGGACAAGTGCCCAGGGCCCCGCGATCAATAGGGCCCCCTAGTTCCTGCCAGCTCACCAACCGATAACCGATATTACCGATAAATATATTTATTTTGAGAAAATCAAACGATTTATAACAGATAATTACTGACTTATAGTCTATAATAGGTACTTATTTATATAATAATTAAGTAGGTATTATAGTCAGTAATTATATAAAAAAGTTAATAAGTAACTTATTAACTTTTTTGGTATTCTAATGAACACGGGGCCAAACACTGTGAATGCTAAAAGAGTTCCTTTTCCGGATAACAGTCGAATAAATTTAGAATTTTGCTTATCTACTCATTTTGCCTGTTTTAAATAAAATAGTCCTCTGTCATAATCACAGGAGCCCCATAATTATCCTAATGTGCCCACGGGCTCCAATAGGTTAAAGACGACCCTGAATACTATTAATATTTAATTAATGAATTTATCAGATGATGGAAAACATTAAATCGGTGAGCGAGTCTATTCGATTTTTTTAATCACTTTTTATTGTGTATCTCATTTAAGGTCTTCCTGGTAATTTCCTTGGAAATTTTTCTTATTAAAAATTATTTTGGAAAATGAAAGTCACATATGACTCTCCACGTCAATTTTCTGTACTGTAATATTTAACCGATATTTAAACGAAACATTTTGACATATGTCACTTTGCCTATAAAGCATTGCGCCGTATCTCATATAGCTCGGTCTTCTTCATTCATTCCATTCATATATCAACTTCGTGGACTTGATTTATTTTGGCATTGACTATTTTTAATATCGACGGAATGTTACAAACTTTTTTTGGCGCAAGAAATTTTTGTTTGGTAATAAAAACCAGCGCAGGGGCGGATTGTGTAGTTGATAAAGTTAGGTTATGCAGTTACATTAACATGTTTGACCCACATGTCAGATGTCACCGACCAATACTGCGGCCATGTCAAGAACGGACTTTCGGGCATCGCGATATCGATGAACCTCCTGCTAAATAGTAAGTTTATGCACTCTGTGTTAGCGAATGATAGGCTCGCAGTTGCATTATTTCATGAACGAGTAAAGACGCTCTGCTACCCGTAATATTATGCGACTATGACGCTGCCTCGATATGCGCTTTTTAGTGTATTTGCCATATGGCACATACACTATTGGCGTCGGTCGGATGGCGGGACCTAGGGGCCGGACCAAAATTTCTCGACGTTTCATAGCCTCCTGAACATTTTGGCACCATTTTTGGAAATGTCTATTTATATATGTATATATATATATATATATATTTATATATATATGTGTACGGGCTATAACTTTCGAAAGAGTTAATTGATTTTGACGAAATTGGGTAGGCACGTTGCAATCCATAACCGCACGAAGCCTATTTAAAATGGGCCCAATCGGACCATTTTAAGGGTGGTTTTTAGGGGTTGAAAAATGTTTTTGGGCCCAAAAATACCGAAAAAATTCTCAGAATTGTTTCAAAATTGAAATTTAACCCTTTAGTGAACATTAAAATGTGCTGTTAAAATTTTAATAAAATCGCCCCGACAGGTTCGGACTTACAAATTTTATGAAAACACTAGGTTGCGGATAGTGATTTACTTACTGAAGGGTGTATTTAATTTGGTACAGAGGTTACATTGATAATAATATTGAAATTAAGAAAAAAAAATATTATTTTAAGGGATGTATTAAGGGGTTAAATTTTTTATTTTGTCCAAAAACCAACTTATGTTCACCTAATAACAGCACAATGCCTGTATTAGCAAATACACTATATTGTCGGCAGGGTTTTGGCACTGCGACCCGAGTTTTTTCAATGGCTGTAGGTACACTTTGTTTGAAACAGAATTTCTTCATAGGTCCTGTGCAGAGATACCGAAACACAACTGCGACGCTCATATTCTGATTGGTAGCATTTTGGATATCGTTGCTGTAGCATCGAAGTCACTGGGAAAGAGGGCTAATTTATACAAACGAAGGGGAGAGGGGGCTAGTTGTTACAATTTTCAAATTTTATTTTTTTACACATGTGCAGGATCTTTAATTAAATCCACGTAAACGCTATGTTATAGTTTAAAATTTCCTTTGTACATTTGTAAATTTATATTAGTGAAAAATCAATTATTCATGTGTGTACATAATTTTTTTTTCAACAATGCAAATTGTAACAACTTACCCCGTGCAGGGGCAAATTGTTACACCTAATGGGGCAAGCTGTTACTCAAAGGTTAAGCTATTTAAAATTACAATAAAGGTCAATATTAATGTTTTTATTGCTTCAAATTAATCACTATCTGACATACAATGGATACAATTAGTGTAGAAATCATCATTATTGCAGATTGCTGTATAAAACATGTGCCCACCTCTTGCACCTTGTGCACCTAATCCATTCTGTATTTCTTGATTTAGAAAAAGGCATCAGACAGGCTAGACATAGGGTACCTCGTTTTCTGATTCTTCAGGTTGTGATTCTTGTTTTCGAAAATTTTTCTTGGCAGTCATTTAGATGTTACTGTAACAACGTGCCCCACAAATCCTGTAACAACTAGCCCCCATGACCACTAGAACGTTATTTTTCAGCGATTACCAGCATTATTTTAATTATACGGAAAACAACTAATACAAACAAAAGAGTAATGCATGGGCTTTAAAATGCCACAAGCAATTTAACGTATCACTTACCGTTGGACGAAAATAAATTTCAAAACACGAGCAAATTAATGACAAATTTATGACGCAAAACACTTTTTCCATGACGCAGGGAACTTCACGCAAATATAGCTAGTTTAGGATTTCACTCATAGGTTGTATGTGAAGAGGCTTATGTAAAACTGTAATTGTGGTTATCTAAGTAGCAAACATAAAGAAGTTAATGCATTTGTAACAACTAGCCCCTGTAACATCTAGCCCCCTTCTCCCCTATTTTTAACTTTTCGGGTACATTGCAATTTTTTAGGCTATTCTTTCTTAGCGTTAACTTAGTTATTAGTATAGCTATTCATACTTTCTATTTATTATTTATTTTAATTATTTATTATAGATAATAGACGCTTGACCGCTAAGGTCGTTAGCTTTGATTACGTCAAATTAAAATTAACGATATCACAACACGCGCGGAGATTCGAATGTACGACTGCAGTTTAATCCGATGACCAGACACACTAACCGTTACGTCAAGCTGACATCTATTCTATTTATTATTATTATTATTATAATAGATATTAATCAACTATACTTAATGCATAATTTTTAAGATTAGAATCTGGGAAAAGTTACAATTTAATTTGTAATTTATGATTAGCACGACTACAGGTTTCTTTTTACATATTATATAGGGGAGAGTTGGATAAAACAGGATAGTCTGGTAAAACGGGATACCACGTTTTATTTCAAAACAAGTAATACGATTAATCGGGTAGGGGTGGAACTAATAACCCTCGATGTCTACCTATGCCCGGCAAGTGATGTATCTACTTTAGATTCACTGTAGATGACGTAACAGGCGAAAGTGTCAAAAAGTTAGGCTAAAGTAAAATGTTTGGCGTGTTTTCAAAAGTCGATTTTTCAGTTTAAAGGCAAAATTAACCGAAAATGAGTAGATTTAGAGAATACTATGTTTGTTTAGGTACTATAGTTATGCACAACAGTTTTTAGGAATTTGCTTTGTTTATTTACTAAAATATGGTCACGTGTTTCACGATCAACAGTTAGGTAAAATCGGATAGTGTGCGATTGCTTAAAACGGGATACCTCCCGTTGTAATATAATACCGGGAGGTATCCCGTTTTATCCAACTACATGGTTTTTTTTATGAGAAGTGGATTTTGTTAGGTTTTTTTTTGTATTTTTCACAATATATTTTAAATTTACCATGTTGTGTCTTTTTTCCTGAAGGATAAACGTTATGAAACTTGTAAAAGTATAGGTATTCCGTTTTATCCGACTAGGTGGCTAAAACGGGATACTTCCTACTTTTTCAAAAAAAAATTTTTTTTCTCTTATGTGACTTCTATTTTCTCATAAAAGATGGTGGCAATCAAAAGTCCATTTATAAGGGAAACAGGAGTCAAAAAATAGTCCTTCTCATTACTTCATTCAAAAAGTTGTGAGACTTAGAACACTAAGTATCCCGTTTTATCCAACTCTCCCCTATAGTAATAAAGATAAATGACTCACATGAATTAGAAATATAAAAATTACCTAAATGGATAAAAAACTTGACTAACGAAATGTCAAATAATTAATAGAAAATCCAAGAAACCTAGGTTTACCCATGTAAAGTGTCATTATTCAATGTACTTGGGGTAAACGTCACAAAACCCACTTATCATAAAAAAACCATGTAGTTGGATAAAACGGGATACCTCCCGGTATTATATTACAACGGGAGGTATCCGATTTTACCCAACTGTTGATTGCGAAACACGTGACCATATTTTAGTAAATAAACAAAGCAACGTTTAAAAGAAAAATGTAAATGTGTATTTTACTCGGGTAGGTACCTAAACCTTGATTTCTTGCGCTTTTTAATTTTATCCGTATAATATCAATATTACATTTTTCTTTTTAAACGTGCATGTTTAGTATCATTTTTTCGTCCTCTAAAGCAATTTGTACTTTTAATCGACTTTAAAAAAGAAGGTTTTCAATTCGACGCGCATTATTTTAATTATATTTGTTTATGTTTGTTCAGCCTAGTTGCCCTTTGCCCATAGCAGTGAGTTGGCTCATTATTAAAATAACTTCTCGAGGGGTTGACTGATCTGAATGATTTCAACTCCGTTGTGTTCAGGAAATGTCCCATATAATTTTTACTTAATCGGTTCAATAGTTACATATTATATTGTTTTAAAAAAATAACGAAGTAAAGACTGAAACACCGCTCATCGGGACATATTGCCGTGCAAACATTCGTGAGTTCAATTTTATCATGTTCAAATGTTGGTAGTGCTCTGGCGTAACGAATTTGGCGTTGACCGAAACTGTAACGAATTTCGACTGGTCGGTAACATAGGTACCTACAACAGTGTCCAAAAGGCACGAAACTGCTGACCACCAAAGTAACAACGGTCACACGGCACCAACAACAGCGGCAGCGGTTCATATCCCGACGTGGAAAACATTTCTTTGTACTGAAATATTGTTTTCGTTGATTCAGCATGTTTTGATATTATTTAATCATTTTATCAATACTATATTTTATATTAAATAGTAACGAAACCTATTATAGTATAGGTACCTACCTATTTGTAATTTTGGTTTTTTACGGGTTTTCAGGTATTTTGTATACTAAGAACACTTTTGTAGAATTTTTGTCGTTTGGCTCTGGGAGCTTGTGACAGACAGACACCGGAGTGAGGCTATAAGTGTTCCGTTTTTAACACGCTTATATTAGCATCACCTGTATGTTTACGTGCTTGCTTGCTTGCTTGTTTGTCAGTTTGTAACCGACTTCTTTGAACTTGATTTTGACTAACTTTGAACGGTCAGATTTAGTTTAAACTTTGTCGACTTATCAAGGACCGACGACAATACAATAATTCAATAAGTTTGTCCCATTATCCTGACCAAGATCTCCAGGACTAAAAAAAAAAAGCAAAAAACTTCAGATTGAACTGAAACTTTGCACACTTATCAAGGACCGATTACAATACAATAATTCCATAAGTTTGTCCCATTATCCTGACCAGGATCTCCAGGACTAAAAAAAAAAAAGCAAAAAACTTCAGATTGAACTGAAACTTTGCACACTTATCAAGGACCGATGACAATACAATAATTCCATAAGTTTTTCCCATTATCCTGACCAGGATCTCCAGGACTAAAAAGCAAAAATAAATTATAATTTAAAAAAACTAAAAAACACGCTTTAATGAACTAAAAAGTAAAAAATAATTAATTTTATTGTAAAAAAGCGTGGGGTGCTTTGTATCATATTTTCATACTACCCCACGCTTTTTTACAATAAAATTAATTATTTTTTACTTTTTAGTTCATTAAAGCGTGTTTTTTAGTTTTTTTAAATTACAATTTATTTCAATTTTCATACGGAACACTAAAACTGTAATTTATATATTATATCATCTACCTATAGGTACGTATAATAAAATCGTAGATCATGCTTTTTTGTCTGGCTGTTTGTGCACGCTTATCTCCGCAATGGTTGAACCAATTTGAATGTGGTTTTCAGTGATATGTGAGATAAGCTTGGAATAACATTTAGTGTTTGTTTCATTTAAATTGGTTGACGTGCATTTATTCAAAAATATGTGTAATGGGTCCGAAAATCGAAATCAAAATGTATAACAAATTTTTATGTTTCAAGGTCACTACACTATTTTTAAAACTATTTTTAGAAAGATATCTGTGTGTGTATGTGTTTGTACGTATGTGTCCATTTCTTTCTAAGACGAAATCTCGAGAATGAAAAATGATTTCGACTACATTAGGGTGCCAATCGACGCGTATTAACGTAAATATGATCTGAAAGAAATTTTTTCAAAATCGGTTCAGCCGTTCTTTTTTCATAACCAAATAGACTCCAAAAAGTAGATTTTACACAATATCTCGCGAATAAAAAATTATATCGACTTCGTAAGGGTGTCAATCGAGGCGTGATAACGTCATTTTGATCCGACATAAATTTTATAAAAATCGGTTCAGCCGCTTTTTTTTCTTTTTTTTAATTATTGTTAAAAATAAATAATAATTATGTTTTAATGATTAAAATGATTACTTTTCTGTGTAATATCTAATTTAATTATTATTATTACATATTTATCAAACTGGGAAGTTCGTCGTATGGACCTTAAGGGTCGCACTTTAGTCCTAATAAACGACTCACCTCACGGCTTGTTGTAAAATATTTTTGAAAAAAGATTAAGTGGAAATAAAGGTAGAGTTCATATAGTTCGCATTCTTTTACGGCTTGTTCGAGAAGTAACCCGGTACAAATCCGGATTCCATCTTGTAGGAAACATTCTGTATGTTGACCGTTTATATGTTCTGTCATCGTCAGAACAAATAACAATAAAAATAGTTAATTAATTACTGACTGGCGTCTGTCCATCGTTCGATTATATTATATTTGGAATGCTGATTATTTCACACCGTGAGCTGCCAGTCTGTGTTAGTATGTACGTACTATGTGGCTATTGCCAGATAACCATCACCTGCCTCGCGCTGGGTTCAATGCAGCAGGGTACGGGTGGGCCTCGCGACCTGTGGCGCTAGAGTCCCTTCTACGGCTAGATTGCTGATTTAATCCGCAGATATTGAAATTATTAGTGTATTTGCCATATTATGGCACATACACTATTGGCGTCGGTCGGATGGCGGCACCTAGGGGTCGGACCAAAATTTCTCGACGTTTCATAGCCTCCTGAACACTTTGGCACCATTTTTGGAAAGGTCTGTTTATATAGATAGATAGATAGATAGATATATATTTAACAACATTTGGTACAGTTAGTACAATAGTTGCAAGTCTAGATATATACAATATATATATATATTATATTAATATATTTATATATATATATATGTGTGCGGGCTATAACTTTCGAAAGAGTTAATTGATTTTGACGAAATTTGGTAGGCACGTTGAAATCCATCACCGCACGAAGCCTATTTAAAATGGGCCTAATCGGACCATTTTAAGGGTAGTTTTTAGGGGTTGAAAAATGTTTTTGGGCCCAAAAATGCCGAAAAAATTCTCAGAATCATTTCAAAATTGAAATTTAACCCTTTAGTAACGATTAAAATGTGCTGTTAAAATTTTAATAAAATCGGCCCGACAGGACCGGACTTACAAATTTTATGAAAACACTAGTTTTCGGATAGTGCTTTACATACTGAAGGGTGTATTTAATTTGGTACCGAGGTTGCATTGATAAAAATATTGAAATTAAGAAAAAAAAATATTATTTTAAGGGATGTATTAAGGGGTTAAATTTTTTATTTTGTTCAAAAACAAACTTAAGTTCACATAATAAAGCCACAATGCCAGTATTAGCAAATACACTATATTGTCGGCAGGGTTTTGGCACTGCGACCCGAGTTTTTTTATTGTAAAATCAAAAAATAAGTATAGGTAAGTTTTATAAGAGACGACGCGACCTTCTAAAGTCTGAATCGTTCTTTAATGTTTAGCACGACCTTGAATAATTGCTCAGCTCTTTTAAACTGATTGTGTATAAAAGCCTGAGCAGTGAGCACATTACTGCTGTGGCGGTGGCATTTTTTGAATAGGCCACACTATTCCGGTGGTGTTTGCGGTGACTTTCAATTAGTTTTTCAGTAAAATTGTCTTCGTCATTCGCCATCTCAACAATACAATAACGTTTACTATACGTCGGTACACGCGGTCAGCGGTCAAACTCAACAAGTTGTGTCTGACCGCCACCGCGCCATGGAACGCTGCACCAGAACGCTTTAACGCTGACAATCAGCGACATAATATGTGCGCATGTCAATTTGTTTATTAGTGTTGCGTTCAAACGCCACCGTCCACCGCGCTAATGTGCTCAGGCCAAAGCGGGTTAATTTTATTTCAAATATTACATCGTGAGAAGAACGAGGATAGTTTAGTGTATAATGGTCAACGTGCTGGATTTTGGATCAAGCTGTCATGGGTTCGAATCCCACCACGCTCATGGATGTTTTGTGATGTCATTTAGTTTTAATTGATGCTGTTATTATGATGCAATTAAGACTCTAATGACCTAAGTTGTCGGGCATCTACAATCTACAATAAATAAAAAATAGGTAGTGAGTAGATGAAGCCAGGACGTTTTCTGAGTAAAGTGCATACCTATAATAATAAGTAGGTAGTTATATTTTAAAGGTTCGAAATTTAAGATTCCAATCTCGTCCTATTTTGCCCTGTATTTTCGTGAAATATTAAATGTATATTCCTACATACCCATTATTCTATAAATAGGTAAGCAGGTATATACTTCAAAATAAATGAAGACTTATTAAAAGCTGTGAAATCATGAAGAAAATATATGATTGGTATAAAAGAGAAGTTGAATGTATCGGATTCGGAAATAAAGTAGATACTTTGTATGAAAATGTTTTTTTGTATTATCCTCCAACCCCTCCTCGAGTGAACCTGTCCTGTATGGCCTTAGACAACTTTTGGCAGCCCTAATTACAGTGGTACCTCCGTATCTATATCAATTTGCAGTATATGACGACCTCTCCGCTCTCCAATCCATGGATTGCACTTTTAAATGAAATATTTATCAATCTATCGCGTAAAAGTTATTATCCGTGTACAATTTTTTTGAAGTTATACTTCTTTTGGCGCGTTTTGGAAAAATGATGAGAGTGAATTTTTAGGATGCGCGCACATCGCGTCACGAAAATTTACTAACACCATGAAGTTGCATTTCGCCACGAAAATTTACACCATGAAGTTAGTTGTTAGCAAAACTTCAACTAGAGTCGTTCCACCAGTCACAATGTGACAAGAGCGTTTTCAGTTTTGAATAACATTAATAAAAGTTATTGCCATACAAACGCTCGTGTATGCCGCTTTCGTTAAATATGAGTTCGTACTCCAAACCGTACTGTTTTTACATTATTATTTTTCTTGATTATAATACCCCATTATATAGCACTGCTAATTAAGATATACGTAGCCTAATGGATATAGCACCGCCGTGTCATACGCAATAGGTCCCGGGTTTGAATCGCAACACAAACATACTTTTTTTTTAAATAATTAGATATAAATATCTATAATAAATAAATATATTTATGAAATTAATAATTTATGAAATTAAATTAATTTATTTAATATCTTTATTTTATTATTTTATCGTCTTTTTACAAACGTTTAGTACTGGCACGCGGGATAAAATTTTTGGAGGTATTTTTGTTTTGTTACGTAAATAAAGTATAATATCTGACGTGCATACATAGTACACACACACCCGTTTTTTAATTTTTCGTTTATATAGTACTATTGTATATTAAAGGACTCTAGTATATCCACTTGAATATAAAGCTACCTCGACACTAAGTTATGATCAAGACCGCGTCATAATATTTTAAACAATGTCGCTTGTCACCGTTCGCAGGCACCTCGATGTGTTTGCTTGAACACCTACGATTCGTTACATCACACGTGGCTTCTCCACTTTTGGCCTTTTCTCTCTTTCTCTCTTGCTCTCTACCTCCTTATCTCTAGTATATAGTAACTTATAATCAAGGCACACTGAGCCAATAAAACGATATGTTATATTATCATTGTTTATAGTATAACTGTGGACAAAAAGCAAAACCGCTTAAGGGTCAACACACACATGATACTTTTTGTATCACGAATGTGCGATTAAGTTACAAATACACAACTGATGTATCATGAACGCGCAATTGTCGAAAACACATACAGCACGCTGCTGGGCTGCATAAAGTATTGTCAGAAAGTCTGCTTCGACAATGAACTTAGACTGTGACCATTGCACATATTTCTCCGACTAAGAAAAGCATTGCAGAATTTTAAATCGATCCTGCTCGAAAAATAATTAATTGATTGAGGTCCGTATTCACCGAGCCTAGTTAGTTATTTATTCCTCTGGTAATTATTACTCGGAATAAATAGCGATAATTCAATTCACCAAACGTAGTTAAGTTTATTGCAGGTATAACTATTCTGTACAATTTCAAGGGTATATAAATATTTATTCGCCTAGTAAAATAGGATGGGCACGAAATGCACAAATTACTTTACGGCCTGGCGACCTTTTCAGGTAAATATTAATTTTATATCTTTCAGGGAAAGGCTTTTGTCAGTAAAATATGTCAATATTCACCATTTTATATTTTCGATCGATGCGCCATCGGTCGGATCTTTGGTAAACGTGCTTTAGAATCAAAATATTTGACAAAATGTTCAAGGTGTATGGTATAAAGTAAATTTTTACCTGAAGTTACTATTCTATCGAATGAATTGTTTGGTGAATTGAAAGTTAATTTTATTTCAAGGAATAAATTTATTCTAAAATTAGTAATTTCTATCTTTAACAATGTTCGGGTAAATACGGGCCAGAAACAATATTTTTTTAACTGTGTATCTATACATGTACAATTTTCACTTCGAAACAACATTTTTCTACGCATATTGATCAAAATTTAGCTTGAAAAGCGATTTTTTTTCTGTAGATCAATCATTTGTTTTTGTGTGACTGCAACTAATGTTCTACATGACAGCAAGTTTGACAACGACCTTAGACCGTTCCTGATGCATGTATAAAAACTGTAATAATATGATAATCTATAGTTCATTGTTAAATCAAATTTTTCGACAATGCTTTCTGCAACCCAGCATTAGTGTCTTAAGTCGTATAGGTACTCGATGCCATGGATTTCACTGAGGTCGCACACTTCACGCGCAGACGAGCGAATGTGAAAGAAACGTATCGATCGATAGAGTGAGCAAAAGTACGATTGAATTTCCATATTGTCGCATGCGTTTCCGGTACAAAAAGTAGCATGTCTGCGCTGGCCCTAAGTAGAATTCTTTTATCTATATTTTTTAACAGTTTCAGATAGAATGTTTTGAATTGAAACTTCTTTACTCGTCACCGTTTCGAGTTTGGTTAGAATTAAGCTGTACGTTGGTAAGCGATGTGAAAATTGAAAAATTAATCGGCATCAGTGATGTCACTTTTCATTGCAGCAAAAAGGACTCCAACATGAACCGAAATATAGGTTTTATCAAGGCATATTTTATCACAATTTCGACATTAATGGTTTTGTCTTTCGGCCAGAGATATAGATTAATATCGTGGGCTATAGGTTTTGAATTTTAATTAGCTGTGTAGTAGAGGACGTTAGTGGAACTAATGGAAGAAGATTAGCCATTCCATATGCAAAAAACTTTTTAACAAAAAAAAACCTCCTTCGAAAAGCCACCAAAAAGAGGAAAATAATAATAATGTGAGGTCTGCGCCAATTTAATAAAATATGAAGTCGGTTAAAAAGTGCCAGATATTAATTAATATCTTGCCTTTTTAACCGACTTCATATTTTATTAAATTGGCGCAGACCTCAAAGTTATTTTCCTTTTTTTAGTGGCTTTTTGAAGGAACTAGTTCCGATATCGAGAAAGGTCTACAAAAATACTGCATGCAGAAGAAACATCGCTGTTTTTAAATCGAAATAAGTTTACTGTCATAGAAAACGTTGAATGAAACTTTGAGTAAGAAATTTGCAACCAAATAAAGAAATCAACATTATCGACTATAGTAATAATTAAGGACACTCTGAATAATAAACTTAAAAAAACAAGTATCTACTTTATATTATAACTCTAGACTTTAATAAAGAGATCATCAATAATGGTAAAAAATCTATAATATTAAGGCCAGCTATCTGGTCGGCAAATCAAACAAAAATAGGTATGTTAATTTTTAATCTTTTCAATTCCGGAAATACGATATTCATTTCTTCAGTTCAGGAATTGATATGTTTAAAAATTTTGTTCGAAGTTCCGGAATTGCGAAATGTCGCCATTCCGGTATGGAAACAGTAATCAACACAATATTGTAACTTGATAGACAGAAAATAATGTATTGTCTCGATAAATTCATAATTATGATCATATTATTGGCAAAGTATTGTATTTTGCGGTTTAAAAATTCAGTAATATAAATTTACTATAGATTAAATCGTGTAGTTTTAATGGTTAATATGCAATCAAATTTACCTTGAAAATATATACTTAACTGTGAATAAAATATCCGCTTCTTGTAAATACAAAAAAAGTACTTTCCATTTCAGAAAAAAAGTGAATCTGATGACCTGTTCAAAATTCATGTAACGTAATTATCATCACCAATTATTTACAAATAAAACAGCGACCTAGGCGTTCGCGTGTAAAAATAAACATTTTCTGCACCTGTACACTGGATTTAACGTCGGAGAAGAAAAAAAAACATTCAGATCGAGAGACCAATAACAACCAAGGTGGGCTCGGAGGAGAGCGAAACATTTGTGTTATCAAAACATCTCTTACTGTTTTATACATGTTTGACAACATACCCAACACTTACTGCGATAAATAAACTCGCAACGTGACCGCTTCTTGTACGTCTTCGTACCGCGTGTTGACCGTCATACCGCAACAAAAACAACAATATAGTAAATAAAAATCCCACCAAAAACATAAATGTGAAAAAGGGGCCAAGTTCGGTGCAAAGAACATCTTCGCCGAAAAAAGAATTGAGGTCTAAGTGGGTGCCAAGTTTTCACTTGCAAATTTTTACACACGATTCATTTATTTACAATATAAAATTTAGCACCCACTTAAATCTCAATTCTTTTTTCAGAGAAGATGTTCTTTGCACCGAACTTGGTCACTTTTTCACATTTAAGTGTTTGGTGGGACATCAATACTTTTTGTAAAGTTACATTCTACATAAATATTATCTAGACACATTGTAGTTATTCATCATACTTCCCCCTGCGAAGCGAAATCGGGCTGGTGGTGTTTATAATATTAGTAGAATTCCGCCTATATGCTAAAATGCAAAAGAATTTCAGTGTACACGCTCTATTGTTACAGTATAGGAGTACATTAATTTAAGTATTAAAATAAATTGATTATTTAATTCTAATTATTGTTTGCCAGGATTCATGCCACAACAACACACAATCTGTGAAAATTTGAACTAGCTACCTCTTACCGTTTGTAAGTGAGATAGAACCTTGTGACAGACGGACGGACGCGGACGGTTCGGAGATACGGTGCGCTGAAAACTAAGAAAACATGATATTAACATGTTCAGGATGTGTGTTTGTGAGATGAGCTCGTCACCGATGTCAACATTCGGCACAAGTCCACACAACTCGGTGACAAATTGAACTGAAGATTTTACCTGCTATTAGCTATTGAACAAAACACGTATCTAATCTCGGATTATTTATTTTTTGATTCGTATCAATACTTTATAATTTACTACTTGAAAAATACCTACTTGTACCGAGGCACGTACGTGTGTATACCTATGTATTTGTATATTATTATAGCTGTTTTGTTTTTTTTTATTATTATAAATTCGTTTTTTTTCTCTTTCGATATTTTATGAAGTTTGTTTTGGGTTTTTTGTTCTCTGTAATTATACGGTAACAGTTATACTTTTATTAATACAAATTCTCGACATATTTTTACAGAAATTATCTCTACAAATAATTGAAAATGTAATGAGACCGATGTCTGTAAAATGTAAATTTAATAATCCTTGTTGGGTATATTTTGTATAATGCCTATAAAATGTGTTTTAATAAATATTAGCAAAAAAAACTTTTTAGGGACAAGCTTTAATTCTCGCTTTAATTTAAATGCACTAAAAAGGAAAAAATAATTTTTAATAATTTAGGTTCATAATTAAAAGCGTGGGTCGTGACTAATAAATTATCATAGAGTTCAGGACCCACGCTTTTAAAATTATGAACCTAAATTATTAAAACTTATTTTTTCCTTTTTAGTGCATTTAAATAAAAGCGTGTCTCTAAAAAGTTGTTTTCGCTAATATTTATTTTGTTCATTTTAGTCTTTCAAAATTTAATCCCCCTTGACACCCGTAGGGGTTGAATTTCGAGACATCCTTTCTTATTGGATGCTTACGTCAGAAAAGGAACCAACTGTCCAAATTTCAAGTTTCTAGCTTCAGTGATTTGGCCTGGGCGTTGATTAGTCGAAAAAAACCCTACATCCCCGTTTGAACCCCTTAGGGGTTGAATTTATTTCTAAAAACGATTTATTCATGTATTGTCATCGGGAATACATATGTGTACAAAATTTCAAATCGATCGGATACGTGGAATGTCGTTCAAAATTGACTTGCAAGTTTTGACCTAAACTGCAAACACACAAACTAACTAACTAACATACATTGCAAGTTAAATAAAAGCTTGTAAAAATAATTGTTGTCTGTTTATAATATTATGTATTTGCATCATAAGAATATGACATTTAGTACCTATACACTAATTAGCTATTTGGTAGCCACAATTAAAGTAAAGAGAACTGCGGGGGAGATGTATGTTCACGCGAACGAAACCGCGGGCAAAAGTTTGTCGTTCAAAAATTTAAAACTTAAAATCTTGCAATCGGACAACATTTTTGTTTGTCTATAAATTAAGACAATTCATTAGATTTGGAATTACTTTCGGATTTTTTTTAAACTAAAAGAGATAAAAGAACATTGTTTGAACCAATATTGCAGACCTTGAAGGAATTTACAATTTCAGTACCTATATAATGTTTTTGATATCTTAAACAATTTTTGAGTTATAAACGTATTAGTCTCTATTCCAGAAACAAGTATAATTATATATAAAAGATAAGACAACCATAATATGTTGGACAGATTATTTTATTGTAAATCTTTTTATATGCATTAACGCTTCCTCGATAAGGAAGTAATAAAATCAAAACTGACATCTCAATTGTTAATTTACACATCGTAGAGAGGGACTCCGACTACTCCCCCTGTATAAGCGATTGCAGCCGCGTCTAGAGCAGTTAGTGCATGTAAAAAAACCCCAAGGGATGTCTCAGTTGACAACGTTAGCATCATGTGAGACCCACATAACTGGCTTTTATCAGTTGTATTTTATAAATACGAGCAAATCGAGGGTTCGTAACCGGATTATTACAGTATATCATCGACTATCTGCACTATCATCACCGTATATCAACTATATTCTCCACCCCAAACATTCAAATTATAACATATCAGTCAGTTTGTTATTCTGTCGAATCGATAGCAAGAATCGAACGAAAGTTTCGTTATTGCAATCAGTTTGCACTTTAACGAGACGAATCCAAAACTGTCACTCATTATAGTCACGTTCGACAACTCTAATCAACTCTAATCTAAGGTGAAACAAATCAATTGGATTTTCAGTGTAATATCACAAAAATAAAAAACTCGGGTCGCAGTGCCAAAACCCTGCCGACAATATAGTGTATTTGCTAACACAGGCCTTGTGGCTTTAATACATAAACTTAATTTGTTTTTGGACAAAATAAAAAATTTAACCCCTTAATACAACTCTTAAAATAATGTTTTTTTTCTTAATTTCAATATTATTATCAATGCAACCTCTGTACCAAATTAAATACACCCTTCAGTAAGTAAATCACTATCCGCAAACTAGTGTTTTCATAAAATTTATAAGTCCGGTCCTGTCGGGCCGATTTTATTAAAATTTTAGCAGCCCATTTTGATCTTTACTAAAAGGTTAAATTTCAATTTTGAAAGAATTCTGAAAATTTTTCCGGTATTTTCGGGCCCAAAAACTTTTTTCAACCCCTAATAACAACCCTTAAAATAGTCCGATTGGGCCCATTTTAAATAGGTTCCGTGCGGTGATGGATTCCAACGTGTGTACCAAATTTCGTTCAAATCAATTAAGTCTTTCGAGAGTTATGCCGCGAACACACACACACACACACACACACACATATATATATATATATATATATACATATATAAATATATATACATATATAAATATATATATATATAAACATTTTCAAAAATGGTGCCAAATTGTTCAGGAGTGTTCTGTTTAAAATAACAAAGTTGTACACAACACCACTTTTCTAGAACACACTGTATAAACAAAAATATTTTTAGGCTATACACCATTAAAATTCATACAACTTTTGTGTTTAAACTTTTTTTCTATCTTCACCCAAAATTAATATATCGGTCGACACCCTGTATAAAATATTGACACTTACAGAATACTAAACTTATACGATTTGTTTTTCGGTGCCATGGTTACGCCGTTAGCGTTAAATATTTAACGCAAACTTTGAACAGCCCGAACAGCAACTCGCATAAGAAGTTTCATTTCAATAAAATGTGTATTTCATCCTAGTTACGGAAAGAAATGACAGTAAATAGTTTAACCCTGGCGTTTTTTGAGAGTGGTATATATTCTCCAAGGGCTTTAAAACACATACTTTCATAGTATCGTACCGACTGCAGAGTACGGGACACGTATGTTCGGTTTGGGATAATTTAATCCCTTAGGAGCGTTGGATAAAACCATTACGGAACGCGTTATCTATGCGCGTTTAATCATTTTATATTGTTCAGTTTGTTTTATTGAGCGTGCTTGTTTTTCACGCCCCTCAAATATGACACATATGAATACTGTTAACCCTCCACGGTCTCGCTTAGATCACTCAGATTTTTTTTAGCTGCAACTGAAAGGCGAAAGGTTACATGTTTCGAAGTACCATTACATTGGCATCTAACACCCGTTAACCAAATCTGTTGTTTTCAACTGAATTGTGGATTATAGACGCTCGACATCTTTTGTTTTCAGAGTAAGTATAGGGCTTTCATACCGAAATTCCGAGATTTCGCAATTCCGGAATTCCGGACAAAATTTTAAACATACCAACCGGAAGTGAGGAAATTAATATAGCGATTCCGGAATTAATGAAACTAAAAAAGTGTTTCGTAGTTACTTTTTTACAAGCTTTTATTTAACTTGCAATTATGCTAGTTTGTTTGTGTGTTTGTATGTTTAGGTCAAATCTTGCAAGTCAATTTTGAACGACTTCCACGTATCCGATCGAATTGAAATTTTGTACACATATATGTATTCTCGATGACAATACATGAATAAATCGTTTTTAGAAATAAATTCAACCCCTAAGGGGTTCAAACGGGGATATAGAGGTTTTTTGACTAATCAACGCCCAGGCCAAATCGCTGAAGCTAGAAACTTGAAATTTGAACAGTTGGTTCCTTTTCTGACGTAAGCATCCACTAAGAAAGGATTTTTCGAAAGTCAACCCCTACGGGTGCCAAAGGGGGATAAAATTTTGAAAGACTAAAATGAACAAAATAAAATATTAGTAAAAAAAAACTTTTTAGAGACAAGCTTTTATCGAAATGTATCTACTAAAAAGGAAAAAATAATATTTAATAATTCTGGTTCATAATTATTATAAAAGCGGGGGTTACGATTAATAAACTAGGTATCATAAAGATTACAACCCCCGATTTTATAATAATTATGAACCAAAATTATTAAATATTATTTTTTCCTTTTTAAGTCCATTTCGATAAAAGCTTGTCTATAAAAAGTTTTTTTTATTAATATTTTTATTATTTAGTCATGTTTTCAAAGATTCCTTCTCTCTTCAAGAGGTTCTGGTTGATTTTTAAAAATATTTTTTCCATTATTTTCAACGTATTGGAAATTCATTTATAATAATTATTAATTAATTGTTGAATTAATTAATAATTATTATATTGTTGTCCACAATAACCTAACTCATATATTGTTATTTATTCATTTATAGTTCACAATATTTTGGTTATGTTTTCGATTTGTGGCCCACTGTGCACTCGCGGTCTATAAGGAAAGTATCTCAGGAACGTGCTATTCCTTTCCAATTTCCATTGAGGTGAAAAATGAGTAACTGTGTCACTAAACACTTAAACTGCCGGCAACATAAATTTTATACAGGCCGGTCATAATATATCTAATTAATTTAATGGAAAAACAATTAACTATATTGATTGTTTCGTTCCGGAAACGTAGCATAAATAATGTATTAATAATTAATAAATGGTTTACGATCAAGTTTTAATAACTATTAAATAATTCAAAATGGAATGCAAATCATCTCGAGTAGGTAAGTGTATAGGTAGCGTAGCTAATAAATCCATGGTTAAGAACTAAGAGTCTCGTAAGGTGCACAATAATCGACCGCATAACTATAAAAAAACTCGGGTCGCAGTGCCAAAACCCTGTCGACAATATAGTGTATTTGCTAATACAGGCCTTGTGGCTTTAATACGTGAACTTAAGTTTGTTTTTGGACAAAATAAAAAATTCAACCCCTTAATACATCCCTTAAAATAATATTTTTTTCTTAATTTCAATATTATTATCATTGCAACCTCTGTACCAAATTAAATACACCCTTCAGTAAGTAAATCACTATCCGCAAAACTAGTGTTTTCATAAAATTTGTAAGTCCGGTCCTATCGGGCCGATTTTATTAAAATTTTAGCAGCACATTTTGATCTTTACTAAAAGGTTAAATTTCAATTTTGAAACAATTCTGAAATTTTTTTCGGTATTTTCGGGCCCAAAAACTTTTTTCAACCCCTAAAAACTACCCTTAAAATAGTCCGATTGGGCCCATTTTAAATAGGTTCCGTGCGGTGATAGATTCCAACGTGTGTACCAAATTTCGTTCAAATCAATTAAGTCTTTCGAGAGTTATGCCGCGACACACACACACATATATATATATATATATATATATAGTATGATATATATATATATATATATATACTATATATATATATAGTATATATATATATAGTATATATAAATATATAAAGTAGTGCATATATATATATGATCATATATACATATATATATAAAATTAAGAAAAATCGCAGGATAGTGGACAAAATATTGAATTTATTTAATTAAATGTACGACGTTTCGTCTATATATTTAGACTTTTTCAAGTACACAAAAAAATAACAATATTTATGAAAATTAATATTAATTACTAACCATAGCAATTAACATAAGATAGGGTACATAAGACAAAAACATGGTAACATGTAACAAATTATGTTGACTATAAATTTTAACAATCAATAATAATAATAATAATAATACACGTTAGTATAATTTCATAACATAATTATATTGACTACTTAAATTTTGAGTGTCTGTTCTATAATTGATTGAATTGGTGTTTCAATAAAACACATTTCACTGATATTGCGTTTCTTCCAATTTGACTCTTTATCTAATATTTGAACTTCATTGAAAAGAAATTTATGCCCAGTGTCGAAATGATGAGATGACAACGCCGTCTTATTATCACTTAATAAGTTTATGTTTCTACAGGCTTCTGAATTTTCGATCTAACCATCCAGTTCAGCAGAAAATTAGTGTTATAAAAAGTTTGTTACACAGGGTAACAAAATTAAGTCACCAAGACTACCATAAGGACAATTTTAAGAAAGTTGAAAATATCTTAAAAGCTAATAATTACCCTGTCAACTTTATACATCAATGCGTTAATAAGTTTATAGAGGACGAAAATCACCTAAATAACACGTTGGATACTGTGGATGAAAGAACTAAGTCTACCAAGTTTTATGTTAGATTTCCATTTGTGAAGAACTTGTCCTACAAGATCAACAGATTATTTTCGAACACAAATATTAAGTTGGTGTTTTATAACTTAAATAAATTGGATAAGTTATTCACAAGACTTAAAGATAAGACGCCTATCTCACATCAATCTAATATTATTTATAAAATACCTTGTGAATGTAATAAGTGCTATATAGGACAAACAAAACAGTTATTAAAAAATAGAATTTATCAGCACAAAATGGACTGTAGAAACATAAACTTATTAAGTGATAATAAGACGGCGTTGTCATCTCATCATTTCGACACTGGGCATAAATTTCTTTTCAATGAAGTTCAAATATTAGATAAAGAGTCAAATTGGAAGAAACGCAATATCAGTGAAATGTGTTTTATTGACAATTCAATCAATTATAGAACAGACACTCAAAATTTAAGTAGTCAATATAATTATGTTATGAAATTATACTAACGTGTATTATTATTATTATTATTATTGATTGTTAAAATTTATAGTCAACATAATTTGTTACATGTTACCATGTTTTTGTCTTATGTACCCTATCTTATGTTAATTGCTATGGTTAGTAATTAATATTAATTTTCATAAATATTGTTATTTTTTTGTGTACTTGAAAAAGTCTAAATATATAGACGAAACGTCGTACATTTAATTAAATAAATTCAATATTTTGTCCACTATCCTGCGATTTTTCTTAATTTTATTATAATCACGATGGACACGATTTCTAATATAAATATATATATAAACATTTCCAAAAATGGTGCCAAAGTGTTCAGGAGGCTATGAAACGTCGAGAAATTTTGGTCCGACCCCTAGGTCCCGCCATCCGACCGACGCCAATAGTGTATGTGCCATATGGCAAATACACTAATAAAAGTTACTTTGCAAGTTAAAGTAATAATTTATCAATCACTACTCGATCAGTTATCAATATTGTTTGTTGAAAAGAATTTTTTTAATGCACCGCTTGTGTTAACACTATATCTGTGGACAAAAGGCAAAATTGTTTATGTTAAATTTGTGACACAATAAGATTACTACTAATCTATATACAGGGTGTAAACGGTTTTACCGAACATATATGGCAAATAACATTGAAAACATTTACAGTTTTGTAGTAGGTTATGGGCTATAAAATCTATAATGTAAAAATATGTAGTATAGATGCTTTGCTTTTTTATTTAGCAGGTTACGAGTTACTCTAATTAATAGTCAACCTGCTATTGAAAATTGTTTAAAAAATTCACATGTATTATTTTTTTTATCGAATGACGCAACGTTACAATGCAATGCTAGAAAAATTCATTTTAAAGCTATGTCAACGTTGGGACTCAATCCCGAATCTTACACTATCGCGGCGGCTCATTGCAGTGGAAGATTAGGATTTGAATCTTGACGGTGACATAGGTTTAAATGAATTTTTCTAGCATTGCATTGTAATGTTACGTCATTCGATGGGTGTTCCTAAAACTAATGCTATCCATAAAAAAGAATAATTGTATTTTAATAGTTTGTGAAACTTGATCGCATGAACATTTAATATATTATTCCACTATGTTATTTAACTATATCTATCTGAAGACAGAACAAATTAAGTAGGTAGGTATACTAAAGAAAACTTTTTAACAAATGAAAAACCACCTTCAAAAAAGCCACTAAAATAAGAAGAAAATAAAAAAAATTTGAGGTCGGCGTGCCAATTTAATTGTTAAAACTTTTTGAATGAATTGTGAATTATAGACGCTCGACAACAGAGGTCATTAGCGTTCTAAAACTTTTTATATATTATAGATTTTTATATATTTACTTTAATTTTTTTAATTGGCGACGACCTCAAAATTTTATTATTTTCCTCTCTTTTTAGTGGCTTTTGTGAAGGAGGTTTTTTTTAAGATTTTTATTTTTTACTTTTTAGTGGCTTTACAATACGTAATTTGCACGTTATTAACCGACTTCTGTCTTGATATTTGATTACTAAATATCCTATTAAATAAAACAATAATCATCAAAATTGGTTCACAAAAGCAGGAGAAATCGATGTACATATACATAAAAAACGCATCAAATTGAGAACCTCCTCCTTTTTTGAAGTCAGTTAAAAATTCGACATAAGTGGTTATTTCTTGTTGTCACAGATACATACATTGCAGTCAGCATGATGTTATGCCACCCCTTCCCTGGGGAGCTCTTTGCTCTGTCGGAGTATGTCGATGTGCATTTGGTCCGTTTGTATATCAATGGGCGTCAACTATCAACAGGGGTGTACGGATACCCTAATTAATAGTTATATTGAAATAATTGCATTACTCATGACATATGCTTCCTTTTTTGTTCATTTGTATGAACCATAACCTTATGCAATTATATTTGTTATAAGCAACTAGTTCACTCGCGTGAATGTCGATTTCCCCGCAACTTTGATCTCATTAATGACAGTTTTGACGGGAACCCTGTTTTTAACTAGACCGTAGCCGGGTAAACAGTGCTGTTTACTTTAAGTTTGTGTGTAGGTTTAATAAAAATCGGTTCAGTCGTTTCCGAATGGCGATCGTTAAGCCAGTACAAACAGAAATTTTTGGAAGCGTGTTCTCCCGCTTAGGCAGAAGGTAAATTTTTTTTAAAAATGACAATTTTATACAGAGTGTCCAGGAAGCCTTCTGTATAAGACTTTAGCTGGTGAAGGTCTACTATCAAAATAACAAAACATAGTCTTAGTAAAAATCTCACGGTTTTCGAAATATTTAAACTTTTTTGAAATTATACAAGCGCTTGTCCCCGGCTATAAAATTGAGTAAGATAAGAATAGTAATGGTAATTACTCAAAAATAAAACCCTATTAAAATATAGCAGTCTTTTTTATTCAAAAAAATAATTTAGAAGTGTTATTATAAACATTTTGGAACCTGCATGATGAAATTAGCAAGTTTTTGAGACTATGGCCACAATATGCGTTAAAATTACGTTTAAAAGGTTTAAATATCTCGAAAACCGTAAGGTTTTTGCTGGGATCATGTTTTGTTATTAATTTGCTAGCACGCACGGAAAGACCTATCACCAGACAGAAGGCTTACAGGACACCTGTGATTGATACAATATACTGATGATTATTATTGATACTCATCAATTCTATTTACTATAGGGGTGTAGGGGGGGGGCGGAGTTATAATAATATCGACGCGAGCGCTCGTTGTGAGATCCGTTGTAAACTCTGAACTTTAATTTTCCGTAATTGTCAGTGATCATTGTTGTTTAAAAAGTCAAGTAAGTTATAAACCATGAACCCAGTCAACTCAGTGCTCGTCGGGCTTAGGACCTCCAAGATCGGATCACCCTTAATAATCTGAAAATTTAGCAGTTCGTAGATTAGAATCTGGGAACTGGGGGTTTTTAATAGACGAAGCATGGAATTGAAGCATTTTAGCACGCTTTTATTTACTTTCACTTGCGTGTTGTATGTAACTATGTTATATTATTATGTATGTAAAAAAATTTTGCAACTGGATTTTCACCCTCATCCAAATGTCTAATTGACGTGAAACTTTGCAGTCGTAAGTAGTTTTTATAGCAATAGAATATGCTGATATTTTGGCTATATAATAATATTTTATATAACAAGTTAAAAATTAGAAATAAAAAACATGTGGTGGACGTGATGGTTTTGATGGTGGGAAAACGTGTCTCCAGTCGTTAAAAAATTAAATGAAATATAATAGGTATAATAACTAAAATTTTAAAAATAAAAATAGGTATACATATCTATTAAAAAACGCTTATACAGGGTGTATCACAGAAAACCGAACATAGGGAAAAGTACACAGTACAAATTAGTTAAGATCAGAGATTGCTTTGCCCTCTATTCAGAGGTCGTTACCGTGGTTACCATGGTGTACGTATACAGTAACAAATGCATATTGCTGTTCATTTGACAAAATCTGGATGAACTTAAAGACAAAATCGTCGAAGTATGTTTCAATATGACTCCTGTAATGTTAAATAAAGTGAGACAAAGTTTTTGTAACCGATTAAGCCACTGCTTAATTCAAAATGGAGGTTTATTTGAACATTTGCTTTAATTTTTTATTTTAACTGTTTGTTTTGTTTAATTATTAGTTAAAAAAATATTTTCTTAATAAAAAATTGTTTCATTAATAAAAATAAATTCATTTAATATTGAAGAATTTATTTTAACTGATTTTTCTAATTATTCATTATTAGCTATTATTGTTATTAAATAATGGTTAGTCAGCGTTACCATGGTACCCATTCTCATATGTGGCCAAAGTAATCGTTGATCCTAACTAATTTGCACAATGGAGTTTTCCCTATGTTCGGTTTTCTGTGATACACCCTGTATATTAATGCACCAAAACGCAGAAAATACATTTCTTTCCATTCTATAACGTTTACCAGTAGGTACCCTATATATATATTCAATTTATCGAGTGCACCACGCTTCGAAACGTTATAGAAGAGACAAATTTATTTTCTACTTTTGGGTGCGTCGATATTAAAACATGTTTCAATTATTTATTTTTTTTTTTGAATATATTTTTTAATGCAGTTTGCCTCTTATGTTAAATTTTCACAAAATCACTTGCGTACAGGAAATAAGATTACAACTCTTGTTCTTTTAAAACGCATGATTCAATGTTAACAACAATTTCACATCAATCTGTGTTTTATTAAAAAAAACAAGATTGCAGGAATAAGTGTTTGCCTAAGCGGTTTTACTTAATCAGTATGTGAAATACGTACAAGTTTTCTAGGAATTGGTAATTTTGCTGCATTTATCATTTTTGTATTTAGCAGGCAATAATTCTGCGGTCAAAAAGCAAAACGGCCTAAGTAAATCGAATTTTTAGTAATTTTATGTCCATGTTCCGGACGGACATGGCAGTAAGGTGATGGAGATGAAAAATCGTGTCCGAGATAAAATTCTACTTGTCCCCTCAAACGTAAGGAAAAATTGTTTTCTTTCTCTCTTTCTCTCTTTGTGTGTGTGTGTGTGTCTGTCTGTCTATGGAATTTTGTTTCGTTCACAAAAACTTCTGAAAAAATGCACCAATCTGATTTTTTTTAGATGTTTGTCTCGGTAAGAACTCCAAGGCGGTTTAATTTTGATGCTGATCAGATCAGTGCTTCTCGATATATACAATGCAATTTTGTGCGCATATTTTGTACCTATAACAATATCATTTATTAAGTGGTAGGAAGGTATACCTTAATTCATAATAATGTCTCTTTTCATTGCGAAACACGGAGAAGTAGATCATGAAATGAAATTGATTCAATCGTCATTTATCTTATTTTACGGTAGACATAAGTGATTTTGTCTTTTGGTCACAGATTTCATACTGTAAATTTTTTTTTTCAATTCTATTTACAATATTGTGTTATTGGCATTTCTGTGACGAAACAGATCTGCCATCACACGAGGGACCGATAGCACGAGTTCGATTAGTCATTTTAGTAATTTTGCTGTATGTTTTGAAAATTAATATGCTTTTTTAATGTCTTTGCTTTAGACAAAGACAGTATGTTGTAACGAATATTAATTTCACTTCAATAACATTCGATTTATTTTGATGATTTAGTTTGAAATTTTCGTTTTACATTATTCAAACAGTTCATGAAACCGCTACGCACGGTATATTATTTTTCAGTGTAAATAAAACCTCGCGTCATACTGGCTATTATTTTATATTAGTTCAGTTCTGTCCATTCATGATGTAGATTAAATATTGTGTAGTTGTATAATATTATTCAGACTGTTGATGAAACCGCTACGCACCGTATGTTGTTTTAGTGTCAGTAAGAACTCTCGTCATACTGACTATTTATAATAGTTCAGTTCTATCCTTTCATGATTAGTTTAATTAAATATGTAATAGTTATTAATTACAAATATCTTGACTCTCGCATTATACGCGGTTTTACTTTTAATGAACCTTCACAGGTTATAATGAATTTTTGTCTTCTGAAGCTTACCTTTTGAAGACCAATACACTTACTGGCTTGTGTTAGTAAGTGTATTGGTATTCCAAAGACAAGAAATTTCACAAACCAGTAAGTGATTTGGTATTACAAACACAAGTAATACCAATACACTTATTGGTTTGTGAACTAACACAAGCCAGGATATTGGTCTTCAAAAGGTAAGCTTCAGAAGACAAAAAATCATTATAACCCGTGAAGGTTCATTAAAAGTGAAACCGCGTACGTTCGTTCGTCCGTACGTTGGTGAACTTTTTTCGGCTCGCATATCTCGAGAACAAATAATGATATCGACTCCGGACCAATTTTATTCCACACATATTTACATAATGAACACCCTGATTAGCTATTCATATGAGTATGTGGTTATAAGGATGACTGCTGTATGCGTATACTCTCTTTGTGTATGCATTCGCGTATGTATAAGTATGCGCATCCACTGCGGTCCTTGATGCGCTACATTCTCATACACTCCTACTCGCGCATATAGCCTTGGTAGCTGAGCGCCTGTTTTAAATAAAAAAAAACACCCTGATTAGGTTTGCAGGAAATTTCAATTAGCGGTTTTGTTTAATATCTAAGGGCACCCATTGGGAAGTTAGCAGTGTGGTTTTATCCATACACCAAGCCTCTTTTTTCTATCTCATGCGTCCTCTGTCTTGATGGCATCCGTGTTAAAATCCGATTTTCGCTATCACCTATGACTAAATGGTGTACCTGTTGTTTAACTGTTAAAACATTTTTTGATAAACGACCTACATTTTTTAACAATAAACCGCCGGCCGAACATGTATTATGTCCTGTATAGGTACTACTTAACAAAGGTTGTTATGTCAAGAGAAATTCAACTGCGACAGACATACGAACGGACAAACGAAGATCCCATAAGGGGTTTCGTTTTTTCCTTTTGAAGTACGGAACCCTGAAAAGATATTTCTGTTTCTGAAAAGAATGGTCGACAATATAATGTGGTGTTCACCTTGTGTTGACATTGCAAATTGGCTTATCATTTACCTAGTTGTTATAATGCATGTGTTGGTAGAAACATTAGATGCGTTATCATTTATAGTTATATATTATAATAATAGTTAACGTTTAGATAACAGCACCAGCCGGCCTGCTTACGACAGCAAGTAGTTCGCGACGTCGCCGTATAATACGTGCGTTCGCTGTTGTGACATTAGGCCGTGTCTATTTCCCACGATGCACCATACCTAACCTATAAAGAGCTACATATTATGTGTAACCAAATTACAAAACCGTTCATGTCAAATTTGTAATTAAAAAAAAATAGGTGTGTCATAGTCACACTCGACAGAAGTGAAACTTTATATTTATTACAGTTTTAATATTTGTAATTGCATATCCATTCATAACTTTTTTTGGTGCTTTTTCAGTAGAATTGTTAAACAATAATACATAATATTAGCATATTATTTTATTTTTATATCAACCTAGAAAGAGCCATTTTCCTGAGAGTAGTCCATTCAATTATCCACGAGAGGCAGTAATTCTGGTGGGTACAGACATTATTTATTCTCCATTTGCGTCGTGTCATTTTAGTGGTATAACTTAATTGTTTAAAATTATTAAACAAAATAATAGAAAAATGTTTTTAAATAACCACAATGCTAACATAACATTCTAGTTTTGCTAATTATACTTCGGATATAATCGATATCCAGATGAAAACGTGTTTTTTATAGGTACTATTCTTAAAACGTCACATTAGATGTGATAAATCGAGAATGGATTTGACAAATGAAAAAATAAAATTTACATATAAAATGGTCAGTAAATGAGAAACTTATACCTAACTTAAGTTACCTAACTGTGGAGAAATCGGTAACTCACCTAGCCGGAAACTGGGGGTTTCGGGTTCAAGTCCCGACAGTGGTCATTTGATTTTTTCTGAGATATAGCTCAAAAATCATGGCAGCCTAGCTGTCTGAGATATTTATTATTTTCACCTCTAATTGTTATGTGAATAATATGGTGTGGATATAAGGGGTTTTAAATCGATTGATTTTATCATATACCAATTAATTACTGTCCACAGGAACTCAAAACGTTGTTTATCTATAGGTAAAACCTAAGGCCTTCCAGCCTAACGAGTTTATTAAGTTGATAAAACTTATAAAATGTTAACTCTCGCATGTATACTGATTCGACTGTTTAATAGATGTACTATGCTTTGCTAGTTTATTTGAGTAGTCGACTCTCGCATGTAGTGTGTTTTCAACTTGAAATTGCTATATATAAGAAGAGATCGGTTTCCACTCTCGGGCACTGTGGAGAAATCGGTAACTCACCTATAGCCGGAAACTGGGGGTTTCGAGTTCAAGTCCCGACAGTGGTCATTTGATTTTTTCTTAGATATAGCTCAAAAATCATGGCAGCCTAGCTGTCTGAGATATTTATTACTTTCACCTCTAATTGTTATGTGAATAATATGATGTGGATATAAGGGGTTTTAAATCGATTGATTTTATCATATACCATGAACTAACTTAAAATCATAATTTATAGGTAGGTAGTTAACTAACCTTGATGTCAAATATAAATATCGTATTTTCGAAAAAAAATTGTCTGTCTGTCTGTCTGTTTGAAAACTGTCGATTTGTATGTTTGGTTGCTTATAACTAGAGAACTACTGCATTAAATTCCGATAAAAATTATAGTAAATCGTTGGCTTAAAGTTCAACTTAAAATAAAGCTACAAATCATTTTGTTAGGCCCTCGGGAAGCAACATTATTCCGTTATGTAAAATCGAGGGGGACGAAGTCGCGGGTACTTAAATAAGAAAAACTATAAATCGTAGACAAAAAATGTTTATACAAAAGTTGTAGACAGTTTCATCCTCTACAAGATTGATAATAACCGTTTTTTTACAAAAAATGGAACAGAACCGAGAAATTCGCAAAAAACCGTCTATCGTGAACTTGAACCTCGAATATCTGGCAACGCCGACACGATATCGATAGGGACATTTTACACGTTTTTTAAAACACCATAACGAAGGTATATACAAAAATCAGCTAACTGGGAATCATTCTGTAGATGGGTCGTTTTATTATCTAAAATTATTGGAGTATATTGGATAACAATTTAAAACAAGTATATAAAAAAAATTACAATAATTATTGTATTTATTATATTTTACGAGCATTTGATTTTATAAGATAAATAAAAATGCAGGATGTATTTCTTTCCATATGATAACGAATACAATTATTTGTGTTTAACGCTATTCACGTCATCTGTATGTACCAGCTATACAGACATCCAATTTTTTTGTCTAAATCTGTAGGAAACTCGAAATCGATTTTTTCTGCCATGAAAAAATTTTCTTCGCTCCTATGGTCGCTCGAAAGTAAAAAATCTATTTGAAGATATAGAAAATATAGCAAAAATTCGCCATAAGTAGTTTTGCCTTTCGGCTAAAGATATAGGTTATAGAACATATCTTAGCATAATATGTAGGTACTACGTTCATTATTGACTCACCTATCAACGTTACAGACTGATCAGTGTTGGAATGGATGGTGGATCGATAGAAATAGTGACGCGAACAACTGCACCGCGAAAATCTTAGTTTCATCTCCAAATCGAATTAGTAGTCGGTTAACATTTTTTTATCAAGTTTTGCCGTTTGTTCAAAAATTAAATGGCAAATTCTGCTAGATGGAATATTTCTCAAAGAGAAATTAATTTCTGTCGATCTGTCTTTGACGAATTTCCCATTTCTTTTATGAAGAACAATATAGGTAATCAAAAAATATAAAACATTTGGAGTTCTTTGCAGATATTAATTACCGGGATTTTATGACCGGACATCCTTTGGAGTACTTGAATGGCCATCTTCGTTTCTGCTTGCTTAATATATGAGTAAAAACTATTTGGTGAGAGCTATCTTTGATAACCATAGGAATTTGGGATGACTAAATTAAATTTATCCGAGACATGCATGCATAATGCAAGCACAAATAACCTGAGATGGAAAAAATGTAGAAATGCAACTTTACTTCTGCACTAGCATGCATCATCTTGCGAAAAAAAAAATTACTGCAAGCGAAGCATTTAGAAATTACGCTTTCAAATGTGTTCCTGCAGTTGGATTAGACTATAGAGATTAAAATTGTATTCGAATTGATAATTTTCAACATAATATTAGACACTGATAATCTGTTCTGTGTTCTAGCTAATGACTAATTTTTTTAACTTCCCGCTAATGAAAATTGAAGATTTTCAAAAATTCGAGAAGTTATTGGTTTCAGTCTGATTTCCGAAAATCGAGTTTTCAACAGATCTCGACGTTTTGAGGACCTAGGTCCTAGGAAGCTATTCTGACCATTCTGGGATGGACGTCCGTCGTCCGTGTGTGTGGGGGGGGGGTGGGGTGTGTACCTAAACACAAGATATCTTTGGAACGAAACGATCGATTTGGACATGGTTTCTAGAGGTGGTACAAACTGTTATTTTTCAATAACAGTTCCGTTCCTGTTCCGCTTACGAAACAGTTCCAAAAACCTGTTACTTTTTAACAGTTTCAACATTGGAACCTTGACATTCTCGGAATAGCTTGTAACATGCAACGTATAAAAATTTGAAATTATGAAGTGTATATTATTTGTATTTTTTCGTGAATTAATTGTATTATTCAAGTTTAATAATTTAAGGTACCTAATTATTAAAAAAAACAAAATAAATTTGTCGACAATATATTAAAAATATACTTTTAAAGAAAATCAATAGCGAAAAATGGATTTTACCATTAAATAAAAAGCGTTATTTAATAAGGCGCGATGTCGTGTGCGACGCATATTAATGTGATGGTGTGATACTAAAATCGACTTTACGTACAATGTACGCTAGCCGTAGGTGACAAGCAAAGCTGTTGCAGTTTGCAACGTAGGTACAAATGTACAATTGACAACGGGAACGGAGAATGTTTCTTTTATTCAGAAGAACGCCCGTTTTGTTACTCGGAACAGTCGAAGTATTGGAACAGCCCGGAACAGGTATTTTATTAAACTGACAACTGTTCCAATCTGTTCCTCTTTCGAAACTGTTCCAAAATAACTGTTCCTAGTATTTTGTATCATCTCTAATGGTTTAAAGAGATATGCATGTCCGAAACTATTTTCCTACAGGGTGTCTGAAATCTACTCGCAGTGGGGCAATAATTGTCATATTGTGTAAAAACTAAAAACGAATAGGTATATACAAAATGTCCTTGTTAACTTGCATTGGTTTGTAGTAACATACATTTTTGTATGTTGCACTTCGTGATAATGTGCGTACCTACAGAGTGTACATAGAAAGAGAGAAAAAGACATTGGGTGACATGACAATACAGAATACAGACAGCAGCTTGCTTCATGCTTGCACACTTTGTTTACTTTCGACCCCAATCCATTAGTGGTAGGTAGAACCCACTGCACCACATATACTGTACATATCTCTGGTCACAAGGCAGAGTGGGTTATTTTTTGACAATTTTAACTCTATCGTTTGGCATTTAGTCACTGTTTGTCTGTTTATTTGGTGATTATAGGGTCAAATGCGTGGAGCAATTTTAACAAAATCTATAGCAGAGACATGGACGTACGCAAGAGGACAGGAGGGGAAGCTACCTCGTGATCTGGAATAAAGTGTGAATCTCTTTTATTTTTCGTTCTTGACTTTTGGTGCCTGAAAATTCCTCGTAATGCATTTTGGACCATCGCTTATGACTTAGCTGTCCTAATTGCAGTATGATAACTAGATGTCCATGTTTACTCTCATAACCCCTCCTCCTAACCAAATTCTGCGTACACCCTTGAGCAGGAATATTATTTGAGCTTGGGCCGAACAACGTACCTATAGGATAAGGTCGCCTATTTCGAACCATTTCCTTATTTTAACCGCTATACAAATTTTGTTATCAACATTAATACCATTAAAGATTAATAGAGTCAGAGCTAGTGACAATTTTTTGGTATTATTTATTCAAGGCCTTATTTTTGTGAAGATGTTGAGGGAGGCATATAGTAAGGGATTTTGCTAGATAGCGGTATGGGAGGGATGCAGACCGCCCCAAAAATGTAACAAAAAAATGGTCACAATTATTATTGCTTCAAGGCTAAAATTGTTTGTATAGCTTGTCGGTGACCCAATAATGCTATTATAATATTTGCAGATCGATTGGCCAAATATTAAAGGGGTGGCAGATCACCCTAAACGTGTCATGTACCTGACGAAATTTATATTATTAGTTCAAAATTCAAATTTTAAAACGTTGTTACGGCGATTGTTTTAAGCATATATTTTAATTTGAAGAACAAAATGTCGGTAATCTTTGTCTATCTACATTTTTTCTCGCTTTGTCACATTTGGAAACATTTTGGAAAGTATTCCACTCACAGTACACTGCATATAGTTATCAAACACATAATAACAACTTGATTTTACTCCCTAAACCGAACTTAAGTCTCTATTGCAATAGCCCAAAATATTCAGCTCTGAAATTTTATGTCTTCCTGCTTATAGCTGAGCTGACTGTCACTTTCTTTCCCTAAATTTAAAAGAGAGCTAAAGACTCTACCTCGGACTCTACTAATTAAATCCAGCTCATTGCTATATTGGACAATAAATATATTCTATTCTTATCTATTCATGTCGCGGTGAGTTTTATTTTATCAAAAATCTCACGTAAGCCATTTTGCCATGTGCGCCTAGATATACACCCTGTTATATGTGTCATCCTTTCCGCTGTTACTCTAACTAAAGCACCCTTATGTATCTCATCACGTCTCTTTCTCACCGCCTGTCTCACTCTGTTTTCTCTGTCTTACACTAAATTCAGGGCCGCGGCTATATTTACTTATGAAGAATTCGAAAGATTTTTCTCATGCGTTTCTCGTTTTCTTTCGTTTTTATTAAATTTTTAAATCGATCTCTATAATTTTCGCATGTCTATTTTTTTAGATTTACTTTTCATCACCTTTAGTGAAAGAAAAGTAATGTAATCGTGCAAAAAATCGAAATTCAGATTTTGATCAATCTTGACTATTTAGACTCTAAAAAATATTTTGCGATAGATTTTTTCGATCTGTACGGTCTGTCCGTTATCGCCGTGCAGAATTCATCGATGTGCGAGATATTCTTAACTACGAAACCGATCAAGTTCAAATTTATAGGACATCTTTCTGCCATGCCTACAATGAAAATGCGTAAATAAAATTTTTGAATTTTGAGCCCCAAAGGGCGTTATTTTTTTTTAAATATTTTGAAGAAAATAATAATGTTTTAATTCTCATTAAGCTGCTGCTCTTTGCCTCTTTATGTCAACGCGTTTAGCCTTTCTCCTAATTCTGCGCCTATTATTGTTGTCAACCATCTCTCCTGCACACTGCGGTAAGTTAGATCTCACAGTATGTTAGGCTTGAAGGAAAAAGGGTAAGTCAGCGTTAACTTCCTCAACAGTCCCGTACAGGCACTGCATTTGAGAAATTTCTTTGATAAACTGCAGTAACGGGTTTCAAAATCATTGCATTATTGCGCTTTATTGATGTGAAACATCTTTATAGGCACGGGTGTAAAATCGTTTGAATGGAACGTCGCCAAATGTTACGTCGCGTCGTCCGCACTAATACTGAATTACACACTCGCTATGTTAAGTGTGTGGTGTGTGAATATATTCTGTGTATTGCTGCTTACATACGGAGTTTCTCGCGGGAGGAGGGGTTATAAATAAAAAATTCTTATCTCTGCAGGATCTGTATGAACCGATTCTAAAAATTCTTTCACTAATTATCTTCGCAGGGGAGAATTTCTCGCGGGGGAGGGGTAATAAATCATAAATTCTTATCTCTGGAACTGCTGAACCGATTCTAAAAATTCTTTCACTAATTATCTTCGCAGGGAAAAAATTTCTCGCGACGGTAATAAATCATAAATTCTTATCTCTGAAACTACTGAACCGATTCTACAAATTCTTTCATTAATATACCTATAGCAACAGCTACCACTATCCCTAAGTGATATTAGGCTAGGTATATTTTATTTTGATGAATTTGTCATGGGGGGTGGGGGTCAAGCTATGAAAATGTTTCACATCTGCCAGGCGTCCCACGACGACTCACATTTTTTTTTTAATTAATTTATTAATAATAAATATTTAATAAATTGTTCATATTTTCAAATTTCATTCACATCTAGCAATTAGTTGCTAGATAATTGCTCTACATTTTATAAAGATTTAACACAATCAAATGTGCCAGTGTTCTGTTTTGA
The DNA here is from genome assembly GCA_039654895.1 of Mongoloraphidia duomilia. NCBI lineage: Eukaryota > Metazoa > Arthropoda > Insecta > Raphidioptera > Raphidiidae > Mongoloraphidia > Mongoloraphidia duomilia. The sequence goes on along the minus strand of CM077525.1, from coordinate 20,902,596 downwards.
GTGTTGTTAATTTCTTTACTAAAATATAATCACTTTTCAATAATTGAGTTAGTAGATAAAATTATATAGATGGCTCTTCATAAAAACCCAGTCAATTGTATTTCCTTCTCACTCATGTGCGTAAATATTCACTATGCTTTCTTTCATTCTAGTGCACGTTTTCGCATTGCGTGCAGACAACAGCTAGCCAGCCGTCATTTTGTAAGCTCCGCCTATTTACCATTTCCATTTCATACATAAGCTTGAGGGGGGTGTAAGATAGGACTGGTGGCATTTCATTCGTCGACATCTCGCGTTGCCATAACTACGGATTCCCCACTCGACAAACATATACTGTCAGTCAATAATGTGACAAGACAAGTCTATGATATTAAAAAGAGTCTTTTCTCTTCTCAAAAGAGCACTTTTTATTTTTGATTACTCTGTGAACTTATAACTTAATAAGCGCCAACTTCATAAATTTTCACGAACTACTCATCTATTAATCCTAAATTTAGTAATCTATTCTTATCAAACACGCTAACACCGTAATTTGAATGTGTTAAATAAATAAAACTCGCATAGGTTATCAGCTGTCTACTAACACTAGAAGCACTATTCGCCGAACTACGTTTATACAGTTCTACCGCGATTGCGCGAACTGTACTATCGCTTTATACCCACTTACAAATATTTAAATATTTCATTAAATTGTAGGTATACCTCTATTTGTTTATACGCAGCAGTTTTGCAAAAATAATTCTAAAATTGTGAAAATGTACCTATCCTACCCGAAAAATTTTAACAAAATCGGGCAAATAGGCACGACTGATTTATAAAATTTATATTGATAGCGAATTAGGTACCTACTGGGTGATAAAGCTTACATGTGCCTACGTGTAGTTATATACAGGATTGATAAAATGCTTGCAAAATATGGATATTTAGAAAAATGGATGTGTTAAGAGGGTAACTTATGTCCAAAAATAAATTTAAGATCATACATCTACCTAATGATGCATTTACATACCCTATGTGTGTTAGAAAATACAATAGGCCTTATAATATTTTGATGGCAATTATATAGGCAACGCATTACGATCTGAGATTTTTTTGATAATAATACAGACGCAGTATGAAAAATTTCCAGCTTCCATAAGGTGTATATTTTGTTTAAAAAAGCATATTTCTGCCGATTTTGATTTAGGTATACCTATAGATTATGTGAAATCATAATTACTCGCGATCGTCTCGAACAACACGACAATAAACAATATTTATTCATCAATATACATTTTAAATCTAAATAAACTCACTAAAACCTTAGCGTATACATGCTCGCCTGCCGGAAGGTAGCATATCATTTCGAGTTTATTTTGATTCTATAAACTGCAGTAGCCAAATAATTGTATAAAAAAGTCACCTTGTGGAAGTTGGGTGGTAAATTTTTTCATATACCTAGGTACGTCTATATTTTAAATGTCTTTCGGCAACACAATTCGACTTATGGCATTTTACAGACACAATTTACCCACTGTTTTTAATAAGCATTCTTGTTATTTATGTAAAAGAACAGTCAAATTATATGTGAGAAGGGAGTGCGTGATTTATTTTCACAATAAACAGCTTCACCCTTTTTATTTTTCAAAAACAAACTGATGACATCTAAGTGCTTGTCTACACAACTGACTTTGTTAAATAAACAATGAACTATAAGAGGGTTGCAGTCCGTAGAATGTTTGAGACTTCTGGATCTATATAGGCTGCAGATATTGATGAACTTACAAATCTTATCAAATTGTTTTATATGAAATTAGAAGCGAAATAAGGAAATCGACATTTTTTCGACGTGTTACAGCTGCAGTGTCGTAACTAGGGCCTTAGGCTCATCGGCGTCCAGGGCAATTGATTCTGATTTAGCGCACCCTCAAAAATTCATTACATGTAGGTATACCTGCCATGTATTTATTAACTATATAATATGTGCTTTTATATCGAATCAGCCAGTTTTAAAAAATTACTACAGCAAAAAATTACTTTTCTGGATTTTTCACTAGTCATTTTATATTTATCCTACTATATTTTGGTCAAAATGAATTTTCCCAGCGATATTGTATTCTATCGACAAGATTCCCAGATTAGTTAGACGGATCCTGTCTAATTTGTGGTCGCAAATAATTTTGCTCAATATCTACTGCAAATCGCATCGTTGATTGTGCCCCTCTGGGGTTTGCTCTCAGCTGCGGCGCGAGCCTCTGTTGCCAGGCCCTGTAGCTTTATGGTGCTGGATTAAGCTGCACAATCACACTAGAGTTGTCAAATGTGCATATTACAAAAATAAACTAGGGTATGCAAGTTTAAGAAAAACAATAACTACTAAAAAAAAATTCGGGGCTAAGCTAACATGAAAAGGCTAGAGTTAAGGAATTGAAAATGTTCAATTTTGACTAATTTTTTAGGTAAAACTAAATCATAAAATAAAAATAGGTTTTGTTGTTTGCACCTTTCGATACCTACCACAGGGCACAGGCCTTGTCTTTTGAGATATTAAATTTTGAAAATGTAAGTGCGATCATCACAATGCAGTATAGATACATATAAATTATAACACTGACTGTCAAAGCTTCGAAATCAGGTAGCATTATTAGGTTATTAGTATATATGTTACCGGCAATCTGTATAATACAGGCATTGTATACAATGCCTAGGCTATGTACAGAATGCCTTGAGCCGGTAGGCAATGTATGAAATATTATGAATATTAATATCTATTATATGCTTTGCCTAGGCATTGTATATAATGCCTCGGCATTGTATAGAATGTCTGCTGGTCCACCGGCAATGTGTGAAATAAATTGATATTGGTCTATATTTATGAGTATTATGTAATTACCTACCTCCTTAGTATAGGGACACATCTGCCGAACGTTCGGCGGCGGAAAGTTCAGTAGCGCAAAATTACCAAGGATATGACAGCGGATAGTTCAGCCTAGTGTGTCATACGTAACTCACTCGTACAATACAGTACACGCGTGTCACAGATGTGTCCCTACACTTACATACTAAATGACGAACCAATAAAACACCATATAATATCAGATTGCTCAAAATCAACTTTATTAAATGATAATGTTAGAGAACTTCTCTTTTTTGCAATAGAATTGTTACATTCAAACGTATTTTTTAATATTATAAACTTACTTTTGAGTTATATATCAAAAAAATATTCATTGCAAATTTGCAACACTCATGAAAAAGGAACTTAGTACCTATCTATAACTTAACTAAGTAAATCAGAATAAAATTTAAGTGAAACTTTAATTTTAAATAATTTGGGTCAGCAACAGTCTCATTTGGTTAAAAATTATCAGGTCATATAATTAATAAAAAAAGGAACTTATAGTACCTTCCTATAACATTAGTAATATTAACACATTGCCGGCTGCTCATTCGGCATTGTACACAATGCCTAGGCCAAGTGTGAAATAAATAATATTTCATCCATTGCCTGGACGTTTTAGGCATTCTATACGTAGCCTAGGCATTGTATACAATGCCGGATTATACAGATTGCCGTTAACATATACATAAAGTACCTATATAGTGTTGTTTGACATATTGTATCTACTTATATTATACTTTGACCATCATATTATACTTATGAGTTATGGTCGAAGATTGCGTCAATTGCGAACGACTTCTAGGACCATTAATAAAATTTAATATCTCGGAAAATAATGTACCTATAGACAGTGACTATAGGATTTTATCTTTCACTCAACGCTATAGATATATTATGGTATCGAAACTTGTAAAATGTATATTTTTATTTATGCAGCCTGGGCGAATTAGACACAAAAGTGGTATTTAGAGGGAAAACGTATTAACAAAAGGAATTTTGCGGCATATTGTCAAGGGTGGTCCTTTTACTAACATACTAAAATACTAAAACATACTAAAACAAATTGTATATCTTGACATCCCAGAAATTGAACTTAGGTAAATTTACATAATAATAATTCAAAATAGAATCCAACACATTTATAAGCTATGACTATATATAGACTTATATAGTTTCGTCTATATTATATACTTAGGTATTAATAATCTTCATGTATTACTATAGGGCATATAGGCAATGATAGGCAAAAATTTTTACAAAACCTACAAAAGAAAAATATTGCTTAACCTTTAACTGCCCGCGCTCTAGAATCTCGTGTAGCTACCCGCGCGGTGTATTATGTACACCACATCTATTTAACCCCCTTAGGGGTTGAATTTCAAAAAATCCTTTCTTAGTGGGTGCCTACGTCACAAAAGGACTCTACTATCCAAATTTCAAGTTTATATGTTCAGCGGTTTGACCTGGGCGTTGTCTGTCAGTCAATCAGTCAGTCAGTCCGTCAGTAACGGAACTGTTTTATATATATAGATAAGAGCCATTCTGCATTAAAGAAATTGTCAAAAAAACACACTCACTATCCAACCACCAAATCGCAACTGTCTGAGTACCTAGGATAACGCATCAGAGTTTTCCCGCTTTCTTAGTAGAAATGATGTATTTTATACACCGGCGCGGGTAGTTAAAGGTTAACATTATTATTAAGTTGATAAAACTTATAAAATGTTAACTCTCGCATGTATAATGATTCGACTGTTTAATAGCGTACTATGCTTTGCAGTTTATTTAAATAGTCGACTCTCGCTTGTAGTGTGTTTTCAACGTGAAATTGCTATATATAAGAAGAGATCGGTTTCCACTCTCGGGCACTGTGGAGAAATCGGTAATTCACCTAGCCGGAAACTGGGGATTTCGGGTTCAAGTCCCGACAGTGGTCATTTGATTTTTTCTTAGATATAGCTCAAAAATCATGGCAGCCTAGCTGTCTGAGATATTTATTATTTTCACCTCTAATTGTTATGTGAATAATATGGTGTGGATATAAGGGGTTTTAAATCGATTGATTTTATCATATACCAATTAACATTATATTGTTATTTCGTATTTATAGTAAAAATCTTACCTATCATTAACACCCGAATATGTTATCAATTTTGCTTGATTCTATTTTGAATTAATTTTATTAGGTATTTTGTAGATACATTTTTGTATAATGAAGTTGATTCATCTTATTAAATCTACAATAAGTACCTATTTTGAAATTATCATTTTTATAGGTTTACTTCTATACATGACTTTTAGTAAGTAATTTTTCTTAAACATATACTTAGGTACTCGTAAAGCGATTTTTGACTCCTGCAGTTAAAAAAAATTGTTAGACGTACTACCATAATTCGAATGGTCTTTGAACAAATAATATATTGTAGGTACCTACTTATGTAATTTAAATGTAGCGAAATATATTTAAAAAAATAATTAAATGTCCATTGAATTGTTGAATATGATCGAAGTAAAGGGTGTAGCAACAGTTGCTTTGTGGAAAAAAAATCAAACAAAATTACAAGCAACTTGTTAAATAAAAAATTAGAAAGAAATTTATTTCCCACGTTCTTATAACATAATATAATTTATTAAAATACATTTCAACGAGAAAATCGAAGGAAACCAATATTTCTTGTAGTTTTGATTCTCAGGACCATTGATTTAAAAGGGTTTACTATTGAATTATATTTTTAGTATTTTTACACGAATTGAAAATCCAGTTTTAAAATATAAGTAATTGTTCAAAGGGTTAAAAAAATCAATGCTGTGATTTTATGGTGTTTCGTGTGAAATTAAAGGGTTATAGCTGCATTGAAAAGGGTTAAATGTCAAACAAGTGGACAACCCTTTAATACATTTTTTAAAGTATTTTTTTCATATTTCAGGTAAAATTTTAACAAATAAAAAACTGTGTAACAAAGGATCACAATTCACGATAGGGTTAAACACATGTTCAACTGAAATCGAGAATTTGATGATTTTTTTTGCAAAGAAATCAATTAACTACATCAAAATAAGTTATTTGTATTATATTACATTCGGATATAAAACTTTTCTACAAAATCTACTGATTTATCCTTTTCATAAAAAACGTATTTCATTGTTATCGAAAGTATCGAATATCAACATGCGGTTGAATGCAATTTATTATTTTTTACGTTTACTAAAAAAATAGAATTTACACGAAAATATAAATTGAGGGAGAACATACGCAAGATTTGCAAATCCGTAATATTTTCCGCTGTATTTGTACGTACAACGTACAAGGGACCAGGCCGGGGTGTCACCGATTTTTTTTTAGTGTATTTGCCATAATATGGCACATACACTATTGGCGTCGGTCGGATGGCGGGACCTAGGGGTCGGACCAAAATTTCTCGACGTTTCATAGCCTCCTGAACACTTTGTGTGTGTGTGTGTGTGTGTGTGTGTGTGTACACGATAACTCTTGACAGACTTAATCGATTGAAACGAAATTTGGTACACACATTGGAACCCATCACCGCAAGAAGCCTATTTAAAATGGGCCCGATCGGACCATTTTCAGGGTTGTATTTAGGGGTTCCAAAAAGTTTTTGGGCCCAAAAATACCGAAAAATTTGTCAGAATCGTTTCAAAATTGAAATTTAACTCTTTAGTAAAGATTAAAATGTGCTGCTAAAATCGGCCCGACAGGACCGGACTTTCAAATTTTATGAAAACACTAGTTTGTTGATACGGATTTACTTATGGAAGGGTGTATTTAATTGGGTGTACTAATAAAATCCATGTCTAATATTGAAATTTAGAAAAATTTAATTATTTTAAGGGATGTATTAAGGGGTTAAATTTTTTATTTTGTCAAAAAACAAACTTAAGTTCACATAATAATGCCACAATGCCTGTATTAGCAAATACACTATATTGTCGGCAGGGTTTGGCACTGCGACCCGAGTTTTTTTTTTAGTAAAACTAGAAATAAATTAGATTGAGTAGATATAAGATATTCTGATATGTTAAAATTTGAAAATGCAAAGAAATCACCTTTTCGAAAGTGGCCCGCTACTATTTGAAAAGTACAGAAGATATATTTTCAAAATAGAGCTTCTCACCTACACATTTGAATGTCATTTTTGTGCTGGAAGTTAAAATAAAAACCGGTCAAGTGCGAGTCGGACTCGCGTGGAGAAGGTTTCGTACTATTCCGTTTCCCGTGGGAAATTAAAGACTTAGGATTTTCGTTTAAATTTTCCTGTAAACTATGAGTGAGGCCCTATATTCCCTATTTTTTTCAAAATTTTAGGCCCAGTAGTTTCGGGGATAAAGGGGGGGGGGAGATCGGACGGTATAAGTGTTCCATTAAGTACCTATACACTATACAGTATTATATAGCAGACGGCTGGAGTCGTACTGCATCTATATTGCACTATGCGCGAGTTATACCATGCAGATGGCTTAGTGGTAAAGCGTTTGACTGAAGATCGAAAGGTACCTGGTTCGATCAAATATTCTGTTATTATTTTTTGTCTTTAAAAATATTACACCTAATAAAATTAAGAAAAAACGCAGAATAGTGGACAAAATATTTCAGTTATTAAATGTACAACGTTTCGTCTATAGATTTAGACTTTTTCTTAATTTTATTATAATCACGATGGACACGATTTCTAATATAAATTTAAATTACACCTATAATTTAATTAAATTTGATACGGAAAAAATTTTAAATACTAAAAAGAACAAAATAAAAGAAAAGTAGAAAAAACTTTTTAAAAACAAACTACGTAATTCCTTATATAATTTATTATTGTACGGAACCCTCGATGCGAATCTATACCAAGTTTCATCGTTGATTTAGACTTTAGAGTGATGCCGGTATACCTACCTACAGATAGACCAAAGTTTTCTCATATATACTTAGATATCATACAAAATAGCTGATAAATTGTAGGAAACAAGATTACTGGCAGAAATGCCGTTATAATTTTATTTATAACCGTATGATAATTCCCTTTTCGACTATAATATCGCTTAGGCGTTGATTTTTCTTTATATAAATTATTAGACAATTGTTTAATTTTCATTAAACTTTGATGATATTTGATACAATACGTGTGTATCAAATTTTATCACAACTGTAGGCGTCAAAGATTAATTGTTTTGTCAATACAATGAAAAATACCGCAGTAAAAATACAGGGCAAAAAAAATATTGAAAATTGAGTTGATTAACTGAAGTATAAAATTTGATCAAATCAAATCTTCAAAATGCCAAATATTTTATGTAAAAGTTATGTTTTGAATCACGTCCAGGAAAAATTAAATATAATAAAAATATTCACAGGTAGTCAGGACATTTAATAAAACAGAACTCTGTTTTCACTTTAGTTGAACGTTTCGTCCTTTTATTAGGACTTCCTCGGAGTTGCCGAGGAAGTCCTAATAAAAGGACGAAACGTTCAACTAAAATCAAAACAGAGTTCTGTTTTATTAAATGTCCTGACTACCTGTGAATATTTTTATTATTTTATGTAAAGTTTTTACTATTATTAATTAATATTCCCTATAGGCAATGCAAAGTCGGGCAGCGAAATATTGCAGTTGCAGCCTGTTATAGTTCATGCGTATGCCACTGTATTTTTCTCTTAATAAATAAAAATAAATCATAAACACATCTATAGATCTCGTTTTTGTGTGGCATTCTGTAAAAACATTTAAAAAAAATTAACTAATGACTAGACCCCTAAGTCATGTCTATATAATCAAAATATTTTTCTCAAGAACAAATTTTCTGACTTTTCCTGGTTTTCTAAGTGATTTTTTAGTTTTTAAACTATATCTGAAGACATCAAAAATTTTCCATAAGTCGTTTTACCTTTTGGTCATAGAAATGATTAATAACATAATCATTTCCATATATCTAAGTATATAGATATGTATAGGTAGTTAGGTACATATCAATAAGTCAATGATATCGTATTACTTATAGATTGCAATGGTTTCGCTTGATTGCCCGCCATATTTCTATTTATTTGTAACATGAAACATACACAAGCTGTTAAAAAATCTAAATCAGCCATTAATTCGTAACAATACCGATTATTATAAATAGTTTTGTATTTTTCTCTTTCAAAAATAACCTATAATTTTTTAACAAAAAAATATTAAAAAAATACTCACAAAACGCCAAATTACTAGATATTTTTTTAATATTCATAGTACGTCTTCACTTCACACTAAAAGTTCCATCACTCTTGAAGAGATTCATTGACAAAAACGGAACAAAAAGTAATACCTACATTGAAAATTTTTGTTTTCAGATTGTGCGCGCATAAAAAATGTGCATAAAATGCTTTCTGGCTACAGAAAAGGAACGTGGCGTAACTACAGGGTGCAACCAGGACTGGTAAAAAGACAGGAGTCCCCGGCTCCTGGGAGCCTCTCGGCAGCTAACAATATACGTTTAAAATTGTAAAAACCATACCGTTTACTATTGTCTGCAAAGCGTATACTGGATATCTTTCCATAATATATTATGCTTCGTTTTCTATAACATATATGGCAATGTTCCCTCTAAGCTACGCGGGTGTGCGGCTGCGCACTAATTTTTCGAAAGTTGCTCAGCCGTTTTTGTATATTCTGCACACAATGGGCTTGTTCACAATTTTTTTTATTTCGTTTTAGAAGAATTGCATCTAAAAATGGCAAAAATCCAAATTTCACAAAAACAAGTAAAATTTAGAGGGTCAAAAATTTTTTTGAAACGGCCTTTGACATTTAAGCGTCAAACGAAATCTCTTTATTGTGTGAGTTTTGCATACAGTGCAGCGTGCGTGGTTGCAGTATGTATTAAAAAACAATTTGACTTTAAACACAGGCACAGACCCCCCCACTTGCACACTTTTACATGAGTTTTGTACCTATAATTGTACATATAATTTTGTACCGCGCAGTCAGCGAAAAATTTAGAGGGGCGAACATTACATATATAGGTACCTACCTATATGTATTTATCTCGTAATTTTGATAAAATTAATTGCGAAGATAGGGGGTTGGGGAGGCACCGTTTCTTTTTGTCGGTGAGCTCAAATTAATTTTCAATATGCTGAAGCACTCACCATAAAAATGTCCCAAGGGCCCCAAATTTGTTTTACGCAGCTGAGCACTTCAACGTGTTATCTTAAATCCGCAACTGAGAGCTATCGCCTAATCCTTAATCTCAATATGGACCTCCAGGACCTACGCAGGAGTTGGAGGTCTAAACTGGAGTTTATTTTTCGACTCGGGTACACTTCCGTCGTATTATCTTAGATTTTTAATATCCGGTTTGACAATGACCTTAGATTGTGACCCTACAATTTTCCTAGGGATTTTGATCAAAATTTAACTTGAAAAACAATAATTATAATTTTTGTTCAACACCCGCAAGAAATATGTAATTTCGTGGCTCTACTGAGAGTGGGCGAAATAATGAGTTCTCTGACTGCAGACGTAGAGAGTGGGCGAAATGCCATTTCGCCCACTAGTGGGCGAAATAGCATTTCGCCCACGCTCATTACGGGGAACGTTTACGTAAGTGTTGATAGTTTCGTCAATCAATCAGGTCACCCATTATTTCGCCCACGCTCAACAGAGCCACGAAATGACATATTTCTTGCGGTAGTTGAACAAAATATTGTGTGCGACTATTGGTCGAAAGAGGAGATTCCACTTGTGTGTTTTACCGCACTCGCTACGCTCGTGCGACAAAATCCACACTCGAGGAAACTCCTCTTTCTCCCACTAGTCGCACAATATACTATTTTTTTCAACCCAAAATCCACCATAAAAGTATCTGAATAATATATAAGCTGCAAGTATTTGCTACTATAATACCTATACGGTGAGTGGAGCTCTGCGCTTGTTTCATACAAATAAAATGATGAACTTTGTAGGAGATCGAGTTACCTTGGCGTGATTGTTTGGTTGATGCGCGTTTGTTTTATATAACGCAGATTGCGTTTGTTTCACATTGTCAGTGTGTAGGTATAGGTATTAGGTATAGTTTGTGTTCATCTCTCACAAGTCGCGGTCTGCAGAGCACGGCATCGAGGATAGAATTGCAGACACAGCTCAAGACTAGTTGATTTCTATGCTCGGAGAACAACTCGCACGTAGTATCAATGGCCATAATATTTCTCAACGTTAAAAAAACAAAAGAAGTCAGCACTAAAAAAATTGGTCAACTGCAAGCCCAACTTGCATGTAGTTGACTCTTAATCCATACTATTGAGATTAAAAAAAAAAAAATTATACCAAAAACTACCTTGTAACATGCATTGAACTTTCGTTCAATTTGTAGACTTTATTGCCAATATTCTTGATTTTTGCAGATTTTTCAGCGAGCCATATTTTTTGACATAGGGTCGAGGGACAGCGATTTTTAAATTTTTTGGAAAAATGTTAAAAAAAGTTTATATTTAAAATTAGGTAGGTTGGTATACACTGTGTCCCAGATTCATGTATACATAGGGAAAATAACATTGAGAACATTTAGAATTTTGTAGTAAGCTATGAGCCATAAGACCTAATGTAAATATGTAGTAGTATATAGATGCTTTGATTATATTATTAAGGATATGTTCCAAGCTACTCGTAATAGTCAACCGTTGCTATTGAAAATTGTTAAAAAATTCACTGTACCTACTATTTTTTCTATGTAATCCATTCAAAATCCACAACATAATATTTACATTAGGTCTTATGGCCCATAGCTTACTACAAAATTGTAAATGTTCTCAATGTTATTTTCCCTATGTAAACATGAATCTAGGACACGGTGTATACTTTTAACTCACGCTTTAATTCAATCTTTCGTTTGATACCCCACAAAATTACTTTGAAAAAATTGTTTTTTGACTCTCCCAAGTCCCCCAACCCAAACTGACTCCCAAAATGAAAATTCAACTGTTTGTACCTCGTGTCTGTAATTGGGTCACCACGTCCTACAACTGCGCCAAATTTCAACTTTTTGTCAAACGGTTTCTAGAAAAATTCGACTGATGACCAGTCCTATACTTCCCACCTAGTAAATATTTGCAAAAAATAAACTTTTTTTTTTTCTTCTTTGACTAGGCCCAAATAACCTTAGCTGTTGGTGGTCTTTAAAACACAATTTAATTTTTATTCTTTGAAAAAAGCATGGCCCTTTTTTTGTTTGGTGATCTACTGATGGCTAACTTAATATAGCAAAAATTCGACTGATGACCAGTCCTATACTTCCCACCTAGTAAATATTTGCAAAAAATAAACTTTTTTTTTTCTTCTTTGACTAGGCCCAAATAACCTTAGCTGTTGGTGGTCTGTAAAACACAATTTAATTTTTATTCTTTGAAAAAAGCATGGCCCTCTTTTTTGATTGGTGATCTACTGATGGCTAACTTAATAGGTGTGTTTGGTATCAAGGTGTAGTGTAGTGTAGTGTAGATATTTTTCACTGAAAAGTGTAAACAAGTTCACCAAAAGTGTAAACTAAATGTACACTTGTAACAAACGGGCTAGTGTACATTCTGAGTAGATTGTACATGCGCATTGCAAAATAAATTAATGACAGATTGGCTGAGTTCATTATTTCTAGTTTTTACAGTTTTTTTGGTCGTAAAAATGTTAAACTCACTGCCATATTTATCTTATACCATTACATTTTGAAGCTCATTCATTTTTAAGAGGCAAAAAATGTAAAAAACTGAGTACGAAAAAGGTATCAAATCTGTCAAAGCGATTGTCAATTCAGACATATATCACGTGACCTACACTACACTACGTGCACCTGCTCAAAAGTCAGGACTAATAGTTGTTACACTTTTAGTCCCACACTGAAATAACAAACAGGTCAGTTATTTTACACTTTTGTATAACAAACGTAATATAGACCAGAGTCGATAATTTTTTAAACCAAAAAAAATTATAGTAGGATGAAACCCATTGGAAAAGGAAGAGAATAGAACAAAAATGATTGGAAAAATAATTTACGGGCGATCTGAGGTCGGGAAGTGGTAGGGGGTGGGTTTTTAAGGGTAAAAAACGGTTTATCTCGATTTCCGGCAAAACTACAAGTCCTATGGAAAAAAGTTTAAGTGCAAAGTTGTAGGTAATAAAAAGATCTGCAACTTTTTTATCACACTTTTTTCACATAACCTCAAAATTTATGTAAAAAATTCAAATAACCAAGTTTTTGGTTTTTTATTTTTATCTTTTACAAAAAACATTTTTTTTTCACGAAATTTGGTGAAAACTTACCTTTTTATGTCCCAAACACACTGTAATTTTTTTGATTTAAAATATTTATTTTCTCACCTTATTTTGACTTAATATCGAAAAAGCACCCAAATTTTCAATCGAAAATTCTCACGTCAAAATATCTGCTTTTTTAAAAAAGTCGGTGGGCTTTTTGTTCGTTGAAATATCTACTTTATGATGGTGTAAAAAAAAATATACATTACTACGGTAAATGTTCTCAGAAAATGCAAAGAAACGAGTAATTAAAGTGTAAATTTTAATAAATACATCAAAATTGTACATACTGATTAAAAAAAAAATTTCGGATACAAGTTTTTTTCTCGTTTCTTTGCATTTTCTGAGAACATTTACCGTAGTAATGTATATTTTTTTTTACACCACCATAAAGTAGATATTTCAACGAACAAAAAGCCCACCGACTTTTTTAAAAAAGCAGATATTTTGACGTGAGAATTTTCGATTGAAAATTAGGGTGCTTTTTCGATATTAAGTCAAAATAAGGTGAAAAAATAAATATTTTAAATCAAAAAAATTACAATGTGTTTGGGACATAAAAAGGTAAGTTTTCACCAAATTTCGTGAAAAAAAAATGTTTTTTGTAAAAGATAAAAATAAAAAACCAAAAACTTGGTTATTTAAATTTTTTACATAAATTTTGAGTTTATGTGAAAAAAGTGTGATACAAAAGTTGTAGATCTTTTTATTACCTACAACTTTGCGATTAAACTTTTTCCATAGGACTTGTAGTTTTGCCGGAAATCGAGATAAACCGTTTTTTACCCTTAAAAACCCACCCCCTACCACTTCTCGGCCTCAGATCGCCCGTAAATTATTTTTCCTTTCATTTTTATTCTATTCTCTTAATTTTCCAATGGGTTTCATCCTACTATAATTTTTTTTCACTTTTTACCATTTTCAAAGGCTTCAGCTCTAGTCTAATAGTGTCAAAATTGTTTACACTTTTTACACTACACCTTGATACCAAACGCACCTAATATAGCAAAAATCATGGTTACCTTGATTTGCGTACAATTTTTATTTTTTTTAGTAAAATATTTTTTTCATATTATAACATCTATATTTCATTTATATTTTTTTTTACCTATGTTAATACGTGACATTGAGGACGTTTTTTTGAATATCTCAGGATCCACTGAACCGATTTGACTCAAAATCTAATCAGATCTAAGTTAAAGGCTGATAAACACAATAGAACAATCGGCATGCTCGTATGTTGTTCCGTTCTTAAGATATCGAAGGCGAAAAATTGACCACATACACACACACATACACACACACACACACACATACAGACATCAGTCAGAAAATGATCTTAAACGATTGCTAGGGTCTCAAAACGTGAAAATCTGTTAAAATCTCGAAATATTGTTTTCGGACTGAATCCATTACTTCCCTACCATAGTAGAGGTGGGAAGTAAAAATCATGGTTACCTTGATTTACGTACAATTTTTATTTTTTTTAGTAAAATATTTTTTTTCTCGAAAACTATACATTTTAGAGAAAAAAAATATTTACATTTTTTTCATATTATAACATCTAGAATTCATTTATATTTTTTTTATCTATGTTAATACGTGACATTGAGGACGTTTTTTTGAATATATCAGGATCCACTGAACCGATTTGATTCAAAATCTAATCAGATCTAAGTTAAAGGCTGATAAACACAATAGAACAATCGGCATGCCCGTATGTTGTTCCGTTCTTAAGATATCGAAGGCGAAAAATTGACCACACACATACACACACACACATTTACACACACACACACACACACATACAGACATCAGTCAGAAAATGATCTTAAACGATTGCTATAGGATCTCAAAACGTGAAAATCTGTTAAAATCTCGAAATATTTTTTTCGGACTAAATCCATTACTTCCCTACCATAGTAGAGGTGGGAAGTAAAAAATGACCGTGAGTAAGTTCCTTCTCCACTGAATTTTGAGTCATGTAACGCCTATGTATAAAATCTATTTTCAACATGGCGGTTTTGATTATGCGCATAAAAGTATCTACGTACTGGTCAGTGGTCAGTTATTTCTGCCTCTTCTTTGTGTCTACCTATACTTATATACTGCGATGTTAAGTAAACAGGTACCTATGTAACTTAGTTTCACCTCATTATAATTATCTCTACACACGTGTCTATCGCATTAGCACGTGTGCTGGCACACGTGCCGTATATTTATTTAATCCGTAATTTTATTAAAATGCTTGACAACTAAATTAAAGCCCATCCCAAAATAGCTCGTTGTACGTTATATAGAAAACTAGCGGCCCGGCCCGGCTTCGCCCGGACTGCAATACACTACTCACTCGCTTCGCTCGTTCGCTCCCGGGTGGTACATTACTCACTCGCTTCGCTCGTTCGCTTTCATAGAAAATTACAATTATATTACAAAAAAACTTTCAAGGCAAGTTTTTATTAATGTACTAAGGAAAAAATAATATTTAATAATTTAAATTCTTAATAATAATTTATAAAAGCGTGGGTTATAAACTCTATGATAGTTTATTAGTCACGACCTCCGCAGCCTGTTTTTATAATTATGAACCTAACAATATTAAATATATTTTTTTCCTTTTTAGTGCATTTCAATAAAAAAAGTTTTTTTACTAATATTTTATTTTGTTCCTTTTAGTCTTTCAAAATTTTGTCCTTTTTTGACCCTCTTAGATGTTGAATTTAAAAAATCCCTTCATAATGGGTGCTTACGTTACTAAACTAACGTCTGCTGTCCAAATTTCAAGGTTCTATAGCTTCAGCGGTATGGTTTGGGCGTTGATTAGTCAAAAAAGCCTTACACCCCCGTTTGACCCAATTAGGGGTTAAATTTAATTCTAAAACGATTGAGATTCATGTATATGAAGTGATTCAAAATTGACTTGCAAGGTTTGACCTAAACATACCTAACACAGCAAGTTAAATAGACGCTTGTAAAAAACCTCTATGTATTTTCCACGCATATTTAAATGTTTCAATTAAAAAAATTCGACTGATGACCAGTCCTATACTTCCCACCTAGTAAATATTTGCAAAAAATAAACACCCTTTTTTATTCTTTGAAAAAAGCATGGTCCTCTTTTTTGTTTAGTGATCTATTGATGGCTAGCTTAATATAGCAAAAATCATGGTTACCTTGATTTACGTAGGTACAATTTTTATTTTTTTTAGTAAAATATTTTTTTTCTCGAAAACTACATTTTAGAGAAAAAAAATATTTACATTTTTTCATATTATAACATCTAGAATTCATTTATATTTTTTTTTACCTATATTAATACGTGACATTGAGAACGTTTTTTTTAATATGTCAGGATTCACTGAACCGATTTGACTCAAAATCTAATCAGATCTAAGTTAAAGACTGATAAAGACAATAGAACAATCGGTATGGCCGTATGTTGTTCCGTTTTTACGATATCGAAGGCGAAAAATTGACCACACACACACACACACACATACAGACATCAGTCAGAAAATGATCTTAAACGATCGCTAGGGTCTCAAAACGTGAAGATCTGTTAAAATCTCGAAATATTTTTTTCGGACTAAATCCATTACTTCCCTACCATAGTAGAGGTGGGAAGTAAAAATATTTTGCTACCGATTTCTAATTACATTTGAAGTTATCTTAACCAGCAAACGACGCGTCGAACAGAATTTATACATCAACATGCACTAAAATCGATAACGCGTGGCCCTTTTTGCAAATTCATTAATATGAGAAAATGAATAATTCTGGTCCTTGGGTTCTTCGCAAGTAATATTATTACATATGTAAACATATTTAGTTCCCCCACCCCAAATTTTTGGTTGTTTGGCTAGGGATTTACCCACCGTTGTTAGCGTACCTGTAATTATCGGCTATTGTTATTGCTTATTATCGTACACGCGTGCATTATAATAACGTTGCACAGAATGCAGCCGTCGGAACGCGAACCCGGGACGCCGAAAATCACACACTTCACATTTTCTGCATTAATTCATCGACTGTATACGCAGGCTACGGTGAACTGTGGATGATAGCACGGTGTTACCATGGTTACCTGGAGCCATCGGGTCAGGTTGCCAGTCAATGAAACCCATTGCCGAATGCACTGACATACCAACCTTGTATATCTGTGGCCGAAAGGCAAAATCGTTTATGTCTTTTTGCTCCACACACTTTTCAACTGTTACGGCCGAAATGTATAAACTCCAGGTGTGCAAGCTTTCACGGCCGGCATTGTTCCAAGTCTTAATGGTTTCCAGGCTTGTAGGCCGTGGTCCGGTGGTATTTCTACCCGACGTTTCGTCTACAACTGCGGTAGACATTCTCAAAGGCGATGTGGCAGCGGTCGAAGTGTCCTCCTTGGCGGATCACAGGTCAGTGTGTCAGTGACTGGTGTCCTCCCTTATTTTATGCCTAGAAATACAAAAACACAGAATTTCAACCGAAAAGATGAAGGCCTCAATCTCAGTAAAACCTGGACACCAGCACTCCGACATACAAAACCAATGACCAATCGTACAAGGACGGAATACGACCGAGTAGAGAACTCACCCCCACCACTACACACTGCGCAGTTGACTAATTACAGAGAGACGGACTACGACCGAACAGAGAACACACTGGTACTAGGCATAAAAGAAGGGAGGACACCAGTCACTGACACACTGACCTGTGAGCCGCCAAGGAGGACACTTCGACCGCTCCCACATCGCCTTTGAGAATGTCTACCGCAGTTGTAGACGAAACGTCAGGTAGAAATACCACCGGACCACGGCCTACAAGCCCGGAAACCATGAAGACTTGTATAAACGCCGTTCGCAAATAGTGATATAAAAAAAATATGCACGCCATTGTCTTAGTATAGCCCGATTTGAAACGCTGGTCTTTTTCTATGTATTGGAATTTCTCATAATTCTTGCAGTAGTGAGTAGAGAGAAGAATGTTCTTTTATTTCGTTTTCAAATATACTTTTCGTATTTACATTTTCTTCGGAACGGAAAATAAATATCGTGGAATAAAAGTGGTTTTCAAGTGTCGCAGATATTGAAGTCTGAAGTTTACTTTATATGTATGTTTTATGCTTTCGTTTTGCAAGCACACTATATCTCTATGGTTTTTTGTTTTTTTCCCGTTCGGATACGCATGCGCCGAGCGTCACGTCACCTCCATTCGAAGCAATCGACCAGACCAGTACTCATCGAAAAGCAGCGACGTTATGTTCATAACTATATTGCACGACTGCATACAAGTGTGATGGTATTCGACCAGAACAATATTCATCGAAAAGCAGAGAGTTTATTTTCATAACTATTATATAGCTATGTTCCAACCTACCATAAATGGATCGTTTTGAAACGGTAACGAAACTGTTTTTATCGGTTTTGTGCGCATGCGTCAACCTTGCACGGTTCTGTGACGGTACAAACGTAGACATTGGTTGGAACGCTTTTGTGACCGTTTTGTGCATCAAATCATGGCCTCCATGACCATGCATATGATCAAAATATATCAATTGTCATTTGTCAAATGTAAATTCCTAATTGCAGGCTTTTTTGTAGTTAAAAACATTTTTAGAATTACACGAATATAAATATAATTAAATTTTATTAACTAAGAATTCAAATATAAATATTTAAATTAATAATTTTGCAAAAACAAACAAAAACAAAACAAATCTCAAATGAAGAATAAAGAAATATTTGATTATAGACGAGACAAAAGAAAAATAAAACAAATTACAAATGAATAAACAACTGTCTCAAGTTGGTATTGAACAGAGACAAACGTAATAAAGTACTTGATGCGCAAGTCAGTTTTACAGTTACATTTTGGTTTCATGTCTAGAGCATGTACCGAAATGGTCGTTCACAAACTATCACAAATACGGTTGGAACGCGTTGTATCCACTGCGCATGAGCGTGACGGTAATATTACGGTATTCAGAGTGGTTGGAACAAAGCTTATATTGTACGTGTACATAACTAATATCGTATGAATATTCAGTCGAACAGCACATCAAATACCCATTAAACATCAACGATAGAATCGTGATTCTTACATTCGTCTCCATACTGATCAGGGTTCCAATTACATTACCAAAACCACGTAAACAAAACTATATACTTTCAGGCGATTTCGGGTTAAAAGCGTTTAGGATTATGACAATAAAGTTTCACTTGTACGGTGGTTTCATAAAACTGCACCCTCGTTTTATTCAGTTATTGCAATTTAGCATGTCAGATCGCAAAACCATTATTAGTCTGACTGTATTCTCAGCCGAATTATACTTACCTAAATGTTTTTAAAAGCTTGATAGCATTTACTAAAGTTACAATTATCACCAAACGGGATTCATGCAGGACGCCTGTCGCAAGCTGGGTCTAAAACTGCTTAAATTTACCTATTCACAAACTTGTGCTCCGAGGGTGCAAAATGGCATTATCGATCAGAATCACTGTTTGCAGGACTGCGTTTTTACCAGTCTACAATAGTACATAGTTTATACAACAAGCGTAATTATATGTATATGACGCGAGGGGTGATACACGTAGGCGTGCGTACCAACACCCCGAGCGTCATATACATAATTGTATGTGTTGTATACATACACAGTAATTAATTCGATTTGAGGTACCTCCAGTTTGGGCGCGCAGAAAATATTAGAACTGTCAGATCCATGTGAAATTTATGTGGGGTTATGTCTGTCATTTTGACGTTTTCAAATTTTATATGCGAATTGAAGTTGGCGTGACTCAATCGCTTTATTTCCCTCTTAACAACGTTAAAAAATAGAGAAAACCGACAACTGAAAATCTTCATCCCTAGGGTTGAAACCCTCAGTTTCAACCCGCTAAACAGGTAACGAAAATCGAATTTTCAATAGCGGCGTTGTGAAAAGTTTATTTTTAATAATATCAATTGCATAATTGAATCCTTTGACGTGTCGTTAGAACGATTTAAAACATTCCATCTCCGGAATTTCTGTATTTCTCCCGTCTGCAAAACAAACTACAAGATGAGTGAGGCAGAGTTAATTTAGAAAGTGCAGATGTGAAAATATAAGTAAGTCGTATGTACTATATTCTATGTAGTTGTCTTTTTTCGCTAATAGAGTACGGCATATTGCTTCTCCTTTCTCATCACTTTTAGAAGTTAATGTGAAAGTGTCGGGTTACTCGAAGGTCTAAAGAAAATCAATTTATCCCACCTCGATGTACATAGTAGACAGCTCCATCTCTAGCTCAGTTATATAGCTCCTAGCGGTCGCATCTCTTTTATATTACATAATGTTATACACACATATTATAGCACGTTGTTGATTTTTTTTATATATAACATGCGAGCAAATGCAATTTTCGTTCGGAGTAGGTTATGAGAAAAGACTAGTGATCTTATTAAAATATAGGGTGCACTGCACTGCTTTTAGTACGGGGTGCTGTTATAAATTATAACCACATCTACAAAAAAATGTATATGTTAGGTACGTCGTTTTCAAGATTTTCCTGGAAACGCATCTCGAAGAAAGATTCCTATCTCTATTTCTAAAACTTAAGTACATAGCTAAAATTTCGAAAAAAAAACTAGGGTGCAGTCTTATGAAACCACGGTGAAACTTTATTGCCATTAACCCAAAACGCTTTTAACCCGAAATCGCCGAAAATATATAATTTAAATTGTTAACGAGGTTTGATAATGTAATTGGAACCCTGATCATAATATGGAGACGAATGTAGATATAAGAATCCAGATTCCATCGTTGCTGGTCAATGAGTATTTGGTGTGCTTCTCGACTAAATATTCATACGATATTAGTTATGTAGATGTACAATATAGCTATGAACATAACGTCGCTGATTTTGGATGAGTACTGGTCTGGTCGATTGCTTTGATCGTGACGTAAAGCTTGACATACGTAACCTAACGGAAAAAACGAGGCATATAAATTTTATAGTGGTTTGAAAGGATATACTATAGTACTTTACAGAAAAACTATTACGATTTTTTTGCCATACCCACTATAAAATAGCTACTTTACATGCGTGTATGTATGCATGGAATAGGTCAGTTAACAGACAGGTGTGTTGAAAGTGCTTTTAAAACACAATAATGTGGTAAGAATTAACATTTTCCATAGTAATTTGTGTTTATTTGGCTCTGATCCGCCCGCGGCTATTACCTACTCACGGCCTACTGTAAATGTGAAGATGGCGACGCAAATGATTTGTCAAAATTTTTTGAAAATACTGAAAATGAAGTGAAAAGTAGCTATTTTATAGTGGATATGGCAAAAATTCACAGATTTCGCAATCCTTGCAACCATCGAGGACATTGGAAATGATAACAGCATATATGAAACATAATTAACTGTTTATTATACAAACAATATTTATCAATGCACTGTTTAGTTTTGTCAGGAATAATCCTATTATTCTTCTGTTATATACGCGTTCACTTTTGCTTGATTACTTAACTTTTAAATGGATTTTTCTACAGTATTTATTAACATTTGCTCAAAAATAACACCGCAGATCGTCGCAAATACCTCTCAATTAACTAGACATGATATAAAACACATTTCGAAAAAATTGCACTTGTTCAATTTTGCATGATTGCTCCTCACTTGATCGCGACACCGTTGTCTTTTGGCCTTGAACGAAAACTCGTAACTCTGCCCCCATATACGAACATAAACATTTCCAATGTTAAAAATTACCATATTATATATCTCGTGCGTAATGATATTATGACTCGTGTGACTGTTAAAACAAACTGGCGCTCGTTTTAACATACTGTCACTGCTCGTCCGTAATTACCTAATTACGCTTCTACAATCTACTGTTTCAACAGCTGTAATTTTCGAGAAATTAATAATTAACGATGACAAACGAACTAAATTATGCGGTCTTAGCGAAATCACTATTATTACCCATTGCAATTTAATTTAATCATTTATTCGTTGGTTAGTTGTACGAACCCTCGGGGCGCGAGTTAGGCCAGCCGCACATTTGCTACTATTGGATCCGATTGTCTGAAACGATTGTCGGATCCGGGCGTCTGACGCTCAAATATCTATAAGTTTGTATTACCATATCGCACACTTACGGTCCGATATCGGATCAGACGTCCGATTCGGATGCTAGCGCAGAGCTTCCTACTATCGGTCCGATAAAAAGTCTGATCCGACTACCGGAAGGCGCACCGTGCATTGCTTTTGCATAGTATACCGCAAACATATGTTTGTTAACTTCCCATTGGAAGTTATTGTAATGGGTCCGAAAATCGAAATCAAAATGTATAACAAATTTTTATGTTTCAAGGTCACTACCTACACTATTTTTACACTATTTTTTGAATCTGTGTGTGTATTTGTGTGTGTACGTATGTACGTACGTACGTACGTATGTGTCCATTTCTTTCTAAGACGAAATCTCGAGAATGAAAAATGATATCGACTACGTTAGGGTGCCAATCGACGCGTATTAACGTAAATATGATCTGAAAGAAATTTTTTCAAAATCGGTTCAGCCGTTCTTTTTTCTTAACCAAATAACCTCCAAAAAAGTAGATTTTACACAATATCTCGCGAATAAAAAATTATATCGTATTCGTAAGGGTGTCAATCGAGGCGTGTTAACGTCATTTTGATCCGACATAAATTTTATAAAAATCGGTTCAGCCGTTTTTTTTTATTTTTTAATTATTGTTAAAAATAAATCCCCCTATATTATTAAACGAGTAAATCTTGTATATATGTTTCTATGTATATATGTTTCTATGTATCTATATAAATATTTTCTCGAAAACGGCTCTAACGATTTTGATCAAATTTACCGAAAAGGGGTTTTGGGGGGCAAAAAATCGATCTAGCTAGGTCTCATCCCTGGAAAAATTCGTTTTCTTATCGATTTTATCATTTTAAAAAACAGTTTTTTTAACGTCATAAAACAGTGTCGTTTTGTGAGTAGGCTTTGGAAAAAACAAACTATTTTCATTATTTATGTCAAAATTACTTTGACAGTCAATCTTTAACTTATTAAAATAATCAGTAATTATCTGAAAAGTAAAAAAATAACAACAATAAAATCTAAACATAATTATGTAAGTAGTTTTAGCTAATATTTAAATAAATAGGTATGTTATTTTTATATTAGCTATATAAAATATGTATATGTACGTTAAATATAGTATGACGTATAATCTTACCTAGACTTTTTTTTCTCAAAAACGACTAACGATTTTGATGAAATTTACAGAATGAGGATTTTTTGGGGCGAGAAATCGATCTAGGTAGGAATTTTGGTCCCAGAGAGGAGCAATTAAAAAAAAGGGTTTTTTGCTTATAACTCGGTCAATTGTCAGATCGATTCGAAGCCTATTTCTACATAGATTTTATATAATATATCACAAGAGTTAAAACTGTAAATGAACACTAATATAAGAAGTGTCTTGCACAATATGTAAACAAGCCGTGAGGTGGGTCGTTTATTAGGACTAAAGTGCGACCCTTGAGGTCCACACGACGAACTTCCCAGTTTGATAAATATTTAATAATAATAATTAAATTAGATATTACACAGAAAAGTAATCATTTTAATCATTAAAACATCAATAATTAAAAAAAAAAAAAAAACGGCTGAACCGATTTTTATAAAATTTATGTCGGATCAAAATGACGTTAACACGCCTCGATTGACACCCTTACGAAGTCGATATAATTTTTTATTCGCGAGATATTGTGTAAAATCTACTTTTTTGGAGGTTATTTGGTTAAGAAAAAAGAACGGCTGAACCGATTTTAAAAAAATTCCTTTCAGATCATATTTACGTTAATACGCGTCGATTGGCACCCCAACGTAGTCGATATCATTTTTCGTTCTCGAGATTTCGTCTTAGAAAGAAATTGACACATACATACGTACGTACGTACGTACGTACATACGTACACACACACACACACACACACACACAGACATCTTTCTAAAAGTAGTGTAAAAATAGTGTAGTGACCTTGAAACATAAAAATTTTTTTTCCTTTTTGATTTCGATTTTCGGACCCATTACAATAACTTCCAATGGGAAGTTAATAATGACAAACCGGCGGCCCGAAGGGCCGCACTTCTGACGCCGCGAGTCTGTAAAAACACATCGATTTTTGAAAACTATTGTTAAGATACATACAAAAAAGTTTTGCCTAAAAATTTGCACGGCGGCCCGAAGGGCCGCACTTCTAGCGCCGCAGGCATGCAGTATCTATATCAAAACACATCGATTTTTAAAAACTATGGTGAAGATGCATGCAAAAAAGTTTTGCGCAGGTTTATAGTCTGACGTTTGTTATTAAAAGATATAATATGAATTCTATTTCTTCGAAAATCGATTTTTGTGAGTTTTTCAGTAGGTACCTCCTATGCAAAAAAAATATTTGAAATTTACTGGAAGTTGCTATAGATGACATCACAGAGAAAAAGTACCTACTTCGATAAAGTTGATATTTGGAATCTATGTTTAAAAATGGATTATTGAAACGGCAACGGCCAAGCAAAATTTCAGCTGATTCGAACATTTTTACAAGATATTCAATCTATGAAAATCGGTTTTTGCGAGTTCTTCAGTCAACAAAACAATAACGGCGGTAGATTTGAAAATGGCGACCTAAGTAATATTTACAGGAAAAAATGCTTGATTCAAGTTGATGCTTAGTTTTTACGCTTAAAAATACACATAGGTATTTAAAATATTTAACAGAAACAATTATTTTAAATTATGTTTCAGAAATAAATTCGTTTCGGAATAATATTCTGAGAAAATAATATCTCACAGCATACAAGTACTATTTTTATTGAACTCATCCGAGCAAAGCTCGGCACCCAGATATTAATAATTATGTTTTAATGATTAAAATGATTACTTTTCTGTGTAATATCTAATTTAATTATTATTATTAAATATTTATCAAACTGGGAAGTTCGTCGTGTGGACCTCAAGGGTCGCACTTTAGTCCTAATAAACGACCCACCTCACGGCTTGTTTTTGTCAGTTTCATCAGTTTTGAAGTGTAAGTGTATACGGTGTCTGAACAAATGTCAAATGAAATCGGAAATATTTTGTCGGCAGTATGCGCTTGTGGTCCGATTTTAAATCGTTTTAGATAATCGGATCCGATAGTACCAAATGTGCGGCCGGCCTTAGACTCACACTTGACCGTTTTTTTAAATTTTATTTTGAAAATAAACATACAAAACAGTTTTACCAAAACTAATATAAATTTGATTTTAAAACTGCTGTGAATATCTTTTATATCAAAATGAGCAATATTAAACAACAGAGTGGAGTAGATGGTGATGAAGGATGGGGGACATGGTATATTATAATATAGGTACGAGTATATAGCGGTTAAATTAAATGAACGAAGAACACGCAGCAGTAATGAGATCACATGAGACTTGTTAACGGCTACAAACCCATTGCATCCCCTGCAACCTAGGGAACCTGTACACTAGGTCTTGCCAACATTCGTAATCAACAACGGTAAAATAATGTTTTAAATTAAATACATTTCGTTTTTGCCTGAAGACGCAGACTGCGAAACGTTGCAACTTTAGGTATAAAATTTAGCATTTGATTTATCTATAAGTCCAAGTTATTATTCCTAATTGCATGTATTCATTATCATGGACGATACCAATTTTAATTTAATCCGTAATCAACTTTTAAATCCTCCAGATGTAGGCATCAAAATTATTAATGAAAAAACAGGCCTTTTAAGACTGGATTTAAATTTAAAAAAATTGATAAATACTATTTAAAATGATCGACGTTTCGGCACGCGGTTTCTTCAAGATCTTAAAAAATTAGCAATTCGTAATATTCTTTTGTATTGTATATAGGTATAGAAACAATTCTGTTATAATGGTTTATTCTGCCTAGGGTACATTTTTTATACCTATGCTATCATCTTTTTAATAGTATAGATTGTATATCTATAAGTAGTGTCGTCATGAGGTGTATTACGCACGAGGTGACTGTTAAAACGAGCGCAGCGAGTTTCAACAGTCACACGAGTGATAATATCATTACGCACGAGATATAATATATGGTATTTTTTGTCAGTCTGCTAAAAATAGCTTCTTTTCACTTCATTTTCAGCATTTTCAAATTTTTTGCCAGTTCAGATCACACATCGTATAGACTATACACAGTCTGTCTAGCCTGTATACGCATTGTATAGCCATATAATAGTGTAGATATTATGCTAACCTGTGTCATTCAAGTCGTTCAGTACCCGTGTGGTCTAGATACGCTATGTACTACAAGGTTCGAGGGTTTTTTTCTTTATTACTAAAAATAATAAATTGAAAAACATTAAATTAATATTGAATTTTACTTTCCCACACTAGTGTGGGAAAGACGTTTCCACACACCTGCCAGTTATAAGTGACCCATTACAGGCCGGTAAAGCATGTAAAGCAGCTATTTTATATGGGGTATGGCAAAAAAATTATAATTAAAGTTAAAGGTGCTGACTTTGAATGAAAACCAGCTTTAAGCTGATTTCCACACCATTTGATAAAATTTTTATTTTATCAATAAAGGCATTATTATTATTATTAAAGGTGCTGACTTTAGTGAATGTGTAATCTCAGAGCGTTCTGTTATTAAGTTATTATGCAAGAATTTGCAGATAATTAGCAAATATTATTCAAGTTTCTTAATAAACATTCAAATAATTTCAAAAACATTTAAGACTTGATTTCAAAGTTCAAGAGTCTCAGATCAAAATTCCTTTAAGAGTTGCTACCTCTTTAAGGAATTTTGAATTGAGACTCTTGAACTACACTCGCGATTGGCAAGAATAACGTGTTGCGTTTGGCCGCAGTTGGACCGTGGCCGCCTCGGTTTGCATAACCCTTTGGGCCTTTATACTAAAAATGCCAAATCTTGCTATCTCTTGGAGGAATTTATGAACTGAGATTTTTGAAGTCTTTAGTCTAATGTTGATATAAAACCAAAGTCCTCGCAGCTGCGTCTGTCTGTCTGTGCCCGATTTTATTCGTAACTACTTGAAAGGATTATGTTACGGTTTTCACGATTAGATAGATTGATTCACGAGGAAGGTTTAGATGTATAATTGAAACTGGCCGGCCCGATTCGCGTGGGTGAAAATCGAAGGTAATCTCAGAAGATCGATTTAAAAATTTTTTTTCACTGTTCGATAGGTGATATTTAGCTTTAGGGCATAGGCTATACCTAATAACTGACCGACCCGGCTTCGTCCGGGTGAAAATCGGGCTAATCTGAGAAATTACTGAGCAGATTGCCGATTTTAATGTTTTAAAATAGATAAAATAGAAATTTACAAACATACATTTATTGATAGAGTTTCCTATAGATACTGTACAATACTTACTATAAACGGATCGGTGTTTTAAGCTGTTAGCCGTTCCGACGCCTGACGTCGTGTCGTGCGTCGAGGGGTTACCGTTGTGTAAAAGGCATTCGTTTAATAGAGGCATGTTAGTGGATATTCAGCTCTGTCTACATAACCGCGGTTGATGTAATATCACAAACCCTCCTGTCTCGTAGGTGCAGTGCGTAAACCCTATGCGCAACTACATGGTTTGTTTTAATTAATAAACCCAAGTAGATGCTCGCTTGTTATTAATAACGACTGTTCTGAACGAGTTCTGAATGTTTAAATTGATAACAATAAATTCAAAATATAATGTTGAAAATAGCTGAGATTAATATTAAATAGTTGTCTGAGGATAGAGGAACAGATGGTTTAATAATTGATTATTATATCAGCGCAACGTTTCGTAATATATTTATAAACATAAAACAAACACAATTAATTACCATACAACAGTAGTAATTAGAATAACAAGTTATTCTAATTACTACTGTTGTATTGTAATTAATTGTGTGTGTTTATAGATCGCAAAGACGCTAATGACCTGAGATGTCGACGCGTCAATAGTCTACAATAAATAAATAAATTTATAGATCGCCTGATGAAGTAAGAATATATTACGAAACGTTGCGCTGATATAACAATCAATTATTAAACCACCTGTTCCTCTATCCTCGGATAACTATACCTACCTATTGGTATCATAAGGATCGGAAAAAATATAAAAATAGCTGAGATCGTTGGAACGCTGTTACTATCATGGATCGTTTTATGAGCTAAACGAGTCATTGCTCAGGTTAGCAATTTTTGGGGACGGTAACACTTCGATAAAAACAAAAAATAGTTAAATAATTTTAAACGTAACGTTATAAGCAGCTGATTAAAAAATTGAAGACTGGAGATGCTTACTCTATTACCAGGTTTCTAGTACAACTTTCAATAAGTACATACGTTTAACACTGAATTATACCATAAAAATTACTTAAAAGTACTTTTATCTTTAATCTACTTTCAAAGTTGAACTAGACATAGAGCTCTACAATCACTTTCAAATTTTTTTTATAACGATAAGTCGAAAAAAATGGGTACTAACAGTTTTTCCTCGAAACACGTTTCGCTAACCTTGTTAGCATCATCACGACATCATTAAAACTTTTTTAATCATCTTCATACTAAAGGGTTCCATCCCTCGTCAAGAGATTAATTGATTTACGTGTAACACATTAAAAAAGAAAATTACATGATTTGTTTTGTATTCGTTTTTTTTCGCTGTGTTTAGTGTCATGCTAACAACGTGAGAATAATTATCCAGTATTATCACGTGAATGACATTCAGTTGAAACATTGCTTTCTAAAACTATAATAATAACAAAAATAACACGGTGACGTTCCAACTTTTCAACAACCCTAAGATAGTAAGAGTGCATGCAATTTTGTTTTCAGAACTCTTTAATAAAAATATTAGTAAAAAAAAACTTTTTAGAGACAAGCTTTTATTTATATGCACTAAAAAGGAAAAAATAATTTTTAAAAATTTAGGTTCATAATTATAAAAGCGTGGGTCGTGACTAATTAACTATCATAGAGTTCACGACCCACGCTTTTATAATTACGAACCTAAATTATTAAAAATTATTCTTTCCTTTTTAGTGCATTTAAATAAAAGCTTGTCTCTAAAAAGTTTTTTTTTACTAATATTAATTATTTTGTTCATTTTAGTCTTTCAAAATTTTATTCTCCTTTAACAGCCGTATAGGGGTCGAATTTTGAGAAATCCTTTCTTAGTGGATGCTTACGTCAGAAAAGGAATCAACTGTCCAAATTTCAAGTTTCTAGCTTCAGCGATTTGGCCTGAGCGTTGATTAGTCAAACAAACTCTACATCCCCGTTTGAACCCCTTAGGGGTTGAATTTATTTCTAAAAATGATTTATTCATGTATTGTCATCGGGAATACATATGTGTACAAAATTTCAAATCGATCGGATACGTGTAAGTCGTTCAAAATTGACTTTCAAGTTTTGACCTAAACAAACACACAAACTAACTAACTAACATACATTGCAAGTTAAATAAAAGCTTGTAAAATTAAAGAAAGTCACTAAAAAATTTTAATATTGATTCAACCAATGTTATGCTCGAAGAAACTGTGATTAATTCCCTTATATTGATCCCATATATGAAAGGATCTACTTATAGTAAACAAATAATGCACTTACATCTACGTAATTTATTTTAGACTCGTTTTCGAAAAGTTTGACAAAAAATTCATGATTGTTATAAGATTTCAATATACATAAGCACTTTAAGTATATAGGTACCTACTGTTGATTTTTCTACATCATCGCTTTATCTATTTTTGAATCGGTCCTTCGGTGCTCGAGTCCTTTTGTTGTTGTCGAGGAATTAGGACTATTATAGTATTTATAAGTATGTAAGTAAGGTCCTTCAGGCATTGTCTGTCGTTCTATAACCGTGCATTGCTCATTGACAGCCAACAGCATCAACAACAATATTAACAGAAGGGATTTTAAGGACATTGCTGCTTGCCTATTATCTCCTTTATCTGTGATCAATAAGGGAGAAGTAAGTACCTACATATTACGTCAATGGCCGATTATTGTGTCGTCGTCCCGATGTTGTCTTCTGTTGTTACGTCAAATTACTAATACCTGCCTAAATAAGCGTCCTCACTATAAATGGGCTACCACGCCTCAATTGATAATTATTATTATCTATTATTAAAGTAAAACTTCTTAGGCGGCACTGTCTCGACGATTTGAGGAGTAAAATGCTGGGATGAAACGGAAGTGTGGTGACGCGAATTACCACAGCAACCCTATAAATAAATCAATTGTAGCCATATAGCTCATTCTGATCCATGAATTCATTTTAACGGAAGTGTGGTGACGCGAATTACCATAACAACCCTAAATAATTCATGCATAAGAAGTTTTACTTCGGTCGTGTGTGCCGCGACACATGCCTTTATTATTATTTTTTATCTAAGGTACCAAATAAATTGTATTTAAACTGTAAAAATAAATATCTAATTTTATCAATTATATTTTTGTACATATTATATAACGAGATTTTCCTTTTCTCTTTCATTTACTGGATTAATATTTTATCTTTCGGACTCTTTTGAAATAGCCTTCGACATGACCGGCTACTTTGTCGGTGAAACTATTGCAATAGTTTGATAAAAAATTAAAGCTAAAAGATATTATAGATATATTATAAAATAAGTATTATGGTACTATATGACATGACTTTTTTTAAATGATTATAAAATTTACTTTTAAAACAAAATTCCGTGTGAATAGCATCTTTATGCAAGTGAAGTGCCTCACTGTGAACGCACTTTACATAAGCGTGTACAACATGTGCGGTAACATGATATTTTATGTAATTTTTGTTATTCTCTCGAAAATATAAAATTGATTCAGTTGTACAGTTGCGATTTTACACAAAAAAAGCACAATACCTGGAAATGGGATGTTATTTAAGTAAAATAATGAAAAGTAGATTGCGTTTATATATTGTACAAGGTGTTCGAGAAAACGATCTATATTTTAATTAGATTTGTATTCGAGAAAAATACAAGTTTTTGGCCGTGTATAAACTTCTTATGTGCGAGTGTGGGCCGTTT
Source organism: Mongoloraphidia duomilia (assembly GCA_039654895.1). Classification (NCBI taxonomy): domain Eukaryota; kingdom Metazoa; phylum Arthropoda; class Insecta; order Raphidioptera; family Raphidiidae; genus Mongoloraphidia; species Mongoloraphidia duomilia. The sequence continues at coordinate 20,871,333 of CM077525.1, read as the reverse complement.
AAAGTTTACCAGAGTTAAATATTTAACGCTAACAGTTTAACTATGGCAACGAAAAACAAATCATATATACTTTTCTGTAAATGTCAATATTTATAACATTTAGGTATAGATGTAGATTTTGCGTAAATAATCACTTCTGGTTGATGCACAAGGAACTAATGTATTTCTTGTATTTGCAATCTTTTAGTATTTCTTCTTTTCTAAATAAATTATTATTATTAGCAGTTAAGAATCCGCAAAGTTATATACAAAATTCACAAATCGCAATAGAATTGTAGAAAAATATACGTTATAATATAACAAATCATCAATTAAAAAAAAATAGAGCAGTATAGGTATAAAAAATAGAGTGTAAGATGTTAAGGACTATATAGAGAATGCAATCTCGATCTCGCGAGATCTCGAGCCAATTTTCGAGATTTAATCTCGTGGGCAGGCAATCTCGTTTTTGAAATCTCGTTCGAGATCTCGAACATATCGGGTCGAGATCTCGAACGATCGATTTCAAGAACGAACGCGCTTGAAAAAAAACTTATACGTAATAGTTTTTAACAGTCGCGCTAATTGGTTCTGTTTGTTTCTCTGCATATATTGTTTTAATTATTGTTTTCTTGAGTAAAATGGACAGTTATTTAACTTATAGCAAGCATTAGATGGCTAACAAATTTCAAAGTTAAGTGAATACTAAATATATCTAAGAAGAATTCAAACCAAATGTTCGTGAACGTTACTAATAGTAACTTACCATATGCTTCATAACTCCTAAGAAGTTATTTCCAAAATAATTAATTGACATATAGTGTGCTGTGTGAGTTGGGGTATTGCTGTTATATTTTGAAAATAAAACAAACTTGTAATTGAATCTTGGAATAAAAAAATCAACGTTTATTTAAGGAAAGTAATGAATAATAATCATCTGCACAGTGCACTACGCAATAAATCACACACCTACACAGTGACACAGTCACACTGTCCCAAGTAAGTAGTTTTCATTAAGTTTAAGTATTTTAGATACAAAATAATACGTTCTTTTTAAAAGTAGGCGAAATCTCGATATTGTCGAGATTTATCGAGATCTCGCCCGACAATCTCGCGAGATCTCGAATTGCCAATCTCGAACCCAGACTAATCTCGTGAGATCTCGAATTGCCAATCTCGGCTCGAGATTGCATTCCCTAGTTAAGGACTATGTAGTGTACATTTTTTTTGCGCAAGAACATTTTACAATTTTTTTGGAAAGTTCGTCCATGAAGTTGCGAACGTGTGGTGGTATTTCGTTCCACCATTTACAACCGAATGAACTTGCTCCAAGACTGGTTCTATGGTTTCGTGAGTTTATCATTTCTAGTATTATAAATTATGATAATATATTGATAAAAATTCTATTCTACTACTTAAAAAGCTTGGTTCATTAAAAGTGATTAAGCTGTAAAGTTAGTGAGTGCAGAATTCTGGTGTAATTTATATTATATAGGTACCTACTTAATAAATTCTGTTCATATAAAATGGGATGTATGTGAGATCTTCTGTTTATAGTCTTGACTGATAATCCAATTCACGTCTATAGAAAGTTACTGAATTAACTATTTTCAAATCGTTTATCAACTGGCCAACTCCCTTAATTATCATTTATCAACTGGTCAACTCTCTTAATTATCATTTATCAACTGGTCAACTCCCTTAATTATCATTTATCAACTGGTCAACTCCCTTAATTATCATTTATCAACTGGTCAACTCCCTTAATTATCATTTATCAACTGGCCAACTCCCTTAATTATCATTTATCAACTGGTCAACTCCCTTAATTATCATTTATCAACTGGCCAACTCCCTTAATTATCATTTATCAACTGGTCAACTCCCTTAAACTCACCATAATACCAGTCGTTAGGTGTGGGTTAGCCACCTGTTTCAAGTTGTTCTTAATTTTTCATTATTTTTTTTCATATACGAAGTCTTTCATACACAGGATTAAGTATCGGGTTACATCTTCATATTATTATTATAGAGCGGACAATACACTTGCATTCTCTCTTCAACAGTGTAATATGCGTTTGTGTCTGCAAGGTCTCAGCTGGGGGGCAGAGCCCGCATATTGTCGCGGACAGCTTGCACATCTTCCGAAATAGCACACAAACTCTAGACGTACCTATACCAAAACTTAAATTGTTACACATAACGAAATCCAAAACCTTCAAAGTTGTGAAGTCAGAAATTCTTGCTTTACGCATCATTTTTACTAACCTTGTTAGGAACAATAGAAACTAAAAACAAACATCATGATATAAATATTTATTACTAGCCGTTACCCGCGTCATCGCACGCGTTAACAGAAATTGTATTTTATTTATTATAGGTATCTAATATTATGCCTAATAATAGTTGGTAGATCACGGGAAAGTGGACATAAATAAATAAACACTACTAATTCATATGAGCAACGTTTCGTACTTTCGTATTTATTTATTTATGTTCACTTTCCTGTGACGCTCCAACAATTAGCTATTTATAAAAATACGGACACGATTATTGACTTAATTATTGTCTAATGTCATTATTACTTCCCACCTCCTACTATGGTAGGGAAGTAATGGATTTAGTCCGAAAAAAATATTTCGAGATTTTAACAGATTTCACGTTTTGAAACCCTAGCAATCGTTTAAGATCATTTTCTGACTGATGTCTGTATGTGTGTGTGTGTGTATGTATGTGTGTGTGTATGTGGTCAATTTTTCGCCTTCGATATCGTAAAAACGGAACAACATACGGCCATGCCGATTGTTCTATTGTGTTTATCAACCTTTAACTTAAATCTGATTAGATTTTGAGTCAAATCGGTTCAGTGGATCCTGAGATATTAAAAAAAACGTTCTCAATGTCACGTATTAACATAGGTAAAAAAAATATGCATGAATTCTAGATGTTATAATATGAAAAAAATGTAAATATTTGTTTTCTTTAAAATGTACAGTTTTCGAGAAAAAAAAATATTTTATCATCATCAGTCGAATTTTTTTGAGTTGGAATGGTCCCGTCGTCCAATTGGCTGGAATTTTTGAAGTGAAAACTTTTTTAGGCGCGTTGAGCGATTTTTGGTAGGGGAAAAACTTATGTGTTCGCGTCACCGACATGCTATGGTCTAGAATGTCTCTGTCACAACTGTGCCCGCGCGCATATACAATAAAAACGGCACGTCACTCAGTTGTACCGATGGCAACGATAGCAGCGTATGTGCGTCGTATATGCATAACGTTCCCGGTTCGAAACCCACCGGCACCGTGAAATTTTTGTGATTTTTTTTGTTCTAAATTCTACATGATATTTATTTATATATTCTCTCTTTGACATTAATTATAATTTTTGAAGTGAAAACTTCTTTAGGCGCATTGAATAAACCATATAAAAATGTATATAATTGTTGCTCAATGTGCCGATAGATGTGAAAACGCAGACTAATGTTAATAATTTTTCACTTCTGTCGGAAGTCCCCTTCGTTAGAAACGGCACAGTACAGTTTCCTTTATGGTGAACGGCACTGACTGAATTTACAAGACGAGAAAATAAATTGAATTCGTACATTGTTTTTGGTTGGTTGTTAAATACGACAGGTCTGGTATTCCCCGGTGTTCAAATGTATGTACCGAATTTGTTATTAAATTTTCATGTACATATATAGATACTACTAACCATAGGCGTCACTACGAGGTTACTTAAGTGTTGAAGCAACCCCTAAAAATTTATGAATTCAGTGCGTAGTATATACTGAAGAGTGATCTCAATTCAAAATTGTCACCTCTGTTTAGCTATAGCTTTAATGCAGTGGTAGTCAACGATCTTTTTCTTGCATTTCCGTGCGGGCGGAGTCGAGGGTAAAAGCCTGCAGCTGCGCCTGGAGTGCCTTAAAAATAGTGGATTGTATATCTAGGGCGTAATGCAGTATATTATCGACAAACTGTGACAGTATGTTTAAACGAACGTCGGTGAGTTTAAACAGTCATTGCACGAGCATATATTAAACCATCGGTTGAATACCACTGCAGTTTAGTGGATGCGTAGAGCAGAGGCGGTGTTGAATAGGGCGTCGCGACGCGCCGTTTGCACGGAATGCTTTATAATGGTGTAATTCGACTCGAGTACAGCAGCGTCCCAGCGGCGTCTTGCTTATAACTTTAAACTTTTCTTTTTCAATATTGTTAGTCTGTATTATTATGTTTGTTTAAAGCGACCCTCATATACTATCAGTATTACTGTCAGTATTCTACAATACTTTCAGCAAGTATTCTATCCAATATTGTGGGCGGAGCTACTTTATTGAAGACTAGCGGTACCGGTCCGGCTTCGCCCGGGTACTAAGAAAGCCCGGGTGCAATACACTACTCACTCACTTCACTCGTTCGCTTGAATATTATAAATACACTACTCACTCGCTTCGCTCGTTCGCTATACAGTGTGTCCACAGACTCATCCTCAACATGGGGATCTCCGTTGTTATGGGAGATAGAGATTTGGTTAAATGAGACAAAATGTGCAGAATCTCCAGTACTACTACCCTGCGTAGTCAAACTTTCCATATTTTGCTTGGTTCGCGACTGACAGTTGAAAAACGAGATTTACCCATTTTCGTTTTTTGTTTATAACTCGCTTATTAAGTAAGTTAGAAAAAAAATATTTTCACTTTCTTAAGGCCCTTTTTTATGAAGATTTCAAATCTCTTTTCATATTTTTATTTACTTTTATAGTTTTAGAGATACTTGTATTAACTTTGTTTTTTTAAATACGCGTCAAAGATGGCCATGACAACATTCGAAAGAGATTTTTTTTCTCTTTAATTTGATATGAGAGTTGATGGTTTTATTTTCAAAAATAACAGAGTTATACGTAAAACACTGATTTTTAATAGTAGGCTATGCTAAATTAATTGATAAAACAACAGAAGGCTTAGCAAACAGTTGAAATTCGCGTTGGTTTAGTAAACGGCTGTTTTGTTTTAGCTATCAAAGTGTAGTTTGTTGCTAATTTGTCAGTTTACTAAGTGATTTATTAAATTTACTTTTGTTATCATAGACTAGAGCTGAAGCCTTTGAAAATGGTAAAAAGTGAAAAAAAATTATAGTAGGATGAAACCCATTGGAAAAGGAAGAGAATTGAATAAAAATGAAAGGAAAAATAATTTACGGGCGATTTGAGGCCGGGAAGTGGTAGGGGGTGGGTTTTTAAGGGTAAAAAACGGTTTATCTCGATTTCCGGCAAAACTACAAGTCCAATGGAAAAAAGTTAAATCGCAAAGTTGTAGGTAATAAAAAGATCTAAAACTTTTTTATCACACTTTTTTCACATAACCTCAAAATTTATGTAAAAAATTCAAATAACCAAGTTTTTGGTTTTTTATTTTTATCTTTTACAAAAAACATTTTTTTTTTCACGAAATTTGGTGAAAACTTACCTTTTTATGTCCCAAACACACTGTAATTTTTTTGATTTAAAATATTTATTTTTTCACCTTATTTTGACTTAATATCGAAAAAGCACCCTAATTTTCAATCGAAAATTCTCACGTCAAAATATCTGCTTTTTTAAAAATGTCGGTGGACTTTTTGTTCGTTGAAATATCTACTTTATGATGGTGTAAAAAAAAATACATTACTACGGTAAATGTTCTCAGAAAATGCAAAGAAACGAGGAAAAAACTCGTATCCGAAATTTTTTTTTAATCATTATGTACAATTTTGAGGTATTTATTAAAATTTACACTTTAATTACTCGTTTATTTGCATTTTCTGAGAACATTTACCGTAGTAATGTATATTTTTTTTTACACCATCATAAAGTAAATATTTCAGCGAACAAAAAGCCCACCGACTTTTTTAAAAAAGCAGATATTTTGACGTGAGAATTTTCGATTGAAAATTAGGGTGCTTTTTCGATATTAAATCAAAATAAGGTGAAAAAATAAATATTTTAAATCAAAAAAATTACAGTGTGTTTGGGACATAAAAAGGTAAGTTTTCACCAAATTTCGTGAAAAAAAAATGTTTTTTGTAAAAAATAAAAATAAAAAACCAAAAACTTGGTTATTTGAATTTTTTACATAAATTTTGAGGTTATGTGAAAAAAGTGTGATACAAAAGTTGTAGATCTTTTTATTACCTACAACTTTGCGATTAAACTTTTTTCCATAGGACTTGTAGTTTTGCCGGAAATCGAGTTAAACCGTTTTTACCCTTAAAAACCCACCCCCTACCACTTCCCGACCTCAGATCGCCCGTAAATTATTTTTCCTTTCATTTTTGTTCTATTCTCTTCCTTTTCCAATGGATTTCATCCTACTATAATTTTTTTTGGTTTCAAAAATTATCGACCCTGGTCTATCATGGAACCATTTTGTAACAATGAAAAATTTGATATGTTATCTTGTTACATTCTATGTCACAAAAATTCGACCAGACCTGCAGAAATGTACTTCGATCAATATCCAGAACGAAGACAACCTCATTCGTCTATTTACAGAAACTTACGAGTAAATTTAATAAACTATGGATCATTTAAAAAGCCGTTTACTAAGTTAACGCGAATAAGTGAAGAAGACAAAACTACTGTTTTACGATCAATTGTTGAAAATCGCTTATTTTTCATTGTTACAAAATGGATCCATGGTAACAAAAGTAAATTTAATAAACCACTTAGTAAACTGACAAATTAGCAACAAACTACACTTTGACAGCTAAAACAAAACAGCCGTTTACTAAGCCAACGCGAATTTCAACTGTTTGCTAAGCCTTCTGTTGTTTTATCAATCAATTTAGCATAGCCTACTATTAAAAATCAGTGTTTTACGTATAACTCTGTTTTTTTGAAAATAAATCCATCAACTCTCATATCAAATTAAAGAGAAAAAAAATCTCTTTCGAATGGTGTCATGGCCATCTTTGACGTGTATTTAAAAAAACAAAGTTAATACAAGTATCTCTAAAACTATAAAAGTAAATAAAAATATGAAAAGAGATTTGAAATCTTCATAAAAAAGAGCCTTAAGAAAGTGAAAATATTTTTTTTCTAACTTACTTAATAAGCGAATTATAAACAAAAAACGAAAATGGGTAAATCTCGTTTTTCAACTGTCGGTCGCGAACCAAGCAAAATATGGAAAGTTTGACTACGCAGGGTAGTAGTACTGGAGATTCTGCACATTTTGTCTCATTTAACCAAATCTCTATCTCCCATAACAACGGAGATCCCCATGTTGAGGATGAGTCTGTTGACACACTGTATATAAACCTTCCGGGAACAATTCCGTCATACATGATTTTGGCGTAACTTTAACCGTTTATGCAGCGCACGCAACGGAAGCTCTCAAAAGGAATAATTTTTCCCGTTTTTGCAACATTTTTCATTGATGCTCCGCTCCTATTGGTCGTAGCGTGATATTATATAGCCCATAGCCTTCCTCGATAAATGGACTATCGAACACATAATTAATAATTTTTCAATTCGAACCAGTAGTTCCTGAGATTAGCGCGTTCAACCAAACAAACAAACTCTTCAGCTTTATAATATTAGTATAGATATGTTGATCGTGTGAGGACAATTTTGACAGTAGGTATGTCATCAGTATCAAAATAGTGCCAAAATAATGGCAAATCAAACTTTTTCCATATTATTCATATCGGAAAAATACAACAGTGTTGAGGCTGGATTGCGACAGTAAATATTGAATATTGATAAATATATTAATATTTAATCGTTTGATGTCTGATGAAGAATAATATGACGAAATACTGTTAGTATCGAATACTGACAGTAATACTGATCGTTTGAGGATCACTTTAAAACATTGGAGAAATATAATGTGAAATTTTTTGCTCAATCTAAGAAATATATTAGAAACTGAAGCGACTTAAAACGCCCGAGGATTTTTATCAAAATTACAAAAAATAAATAAAATTCTAAATTTTAACTTATAGTACCTATACATATTGTAAATCATTATACTAATAGCACGGGAAATGAAGGTTTTATGTCGCAAATAATTCCCATAGAGCTGGATTTTTCACAGGTGGTAGAACACCTTTAGACATGTATTTTTACAAAAGTCCCCTGTGCTTCTCCCGCCACCCCCCTCTTGAATATAATTTTGCAAGCCTTTCGGAAGCCAGTTTCGAAATATCTCAGAAACGGTCGACTTAAGCGATTCTTTCATTATGTAATGTTTTAAATAGGATTACATTTCCTACAATTTTCATTCCCACAAATTTTCTGTGGTGCAAATAGCCTATGCTATTTCTCATCTGACCCGAATTTAATCGGTTGCGCGGCTAGCTACAGCAGGCGCGAGGTCATGGGTCTGAGAACAAAAATTTTACTATCTTGTTATATAATCGCACTTGTTTTGGGAAGCAGCCTCTAAATTCAAATACAGGAAAAGCCCATAATGGGCAATAAAAACCCAAACACCTACCACTCGACACTAATTAGGACAACACAAAATGTGAATGCACACAATGAAACGTGCATCATAATAATTTAAATTAAATTTGAAATCACCTCTACACTCAGGATCACCTAACTATAGCCGAACACTCGACTGATAATTAATTAGTGGGCCAGATACCGACCGAGAGATCGAAGGGCGCCAGAACTTATAGGGCCACACTGCGTAAGTCTCAGGTCGTCCAAACTGAGACGTAGAGAGTGGTCACAGTTAGGGATAATTCGTAGAAGGTAACCACGTTGGCCGATAGAGATCCGAAAAATATTCTTGAAAATTACGCGCTGTTTGTAGTCTTGGAAACCAGAGTGTTTTAAGTCGTATCAGTTTCTACATTTTTTTTATAAATTAGATTAAAGATTATTATAAAAATAATTAAACTTCTGCAAGTGTAGGTAATTTAATATATCGGAAATTAATTACTATAAAAACGGCTTTACTGAGTATCATATTAGAAATTAATAATACAGATAAAAACAGCATGCCTTTCCCGATGAATATTTTCAGTTTTCATTATGAATTGAAAATGACACTAATTCAGTGCTGAAACGTCTTCTGTTAATGGTTTTAACTATATTTTAATGAAAATAAAATTCTTGGATTGGGGAAAGGTCTGCTGTTTCCATCTATTTTAAAATTACCTAGCGATTCTTATTTTATCTTAAAAGAATTATAGACCAGGGTCGATAATTTTTGAAACCAAAAAAAATAATAGTAGGATGAAACCCATTGGAAAAGGAAGAGAATATAACAAAAATGAAAGGAAAAATAATTTACGGGCGATCTGAGGTCGGGAAGTGGTAGGGGGTGAGTTTTTAAGGGTAAAAAACGGTTTATCTCGATTTCCGGCAAAACTACAAGTCCTAGGGAAAAAAGTTTAATGGCAAAGTTGAAGGTAATAAAAAGATCTACAACTTTTGTACCACACTTTTTTCACATAACCTCAAAATTTATATGAAAAATTTAAATAATTAAAGAATTTTCGATTGAAAATTAGGGTGCTTTTTCGATATTAAGTCAAAATAAAGTGAAAAAATAAATATTGAAAATCAAAAAAATTACAGTGTGTTTGGGACATAAAAAGGTAAGTTTTCACCAAATTTTTTGAAAAAAAAATTTTTTTGTAAAAGATAAAAATAAAAAACCAAAAATTTGGTTATTTGAATTTTTCACATACATTTTGAGGTTATGTGAAAAAAGTGTGATACAAAAGTTGTAGATCTTTTTATTGCATACAACTTTGCCATTAAACTTTTTTCCATAGGACTTGTAGTTTTGCCGGAAATTGAGATAAACCGTTTTTTACCCTTAAAAACTCACCCCCTACCACTTCCCGACCTCAGATCGCCCGTAAATTATTTTTCCTTTCATTTTTGTTATATTCTCTTCCTTTTTCAATGGGTTTCATCCTACTATTATTTTTTTTCACTTTTTACCATTTTCAAAGGCTTCAGCCCTGGTCTATTAATACCTAGTTTTCGAATACAATTACTGATTTGAAAAAAGTCATTCAAATACAATTACTTTTATAACTGAATAAAAAAAGTATTTCAATTAAGATAAATTTTGCTATAAAAGTATTTAAATTAGTAATTTAATTACTTGTTAATTAATTACCGCCCAGCTATGATTATCAATAATACTACCTGGCAATAAATAGTTAAACTAATAATGATAGTGCATTGCTGCTACATTCTAATGCGAAAGATAATTATTGTGTTGTGTTTATATTGTGTAGTTGATGTTGTATTGTTTATAGAGTTTCAAAGCACACTTGATTGTACAACGTGACACCGTGATATTCATTCAGTGTCGAGTTCCACTAGCGTTTGTTCCAATAAAGATAATATCGTTAAGCCACATCACAAACCGACATACGTATTTCAGTGTGTCTGTTCACACTGTACACCGTACTGTCGGTTCATAGGCGTACATTTTTTGGGGTCACTAGCCTCGTGATTCTATTTTTTATCGACCTGTCAACATAATCCATTCCAAGAATAGAGATTAAATTGTAAATTATTATAACGTAAAATAATTTTGTGAAAAATATAAATATTATACAGAGTAGATAATGTTTGGTGTATGGTTTCACACAGTTCACCATCGGTCGAACTGTATAGCTTTAATTTATTCACTCACAACCTTGCATCATGGCCGAACTGTATATAACACTCACTTACGTTCCATGGATGCTCAACTAAATATTTGCACTTCTGAAGTCACTTTTTGTCGGGTGTTTATACAGTTTAGCCGGTGACGACCAAACTGTATAATAATACCTACGCTGACAAACTTGTGTTCTAGATGCAGAACTACACATCACTTATTGGTGAATGGCGTTGATATAGTTTGTACTTTGACTTATTGTAACGAAACTGTATAACTTTAGTTTTAGCTCTCTAGATGCTATATTAAGCTGCTAAGCTGACTGAAATCCCTATTTGCTGGATAGCATTAATACAAGTTAAGTGTATAGGTACATATCTATTTTTACCTATGTATAATACTTACAAACAATTGCGTTCTATACGTGGAACCATTGATTAAGATCCTATATTTTCTTTAATCAATCATACATCTATATATTATATATATACAAGATATAATTATTTCTAGAATATTATGTTGTAATACCATATGATATTTATAACATTGATGTATCTAGATTCTTATTTAATGTATCCCCATTGGGTGTTTGAAATAATTTTCACCTACATGAATATAGCTCTCGCTATTACGATGATTCACATCTACATCCTAGCTATAATAAATTAATAACACTCGCTGCCTCGCATGTAGTGAAAATCTATTGATTCCTTTGCATATATATGAAGAATGTTAGATTGGTAATCATGTCACGGGTGAGTAATGTAAGCTCATTCCGCCGCGATAGTGGAAAGGTTCAGGTTAGAATCCTGACTGCGACTATATGGTTGTCAAAATGATTTCTTCCGATATTTGCAGGAATCAATTACGTAATTAGCTGCTCTTTCAATAAACATTTTATATATATTATGTATCACTGATTATTTACATTTCATACAGTTCGACTCTCGTCGGCTAAACTGCATGATCTGTATCACTTTGCCCGTTAACAAACTTGTGTTCTGGATGCAGATACAAAATAGTTTCGAAACATCACTGTATAGAGTGTAGACAGACATTATAAAGTAGTGCCGGTAAGTCGGCTTATGTATTTAATTAATTATATTTAAACTACAATTAAGTAAGCTTGGTGTCAAATTTAATAATAATTAAAATAATACGTAATTGCTTATTTATCTACCATTATTATAATTTTTTAAAGTTATTATACATAGATAAATAGTTTAATTCTAGAAGAAGAAAAATGTCTGATATATCTAATTATTTTATGAGAAATTCCAAGATCGTTGCCTGTACGTGAATTTCTTTAATGTATGCTCTTTAGAAGAAAAAAAAATCCTGAAACAACAGAAAGCACGGCACATTAAGTGACTGCGCTACGAAAGGTGTGCAAATATTAAATTCTTTTATCAACAGCCACTTGAGTATTAACATGCAGTCTTTACAAACACCATTGAGTTGGCTTTGTGTGGCCAAAAATCAGCATTGTTTTGCACTGAACTGAAAATAGTCTGGACGTCAGAGGATGCTGACTTTCAGTACGATTTGTGGATTTTATAAAACATTACATTTACCTGTCGCTTCGCTTGCGTGAAACGTTGCATTTTCCCGTAGATTCGTTGAGGCTAGAATTGGTTTTGACGGAAAGCTTAATATTTTAAACCGAGCCGTAAAAAGTACGTTATACTTTTGGTTTAGATACCAACTGACAAAAATTAATATCGGTTACCTCGTCGAAAGATGTCGGTATAAACAGAGAGGAAAACATACAAAAAATTTAAAAAAACTTTCTTTTGTCTAGATGTCATACAAAATGTCTAAACAATCCTTAAGTAAACGACATTACAGATATAGAAGTCCTGTTACAATTTTATATACATATTTTTAGTATTGGCGTGTTTTTGTCAGCAGATTTCCATTTCCTGAATGTTAGTCGATTTTCTCACGTTAATACAAACGTAGCCGAGTAAATGGACGTTACACCTTCTTTATAAATTTTGATTTTTAATTCATAGTTAACTAAGTTTGATAACAGTCGGTTCAGCTGTTTTCTAAAAAAACCTGTATAAAAAGACAAAAATTCTACAAAGCACTTCCTCGTGTCTAGATGTGCAAAAACCCGCAAAAAAACGAAATTACAGATAGAATTTCCGTTACAATTTTATATACTTATAAGATTAATTATTTGTATTGACTCCGTACATTTGCTTGACTTAATTGATGTAACCAAGTTCAGTGGTATATTTACAATACATAGACAGATATAGGGACAAGCATAAATGTGAAGGAGTCAACAATATATTGCCAATGCAGTCTTTAAATAATGGCACTTATATAACAACGAGTCTCAAGAGCCTATATAAAACGAGAGCCCTTCTAATCCGTTCGTTTAGGTACTGGCCAATTATGCAATTCCTCATACATAATATTAAAGGTAACATTATATGAGACGCTAATGATCTAAATTCTAAGCTGTCGAGCATCTATAATTTACAATCTATTCAAAATACTGAATAGCTATGTAGATAGCTTACTGTATTATTATGTAAAAAATTAATTAGTCCTTATAACCGCAAACAAATTCACATACCTACCTATATTAGTGAATAACACAATATATCAGACGACATATCGCCATTGCAGTGTGTTTTTTTAAAGACCACTAACAGCTAAGGTTATTTAGGCCTAGCACCAATTCATATTTTCAATTCGTTATTTTTTTTTAATAATAAATTGAAAATCCAATTGACACTTTTACCAACTCTCGGGTTAGAACCCGGGAACTAGGAACATATCGCCATGATATTTAATAGAAGGCTATAGGTAATATAAGAAAAATGTAATGTTACTGTCGGGACTTGAACCCGAAGCTCCCAATTTCGCGTCGGGCAAGTTTCCAATTACTCTACAGTGCCCACAGCAGACAACTTCAATTTCCCTTATATAATATATGCACAGTGTATACCGCACAAAAGCACATACTACGAGAGTTATTATTTATAATGGCTGGAAGCCTTATTATATAATCAAATCAAAATACAGAATATCTGTAGGTATATACCCGTCAAACTCGGATGGGGTGGCAGCCCTAGTTGCAATTATAGTTCTAACTCATGCACAAAAGGCGCTAATGACCTCAGTTGTCGAGCGGCTATAATTTACAATTCATTCATTCATGCACAAAATGCAAAAATTGGAACTGCGCGACATAAACACTTTGTGGGTCAAACGAGTCAATGACATAAAACAAGCTAGATACCCAAAAAAAAGAATTATCTGCACCATAATGACCATTTTGTAGGGATGCCCAATAATTAGAAAAAAAAACTATACGATGCGGTTTTATGAAACCACGATGCAAGTGAAACTTTTTGCCATAACTCTAAACGCTTTTAACACGAAATCGTTGAAAGCATATAATTTTGTTTACGAGTTTTAAACTCTGCAAAGCTAAAAGTGTACACCCCGCTAAGTTTGACACTATGATATTAAAATAAAAAATAAATAGAGAAAATATAATGAAAATAGAAAAAATATTAAGTAGAATATTATGCAGAATAATTAAAAAAAGAAACTAAAATTAATGTGCCGCCCGGGTTCGAACCAGCGACCTACTGAGTGTAAAGCAGTTGCGATACCCATACGCCACGTAACCCGTTGTGAGTACTGCAATATTTATGATATATACCAAATGTTGTCCGTTTGGGATGACGCAGTATTCTGTAGTAGTGATGGGATATATACGCGATTCTTGGATTGGACGTGACGTGACCTCGAGATGCGTAACCAAACGAGACAAAATAGTTTTTCTTAAAAAATCCAGAGATATATACAGGGTGAGTTCGACCACCCGTATCAGTAGTTTTTTTCGAAAACGGTTAGTCGTAGAGAGTTGTGTCAAAAATTTGTATTATAAAAGCCCTAATAAAGAATCAAATGGTGATAATTTTTTTTCCGGGAAGGTCGACTTCCCTATTATTTTGCTCCAGAATGTCCAGAACTCCGGAATTATAAATGTAACGATAGGTCGAAAGTGGTATTGTTGAAAAGATCTTTAAAAAATTAGCAAGTTTTGTACGGATTTTTTTTTATTACTGCCACCCCTGTTAAGTAATATTTGTTTGAAATTACTAAATTAAAATGTCATAATAACGAACTTTTTAAAAGTCAGCATTTAAAATCTAGTTACCTATCTATCGATAATTAAACACTGAAGAAGTACACTCACAGTATAACCAGAAGAGCTCAGTAGTAATGTATTAAAGAGTAAATGGAAGACAGTTTGAACACTTATGACAATGTCTAAGATTGCTAGATTTTTAATGCCGACTTCGATCGTTATTATGAAATTTTGATTTAATAATTTCAAACGATTGTTACTTAACAGGGGTGGCAGTAATTAAATAATTTTTCCTACAAAACTTGCCTATTTTTTAAAGAGCTTTTCAACAGCACCACTTTCAACCTATCGTGCTTTCTAAAATTCTGGAGTTTTGAACATATAATAATTTATATTTATACTTAAAGAAATTTACAGGGGTGGCAGTAATAAAAAAAATGTTCCAACAAAACTTGCTTATTTTTTAAAGATCTTTTCAACAATACCACTTTCGACCTATCGTTACATTTATAATTCCGGAGTTCTGGACATTCTGGAGCAAACTAATAGGGAATCCGACCTTCCCGGAAAAAAAATTATCACCAATCGATTCTTTATTACGGCTTTTATGATACAAATTTTTGACACACTCTCTACGACTAACTGTTTTCGAAAAAAACGACTGATACGGGTGGTCGAACTCACCCTGTATATACGAAAGTTTGTAAAAACTATTAAATTGTTCAAAAAAGCAAGGAGATTAAACTAATAAGAACATTAGGTATAACATATAAATATACAATATTGTAAAATGATAATTATGTAAATTAGTTCATTTTATATCTACGCGACTTAAACGTAACAATGTTTCGATTGTTGGATACCGCGAAGTACGCATCTGTCCGACTGTAAAACAAGACAGTCGGTCAGACAGACAGGGAACCGGTGTCGACTGCTGAGGACTCTTCAAATAAACAGAATACATAATATAAGAGTCCAGTTAGGCGCTTCCAAATATCGGCGAAGCGCCGTTTGTCAATAATATACCTATACCTATACGTTTAATAATGTAGGTATTTGAAGTACTACGTCTGCATAGGCGCCCGACATAATAAATTGTCGGGAGCACAGTTGCCAAATTTACAAGACTAAAATCTAAATTTCAAGCGAAAAAATTAAATCAATTCCTTAAGGAATTTTATTTAGGTATTTTTATAACAACTTTTTAATCTTAACACTTGTAACTATTGATACTTTCCATGTAATATATTATACAGTATGTAAACAGGTAAGCTGCACATAGGGAAATTAGCATTGGGAAAAAATGAATGGATCAGAGTGAGCCATGACTCATAATGCACGTATTTATATAGAGTTGCTATGGTTATTTTAGTGTTATTATTTTAAGTTCAATTATTTTTATTTTATTTGCCGTTTAAATGTCAAGTAAAATAAAAATAATTGAAACTAAAATAAAAACACTGACAAAACCATTGCAACTCTATATAAATACGTGCATTATGAGTCATGGCTCACTTCGATCCATTCATTTTTTCCCAATGTTAATTTCCCTATGTGCAGCTTACCTGTTTACATACTGTATAATAATAACTAAGTGAGTGCACAGTCGTAAGAGCACTAGAATAAGATTCGGAAGGTACTGGGTTCAAATTCCGGTGGGCGCTAATGAAACTAGGACTTTTTCTTACTGCCTCTCGCCGAGAAACGGCAATTCATTTGCCGGCTATCTTGTTGAGGTTTTCCATGGTTTCCCTCAATAATTCCAGATAAATATCGAGACGATTCCTTATACAAGGTCATAGCCGATTACCTGCCATATTCACAAAGCTGTAGCCTACTTTCAGTCGCGGATCCAGCAGTTAGAGATTTCATCATTTCAGCTATGCTTTCATCTTCAGCAAACACTATACATAGTGTTTGTTGAAGATGAAAGCATAGCTTTCGAAATTTACATCCATCAATAAAACTGTTGTGGTAAGAAGTAACTAAGTATCTTTATTTTTGTTTTTATTCCAACCACAGTGCTCATATATTTTTACTCACCTTTATTGATTACTACAAATTAATTCGGCCTGAAGATGTTGAAGGGAAAGAACGACGCCTGTCTGGTAAGACTCTCTGACACATTGTTATTGATGTAGGTATATAAGAAATATTCTTTAAAAATGTATAAAATAACGGAAAAGTAGTAAATGAAAATAGTAATGGTGCGAGTGGCGTTCGTTATGACGTCATAATGTCGACAAACAGATGTTAAACGTATTATTATTTAATTGGTTGATTAGGTAAGAGTTCATAACCAAAAAATCGCTTAGAAAACTAGTCAGTGACCACCAAACGAAAGTAGATCATCATCACAATGATAAATCTTGTGTTTTTATAAAAATCGTGCCGGCGGAACCTCTTAAATGATTAAAACACTGGCTACATATACTTTAAGACAAATTTCGAGAATGATTTTCAAATAATAAACAATCATTCCTTATGAAACATTTCCAGCAATGACTATTAAATTTATTTACAAATTAATATTTTTTTTTCAATTTTTCGGTAAAAAAATACCTATTACAAAAAATATTTTTTATACAAAAATCAAGCCTAAAAATTAATTTAATGCATGTAGTGCAATCATTCTAATCAATTTTTACGGGCAACAATTTTGAAATGTTTTACCTGTAAATTTTTCATAAAATCGAGAATGTTATACATAGGGATTAAAAGCCGGCCCTGTTGTGAACCCACGGTCACAGTAAGCTAATTTTACAAACAAAGAAGACCAGTTTTTGATAATATGTCTAAGTTTCACTATTATTATGTGTGACAATGCATCATGCTGTATAATATTATTATGAAGCCATACAAAAACAAAAACGCTAGTGTCTTGTCGTTCGTTCGCGGCTTTTGGATTTCCGTTTCGACACTGTGTGATGGGAAACCATGATGACCACTCATCCACAGGTACGACATTAACGAATTTAGTAGATACTATTAATTTTAAATCCAGTTCATTTGTGTAGCAAACTTCACTTCTAATAGTAGGCTAAGAGTATATAAACTGTCGCACGCGTACACTGTAAGAAATGAGAAGGCCGATTACATAGATTATCGATGGTCCATTTGTAACCAGCTATTAATCTGGTAATAGGCACACAAAGAGACAATGGCGTCGCAAACAGGTATAACCATATCGCGTAAATTCCATAAAAAACACATGGGGCATGCGTGGTTACTAATTTTACGTTAATTTGTTTTGTATTCATCCATTTTATGCGTAACTATACATTTTATTTTGTAATTTTTACACACTTTATTAGAATATTACACAAATTATGTAATTTTAATTTATTTTATGTAAAATTCACAAATTTGTTTAACTTTACAGTAAAAGTCCAATTTTTTATGAAGTTTTCTGTGTAAAAATAAATAATAATGTAAAATCACTTAGAAAATCGAGCGAATTCTACTTTAACTTTCAAAGTATTTTTACATCAATTTTTTACAGTGTATACCTAGATATAAATTACTATTGAATTGGTTAGCGCGTCTACTACTTTCCCTCACACCGGCCTGTAAACAGTTACTTTACATGCATACATACATGCATGCAGCGTCGTAGCTAGAATTATCGGAGCCCCTGGCAAGATTCCGATTTCGCACTCTTTGTTTAAAAATAATCATATTCGCATCGCTGATTTCGCTGATTGCGGCCTCTCGGGGTTAGCGCCCTTGGCGCGGGTCTCGGTTGCCAGGTCCGTATAGCTACAACGCTGCATGCATGTAAAGCAGGTATTTTATAAGGGGTAAGAAAAAAGGAAATTTCGTGACAGTCATCTAAAATCACCAAAGTGACACATCGAACCCATTGTAGAACTATCGTCTCTGATTTGAAAATAGTGCCATTACCACCTTTATACATATACTCAAATTTGATATACCTATGCCAAAGAAAATATCGATAAGTTTCTTAAATATTCTGCTTGCCATTCACATTATACGAGACATAAAGGTTTGCACAAATACACTACTAGTCAAGAAAGCTTCAATTATTTATCTATGAAATATTACAATTTAAATTACCGGATTTAATAAAAGTGCAACCCTTAAAAAAATTATTCAAAACGCTCCTAATTAAACAATTTTTTATGGTGCAAATGAATTTTTAATTGTGATTTTTAATTTGTATTAGGTATACGTTTTTATATTGTATTTCTTGACTTTTTGTATCCAAATTTTTGGTCATGCGAATAATTATTGATCTATCTATCTATCCATAGTAGAACCAAAAATCACCATCCCATGTAAAGCGGGTTTACTGTAACTTTTTGGGTCGTCATTATTAAAGTGTTACGCACACACAGTATGTACGGTGCGGGAGCTTCGCCCTCCGACAGCATGTCGTATATACCGACTACCGGTGTCCCAGGTAAATATTCACAGTTGGTCGCTCACGTCACATCATCTTAGTGTGACGTATTAACAAGTCGGCTGAAGCCATTTCAGTCCATCCGTCCGTCCGTACGTCTGTTTTATTCAACTTCATTGTTGTGTGTATACGTCAATGCTTTTATCACCCCGCCACAACACTGCTCACGGGGGAGATCAGAAAGTGACAACATAACCTCAATTGACTAATATCTTCACTTTTAACCGTCTAGACTGCGCTAACGAGTCACCCAGCAGTCGATTTTTTTGTTGCAATGAAAAAAGGCAACTCTGCCGATCATTTGAGGTACCTACCTTCCTACTGCATGAGTGTCGTTCATTTTTAGGGTTCCGTACCTCCGAACGGAACCCTATTATTACGTATCTATACTCTACTCCGCTTCAAGGTGTAGCATCTTTTCAGTTTCAGCGAGAGAGTAACCAACATAAATGTATAAATTATTGATGTTTGTTTTTTAGTTTTGAAAAATTACCATGGAAGATTTTTGATATAATATGTCGCCTCTTTCTAATGTGGCCGTCTCGCTTAATTATTCATTCAACTTTCCTTCAACAAAAACGAACAAGGTGATTAATACAGAGTACATATTTCAGACACTTTCTGTGTGCTACTTACTTTCGCGATATGGCTCACATATTCCAAAAGCGCGTACACAACGTGTAGATTTGCACAGGACTGGTGGTATTAATATTCTAGGTGTATTAATTCCTAAACCTCGATAGGTAGTTGAACTCATATAGAGAATGTATTCATTTTATTATAATGTTTACAAAAAAATATTTATTAAAAAAAATGAGTTACCTACCAAATATTTTTATCTTTCAAATTATTTTTGATTATAGTTCAGTTCGAAAATTCTAGGCAGTGACTAATACACTTATACTTCACAATGCAATATAAGCGGCACAGTTTTTATGCATGAGAAAATCTAAGAACGGGTATGCTTTACCTTGTTTTATCGATTTTCCGCTCCATTAGGCTTGTTAAGAACTAAGTATTAGTCACTGACTATTATTTCCGAACTGAACTATATATCAATACTTCTAATAATTTATTGCATGCTTTCAAAGTAACATCATTCCTTTAATAAGTTATGAATACATTTTTCTTGTTCGAAATGAAAAATTAAATTCTTTTGAAAAAACTATAATTCTTAGGAACAAAGAAGTACAGACATAATCTGTGTTATGAAATCTTTCCATAAAAAATAAAAACGTTCCAAAAACTGCAGAGGTCCTTGTTAAACTTTTAATTCAGTAGCAGCTCCCAGCGATAATTTAAATGTACAATACAAATAAAATATAGTTGTGAACCAGTGACGTGCCTTCAATTTTTATCCATTCTATTTATCAATATATTTATATACAGCGTGTCCACGAAAATTCTTTACAAATGGAATTTTTTTTATCAAATATTGGAGCAAAAATTTTTTTCTGTGGAAAAGTTCTGCTTCGTCCAAA
Source organism: Mongoloraphidia duomilia (assembly GCA_039654895.1). NCBI lineage: Eukaryota > Metazoa > Arthropoda > Insecta > Raphidioptera > Raphidiidae > Mongoloraphidia > Mongoloraphidia duomilia. The sequence continues at coordinate 20,850,712 of CM077525.1, read as the reverse complement.
ACCTCTAAAACACCAAATTTTTTTCGGCCTCAAGTTATACGAGGGAAATCAAAAAGTTTTATTTTACTAAAAATAAAAATTATCTGTGATATTCAAGATTTTCGCAAAATTAGTTACATAATTAAATTCAAAATTATAACATAACTAACTTCTAAGTAATTATTTATTCAGAATTATAAATCAGAAATCAACATGTCCTCCATCTCTCTCCATACAAAGAACAGTTCGAATAAAATTTTCTTTGGTGTTTTAGAGGTTTTGGACGAAGCAGAACTTTTCCACAGAAAAAAATTTTTGCTCCAATAGTTAATAAAAAAAATTCCATTTGTAAAGAACTTTCGTGGACACGCTGTATATATTTATATTTATAAAATATACTAATCCTTAAACAAAAATTGTAGCAAAACGTCTTCTTGTGGATATTTGTGTGATACCTGGACGAAAGAACGCGTTTCTAGAATAATTATTGTCTGTTTTGTACCGGCAAACTCGAGAACGATTGAATCAATTTTAAAGACACCCGCGATACACTATCAATTGATAAACTATAAATATAGGATACTATTTACTCGGCTACGCTTAAGTTACAATAGCTCGTCAAAACTGACATAAACGTGAACGAATCCAGTACCTACCATCGACTTCGCTTGCTTTAAAAGGGACCTGCACTTCACTCATTTCAAAAGATGGCGCTACCATATGTAATTTATCTCAATCTTTCTCACAACGTAGCAGATTTTATATTGAAAGTACAGTCAATTTGTGTGATCAGTAAGATTCTATAGAGGATAATATTCTTGGTATTAAACATTTTTGGGCTCATGTATTGAAATTAATAAAAGTAGGAATTGAGGTTGACCGTTTTGTTGTAAAAACGAAAAAACCGTTTCCCCCCTCAACAGTATCATTTTTGAGAATTTATAACTTTTGAATAATAAGAAATTACAAAAAATTTTCCAAACAAAAGTTGTTGGATACATCCTCCTTAACAATTTTTATAATAGTAATTTTTCATGTACAAGCAGTATTTACCAAGATACATGATTTCATCCCTAAAATTTAAGATGGCGGCCACCCCTTGCGGAATCCGGGGGGGGAAACTTGGCTGGTGTGTTCTAGTAGCACCCCCTATCTACCATTAAAATTTCCTCAAACTTCTAATTAACGCAATTTCAGCCCTATTTTTTCGACTATTTGATTGGACTATATAAACAGCTGTTTATCTAAATTGAAATTTCGTTAAAAACTTACAATCACAAAGTTACAATTTTATTTAAGTATACGTACAGTTAGGTAGGTATTGACTATTGATGTATTGATATAAAAATCCGATGATTCACTAATATTATTTAAACACAAATGAATGGAACAGCTTTTATTGTAATTATAGTCATAACGACTACACAATACACATGTATAATCGGTAATTTGATATCGACAATTTGTTAAACGAGTCTTTTTAAACATTCCACGAGTGCCTTAACTTTGTAACACTCTAACTGGATTTGCATAAAACAATTTTATTTATTTTATGTGCAATATTACACCAATTTTAATTGATTTAATATTAATTAATTATCTATACAGTGTGTAAACGGTAGACCTGAACATAGGGAGAATAATATTGAGAATATTTACATTGTAGTAGACTATGGGCCATAAGATGCAATGTAAATATGTAGTAGATGTTTTGTTTTTTTTTCATTTAGCAGGTTCCGAGTTACTCTTCCATCAAAAACGTGCGATGTATTGTCGTGTGAACCTAGCCATAGGCTACGAGCTAGCTACGTCGGAAAACGCGTGATTTTAAGCAAAGCTCATTCTTCTAAATTTCCTCTCTTTTTATGGCGTAGTAGAAAAAAGGGATGAGATATAGAAGAATGAGCCTTGCTGAAATCAGGTGACAAAAATGTTGCTAACTCTCGTGCTAATAGAAAGATACGAGATCGCTTTACAAGGGAAACTGCAATATAGTAATTTGTTGTCGATTGTATTATGTATTTGAAAAAAGCGAATGTTCCGCCACTGGCATCACACAGGCACATAATATCTAAACTATGAATAGAGAATCCGTCTATTATTGTTTTGTGTCAAAACTCCGTGATTATGTCAGATTTAAGGGGGGTCTGAAAGACCCCCTACTGCTGTATACATGTACTATATAGCGGGACTCAATCGTTTATACTACATCTATTATATTGTACATCTCACAGTGGCATATGTTCTTCTATTTTATATACTTAGTCAAAGGGCCGATGAAAATGACGGCCCGTTAACAGAGAGAACAATACTTATTGATAGGCAAATGTTCTTGTTCTTATTCTGTCTCACGCTTGGTTTGTTTATTAAGGGCGCGGTTGTTAGCTGTTATACTATTATTGGTACTTCGATACTGAAGAATATTCTGTTGCTCATTTCATGCGTTTTGCCAAAATGAGCAACTGTATTCATACCCCCAGTGTGAATTATTAGCTAAATTGTGGGTTGTCCTTTACCTGTACGAAAACTTCCCCTTAAACCCTGTATAATATAATATAATATAATATAATATAATATAATATAATATAATATAATATAATATAATATAATATAATATAATATAATATAATATAATATAATATAATATAATATAATATAATATATGATATAATATAATATTATGATATGATATAATATAATATTGATTTTAAAACAGTTTACTAAACTTTCAGTTTTTTACTGTCGACGTTTCAACCATTTTCAAAATATTATTCAAAATATTATTCAAATACTGAATTGGGAATGTTTACGTAAAAAGAACAAGTTTGCATCTATGTTACCAAAAAACTCAAGAACCAGGCTGAACCGATTTGACAAATGCGTTCACTGTTTAAAAGTTGCTTGATAAGTTGACATTATAGGCTATATAATATACCTAATATATTACTACTCTACAACCAAAGTGCGAAAATAACGATTCGCACCTGAATGAAATCGAACCGAGCAGCTAGTTTTAATGGAAAAACTTCCCGACTGTGAGCAGGAGCCCTACGGTGTCATGAAAATTACACAGCTTATTGTGGTTGGCAAACCTAGATAAATGCAACCATTTTCAGGGCGCGCTGTTCTTTTTCCGATTTATGTTTACTCGGGCAAAGCCGGGTCGAGAAGTTAGTATTTTATAAAATACTAGCTTTTATACGAGTACCTATGTTGCTTCGCTCGTGTTATAATGCTGGTTTTGACGGAAATTTTCTCTTAGCCCGAGCGCGACCGGATAAAATTACTCTGGGTACCTGTAAGTACTGACAATTTATGGCAATAACGTATAATTTATTGTATAAATTCACAATCGTATAGCATAAAACAACATATAATTAACTTTACTGTATTTGATAACGTATTTATTTATTAGTATTTTAATTGTATTAATTATTGCAAACTAGAGAAGTACGGAACTGAGAGAAATGTTTGAATTGAAAAAATAATATTAACGAGGTCGGGTATTGAATTACAAAACAAATTAAAATTCACATCTACTTTACATATTGTAGTAGAAGAAAGAAAGAGTATATGCTGTTATTTAATAATAGAATAGGTATGTAATATATTGACCTTGCAATACCTATGATTGAAATTTCGATTATAGAAAGAAACAGCAAAATTAATAGCTGCTTTAAGTTTAATCTATGGTCCACTAATTATTAAATGACAAATGTTGTCACTTCCGAAATATATAATATCTTAAATGTATTTTATACTCATGATAGTCATAGTATTGTTACAAAACTGTTTTCTGAGTTGGCGGAATAAATATTTATTTACAAACACAATAATAATGAACGCAACAACGAAAAGTCAATTCTAACAATCAACACAAGTGAACAGTAATTAACACTTAACTATATACATTTAACTATATATACCAGGACTATTTATTTCTAGTTATTTATGTTTCAAATATTTATATTCACTGTATTTATATCAGACGCACTATTTGTCGCTCAGTATTCTCCATTGACTGATTGCGTGACTCACCGATGACTGATTCTCACTCACTCGTACTGCTGTTTATATAGGCTGCGTAGCATAAGCCTAGTGTGTTCTCGCTTTCTCTAAAACTTTCGTGCACGTTACCAGTTGTTACAGTAAGCGGACCCCCGTTTCTCAGAACTCTTGCCTGCCGGTTATATACAGGGTGATCCGTAACAGTATCATGTTTTGTACCGAACACAATATTCAGATATTAATAGTATCCCTTTATAGTTTATACTAATAGTCCAAGAGCTCGTGCGGTCAAAAATTGCAAAATTTTTGTAAAGGCTTAAGGCTAGTATTTTGAGATTAGTTAGTATTTAGGGTGTGAATAAATATATTAGTCAGCAAGTTAGCGGTCAGGACCTCTGGCGTCGGGGCGCATTAAAGGCATTCCCTAAAAACCCTACGTCTAAAATTTGGCTTCGATCCGTTGAACGGTGTTAGCCAAGTCTTTGCATATACGGATGGACATCTATCGATTTTTTAAGGCCACCAACAGCCAGGATTCTTTGGGCCTAATACCAATTCATTTTTTCAATTTATTATTTTTTAATAATTAATTCAACATTCAATTGATATTAGAACATGAGAATTGGGAGCTTGTAAATAGAGGAACCATGAAAATGCTACATAAGTTACGGCATCGCTGCACGTTCGTCTATTTCCATCGAAATCTCAATTTGGATTTTTTTTTTCGTTATTCATTGCAAGAGTTTCTTCACTCCTAACGGTTGCTCGAAAGTAAAAATTAACGGAAGTAGCCTAAGTGGACATTAATTGTTACATAAAAAATAGTAATACAAAATGGCGAAACGTTTAAAAATAAAACAAAACACGTCAGCGGCGAATACAAATATAGAACTGAGATGAGAGAAGTCGGGAGTGCATGAATTATCTTTTGAATGCTATGAATTCGTCAGCTATCAGGTCTGCAATAGAGACAGTCCGTTTGAAATAGGAGACGAAACATGTGCCGTTGTTTCAACGCTTTCTGAATTATTTGTTAAAACAGTTCCGCTAAGTTTTTATTATATCTATGGCCAAAAGACAACATTGCATAAGTTGACTTTTTGGTATTTTTTCTTCCATGTTACGTAAGGAAATGAAAGTACCGCGGTGAGTCAAAACTTCGTACCGGAGACAAGGCTAGATTCTGATTGTAACATGCCCTCAAAATAGAAAAATAGTTTTTTGCATGTCAGTGTTACTATATGCGCGTGTTTTAATTGATTTTTGATCACAATAGGTACTTTCTGTAAAAATGCATCTATATTTGCTTGATTTTTTTCAAATGGTATCTCAGTAATGAGACTTCAGGATTATTGATTTTGGAGTTATAACAGATCGGTGGTTTTGGAAAGTTTATGCATCTTTCGTACTTACAATTTTTTTCGTTTACGATAACCTCTGCAAAAATGCACCGTTTGAAATGTTTTTTTTCAAATGTTTGTTTCAGTAAAAACTCAAAATCTGTTTATTTTGGTGCTGATCGGATCATATTTTTGGAAATATAGATACGCAATTTTGTATATATGTTGTACTTACAACAATTCCGTCCAAGTATGGTACCATGATTATATCTACCAAATTTTACTGACATTTTTCATATTAAAAGTTATTTTCATCTCTCTAGAAATTCTGAATTTAAATAAGTAGGTACTATTTCGAAATAGCTTATTCTTCGAGTGGGCGTATGGAATATACCACTCAAATTCTATTTTTCGCATCCACCACACCGTCGATCACATACTTCGAAATAGGTACCTACCTTTCTACTACACGAACGTCGTGATCAATGCCAAATTAATTAAAATTCAATATATGACGAACATTTCAAACTAAACTTGGATAGTTCCGGATCTGTAGAATGTTCTCTGACGGATATGTTTCCTATCTTTCCCTAGAACCCACCTTAGTATATCCAAAATCCATGTAGTTCCAATTTCATCACAAGCTCTGACTCTCGCTAACAGTCACTGTTTTAAACACTTAAAAAAAGTAATCAGACAAAAGGAAAGGCTGAAATATCCCATATTACAATTAAAACTAAATAAGATTAGGAAAGATTTTGAGGATAGCTTGGTGTAAATGCGTGCTGACCATTGAATCAAACTGTCGTCGATTCGAATCCCACCTCGTTCATGCATGTTTTTGAGATATCGTTTAGTTTTAAGTGATGATGTTATTTGCTGTAATTAAGATGCTAATGACCTAAGTTAACAAAAGATTTTCTTTAACGCATAGATGCCAGTAGGCAGTGAAACAGTGGAACTAGATAGTTCCGCAGACATGTTTCCACGAACTAGTTCTGCTTAACAAAGGAAAAGTTCCATATATTTTGGAACTATTTTGTGCAAGCCAATTTTAAACCCAAATAAATTCGCAAGAAAAGAACCCTCCTTGCGGGACTTCACCGTTTCGAGTTTAAGAGAATTAAAAATGTAAACGACATTGGCAATATTCGTGTGAAGTGCTTCGTGTCTCCTTCATTGCAGCGAAAAATGGAGACCTGAATCATTAAATAAACCGCGGGTGATTCATCGTTTATCTTATTTTACTGGACATAAACAGTTTTGATTTTTTGCCACAGATATAGTTTTGCGTTTTATAGCCGTTAACGATATAATTATAATAATGTCTCAATCCTGACTGCTTCATCCAAATCCATTGATATTTATATTAAATGCATTTTTATGAAGCGATCGTCAGCAGCTGCGCACAACGACAAAAATCGTTTTGACACACCTTAAAAGATTAAATTTATAATCTACTTAAGTACTTAAACAGTTCAATAAAAAATAACACTACACTCCCAACTACAAGTAGCTTGACCAAGGACATTGTTTTGAAATTAGATCACGTTATTATAGCAAGACTCAGAAATCAGAATAAAACACATTTAGGATTTAGAACAGCTCATATAGTTGGGCCCCCAGTTCTAATTTGAAAACTGGTGAACGTGCATCAATTATATTTTCAATCATTATTAAAAGTAATAAAGTGAAAATTAATCAATACTAAGGCTTAGATAATCTTGACTGTTGGTTGTTTATATTTCTATGACAAAAATTTTATTTTGTGACTCATAAACGAAAATAATTATTATTTCTTTAGACAATAATGTACAAAAATATAAAAACCGTAATAAAAATTTAATTAATTAGGTACATATTAATTATGTATTAGGTAATAAACATATTACCTATGTTTAGTAAAGTTGAAAATGTTGACTTTTTTGTTATTTTGATGTATTTCTGTTGTGTTTCGGTTGATTTTTTTAAATGTATTTTGTAAAGACGTATCTAGTACGAGAACCTCTTTAGGCTCCTATTATTTTTTTCAGTTATGTGTATTTTGCTTACAACAAAATCTTTCGAAAAAATAAATCTAATTTAAATTCAGTGTTCTATTTTAAATGAAATACGTCTTTTATTAAAACTGTTTCCGTCGGTAAGAATTAAAATTAATTTTTCGATTACAAACAGTTTGTTTTTCCTCCTCTATAAATATTGTTTTATTTTAAGTACAGCTGAGATCATACCAGTAGCGGCGTTAGGGTTTTTTTTTCTAGGGTGGGCCAGTGTTGGGCATGGTGATCTAAAGGTGGGCCAGTAACATTTATTCCCAAAATTTCAGTGCTCGATAAAATTTTAACCCAGGTTACTTGTTATAGAATTTACGAGAAAAATTGTTGAAATTTCGAGGATTAAAAATATATTTAAAAGATAACCTAGAGATTGCAGGAGATTATGCCAGGGTGGGCCAAGGGGTGGGCAAAGACAGTTTAAGATGGGCCATGGATTACCTGGCCCACCCTCTGGCGCCGCTACTGGATCATACGGTTGTCGTTGTTTAAATTTCCATGGTTTATCTATTGAGAACCTGACGAAAGTTTGAAATGGATTTTCAGTTTATTATTAAAAAAAAATAAAAATATAAACTGCAGGTACACGAATAATAATAAATTGACAACACTAGGTACTTAAGCCCCAGATAACTGCGGCATATGGTTGCCTTAAAAAAATAAATAAAATGAAATAAACGTGTTATGATTTGTTCAACTATAGTTACCTATATTTTCAAGATTAGTAATGTTCTCTCAATGCCTCAATGAACACCAAATTCTTTGCTAGGCGCCGTTTGTCTGACTTATAAAAGCTAAGTAGGCAAAAACCATTATTTCAACCGCATACTTTAGAATAAATTCAAAACATCAATTATTGCACAAATCGATTTTGCAAAAAGGTACAAAATAATACAAATAATGGAAGAAAGGTGTGTTGTTTTGTTGCATCCGAACTACGCAAAGTAAGTTGTATTTAATTTACCTGAGAACTGCGCTGCAACAACAGCTAACTAGTCTGGGATTATTTTTATGCCTCAGCGGAAATGTCGAAACCTTTCATTTGATTTATTCTATTTAAGGTACCGATTTAAACAATTCTAAAAATATTTATGTGCAGTCAAAAGCCAATACCGCTTATGTCGAGTCTTTCCTCATTTTTGAGTGAAACTTTTTAGCTTCGCTATTTTCGTTCGGTTACGCATGTTGACGTTACGTCACGTCACGTCCAATAGAAGAATCGCGTATATATTCCAATACTATTTGCAGAACACTGCGTCATCTCAAACAAACAACTTGGTATATCATCAAGGTGCATTTTCATGTGACACGTGATAATATTTAACATGAACTCCAACTAGAAAAAATGTACCGTAAAAGCTAAACACTGTTTAGATTTTGAAGAATTTCATCGAAAAAATCAAATTTTGACTTGGAAATCCAATTTTCATCTTATTTCCCTAATTTTATCTGTTAAAAATAGCGCTATTTAACCCAAATGTGTTCTAAGTATAACTTAAAAAAAAGTTTTTGACAATGAGAAATCAGTTGACCTGTCAAGCATAAAGAAATGTTACTTAAATCCTAATCGATTGTTAATAATATTAAGATTTCTGCAAAACCTGATATTTATTTATTAAATTTGACGCTACATTTTTTCGAGTTGACGTCTATGTTTAAATTCTACTACCACGTGACCGTATTTGACGCTAGAAACCAGCGTCAAGCGTCACATGAAAATGTGCCTTCAATATAGCAGTAATAATTTTTCCTTCTAAATACATCGATTTGGGTATCAAAATAAAGGTCTCGTTGAGACGATTTAAAATATATATAAGTAAATATTTATAAGTATTACAACACAAATAACTCTAGAAGACGTAAATAAAAAATGAAAATAAAAAATCAAAAAATCCGACTGCGTAATAAAAAGCGAATTAAAAAGATGGAAACAAGATCAAATGATACATGCAGTCGGAGGCATACATGAAGTAAAATGTTGAACAGAAATATCTGATAGCTCCGACTGTATGCTATCATTTGATCTGGTTTCCATCTTTTTAGTTCGCTTTTTATTAGACAGTCGGGTTTTTTAATTTTTTAATTCTATTTTTTTAAGTAGTGTGTCGATTTTAAAAAGAGTTATTTTTCGTTCTTTCTAAAATCGTATTTTTTTCATAAAAATGATTTTCAGTTTTGATTTATAAAATACCAAGCGCTGATAAAAATATTTTTCTTTTCAATTTTCTTCTCAGATTTTATCAGTTATGTTCAGATTAAGTTCTGCCGTATAAACCAAACCGAAACCATTGTCAGTTTTCAAAATAACGGTCCACTGTGATAACTTTTTGTAAGGAACGCATCTGTTTTTATAAAAATCTAACATCTTTGAAACTGTTTTACATATATTTAAGTTGAACGTTTGACAAGTGATTGACATTTGTAAGAATCTCTAGTACATTTGTCTGCTCAAAGCGCTTATTATCTTATAACTTGCGGTGTAAAGAGACAGAAGTAGAGCTTCAAGTTCAATTTAATATGTCTGTCTTTGTCGTTTGAGTATTCGAACAAATTAGATCATTATTTATTTTTTTTCTCACTTTCAAGTTTGAATAATACTATGATTGTTTGTGTTATGCGGTTAGTCCTTAGGAACATGAAAGGACCATTTCTGATGAGATGGCCGCAACCAGGACATGTGTTCCATGTCAGTGTTTCTTAGAAGAAATGTACTTACAATGTTTATTTTACGGTTAAAATAAGAAATCAATAACGTTTACAACTTATTGTAAATAACAAAATATACACCATAATTATTAGTTATAATAAAAAAACTGTGTTGTAAAATTAGCTGGAACATCATAAGATATAATAGTTGCTTATATGAATGATACAAACTTGTTTCTAGATACAAATCTACAACTACTTATATACAAGATGATTTTGAAATACTTGGCATATCTTAAATCTTTTAGTGTAGTCAAATAACAATACTACGAGTGTATTACCGTTACGAGTGACATGTAACCAGGTTACATGCTATATAAGTTTCATTTCAACCGCGCATAAAGGTTACATACTTACATATTATACTCATATTTCATCAATATCAGTAGGTATACCTATCTATCTATATCAATACATAATATAATAAAATGACAACTGGTGCACGTGTTGTTAGCGCATCACGCAAAACTCACTGGACAGACTTTAATGAAACTTTGCAGATCTAAAATTAGAATTGTCACGATATTCCTCATGATGAGCGAAAATACTGAATTGAGAAGTACCTACTAGCGACATCAGACGGGATTCGATATAACTATGAAGTATCAATGGAAGTTAGTTTGGTAACATTGTCTTTTCCAAGAAAACAGATGATCTGTATAGGTATGCGAACTAGGTCAACATTGTTGTGCATAATTATTATTTTATTAACAAATATTTTAAAAAACGTAAATTAATGTTGAATTATTAAAAAATATTTTTTTGTAACTGAGAGTTTTTGACAGTTTTTTTTATAATTTGTAGTATTAAATTCAAACATACGTTTTTAGCGTTATTTGGTTGTTACGTAGTTTACAGGGGTTGTCGTTCACAGGAAATTTTATAAATTATCATGATATTACAAAAATATATCAAAAATAATAGCAGCAGTTCGAATTGTACGTGAGCTGAGCCTCGGGTAGAGTTAGACTGTCTGTAATTTCATTTTTTCGCAGGTTTTTCGGGTAATTTGTATGATATTAAAGGCGAGTCTCCAAAGTTAAATAAAGTGAGTTAATGAATACAAGGCAAATTATTGGATAAATGGGCTCATACCGGCTTGAACTTGAAGCGCTCCATTTTTTGACCTTGGATTCAGAGCGGAAGGCATTGGAAAATTCGAAGTTAGGTACGATTTTTCACGTTTTGCGTTCTATCTCCGATCCTATCGCGAAACCTGACAAAACCACAGAGTACTTTTTTGTTCTCTATAAAATCACAAAGAAAATTATAAAAAAATAACTCGCTACGTTAATTTGTTTCGGAGATCTGATGAATCAAAGTTCTAATATGCTTGAAAATCAGCGAAAAACGTCAATTTTTCTTATTTATTTAACGTACTTTATTTAGCTCTGGAACTAGCCCTATATCTGAAGATCACGAATTTAATATACTGTTACAAAACTGTTTTCTGAGTTGGCGGAATAAATATTCATTTACAATAATTAAAAATACAATAACAATAAATGCAACAACGAAAAGTCAGTTCTAACAATCAACACAAGTAAACAATAACTAAACGGTAATTAACACTTAATTATAGACAATTAACTATACTAATATTTATTTTATCAGGTGTATTTATATCGCGGAACTATTTATATCACTGATCCACTTGATTGCACGACTCACCATTGACTGATTGACTGATCGCTTCACTCACTCGTTTATATACGCTGCGTGGCTGAAGCCCAGTGCTTCTCGCGTTCTCTAGAAACTTCGCGTAGTTACTCGCTGTTCAGTAAGCAGACACCGCTTCTCAGAATTCTTGCCTGACATTTATATACAGGATGATCCGTAACAATACGAAACAGAAGGCTCCAGAAGTATTTTTTCCTTTATGCAATAAGTACTAGCTTTCTCGGGTAGATTTTGGTTTGACAACGAAATAATCAAAAGTAACAAATCTCTCATATTATATCACTTTACTGTACCTATGAGAACGTTCTTGAGCCCCTCTACCCTCTCATAACATATACCGTCACATTTTCATATATTATCACCCCTTCTCCACTTATGCTACGTAAATTTTTAATTTGGTTTTAAATATGTTTAATTTTTTTAATTTCTTAAGATAATATTGTAACATAACATTAAATCAATACCTTCTTACACCCTGATAACATAACAGTAACGCTTATAATAACCCCTATGAGAAACGTTACATAATATTTGAACATTCCCTAAATTTCTTATAGTTTAACCGGAGTACACAAAAGTTCATAAATCGAGAGGAGGATTCCCGACTTGCTTTACATTTTCACTACTCATCACCCCTTAATAATATAATATGTAGTCAATGCTTACAACATTAGTACTGTTCAGTTTTACAAAAATAGCAAAAAAAACTAATGATTTTGATTCTTTTATTATAGAAATATATTTCAAATTCAGTCTGTATGCGCAGTTAAAAAAGATTTTGACTCAAATGAATTACAGCGTTTAAATAAACATTTTAAAACAAAAATGCCACACACAAAAAACAAGCATATAATAATAAAATATTAACTGAGTAATTTACTTTTAGTAAAGAAAAAACAAGAATGTCTATCTACGGCTATAATAATATTATATACAATGCAATGATACGTTGTCCGCTATATACCTACAAGTTTATAATTTGTCTCTTTAGTTTTTGTCGTGTGTGGTTAAAAAAAGTGTGAGGTAAAACTTTAGTGACAGTTTTAGAAAGAACGGCAGTCATAGAGCTGTGAGGTATTTGTGGAATCCACGTAAATCAAGACGGCCTATCACATAAATAACAAAAACACATCTGATTCTAACGCACCAACACAACAGACTCTAATAACGTTCATATTATATCATGTGCCAACTTACTGTCAACCAAATTTAGTCATAATAACAATAATAATACACAATCAATTATATTTATTGCTAAAACTTTTATTACAGTTATATGATAATCCCATTGCATTCGGTGTAATGGCGCCTTTAGATGTTAACCCTTGAGTGAACGCGTGCATCACAACAACATCACTATTGCTCACACGCCTTTAGGTACCTTCCCAACACTGAAGACTGATGCTGGGTTGCAGAAAGCATTGTCAAAAAATTTGGTTTGACAACAACCTTATATTGTGATCATATGATTACAGTAATTTTAATACATACAGGAAGTCTAATGTTGTGAAATTCCTTGTCATGTAGAACACTGGATTGTACTCAATCAAAAACAAATGAGATGATCCTAATTGGAAAAGATCGCTTCTCAAGTCAAATTTTGATCAAAATGCGCAGAAAAATATTGTTTCAAAGTGAAAATTGTACCAAAAACTATAATATCCCCCAGGGGAAACATTAGAATGTAGTTGTTCTCGCAATTGCATTCCAATGTTCTTTGGGAATTGGCGTTCCCAGGAGCCCGAGCTCGTATCAGTCGGCTGGTAGATTTTAATACACAAATGGATTATTAATTGTTGTGTTGAAGACGCTAATGACCTGAGTTGTCGACGCGTCTATAATCTACAATAATAATACCAAAAACTATATTATGTTAAGTACATGTATACACAGTTTAAAAAAATATCGTTTCAATAGGTCAATAATTTTTTTAGCAAGATCAATACTTGAAATTCTGCAGTGTTTTCTTATGGAGAAATATGTGTGGTCACAATCTAATGTCATTGTCAAATCAGATGTTCTGACAATTGTTTCTGCAATCGAGCATCAGTGTTCGTAAATTGACGAGTCATAGAAACGCGATCTAAACAATGGCATATCTACGAACCCGACTATATTCTCAAGCCTTAATAGAATATTGAAAACAGATGAAAAAGTAATTTACATCCATTATAATTATAGAGATAATATATCATAGATAGAGTAGGGGAGTCATAGGCACAACTGTAGGTGTATACAACATTATAAAGTTGTATCCAACAATAATATTGACCAATATTTTAATTGATATTCAAATAAGCATAGCAATATTAAGAGCCTGATGAAGTCTTGATTATAGAGACGAAACGTCGCTATCAAATAATAGCTTTGTTTAAAATTAATTTTTGAAGTGAAAACTTCCTTAGGCACTCTTTTCCTGGGTAAATAAATAAAGTGAACCGTGCGCAATCAGAAAAGCGTTCGCAATCTGAAAACCATTCACAATCCGAAATATGACGCGGCTGACATACCTATTTCAGAAAAACGGTACGAAATACACTAGCACCCGTAGCGCAGTTGGTAACGTCTTTGCGTTGTATGTATAGGAACCTGGGTTCGAGACCTGATGGCAGCGTAAAATTTTTGGCGTTTTTTTTCTAAATTCTATATGATATATGCTTATATATTTTTTTTTATTTTTGTTATATTCTTTCTTTGACAATAATTATAATTTTTTTGAAAGGTGGAATTAATTAAAAATACAATTTTAGTATTTTAGTAATAAATGATTTTTAGTTCATAAATGCGTTGTAATATATGACAAAAAAATTAGAAAATCTGAAGTTTTCACTTCTGTCGCGTGTGGTCATAAGCACACACCCATTTTTTTTAAATAATTGTCCAATTCCTCAAGAACAGTATTATTGTATAAATTTTGGACATGAATAATATCTCTAAAAACAATATTTTTCACGCGATGAATGAAGGGTCAAATCAGCGGCAGCCCGGTGGTGCAGAGCAGAGGCACAGGTCCATCTCCGGTTTATCTCTGATCACAATCTGTCGCTTGGACCACCTGTGAAGCTCTGTACGGGCTTAATTAATCAGTCAACTGCAAAGAATCTCTCGGCATAAAGAACTTGACTAATGACCACTCATGTGCACAACGCGTTTACATATTGTTGTTGTTTGTTTGTTCGATGTTTTCTGACTCTATCTATCTATCTATCTATCTTCATCCTATACTATTATAGAAATACACACATGCTTATTTATATTCGCAAAAAAAATTATCTAAGTAATCGCATAATATCATCATTATTGGCGCCCCCCCCCCTGAAAAACACATATTTCCTATTGAAAATCGAATATGGTGTGCAGCCAAAGTTATGAGATGTTCGATTTGAAGATATTATGTTGCAAGTTTGATGACAATAGATCCGACGGTTTTTGTATGATTCCCGAACGAACAAAAGTACAATTTTATTTATACAGATAATAAAAACATTCTAAGATTAGTATTAGTAATTTGATGGGAAAGATGGACAATTATTCGTATGTAAAACTTTTTTATTTATCGCCAACGTTTCGTCAACATTGCTGACTTCCTCAGGGCTCAAAATGTTGACGAAACGTTGGCGATAAATAAAAAAGTTTTACTTACGAATAATTGTCCATCTTTCCCATCAAATTACTAATATTAAATTACAATGGACTCAAACATTAATATTCTAAGATTAGGTTTACTAGAATAAGGATTACTGAAACTTGACTGTATAATGAAAGATTTTTTCGTTGGAGAGCAGCCAATTATATAATTGTTTCGAAAAATATAGGAAAAAATCATTTTACCAACCAGTGGTCACAATCAGGATTAGTTTAGCAATCTTGTCACGATTGAGTATTGTAAGCTCATTCCGCTGCGAAAGTGGAAAGGTTCAGGTTAGAATCCTGATTGTGACCACTGGTTGGTAAAATGATTTTTTCCTATATGTTCCGAAACAATTATATAATTGGCTGCTCTCCAATGAAAAAAATTCGACTCAAGACCAGTCCTATACTTTCCACCTAGTAAATATTTGCAAAAAATAAACACTTTTTTTTTTTTATTCTTTGACTAGGCCCAAATAACCTTAGCTGTTGGTGGTCTTTAAAACACAATTTAATTTTTATTCTTTGAAAAAAGCATGGCCCTCTTTTTTGTTTGGTGATCTACTGATGGCTAGCTTAATATAGCAAAAATCATGGTTACCTTGATTTACCTACAATTTTTATTTTTTTTAGTAAAATATTTTTTTTCTCAAAACTATACATTTTAGAGAAAAAAAATATTTACATTTTTTTCATATTATAACATCTAGAATTCATTTATATTTTTTTTACCTATGTTAATACGTGACATTGAGGACGTTTTTTTGAATATCTCAGGATCCACTGAACCGATTTGACTCAAAATCTAATCAGATCTAAGTTAAAGGCTGATAAACACAATAGAACAATCGGCATTCCCGTATGTTGTTCCGTTCTTAAGATATCGAAGGCGAAAAATTGACCACACACACACATACACACACACATACACACACACACACATACATACAGACATGAGTCAGAAAATGGTCTTAAACGATTGCTAGGGTCTCAAAACGTGAAGATCTGTTAAAATCTCGAAAAAAAATTTTCGGACTAAATCCATTACTTCCCTACCATAGTAGAGGTGGGAAGTAAAAATCTTTCAATTGCATTTCAGCCGTATAAAAAAACTATTATTTACTGTATAATACAATTTACCTACAATAATATTAAACTAGATATATGTCCAAAAAAATATATATAATACATTTTATTAACGATCACGAAAAATTTTACAATAGAAAAAAATGTATATAGGTACAAACAAAGCTAGATTATTAAATAAGGGTTCCGTTTTTGCCATTTGGTTACGGAATCCTATAAACGACGTTTGATCTTTGTTATTAAGCCTTCTTCATCATGAATCTCTTAAAGAAGGATAGAATGTTGTGAAGACAATGGGCGTGTTTGGCCGAACTAAGTTCGTAGTCAACTTAGTAAGTCACTCAGCCTAAAAAAATTAAGGTCTTAGCGACTGAGTACAGCGCGTTTCTGACTAAGTAAATATTCATAACATATGCCATAGGTCACGTACGTACTAAGCAAAATGACGTCACGATATTAAGTTATACTTAGTGTCTTAGTAAAGTTTTTATGTCCCGGCCGAAAACTAAGAAAGTCGACTGAGTAACTTACTAAGAACTTAGTTCGGCCAAAGACGCCCAATGATATTAAAAATAAGTAATAAGCACAAAACACTCTTTTCTCGACGCAAGCTTCGCTAATAATGCTAGCATCATCAGGAGATAATTAATTTTCAATCATCTCTTGATGCTGCTAACATGGTTAGCGAAACGTACGTCGAGAACAAAGTATTAGTCTTAATATTCAGTGTCTTCACTCTTCATCAAGATAAAAATAAATTTTTTGTTCATCAGTAAACTACCCTTATTTGGCGGAGAAGGGAGAAAATAAGAAAAAACCCTTAGGAATCCGCTGAAAACCTTAAGTTTAAAATCTAGTTTCGATTCATTGAACGATGTGTCAGCATAGTCTTTGCACATACGGACAGAATTTATAACTCGCTTTTTCGGGATGTATAGGGAGAGGTACCTCCTCAATCATGTAAAGTTTAAATCAGTCGAAATCTCGAATCCGATTTTTTTTCGCCATTAGAAGACTTTCTTTACTCCTACGGTGAAACAAAAAACTAAAAAACGAAATTACAGTCAGTAAAAATCGAAAATAAAACTTAATCTGAAGATATATATACAACATTTTCAAAAATTAGTCATAAACGATTTTATCTTTCGGCTATTATAGAAATACAAATTTAAATACACATGATGTACAAATGATCTATTTACGCCAGGTGCTATTATGGAGTTCACTGAATAAAAAAAATTGTTATGTGCGAGGGAAAATATGTGGGCAATAAAATTTAACCGGAAGAAGATGAAGAAATAGTTGCCGTGCATATTATAAAATAGTTAGTTGTAAAAAGTAATGCTCTCTTCAAAAAAGTCAACGCGCCGGTGTTGAATTTCATTGCGTGAAATCCAACCCCCAGTGCAGTGTTTAGAACGCAAGCCATAATTTGTCATTTATGTCAGCGGCTGTTTTGACTGCGGTAACTTAAACACTATTTTTACACAATTATCATCTTCCTTATATCTCGTCTGGGTCTCTGCAGATCTTGTCTGTGAAATTGGATTGGTTTTTATTGAAAACTTCTTCCGGATTTGTTTTTTGTTATAATATATCATTGAGTCATTTTCCTGAGAGTAGTTCCTTCAATTATCCACGAGAAGCAGCACTTATGGTATAGGTACAAACATCATTTATTCTCCATTAGTGTTGTGTCATTTAGTGGTATAACTTAATTATTTAATTAATTTAATAATTATAATAGAGAACAGTGTAGCCTAGTGGATAGCGTACTTGGTACCAGTCTCTAGATTAGACAGTCGTGGATTCGAATCCCACCTGCACTCATGGATGTTTTGTGATGTTATTTAGTTTTTAGTTAGTTGTTATTTAATGTAATTTAAGACGCTAATGACCTAAGTTGTCGACGCGTCTATAATCTACAATAAATAAATAATAATAATAATTTAATAATTAAGTTATAAGTATCACTAAAATGACACGACACTAATGGGGAATAAATAATGTTTGTACCTACCACAAGTGCTGCCTCTCGTGGATAATTAAAATAACTACTCTCAGGAAAATGGCTCATTGATTATAACTTCTGCCCGCGGCTTCGTTTGCATGAACGTCAATTTTGCCAGTAGATTTATTTACTTTAATATCATAAATTCATAAATGGAGAGCCCTGCACAGTCGGATTTTCTATGAATCGAATACACAGAAAATTTATATGTCTGCAGTTATTTGGGACAGACAAATAGGGATTAGGGACCACAATTATTATATTAATTATTTTTGTTCTGCCGGATAATGGGATACTGACGTCACTTTCGGTCATTTTCATCCTTCCGAAACCCCTAGGCAGGCTTAA
The DNA here is from genome assembly GCA_039654895.1 of Mongoloraphidia duomilia. Classification (NCBI taxonomy): domain Eukaryota; kingdom Metazoa; phylum Arthropoda; class Insecta; order Raphidioptera; family Raphidiidae; genus Mongoloraphidia; species Mongoloraphidia duomilia. The sequence goes on along the minus strand of CM077525.1, from coordinate 20,831,870 downwards.
TTTTTCAATTTCCGGCAGAATATAATAATAATAAATTGTGACTCCCTGTTTGTCTGCCCCAATTCTAACTCCCACAGATAAATTTATTTGTGCATTCGAATTTCGATATATATAGGAAATCCGACGGTCAACTCTGGAACTATCAGTTTTGATAGCTGAAAGGCTTGCTAAAAATTGGTTTCTCGTAGAAATTGCAGGGCAGGAGAGTTCCATCAACGGCGGGAGGCTGTCGGGGTGTAAGAATAAGAATAACAATCTTTCACGTAGCTATACAAAGTATAGATGTGAATGGTCAATATTGATAAAAACTAACAGTTTAAAAACTCATTTATACTATAAAAACAGCCTGTAGTGAGGTACTTTTTTAGTTCTATTGTAAATTGCCTAATATTTGAAATTTGGCTTATACGCTTTGGTAAATGATTAAACAGATTAGATCCCGCATAAATTGGAGATTTTTCACAAGATGTTGTATGGCGCTTATTTATATATATCTGAGATGATTGCCTGGAATTATAGGGATTGATATCTGAAACTGTCTTATAGCGGGATATATTCTGTTTATATACGGTATACCTAAAAGTGCTCCTATATGGAAAAGTTAATCGGAGTTAAGTATCCCACTGTTTGTTTGTCTGATCCTTGATTTAAATTTGAAGGTTAAGTGAATTCCATGAATGTAGTACGTATATATTATTATTATTTATTATCGATAGACTAAATACATTTACATTTTTCACACAGTCATGCTAAACGAACATGCAAAGTTTGCAATCAACTTAATGCGAAACATTATTCTTTATAGCTTATCTTTTGATTTCGCCGTGGTGAATGTCCTTTGTATTGCGGAAGGTCATGTCAGTTATGGCGAGAGAAAAACAGAGGTCACTGACCTAATAACACACTCATTGAAAATATGTTATTCCAACGAATCGCTGCAGACTGAACAACAATAATTAATCAATTCCAGAAATCGTCGAATACCCACTGAAATAAAAGGTCCGACATAATTCGGACTAACATTCTAAGAACTCTGGTGAACATTTTCACACATGAGTTTCTACCGATTTAAGTTTTCTGAGAATGTAGTTTTTTTAATTCCAAAAAAAAGGAATGGACAACCACGCTGAGCATCGGGTCCTGGGCCACCCCTCAATTATTCAAAATACATTTTTTTCGTTTCTTCTGCACGTTAGGACCGCCACATTCGCTTGGAATTCAACATTTTTTAAATGGTTTTATTAAGTTCGACATGACGTAGGTCAAATTTAATTATTGAAATTTGACCCACTACCCGTTATCCAATTGAGTTGAAATTTTGCACACGTGTATAAGTCCGGTGACAATGCAATATAGTATATCTAATATCGTTCTAAATCCAAAATGGCGGACGTCCAAAGATGGTGGCTCACCTTTTTCTTTGCAACCCCCTTGACATGGGTATCAAATGAAAGGGTTTCATGAGCAGAATACGATAAGCTACGTGACGTCATTCTAAATTCAAAATGACGGACGCCCCAAGATGGCGGGTTACCTATTACTTCAGAACTCCCATGACATGGGTATCAAATTAAATGGTTTGAGGAGTAGAATACGATAAGCTACATGACATCATTCTAAAATCAAAATGGCGGACGCCCCAAGATGGCGGCATTCCTTTTTCTTTACAACCCCTGACGTATCAAATGAAAGGGTTTAATGAGTAGAATAAGAAAAGCTACATGACGTCATTCTAAATTCAAAATGGTGAACGCCCCAAGATGGCGGCTCAATTTTAATTTAAATTTTAATAAATTAGATAACTGAGTTAGCTGATTAATATAAAAACCGCCTGGCAAATGTTTGTTAAACTTAAATAAGTAGATATGAAAAAAATTTCAAGCGGTAGAATTAATTTTTTCCTATATTTTTTTTGTAATTTTGTAAAATATAAGGGTGATCATTTGTGTAGTAGATATAGGAAGATAACCAAAGGCAGATAACTTGCTGAAAACAATAGACTCCTAGATGGTCCACGTGCTGATTGATCGTTGTGTTGCGTCAGCATATTTATACACAAAAAAATGGTCAAGTGCGAGTTAGACTCGCACGCAGAGGATTCCGTACGACTAAGACAGGAATTAATTAAAATTTACTTCATTATATTTAATTTATTTTTTTGAAAATATTTTTAAATTAAATTTCATATTCTAAAAATTCGAAAATACTTACATTATAAAAAAAACAAAAAAAACACGTGTGCAGGTCAGTCGGATTTGAATCCGGCTTTTTGGGATGACATGCGAACGCCTTACCCATTGCGCTACAAGACACTGCGGTAGCACAGCAGAAACAAGGTATATAATATATAAGCATTCAATTCTAGAGAAATCTGTGAAAATTTCAACTAGCTACTTCTAATCGTTTGTGAGATAGACCCTTGTGACAGACGAACGGACGAACAGACATCCAAGGCTCAGTAATAGGGTTCCGTTCGGAGGTGCGAAACCCTAAAAACGCACACATGGACTGGCTCATTCATTGAAATAAAATTCGATATTTTCCCAAGATCGCTTTCGGTGTGACTAATGACTGGAAGGCGTCGAAGTTAATGAACCAGCCCGTATGTCTGTCTGTCTGTATATTATGTGCATTGTGTTTTGTCTGCAATTGCAAATTACAGCTGCAGATTATGGTTTGATTGATTGCAGGTCACTCACTCCTGCCAAGCAGTCCTGCTGCTTGTTTTATTGCAGGCTTGCCATTGGCTCGAGCGGCATTTAAACTAATTCAAAAGAACCAAACACTTTCATTAAATGAGTACTTTATTTACGTATGTATATTTTATTAATAATACGCTATGCACTTTTGACTTGCATTGAATCCGCGAATGCACCGGTCGATATCGTGTTTAATAAATACCTATATAGGCACTTGACTGATTGGTATTTAGTGATAATATATTCTGCAAGATTGTGGATCGACCATGTGTGCATAAAAGTTAGAGAATTGAAATAGTATACTTCTGTCGACAATCATGTTTTATGGGGAAATTTTATTTGAATTGCAGTCAATACCATATAGTTATATAATTATATTTGCAAATATTAGAAAAAATCATCATTTGATCAACCATGTCACAGTCGGTACTCAAACCCGAACCTTCCTACTTTGACGACAGAATGAGCTATTATAATTACTCTGCAACCGTACTTTTTTAACATTAAATATCTGGATGACCGAGCTTTGCTCGGATGAGGTCAAAAAAAATAGTACTTAAAGTTCCCATTTCATCAAAATCGTTAGTCGTTTTTAAGAAAAAAAATTACATACCTATAAGTAGATAATATTATTATACGTCAGTATACGTCACACTACATAACGTATGTACATACATATTTTATATAGGTAATATAAAAGTAATATACCTATTTATTTAAATATTACTTTTCAAATAATTACTGATTATTTTAATAAGTTAAAGATTGACTGTCAGAGTAATTTGACATAAATAATGAAAATAGTTTATTTTTTCCAAAGCCTACTCACCATACGACACTGTTTTATAACGTTAAAAAAACTGTTTTTTAAAATGATAAAATCGATAAGAAAACGAATTTTTCCAGAGATGAGACCTAGCTAGATGGATTTCTTGTCCCCCGAAACCCCTTTTCGGTAAATTTGATCAAAATCGTTGGAGCCGTTTTCGAGAAAATATTTATATAGGTTATACATATGGTACATTATACAAGATTTGCTCATTTAATAATATAGGGATTATAATTTAAGCTTGTTTTTAAAAATATTTATTTATTTATATTTTATTTTGTTCTTTTTAGTGTAGTTCAAATTTTTCCATATTAAATTAATTTAAATTAATTTTTAAAGTAAAAAAAATATATTAACAGATTATTTGATGAATAAAAAAACAAAAATATTGCGATCCGAAACCCGTGATTGAACCAGATATCTTTAGATCTTCAGTCGACCGTTTTACCACTAAGCCAATCGAACTATGATGCTAGACGCTCTACTACTCTATAGTACCAAAACACAGGAAGTCACAAGACGGACATCAAAAAATACAAGGTATTTCTAATACTTCATAATATCTATTCATATAGTGACTTGGAGACCCAACACTCTAAAAATGTAACGTACCTATACAGTATAGCCAGTGCGGTTACTCCAAGTCAACCGTACTGCTAAACTGTATTATAGACTCATAGTGCGGAAAATAAAAATATTAATTTATTAAAATTAATTGATTTTTTAATTTTAATTATTATTTGCCAGGATTCATGCCATATAACAATACACAATCTGTGAAAATTTCAACTAGCTACCTCCTATCGTTTGTGAGATAGAGCCTTGTGACAGACGAACAGACAACGTAGGCTCAGTAATATGATTCCGTTCGGAGGTACGGAACCCTAATGCTGGTAAACATTTATGCCTGTTAGTACGTCGTAGTACGCATTAAAAAAATTATCGCTGTTTGGATGTATTGCACACTGTTCTGAGAAATACGTTTCTGATACAAATAATCATGTAATTCGATCGAAATTGTTCAGGGAAAAAAAAGACAAGGTCGTTTTTTCTAAAAATCAGTAAAAACTTTGTTGACAGGTGGTCGCTTAACAGACAAAAAAGAAGAACCGCTCTCAAATAGCGTATATCGAACCTTGGTTCGGAAGGGCGTGTTGTTGCCACATGTAAAAAACTAAAAAATAAAAACAGATAGGTATACTGATTAGTGTAAGTATATTGTATAGACGCTGATTTTACAAAATTTGTTCGGGAGCTGTTCAATTACATATATTTGTTTACTTTAGGAGAACGGGATACAAGACAATAGAATAACAATTATATATATATATTTGCTGAATTCTTTAATGGTCAACGTTTTAACATTGTGGCCTCTTCAGGGCCTTCACATATAGGCACAACCAGTGTTGAAATGTTGGCCATTAAAAAATTTAGCAAATGAATATTGTCATAATTATGATTTATACTTTCAACAAGGTGTTTTAAGAAAACAAATATACATATTTATTCTGTTTTATCAGTCCACTCTCCAATAGAACGTGGTAATAATGGAAGTTGTTAAGAAGATGTCGCAGAGACGCTAAAATGTTTTTTTCCCGGCACGCGAGACGATACTAGGAGAAACGAGACAATCGTCACAGTAATGACAATCTCGTCACGTAACGCGTATAGTCTCGGATATCGCATAGTCTTTCAAATTTATTTGAGAATCAAAGTCCATATTTTTGGCACAGAAACTTATGATTTATATACTGTAAGTATTTAGTGTATCTATAGGTATCTATGTACCTCCTATATCAAAAGAGTAGGTAAATCACATAATTAACACACTATTGCCCAAAAAACAACTTTATTTCATTTTACAACTGAACTAACCTTTGCTCGTGGCTTCACTCGCGTTACTGTCGATTTTTTTACTACTCCTCACTCCTCAGTTGCCTTTAATAAAAACGCTGCTATGCAACAAACACTATAGGATAAGTTCGATAAAAATCAGTTCAATAGTTTTTAAGGTAGCTCAGAACAAACAAAGAGACAGACAAAAATTCTGAAAATATACATAGTTAATTCGGTCTTATAGGTAGGTATCCTGTAATATAATCTAGTATCTACCTATAATATATCTAAGTCGAAATTAAGCTGAAAACTTATACAGTTTTAGTTATTTGCATCTATTGATAGGATTTTCGTAACGAAAAAGACGTTTTTCTGACATAGACACCTATACAGGGTGTATTACAGAAAACCGAACATAGGGAAAAGTACACAGTACAAATTAGTTACGATCAGAGATTGCTTTGCCCTCTATTCAGAGGTCGTTACCATGGTGTACGTATACAGTAACAAATGCATATTGCTGTTCATTTGACAAAATCTGGATGAACTTAAAGACAAAATCGTCGAAGTATGTTTCAATATGACTCCTGTAATGTTAGATAAAGTGAGACAAAGTTTTTGTAACCGATTAAGCCACTGCTTAATTCAAAATGGAGGTTTATTTGAACATTTGCTTTAATTTTTTATTTTAACTGTTTGTTTTGTTTAATTATTAGTTAAAAAAATATTTTCTTAATAAAAAATTGTTTCATTAATAAAAATAAATTCATTTAATATTGAAGAATTTATTTTAACTGATTTTTCTAATTATTCATTATTAGCTATTATTGTTATTAAATAATGGTTAGTCAGCGTTACCATGGTACCCATTCTCATATGTGGCCAAAGTAATCGTTGATCCTAACTAATTTGCACAATGGAGTTTTCCCTATGTTCGGTTTTCTGTGATACACCCTGTATAAGTAGTTAGATAGATATGAGAATAATAAATGTTTATTGCTGAAACAATTAGATCAGATTCCAGAATTGGTCTTCCATCTGTCATGAAACGTCAGCAATTAAATGCAAAAAACCATACAGTAAATACTTTCATTTTTTGATCCTTTAGCCACGAAGCCATCTTCATCTATAATCTGACAATAACAAAGTTAAAAATATAGACCTAAGGTGAGGTCAAAAGATTATAATGCCGATTTAAAAGCATATAATATTATGGCATCAACAACCCTAATTTAAAATTTTGGTTGGCAATTCGCGGATGAAATGGCTTTGGTCAATATATAAATATCGTTTTAATTTCGTATCGGTCTCCTCGAGTTGAGACTAAAAAGTCTCGGTCTTGTCCGAGGCTCTAGGCCGAACTGTCAGTAAAGATAATAATTTTTCAGTTTGCAAAGTATCAGATGTTTACAAGTAATAAGCTTTTAAAGAGATGTTTCTTTTTATTTATTTTATTCGAAGCTTATATCGATATTCCGAAGTGAGGCCAATACACAGGTATAGTAGATCATATTATAGCTATAAAGGTTTACTGAGATCTTATCATGGTTGCAACCGTTAGTAAACTAATTTATACTCGAACGGTTATTATAGGCTCATTATCGTATGGTTTACTGGAGTGATGATGCCAAACAACGTTGCCAGTGTCATAATAGATACTTAGGTATTATGTAATAGCAAAGACAGATCTAGTAAACTAAGGAAGTTTCCAGAAGACTGTCTTGGCTGCTCACATCATAAACATCAAATTATATTATATTTGAACATTTTTTTAAAATGATTTTTATTTTAATAAATAATATTTTCTGAAACTTTAATTAAATTATTTAAACTTAACAGCCAGACGTTCCTATTTTTGCGGAACGTCCCAATTTTCTAGCCAAAATTGAATGTTCCGCGCTGGACAACTAATTTTACAATTTTTCAAATCAGAATTAGAAATGGAATTTATTTTTTAACCATTTAGGATACAACAAGTCTATATTATAAATAAAAAAACAATCATAAAATTTCTTTCAAACTATAAGGTATATCTACTATATCTATTAGCCATTTTTAAACAGAATTGATTGTTCAATTCAATATTGAATACTCATAAGATGTTGAATCATGTAACTATGTGCTGAAAGAAACTCCTGAAGAGGTAAAATCTTCAGCCAAGTACAAAAATGTAGTTCAACGAAAAATAAATACCTATATGTAGGTAGCTGCTTGCTTAATGCTTAATAATATTATTTTTTTCATATCTAAATTATTCCTTAATATAAATAAAAATTTTGGAATATTTAATTGCGTTTTTTTCTAATTTGTCCTGCTTTTAGCGCCTAAATTTTGATTTTCTTCACATGCTAAAATTCCTTATTTGGTAAAATAATTAGGTATCTGGCAACATTGGATACCAGGTCTCTTGTCAGACATCAAGAAGTTTATGGATTCGACCATAAAATGCTAATAAATATAGCGATAGGTCGATTTGTTGAAAAGCTACTTATTATAGCTAATAGAATAATTAATAATGCACACAAGTTATCTGCATATTTTGTAAAATTAGTTTAAGGTATATAATAACATTGCTAGCAGCAACTAACAAGCTTTAAGCGCTTTGCTAAAATTGCTCGAGCAGTTATGACATCATATATCCGTTTAAATCACTTTAGCACATCAATCGACAATCAATACACATAGCGCTATATTGTAAAGTAAAAACCGTTATAATTAGGCTAACGCCTGTTTGTAGACATATAAATAAAAAAGGGCGTGGGCGCGTGTGGGTCTCGGGACCCCCGACAGATGTGAAACATCAAAGAAAACGTTATTGAACTCGGTGGTATTCTCTATGTAGTAGTATATATTTTTTCAAAAGCAGCAACTAACTGTTATGCTGACGTAATCCTATATACTGCACTGTAACACACGCGGTTGCGGCGTTTGAGCACGCCTGAGCCAGAAACGCAACTAAAACACAGCGAAGTATCTATATTACATACCTACCGCACGTGTATACATATACTTTTGCTTTACAGTACGTTCGTATGTATACTCTCTCTTTATCTTCCCGTGGCCGAACGCGCGGAAGCCGAGAGAGAGAGAGTGTCGCAGTGGTGGGGAGAACAGCAGCGAAGAAGCGGACCAGAAATTTCGTTGCATATTTCTGTTGTGTATACTGTAAATTGTGACCTTAGAATAGAGTATTATTTAAGTTATGATTATGTAAGTTGTTAGAAATTGTATTTTATTTTAAAACTTGATTTCTTCTTATTAAAACTGTTTGACAAAAAGCATTGAATTATTTTCCATAAATAAATATTACCACCGGACACAACAGTGGCGACGAGGATAAATTCCATAAATTTAAATATTTTGAATTTTAAGAAATACATAGTATTAACAAATCATGCCAAATGAGGGACCTGAACAAGTGCAGCATGGATTGTATGGCTCATTATCAGAATTATTCAACTTTAAAAAAGCTGATTGGCAAATTTATAGTGAAAAAATACAGCAGTATTTTGAAGCAAATAATATCACTGATAATTTAAAAAGAAGAGCGATTCTCTTAAGTCAACTGGATGAAGATTCTTACAAATTAATGCGAGATTTATGCGCACCTTCAAAACCTTCAGAGAAAACTTTTAAACAGTTAATCGAAGAATTTGATAATCATTTTGGTGTAAAACAAGCATATTTCGCTGCAAGATTTGAATTATATAACGCCAGGAAAAAGGACACGGAGACAGTAAGTGAATGGATCGCTAGAGTTCGCTGCTTAGCTGCGGATTGCGGTTATGGGACAGAACTGGAGACGGTTATTAGGGACAGCTTCATTCTCGGTATTGGAAAAGGTTCTATTAGAGATAGGCTCTTTGAAGAAGACGCCAAAACTCTTGTCGTAAAAAAGGCAATAGAAATTGCTCAAACGAAAGAAAATGCCAGAGAGTTCAAAGAAAAAGCCAAAGAGATCGAAGCAGTTCAAGTCAAAACCGAACCTGAAGAAGATATAAACAAGATGACGACCCAGAGACATCCACAGCAAAGAAATCAACAGCCAACTAGATCTTCACGGAAGAGCTGCAAAGCCTGTGGCAAAAAAGGACATCAGTTCAAAAATTGCTACTTTAAAGACTCCACCTGCTACATCTGTTCAAAGAAGGGACATATTGCATCGGTTTGTAGAGGAAAAAGGTCTGATAATTCTCATTTTTTACAAGACGAGTTTGAAACACTATTTAACGTAAATTCTAGTAAAAATTTTGCAAAGCCTTTTGACATAAATTTAATTATAAATAATATTTCTTTAAAATTTGAAATTGATACGGGGTCAAGTGTTACGGTAATTCCGGAAAATTTATATAAGAATCAATTAAATAAATTAACATTAAAGAAATCTAATATTTTTCTAAAAGATTATATTGGAAATAAAATTGAAATCGTCGGAATAGTTGAATTAAATGTATTGCATAATAACGAAACATTCAAATCACCAGCTTATGTAATTAGAAATGGATGTCGACCTTTGCTGGGTAGACATTGGTTGAGAATTTTAAAACTCGACATTACAAATTTAAATTTTTTCAATGTTAATTCCGAATTAAATGAATTATTAGAAAAATATAAAGAGATATTTTCAAATAAATTGGGTACTTTTACCAAAGACAAAATTTCATTAAATTTAAAGCCAAATTCTAAACCGAAATTTTGCAAACCGAGACCAATTCCATTTGCTCTTAAAACTAAAGTGGAAGACGAATTGAATAGGTTGTTAGATTTAAACGTAATTTCGCGTACTGATTATTCTCAATGGGGAACACCTATTGTACCAGTCCTTAAGCCTGATGGCACAGTACGAATTTGCGGGGACTTTAAAATAACAATCAATCCCTGTGTGGATACCTTGAAGCATCCACTTCCACGAATCGAAGATTTATTTGTCAAATTACAAGGGGGTCAAAAATTTAGTAAAATTGATTTAAGTAATGCGTATACTCAGGTATTACTGGAGGAAAAATCTAGAGATTTTCTATGCATTTCAACTCATAAAGGGGTATTTAAGTATAATAGAATGCCGTTCGGAATATCATCAGCTCCTTCATTTTTTCAAAAAATGATGGAAACTGTTTTACAGGATTTAGAAGGGGTCATATGCTTTTTAGATGATATTCTGGTAACAGCAAACAGTGATGAAGAACATCTTAAACGCCTTGAATTAGTATTTAAACGATTATTAGAATGTGGTCTTACGATAAAAAGAGATAAATGTTCATTTTTACAAAAATCAGTTCATTATCTAGGACACACAATTGACAGGGAAGGGTTGCATACTTCAAAAGAAAAAATTATTGCTATAAAAAATTGTCCTCCTCCAATGAATATTAAGGATTTACAGTCATTCTTGGGAATGGTGACATATTTCTCTAAATTTGTAAATCAATTTGCCGACATATGATTTATCTACTTTACAAATTATTGCATAAGGATGTTGAATGGTCATGGTCTCGGGATTGTTCTTTAGCATTTAATAAAATTAAAGAAAAATTGATAAATGCGCCTGTGTTAGCACATTTTGATCCACAGGTACCAATAAAATTAACTGTTGATGCGTCAAAGAACGGCTTGGGAGCAATTTTGACACATTCTTTTAAAAATTGTGAGAAACCTATTTGTTTTGCATCAAGAAAATTATCAAATAGTGAATTAAAATACAGTCAAATCGAAAAGGAAAGTCTTGCAATTGTATGGGCTTGTAAAAAGTTTCATCAGTATTTATATTGTCAAAATTTCACTCTAGTAACAGATCACAAACCGTTAGTAGTCATTTTCGGGCCTAAAAAAGGTATTCCTCAAATGGCTGCTAACAGAATGCAACGCTGGGCGGTAGCTTTATCTGCATATAATTTTAAAATTGAGTTTGTGAAATCGAAAAATAATTACGCGGATTTTTTGAGCCGTTATTCACTGCAAAATAACGAGCCGGAAATCAATTATTTTAGTTATTTACAATTTATTGAAGAATCAAATAATATCCTTTTAAACAGTAAATATATTGCAGATCAAACTACTAAGGATCCGGTGTTGTGCCAAGTAAAAAGATATGTTCTTAATGGTTGGCCAAACAGTGAAAGCAGTCCAGAGTTAAAATCATACTTTATAAAAAGAAATGAAATAACAATAGAACAAAATGTCTTAATGTGGGGACATCGGATTATCGTACCTAAATCATGTCAAAAATTTATTTTAAACGAATTACATTCCGCACATTTTGGCATATTAAAAATGAAAATGTTGGCACGATCACATGTTTGGTGGCCATCCCTAAATACCGAAATTGAAAAATTAACTAAGTCATGCACTTCTTGTGTTGCATTTAAAGACAATCCAGTCAGATCCGAATTGTCTTTATGGCCTTGGCCGAAAGAATCGTGGAACAGAGTACATGTAGATTTTTTGGGTCCAATTAAAGGTAGAAATTTTTTGATACTTATAGATGCTCATAGCAAATGGCTGGAATGTTTTTTAATGAACAAATGCAATACCGAAACGACTATAATTAAACTAAAAGAAATATTTGCAAGATTCGGATTACCTAGACAATTAGTTTCTGACAATGGTACTCAATTTAGTTCGACCGAATTTAAATCTTTCGTAGAACGAAATGGTATAAATCACATAATGGGAGCGCCATATTGTCCAGAAACTAACGGTCAGGCAGAGAGTGCAGTAAAAATTGTAAAAATGTTTTTAAAGAAAACATTCTATTCTTTAATTAATAATATAGATATCGAAAATCAACTTCAAAAATTTCTTTTTCAATATAGAAATACGGTACATAGTACCACAAATGAAAAACCGTCAAAATTATTACTAAATAAAAATGTTAAAACTCCGCTGGATTTGTTACATCCTTCAACTGTTACGCACGTTTTAAATAAACAGAGAAATCAAATTAAAAATTACAGAGGAAAAGGATGTAAAAAATTCATAAGAGGCGAAAGTGTAATGATCAGAAATTATTCGAATAGTGTTAAATGGATCACGGGTACAATTTTAAAATATAAAGGTTTTAAAGTATATTTAGTTAAAATTTCCAATAATAAAATAGTTAAGAGACACATAAATCAAATAAGGAAACATATTAATATTAATACAAGTCCAGACGATTCAGATAGTGAATCTGAAAGTTCTTATCGTGATGTTCACGAAAATGATCCAGCTGAAGAGACAAATAATTCAACGGCAGATGAAAATGAAGAAATTGAAACTAATAGTGAAACTGATCAAATTAATGAGCGACCTAAAAGAAACGTGACAGCACCGGATAGACTTCAGTACACTTAATTAAACGGAGAGGTGTTGTGTATACTGTAAATTGTGACCTTAGAATAGAGTATTATTTAAGTTATGATTATGTAAGTTGTTAGAAATTGTATTTTATTTTAAAACTTGATTTCTTCTTATTAAAACTGTTTGACAAAAAGCATTGAATTATTTTCCATAAATAAATATTACCACCGGACACAACAATTTCCCCTTACGCGGCTGTTCACTGCCCGACATAAGGTGTTTCACATCAATAAATAAATAGATAAATAAATAAATAACGTTTTTCAATGCGTTTTTTAGAAAGATCACCGAGTATAGACGCTAATTCATTATTTTTATGAGTTTAGAAATCGTTAGTGTTGTCACTTTAGTTAACGTAAATTAAAAAATTTACATGAATCAAATATTAATGCTGGGTTTATCTTACAATTTTAACAGGCTGTTTTTTAATCACTCTGTTAAATTTTGATTGCTACGTGTTCATTGGTTGCTGCGTTTTCATTTTCGCAAATTGTTGATAGCAACAGCGTGATTAAAAATAAAATAGATAATTTCATATCCTGGAATCTGAATCAGTTACAATTTTTAGTCCTATTAAATGTCTTTGATCCTGGTAAAAACCGACAACGAATGGATTGAGTGTGTTGAACATGTCACGAAAAATATTGTGTACGTTCTTATGTGGTAAACATCACACGTCCATCGTTCATATCAATTTGTTAATACACACATATTTATGTCAAATATAACACATAAATGTTTATTAATGTGGACACGATTTTATAATTAATGTTCGTTTATAATAATAAATATTTATAAGTTGTAACCCTTTTCTACAATACAAATTCACTTTCATTAACGAAATACAGTTTCCTATGTTGCAATGAACATTACAAGACTACATAAGAAAAACCTTTAATATGTCTCTACCAGGACACGAACCTGAAACTCCCAGATTTAAATTTAGCGTCAGGTATATCATATTATTATCCTATAGATATTTTTTCAAGTCATAATTGGTTTCTTTGACTATGAGTTCTTTTTAGTTCTTTTTCAAATTAAACCCTGCTTTTATATTTTCAGGTACTTTATTATGTATCCGAATCATAGCTTTGCGGGCACCTCTCTGAACTACAGCTATATAGCCAAAATGCTACCGTTTTAAAATTATTTTTGTTTCTTGTCGAGTAGTTATGATCAAAATGATTCTCGTTAAAAAGAGATGGATTGTTTTCTACAAAAAGTACGCATTCTAAAATAAAAATGTCGTAAACGGTGAGAATTTTGAATTTTTTAAATAACTCTCGACAGCTATGTCGAGGTGCCACACTCGCTATGATTCGGATACATTTCTTTTGAAGTAAGAATACTTTTTTGAGAGCGTGGAATTGCCCCAAAATATAATGGCAAACTGTAAGTTTGAATGGAAGTAAGCATAGTAGATACTGAGAAGTGTATCAAAATTTACAACTCTTTTTAGGTATCTTATTGAGTATATTGCTCTGCATAGTTTAGATAGTAATTGTTCTAAGTATGACTTTCAGTTCAAACCACAGTCAATATTTATCCCTAGAAATCTTACCTGTTTTGCTAATGATACTTCTGAACCCAACAAATTCATTTTTTGAGGAATTTGGCAGTAATTACCGAATTTTATTATTTCTGTTTTAGATCTATTTATTTTTAAACCATTTTCATCAAACCATGTGTTTAACAATTCTGTGGTAGTTTTAATTTGACTTAGTAAAAGCACTTCATCTCTTCCCTCGCATATGACGGCAGTGTCATCTGCGAATAGAAAAAGCTTATCTTTTACTGTAGATAGCAAATCATTAACAAAAATTATGAAGAGGACAGGTCCCAAAATACTGGCAACATGGCAACATAGTTGTCTGGAAACTGTAATTCGCTATTTAAGATGAATATTCGTATAACCGTATTGTGGAAAAGGGTTATAAACATTTATTTATAAACTAACATTCATTAAATTATTCATACATGTTACTAAAATGTCTTATTACTTTGAAGACTTCAAAATGAATCTAATGCTAATTTTTCAGTTTGTTATAGATAAAATTAATTATTAATATGTCTTCTTACCTGATAGAAGGGCAACGGTGAATAGCTGGTGTAGTAAGGCACTGTGCTGTACAGCATGTCAGAGGTTGGAGCTGGCAGCATTTGGGGGTTGATCTAAGTTGTTGCTTACACTTTCAAATAGCCAGTGTGTTGATTTGTGGTGCCATTGCCTAAAGCCCGATGATGGTTAATTAGTATATTGCCTAAAGTGTCTGTAACGAAACAAAACAATGCAAACTTTATCGAATTATCATTATCGAATGTGGGAGATTCATATCATCTTATGTAGGTACTGCGCATTATAAATAATAATTATCCGTTTGTCAGAGTTGAAAATCAGGTTCACATAAAAAATCAAGAAGATGACACCGAAACTGTAATCAATATCAACTATAGCTAGCTATCTATATATCTACCTAAGTATAATAAAACCGTAAACTTTGCGTGTCTGTACATTGAAAATATTTGCAAAAAAATAATTGAGTGGATCAGGGGCGGATCAAGGTTTTTCAGGGCCTAGGGCTTATTAAAGTCCAATGGGGCCCTATTTTTTGTTAAAATAAGAATCTTTATAAAATTATGACAATAATTCAATTTTTGTGGGCCCTTAACACTTGGGGGCTCAGGGTTTAAGTCCTATTAGTCCCTATGTAGATCCGCCCCTGGAGGGGATGAAGGATAAGTGATAGAATGCATCAAGAGCATTTTTGAAATGTTTTGTCTGTTGTTTGTGTCTTTGTTTGTGCACATACAATAACATAACATAATATAATATTTATTGATAATGTGTTAATATGTAGGTACATGAGAGTACATATTATCAGTCAGAAAAAACAAAAATGAATTAAAAATCCAAATATTCCTGTACCGAATAAAAAACATTTTCTAATAAGAATTTTTTAGTGTCATATTTAAATTTTTTTATGTCATACTCACTTATAGCTTTTAGATCTTGTGGTAGCTTGTTATACAACGATATAAAATTATAATTATATTATAATTTATTATTTAATGAATTTTAGTAATATTTGTAAAACACCATAATAATAATAATATAGATAAATGTGGTGTAAGTGCAACTATTAATCACGGCACCTCCACCACATAATTCACATATTACTTAATATAATTAGTGCTTAAATTTGTCCTTGGAGCTGGAGAAAAATGTGTACCCCCAATGAAATCCTGGAGTCACCAGTGTTATCGAGTGTATATGTTTTGCTATATATCTTGTAAGAAACAAATATATTATTTCTAATCTACTCTATTCTAAAAATTTTATTTGTTGTAGATTATAGAAGCGTCGACAACTCAGGTCATTAGCGTCTTCAACACAACAAATAATCCATTTGTGTATTAGAATCCGCCAGCCGGCATACACAAACCGACTGGTACGAGTTCGGGTTCTTGGGAGCGCTAATTCCCACAAAACATTGGAATGAAAACTACATTCCAATGTTTCCCCTGAGGGATCAAAGGGTATAGAACTAAAAAGTGATTACAAAACTAAGGGAAAATTGATGGATCCAGAACAACCAGTTGAAGGTTTATGTGAGCTACAAAAGGAACGAATACTGGATTTGGCTGTATAAAGAGATTGGGAGGTAGCACAATAAGCCCTGCAAGAGGCTGCAGTATTTCCGGCGAAGGTGCAGCTTCCAAACCAAAAAAAGGGGGAAAATTATATTATCCTTTTTTATAAAAGCATTCTGATTCCTATTTTTAAGTCGAATCAAATGTTTTAAAATAATTTCTTTGGTTTTTGCTGTGAATCTGATTTTCAACTTGGATAAAATTATACTATAGTTATTATAACCGCATTATAACATGAATATTTGTATGTATTTTACTTATACTATGATGGCACCTATCTATTATCTATCACAGACACAGATCAGTTATAAATAGATTGTGTGATATGTGATACCGTTTTTCTATCTACACACGTTATCTCACCACTTCATACTCGCGCTTACAGGGTTTAATCGACAGTTATTGAACAACACCCAATAATAGCATTAACTAAAGCTGATAATTACTTAAAATCGATGTTTCAGACAAACGTGTTCAATTAATGCTGTATTTTTATAGTTCGTTAAGTTTAAATTTTTAAGATAATGTTATGGTTAATAAACGATTTTCAGGGACGTAACTAGGCTAAATATCACCCGAGGCAATACCTCACTTTGGCTACTTCCCCCCTCCTTAAACTTAAACGAAGAATGGCCAACCATGACCAATGAAACGAAAACCCTCCTAAACAACACTCCTGACGTTTTTTTTATTTTCGGGTAATTCCGGTTATACATAGTTTTTTTGATCTAAGATATGGCGCCCCCGAAGATTTGGCGCCCTAAGCTATAGCCTACTTAGCCTAGTGGTAAATCCGCCTCTGCGTATATTATGTTTATTTTATTACGTATAAGTTGATTTAAGACACACAACAGTATCACCTGGACATATATCTTATGGCGCAATATTTCAAATCTTTAGCGCGCCAGTTTAAAATTTTATTAATATTATTTATTAACTTCCCACTGGAAGTTATTGTAATGGGTCCGAAAATCGAAATCAAAAAGGAAAAAAAATTTTTATGTTTCAAGGTCACTACACTATTTTTACACTACTTTTAGAAAGATGTCTGTGTGTGTGTGTGTGTGTGTGTGTGTGTGTGTGTGTGTGTGTGTGTACGTACGTACGTACGTACGTACGTATGTGTACATTTCTTTCAAAGACGAAATCTCGAGAACGAAAAATGATATCGACTACGTTAGGGTGCCAATCGACGCGTATTAACGTAAATATGATCTGAAAGAAATTTTTTCAAAATCGGTTCAGCCGTTCTTTTTTCTTAACCAAATAACCTCCAAAAAAGTAGATTTTACACAATATCTCGCGAATAAAAAATTATATCGACTTCGTAAGGGTGTCAATCGAGGCGTGTTAACGTCATTTTGATCCGACATAAATTTTATAAAAATCGGTTCAGCCGTTTTTTTTTTTTTTTTTTTTTTTTTAATTATTGATGTTTTAATGATTGAAAGGATTACTTTTCTGTGTAATATCTAATTTAATTATTATTATTAAATATTTATCAAACTGGGAAGTTCGTCGTGTGGACCTCAAGGGTCGCACTTTAGTCCTAATAAACGACCCACCTCACGGCTTGTTTATTTAATTATTTTTATCTTCCACTTGTATTTTTTGGAAAACAACAATTGCCATTTTGGCGCCCCTAAAAACCGGCGGCTGGGGCACAAACCCCGTCAACCCCCCCCCCCCCAGTTACATCCCTGACGATTTTTGATAAATTAAAATTATTGACGTGTTCATATATAAGCTGCAGTTTTGAAATTTTATTTAACATATCCTAAAAAAATATCAGAAGGCAATAATCTTAAAAAAATTACCAAACATTCAGTAGAAGTAAGCATTGCTATATACGTAGAACAAAAAAAATAATACCGTAATTTTCTTTTGCCATACCCATTACAAAATAGCTACTTTCGATGTATGTATCGCAGCGTTTAATGAGTCATTTAACAGCCAGGTGTGCGGAAAGTGTTTTACTTACCGCACTATAGGGCGGTAAGTAAACGGTTGCCATCACAACTTCTGTTTATTCGCTCTATACGCCTGCATGCGCCTGCCATTACTTACTCACGATCTTCACGGCATACTGTAGAAGGAAAGATGGCGATGCAAATGAACTGTCAAAATTTTATGAAAACGAAGTGAAAAGTAGGTATTTTGTTGTGGGTATGGCAAAAAATACCATATATATCTTGGCATTACGACTCGTGTGACTGTAAAAACTCGCAATCGCTCGTTTACTGTCATATTTACTCGTCGTAATATAGTCCATTACACATCTAGATATACAATCTTCTATTTCCGTTTATTATGTTGTGTATATTTGTCTATACATAAACACACTTAGGGGTTGTCCATAAACCACGTGAGCCTATTTAGTCAACTTTTTGATATCGTCGATGATTTACCGACCTCTTATAGAGAATTTCATCCCATTTGCGAATATATGTATAGATTTCGATGGGGTTATCTTAAAAAATAATCGAGATACAGGTCTGGGGAGCCATGTTTGTGATACCACACAAGTGTCTAGGTGCAGACCCCGGCTTTTGATTAAAGCTGTGGGCATGTGCGCTGGGTTAGAACTAGGTATTCTGCATTGGTGTACCCTCTGCGTAAGTTGTTTAGAAAGCTCCTACCCTGCACCACCCCGAGAAACTCTCCCCCTGCGAGAAACTCTGAATGTGCACACCCCGCTAAGTTTAATTGTATGATAAGAAAAATAAAAAGATAAAGTGAAACATGAATTACCTAGTTGTAAAAAACAAAAAATTACTATGGCGACGACAGGATTCGAACCAGCGGCGACCTACTCATGCGTATAATTAAGCCGCTTGATATACACCCTGTTTTCATGGTATACCCTGTATCAGTTAGCCCGCAGCTTTAATCAAACGACATTTGTCTATACTACCTAGACGCTTTTGTCTGAGACACCCTGTATATAATTCTATGCGCTGATATAAGGCAGGCATGAAGTGTACCTATACTATAACGATTATGATATGAGTTGGTGAAACTACATATAAATAGATATCCGTGGGATCAAGGTGCCTGTTTGAAAAATCTGTTTACATAAACAAAACCACAAATGTGTTTTATTAAAAATGCTTCAGTTTCCATTTGAATGATTTAATAGATCAGTAATCAATAAAATATAAAAACTATGATAATATTTATAAAATATACTACATAGCACATTATAATCTAAGGAGCACATAATAAGATAGAAAACAGACGATAATATTATACTATATACGTTAGTAAACTATCGCATGTCATTTGCCTAACAACGATTAAGGCAAATACCATTTTCCTAGAAAAATGAGTTTTAAAATAGAAACTATTTTATAAAGTCATTTGCCCAGGCAGATAACATTCGTCTAGGCAAAAGCTATTTGCTTGGAATAACCATTTGCCTGCGACATACATATGAAACATTATTGTTGTTAACTTTCTTTAATTTAGAGTAGGTATTATCCAAGCTCTTACCGCGGTACAAAAAGCTATCAATTATTTGCAATTATTATCTTCGGCCTTGCAAATTTTATTGCATGCATGGCACACCTCTCTCCAAATGAATATAAATGTTCAATATGAGGTCTGCCAGGTATGCAAAAAAATTGCAAGGCAGACGATGATAATTGTAAATAATTGATACTTCTCTATAATCTGTAGAAATTTCATCAAGTAGTGCTAATCCGCGTATTCGAGATACTGACAACAAAAAATGATAAAAAAATATGAATTAGTCTGCCACCATATTTTGATGTTTTTCATCATATTATCGGTTAAATTCAATAAGAAAATTTTAATAGTGTTGTACTTGTCCAGTTAAAATCTTTGTATACGGTCAGAGCTTGGACGGATCTGAATGGCTAATAATATTACATTCATGGGCGCCCCGAGGCAGGTGCAAGGAGGTGAGACTGCACCCACCCAGGTTTAAAGACGAGGAAGAAAAAAATAGAAAATTTAAGAGTGAGAAAAGAAAAATTATCAGAGTTGCTTTAGAGTTTAGAGGGGCTTGAGAATGGCCGAGAGTGTAGCAGTGCTGTTGTTTATATGGCGTTGCTATGGTTCCTCTATTATACAAGTCCCCAGTTCCCGGGTTCTAGCCCGAAAGCAGGTAAAAGTGTCAATTGGATTTTCAATTTATTATTAAAAAAATATAATAATGAATTGAAAATATAAATTGGTGCTGAACCCAAATAACCTTAGCTGTTGGTGCAGGTTTTTAAAACACAATTTAACAATTTAATTTAGAGTTTAGAATACTAATTACCTATGTATATTTATATTTTGCAAATCAATCCTACCGGCGCCCATGATTATCTACATTTAATGATATGCTTTCTTATTAAACTGAATTAAATAAAATACAAAAAAAAACAGGAAAATAAATCTGAACGGCAGGCGTCAATTTTTATGCATATATTACTAACATTTGCGAGCAGCTTCGCTCGCATATGAACGCCGTTTTTGCCGGTTTTGATGGGAACTCTTAATCTAATCCGAGCTTATTGAACCGGGTACAAAAAATGTTATATTTTAAGCTCGTTTTTAAGTATGTTTCAATTGACGCAGTCAAAATCGGTCCAGTAGTTTTCGAATGATATACCGGTACAAAGAGACAGACAGATAAAAATTCTGAAAACTCGTTTTCTACAGTAAATACTTATTACCTATACCTAGACGTACATTATCTCCAAAACCTCTAGGAACAAAACGAAATTGTCTCAATACAAATTATTTTTAGAAGTTGAAGTATAAGTAATATCTATAAGGTACCTATTTTATACTTTATTAGTTTGATTTGTTTAAAAAATTTGTAACATTATAATATGGCAATATTTTTTAATTATTAGTCTTCGAAACATTTTAAAACTTCTCTACAAATCGCTGAAAATGGTTGGATATAGCGCCTAAAACAAGGTAAATTAATATATAAAATTATACTTATATCAAACATTTTACTTGAGGAGAAACGGGATACGAGGCAAAGAATAACGAAATATGTATCTACCTATTTATTTGCTGAAATTAGCCAATTTCTTCGCTAATTTTTAAGGTCTTGAAGAAGACATGATTTGTTGTCGAAACTTAATCATCATTACAGAATTTAGCAAATAAATATCTACACATTGTTATTCTTTTGCCTTGATTCCGTAATCCGTTGATCTAAAAGTAATTACTTTAAACATAATATCAAACAGTTTATGAGTAAATATTAATAGTTAGATAATTTATTTGTAAATAAGTATAACTGTAGGTAGGTACTACTATTTTATACCAAACGATATTCTTCTAAATTATTATTGTTATGATTTGTCCGCTGCCGGCGGTAAAAACTGAAAGAATTGACTTAAAAACTTCTAGAAGTTTCTTCTATTGTATTTCTTATATTTTTAATGTGAATCTTTTAGTAATGGGATGAAAGATCAACGAAAATTGAACCGTGCCTTTTATATTTTAGCGCATGAAATAATTTATCTATAATCTATCTAAGTATCAATCTATCTGTCTCTCTATATAAGTATTATCTACTGCAAAAATGTACATTAATCACCTTCTTACTGAATTAATTATACTTAATTAGTACAGTACCTATCAGCTTCAATATTTTTCAGTTAAGGTATTTTTTTTTATAATAAACAAACGAAATGTAAGCAGGTACCTATAATCTATTTTGTAAATTTAATACAAAAGGCTGAAAAAATAATGACTTTTTTGTATTTGCTTTTAAGGGCTAAGGCCACCAACAACTACAGAATTATATTTGGACCTACTTATAGAATCAACTCATATTTTTAATATACTTATTATTTTTGATAATCAATTGCAAATCCAAATGATACTTTTATCAGTTCGCGGATTAGAACCTGGGAACTGGGGGCTTGTAATAGAGGAGCCAAGGAAAGCGGAAACGCTGTACCCATAAATAACGACATCGCTTAGGTATATATAGTTACACTTATCTAATCTCAAGCCCAGAAAATACTGTCAATATTTATTTGGACGTTTCGATCTTAATTCTGTCTTATTAATTGAATTGAAGAATTTCAGATTAACGCTGATTAATATCTATAAGTACATAAAAAGAAATATCACATATTTCTTTTTTAAATTTTTCGTCTAATCTTTTTTTCGTTTTTAAGTACCTATTTTGTATGTGTACCTACCTACCTATGTATATTTTGTGTAAGTACAACAATAATTAAATTTACCACTCTATAATTTGGACATCATGTCTGTTGAGTGTTGAGTGAAAAAATAAATAGTTAGGATAATTTTATTAGTCATGTTGTTGAAAATAGATGTCTACAAAAAATCGCTTTTAGTCTAAATTAATCTAAAGACAGTTTACACAGCTTAAAACGAAAAAAATACCTAAAGTACGTAAACAACATTAATTACCTATTATATTAACTCACCTTTAAATTATTTTCACAAAATGAAAACACGATTTGAACAGTCAATGAGAACACATATTAAAAAATATTTAAAACATTTATTTAAATACAGGGGTGTTAATTAGTTGCACTCTAAAAGTCAATATAATTAAACCGCACTAAATCTGAATTCATAATCCCAAAATGTCATTCACATTATTATTGATCGCAATTAAATAATCACATTGTTTTATTTGTGTATAGACATAGTATCTATATATGATTCACAGGTATGTTAATTAAATTATATTATAACAGTTCGCGAATGCATTCGCAGATACCACGCCGCGCTACTAGCGATTGAATAGCGAACTAAAAGCTGCATTACCATCAGCTATAATATTGCACCTATATCACATACCAAAAAGCAGCGATCCGAGGACAGGCCTGTACTCCTACAGAAGTTTATCTCTACAGACCCAAGCAAGGGATAACACAACTTCTGTTTACACAGATATAAGCAAACGTGTTTGACAACCATTAGTTTGTCATACTTGTGCAATTACAAGTTACTAGATTGGGAGATTTTCTTCTTTTAGTAGAAACTGAGAGCTTATTAAGAAAATAGTAGGAATCAGTGGCGGCAATTTTTTCGAACATTACCATCACGGTTGAGCATGAGCCATGCAGTATCAAGTGGTGAATACTGGTTGGCAAAAATACTGGTTGGCAAAGGCGAGCGGGGCAAGAAAAAAGACGCAAGAGGGGAGTAATAGTCATTAATATGTGAGTGAGAGCGTGTAACCATATAGCATTGTGCTAGAGCATGCGATAGCTCTCCCACTGAATACAATTACTATGAGCGAGGGCCGAGGCCAAGCATATTTAATAATATTTTAAGGGAATTTGTCAAAAAAACCTGGCTAAGAAGGATTCAGGTCGCGGTGGGGGAAATCAGCCACCCTCATCTGGCTATAATGCTTGACAGATGGATCGTTTTCCTCAGACAATATGTTGAGAATCTTTTTGGAGTTTGGTGTCTCGGAGGATATAATAAAGTTGCGTTGAAAGCTCTTGACTCCAATAGAATTAGTACCTACAAGCATGGCAAAGGAATTCCAGAAAACACGCGGCAAAACGTCTGCAAACAAAAGGAACAAAGTACCTCTGCACAGCAGCAACATTCCTGGAAGTGAATCAGCAACCTCATTAGCCAAGAAAGGATCCAACATTATGCCCTTTTTTTAAAATACTTAGGTTCGCAACTTTGCGACGGTACCGGTGTTGCTACCATAATTTTATGAATGGTAACAACATCAGTACCGTCGTGAAGTTGCGTATCTGTCCTTTTATAACACGGACATAAATCGACAAAACTGTAATCAGTATGTGGCATTGCTATAGCTAGCTGAAGCAGACTCATGGAACAACATAAGTCGCATTGGAATAAGATTAAAGCACAAACCCCCACTCGTTTAAAGAACCTTTACGGAAAAGAACTGTAGAAGCTCTTATCAGTTTAGTAGAAATTTAGTAGGATACTTTCATCTATAAGCAAACATTTGCATATAATGCACTCTGAAACAGAATAAACTGCTGTACATATTATCTGTAAGTGCGAGACCACATACAAGATATTATTACACTTTGGATCATTCTTATTGCTACCAAAAATCTTCAAAGGATAGATACTGAATTTCTCAAAAATTGATGGGAAATTAAGGGAACACAATATTATAGATTTATAGGTCACAGTTTCTACCCTCAGGCCACTATCTTCTAACTCTGACTAACAATATTTGACTTCTTATTGTCGATAGGTAATGTTTGACAGTTTGACGCGTTCCTATATTATATAATTTAGATGTAGAAATATTGCCAAAGGTCAGTGCAGTACGGACCTGTATAGTGGGTTGCATGTAATTGGGCGTTCACAAGATCAGAGGTGTACTTGAAAAAACTGTTGGCCACTCCTTTACACATTCGCGTCAACCAATGAAATGGCGCTTTTGTCAGGTCGTTCAGTGACGTCACTCATGAACGCAGACACTATGACAGTGCATTTGAATGGACCCTCCTTGTTAAAATATATGCGGCCTAGGTTCACAACACGATGTTGAAACCGCTTTACGGTGGTCTCTTGCCTCCCCTATACTATAGTGTTTTCAGTTCGCATGTGAGAACTAATGGAGATGAGCAATACGGCGTTGTTATGAAGTTCTTAATTTTAACGCCAGATCCGAAAAATCATTAACAGTGAATTCAATTGTTCTGGCATTTTTGCGTTTTAACCAAAATATTGTAATGCTTTTACTCTAAAAAATATCCAGCCAATTAACACTCAATGATAAAATAAAAAACACAGTCTGTTTTTGGAAAACCGAAAAGTCATTGAGAGGAAGAAAAGTTTGTTGGGGTTCGATTGAAAAGCTGCCTTTTGGCCTGCATTTAAACATATGTCGGATGTCCGTTGGTTTTAGGCTGAAAATAATTCGATTTTCGGGTAGAAACCAATAATGCATAAACCGTCGCTAACTCTGTTTTTCACACAAAACGGACATGTCGGATTCTGCATGTTAGCTCCTCAATTAAAATAGATATACTTACTTACCTACAAAAAAGACGTTGTTCAAAAATTCAGTTTTTTTCATTTAGGTACCTTGGTATTTATTTGAAAAAAAAAATTTTTTTAAAGGAAGAATCTATATATTCGAACGAAATAAGGAAAATGTACCTAGGTATATACCTATTTCTTTGCCTGCAGGCTGCACATGTATAGCTGATTTAGAGGAGGAACGCGGGGGCTTTTGGACTCTCACCCCGCAAATATGAATTTGAAACATCATAATATTATCTTAGTGCACCCATTTTTACTATATTTTTTTATTCTGGTGGTCCTCCTGACTATTACAAATTTAAACTTGTGCCCCTTTAGAAAAAAAGAAAAAATATCGATCCGCCTATGGCTACAGACTTGCACAACATTAGGAATAGACAACCAAAACCATTGATTGATATTCTTCTACGTACTTATTAATAATAGGTAATTACGTAAGTGTTTTTTTATATTCAATTTATAATTAAATGTTTAAATCAGTTGTAACTTGTTTTATCGATTTGTGCATGGTTTGTGAAATGAATGCAGCGTAATATTTCTAAATTGTAGTTTTTGTTCAAACTTTAATATTTTAATGTGGATTTTTGTGGTGTGCAAAAACAATTAAGTAGGTAGTGATTTTTAGTGATAGATATAAATGAAATGTGAATACGAATTGAACAATAATAATTATTGTACTTACATGGGATTTTAGTGAAAATGAAAAACGTGTTCTCTCCATTTCTGCATAAAATCGACCTCACTTTGACCGCTTCTTTTAAAGGTAAGATTTATGATTCATGATATTGTGTGAAAAACAAATAGCATATAGGCAAGGTCGACCCGAAAAAACTTCGCGCCCCAAACATCAAATAATTTTTTCGTTCTCTTAAATCTACCCAGAGGCGGACTAGGCCGTTTAGTATCAGCCGCCCCTTTCAACTTTTCAGCGTAGAAATGTGAAGTTGTACGAAAATCAACTTTGCGTTCGGTTCAGCACGTTAGAAATATTTTATTTCTGCAGTTTGAAGATTTTATTTGACTGCATAGTTATATTTTTTGATTGTCAGAAACAAAGTACGGCATCCATATTCGTATAGCTATAGAGGAACTACAAATTCTGTATCTGATAGTTATAAGACAATACAGAGTTTTTTCAGTGTATGCCGTCGCGCCCCGCACAAAATGTATACAAATTTTACTTAGGTACCTACCTAGATCACATAAAAGTACATAGCTTTCAATTTCTCGGAAATCAGTAGCTATGTACCTACTTACTTATTTTGAATTCCTGGCGCCTCCTAGAAATTAACATTTCAGGCCAGTGCCTGGCTAGTCTGCCCCACGGGCGAATCCGGAGCATAAGTAGGTAGGTATATCTAACTAAAATTAAAATAAAGAATTTAATTTCAATAAATACGTCAGTCGTCGCACTGCTCTGATAACTAAACTGATTTATTTGTTAAAATTATCTTCCATTTACTTTAATATTTTTATTTTTACATCAGAATACAAGTAGCTACTTTTCTTCATTGGCGTAGCTAGGGGCGCATGCCACCCTAAAATGCCCGGTGCCCCCCCGGAAAAGTGCGATCTAATGTGCCTAATTAAAAACATTATAGGATATAACGACAACTCCACCAAAAACATACATTATAGTCAAGATTTCTCGGTTGTGTTGACTGGCTGTTCTCCCCCAGGCGGCCCCCAGAGAATAATGCTAGCTACGCCAATGCTTTTTTTAGAGAATTGATAAAAAAATTGTAACTAATTCGTTTATATATTATGTAGTTGCAATGTCGACTCTACAACTAGCATTTTGTAAAATGTAAAAAGTTGAAATCATGAATGATACGTTGAAATGTATTGAACTAGAAAAAGAATATAATTTTTGTTATCAATTACTTAATTTTTTTAAATAATGAAAATAAGTCTTGAATAAAAATTAAGAAACTGCAAAATTTAGAGCAAACAATTGTAACTGTGAGGCAGCGGCCCCCTAGGGCTGCACCCTTATTAAGCCAATGGTTAAGATAGGCCTGAACTTACTACAATTGTCAATTAGGTTTCTAATAAAATAATACAGGTGTTGTAAAAGTTAAATCACAAACAGTTTTTATAAAACTGTGAGAGGCGTCACTAGTGTAGTTAAATAACATGGAGTGTCCGAATGTTTCAACAAAATTACACTAGATGCCACTGCTATAGTACGGAAACATTATTTTATGTTCTTTCCAATTATGTAAATTGTAAAGCCACAGTTCGTATGATGACGCGCTTAGCATAAAATAAGCATGATTTTGTTTTATGGTAGAAACAAAAATATTTTATTTTGAACACAAACAAAACTATTACAGAGTATAAATAATAATATTAATAAACAGAGTATTTGATAAAATTAATAAAATCAAAAAAACAATAGTAAGTATATTTTTATAAGACCTGATTTGCATTGCTTTTGAAGTAATATAAAATCGCTCCAAATAAATTTACACCTGACGCCAAAACAAACACAGGCGTCCACTTGCCACCCGATGCTGTGACTAGTTCTGCTGTCACTGGACCACATAAGATACCCGGAATCGTTGCCTGAAAATAATCATTTTATTATACTGTTAGGCTGAAATAATTCATTCCTTGCACGAGGTGAATTTCCCCCAAAATTTCCACTTCCAAGTGAAATTTTAACCATATTAAGTATTAAGGTCTAAGTTAGATCAACTTTAAGATATTTATCAATAAATTAATGATCAATCGATCATGATCAAATGTTGTGACTCTAGCTTTTCACAACTTCATCCACTCTTATAGAATACAGTAGAAACGCCTATGATTTAATTATGAAATTAACTTATTCGAATCCAACGAAGCATACTAAACTGTGAAGTCGTTGACATGCAGTTGTCAGATATTCAGAAGCAAAACCAAATGCATTTTTATTTATAATAAAAATGATGGTTTTGAAGTTGTCAGAGAGATGTTGTTACGAAAGGTGGTTTTTAGATTGATCATTAAAATAATAAGTCGCGGGCAGTTTATTATAAATTCCAGCCAAAGAGCAAAGCGAGTGTGTAACGTATTACTTAATTATAAATTTGAGCGAACGAGTGAGTAATGTATTAATTAATTATAAACTGCCTTTCGGGCGAAGCTGGACGGGGCTTCTAGTATTAGTATAAATGAGTGTTACTTACAATGGTGTTTGATATTGCAAAAGTGGTCCCTGCATGATTTGGTGCAATATCAACATGATTGCTTAGATGACCAGCGGAATTGCAAGCGCACAGGCCCATGGATATCGATACAAGAATAATCGCTATGAACAAGTTGTCGACAGCGCAGAACGCCAAAAGGAAAATTCCCGGTCCTAGCAATCCCACTGATGTCATCAGACGCCGAACGGACAGAACAGTCCAGCACCTGTCGTTCACTAACGTATCAGCTATATGGCCAGCCACTGTAAACAACACACAGTTGACTTTCGGATTTATCTATAATAATATTACAGATTAGGGCTTAAGAATAGCCGAGATTTTATGGATGCCGTTGCTCATACAGCGTTTTCACGGCTCGTCTATCACAAACTTCCAGTTTTCAGCTTGCAGCCTTCAATATCTTTTTTCCATACCCACTATAAAATACAGTCGAACTTCGATAACTCGAACCATGACTTGCCATAAAAAAATTCGAATTATCAAGAATTCGAGTTATCAAATAATATTAATTTTCACTCTTGATGCTATTGCCAACCTATTTTGTTGGAGTTATCAAGAATTCGAGTTATCGAAGTTCGACTGCAGCTAATATACATGCGTGTATGTATGCATGTAATGAGTTAGTTAACAAATTTGAAAGTGTTTTCAAAACACACTAGTGTGGAAAATAAACAGTTTCCATAGTAATTTGTTTATTCGCTCTGATCCACCCGCTATTATACCTACTCACGGCCTGCTATAAATATGAAGTTGGCGACGCAAAGAACTCTCAAATTTTTAAGAAAATACTGAAAATAAAGTGAAAAGTAGCTATTTTATAGTAGTGTTGTGTCTTTTTGAGTCAACATAATACTCTACATTGTCGACACAACATTGTTTTGTTTTGGCAGTTTCTATTAGCTACGCTTTTGAAACAAACAAGTAATTCAAAATTATAATTTCGTTGTGATCAGACCTATTTTAGACTCGTCTTGATTAAATCAAATTTTTTTGTGTTTTATTTATTTATTATTTATTTTATATGAAGATCTACGATAATATTAAATCAAGTCAAAAAGATCTTGATAGTAGGTATGGCAAAAAATACCACATATATCTCGTGCGTAAAAATATTATGATTCGTGTGCGTTAAAACTCGCTAGCGCTCGTTTTAACATACTGTCACTATTCGTAAGTATTATACCTCATTATGCAATGCATCTAGACATACAATCTACTATTCTTTATCTGCATCAAATTGGTATAAGAGGCAAAGCGGCCGATTGGTTTAAATCATATTTAGAAGGCAGAAGTGTCATCATTAATATTAACGGACAACATAGTGATGAACATAATATTAAAGATAAATCTGTTCCTCAAGGAAGCAATCTCGGACCGATATTGTTTCTACTTTACGTTAATGATCTTGCCGATTTTATTAACAACGGTGAAATAATAATGTACGCAGATGACACTAACGTTATGATCACTGCAAAAACGTATGAAGTATTAAAAACAAAAATTTATCAAATTATAGAGGACTTCAACAACTGGTGTCAAAAAAACCAGCTGATTGTTAATCTAGCAAAAACAAAGTACATGATCTTTAATAGTAGTACAAACAATAAAGTTGACATAATATTTAATGACGACACGATCTCACAAGTATTCGAAACAAAATTTTTAGGTATCACTGTTGATGCATCTTTGAGATGGTTTTCTCATATTGACAGTGTCTGTAACAAATTAAATAAAGTCTATCCCCCTATATTATTAAACGAGTAAATCTTGTATATACCTACCTATCTATGTTTCTATGTATCTATATAAATATTTTCTCGAAAACGGCTCTAACGATTTTGATCAAATTTACCAAAAAGGGGTTTCGGGGGGCAAAAAATCGATTTAGCTAGGTCTCATCCCTGGAAAAATTCGTTTTCCTATCGATTTTATCATTTTTAAAAACGGTTTTTTGACCTGTCAAAACATTGTAATATCGTGAGTAGGCTTTGGAGAAAACAAACTACTTTCATTATTTATATGTCAAAATTATCTGACAGAATTTTTAACTTATTAAAATAATCCGTGAACTATTTGTATAGTAAAAAATAACAGAAATAAAAACTAAACATTATTATGTAAGTAGTTTTAACTAATATTTAAATAAATAGGTACCTAAGTATGTTATTTTTATATTACCTATATAAAATATGTATATTATGTACGTTAAATATAGTATGACGTGTAATCTTACCTAGACTTTTTTTTCTCAAAAACGAATAACGATTTTGATGAAATTTACAGAATGGGGATTTTTCGGGGCGAGAAATCGATCTAGGTAGAAATCTTGGTCCCAGAGGGGAGCAATTAAAAAAAAGGGTTTTTTTATTTATAACTCGGTCAATTGTCAGATCGATTCGAAGCCTATTTCTACATAGATTTTGTATAATATATCACAAGGGTTAAAACTGTAAATGAACACTAATATAAGAAGTGTCTTGCACAATATGTAAACAATGACAAACAGGCGGCCCGAAGGGCCGCACTTCTGGCACCGCGAGTCTGTGTAAAAACACATCGATTTTTGAAAACTATTGTTAAGATACATACAAAAAAGTTTTGTTTAAAAATTTGCACGGCGGCCCGAAGGGCCGCACTTCTAGCGACGCAGGCATGCAGTATATCAAAACACATCGATTTTTAAAAACTATGGTGAAGATGCATGTAAAAATGTTTTGCGCTGCAGGTTTATAGTCTGACGTTTGTTATTAAAAGATATAATATGAATTCTATTTCTTCGAAAATCGATTTTTGTGAGTTTTTCAGTAGGTACCTTCTATGCAAAAAAATATTTGAAATTTACTGGAAGTTGCTAAGATGATATCACAGAGAAAAAGTACTTCGATAAAGTTGATATTTGGCATCAATGTTTAAAAACGGATTATTGAAACGGCAACGGGCAAGCAGAATTTCATCTGATTCGAACATTTTTACAAGATCTATGAAAATCGGTTTTTGCGAGTTCTTCAGTCAACAAAACAATAACGGCGGTAGATTTGAAAATGGCGACCTAAGTAATATTTACAGGAAAAAATGCTTAATTCAAGTTGATACTTAGTTTTTACGCTTAAAAATACACATAGGTATTTAAAATATTTAACAGAAACAATTATTTAAATTATGTTTCAGAAATAAATTCGTTTCGGAATAATATTCTGAGAAAATAATATCTCACAGCATACAAGTACTATTTTTTTGAACTCATCCGAGCAAAGCTCGGCACCCAGATATTTACTATCTAAGGGCATTAAAAGAAAGTCTTAATGAGTCTGCATTGTTGACTGTATATCATGCTTGTGGCTATAGCACCATAAAATATTGCATAAATGTATGGGGCCATTCTGGGGAGGTACTGAGAATCCTCAGAGCGCAAAAACGAATATTGCGGCTAATATTTCGTCTACCGTACACAGAGAGTTGTAGGCCGTTATTCAAACAACGCCAAGTGATGACTGTTTATGGTATATATATTTATGAGCTGTTAATCACATTAGCACAAAATTTTAACAATTTCACTACTGTTGCGGACATGCACACGCATAATACTAGAACCGGGGAAAATATATATATCAAAAATTATAGAACTACAAAATATAGAAAAGGGCCTATTTGTAGTGCAGTTCACTACTATAATCAATTACCACCCTTAATTAAATCCATAGTAGGAACAAAAAGCTTCCAAAAAGAGCTTAAGAAGTATATTTTGGACAAATGTCCTTATAATCATGATTTGTAGCTGAATTTTACTATACGTTGTTTTATTCATTAACTTATTTTAATTTGTAATAATGTAATGTTTATCATAATGTTTTTATACATAATGTTTTTATATGACCTTTTGTATCCACGTGATGGCCATGCAAATAAAACTTTATCTATCTATCTATGCGTATCGGTAGCTCGACATCAGGCAACCCAACGTACGTTGTTGTATGTACGGCATGTCAGCCTACTTGCAGTAAATCAAATTAATTATTTTTTTATTTATTTTGCACTTTTTTTAAACTAAACTCTATAGCTAAGAACCATCTCGCAATCATACTCTCAAACAAAAAAAAACGCATTGAAATCGGTTCGTCCGTTTGGGAGCTACGATACCATAGACAGACAGACAAAGACTTCAAACTTATAATACCTTTCTTTTTTTGCGCCCGGGGTTAAAAAATAATAATAAACTGTAACTATGAATTGGTCCTAAGCCGAGATAAACTTGGAAGTTGGTAATCTTAAAAAATAAAAAAATTACGGAACATATTATATCGACGTTTACCTATTCCAACAAATGAATTCACAACGTATGGCATTGCCGTTAAACTAATCGACTGCTTGTTACCACTGAGAGTTCTTGACAAATAAGTTGGTAGCCATTGCATTATGATGTAACTGGACCAGTTCATTGCAAAGTGAGCGCAGTAAATAGCCCAAATTGACCAGTGCGAGACCAGTTCGTACCAGTGAACATTCCGATTAGTAACCTGAAATTTTAAGTTACGGTTAATGGTGTACAAATCGATAATAATAATGATCAAAGCAACAAGATTATATTTACAGGCTGTTACAGCTCAATAAATATCAGATATTTGGTAGAAAAACAGTTAAACAAATCTATTTCTAGCCAAAAATATTTTTTTTGTCCTGCCCCCTATAAAATAGCTGGTTTTCATGCATGTATACCCGGTCGTAAAATGACAGGCAGGTGATGAGAGCCGGGCGGTAAACCTAACTTCGTCAGCCGGGCGCTAAAGTAAAATTTAAAATTTTTAATTTTTTTTAATTTATTATTGTTGATAATAAATAAAAAAATTCAATATCTATATATATAAAACAGTTCCGTTACTGACTGACTGACTGATTGACTGACAGACAACGCCCAGGTCAAACCGCTGAAGATATAAACTTGAAATTTGGACAGTAGGTTCCTTTTGTGACGTAGGCACCCACTAAGAAAGGATTTTTCGAAATTTAGCCCCTAAGGGGGTTAAATAGGGGATGAAAGTTTGTATGGAAATTCGTCGTTTTTGAAGTTAGAAGCATGAAATTTTGCACAGGAATTTCTTATATAACGTATAGGTGAGCACTAAGAAATTTTTTTTTGAAAATGCATCCCCTAAAAGGGCTAAAAAGGGGATGAAAGTTTGTATGGAAGTTCGTCATTTTTAAAGTTAGAAGCATGACATTTTGCACAGGAGTTCCTTATATTACGTAGATGAGCAATAAGAAAGGATTTTTCGAAATTCAGCCCCTAAGGGGGTTAAATAGGGGATGAAGGTTTGTATGGAAGATCGTAATTTTTTAAGTTAGACGCATGAAATTTTGCACAGGAGTTCCTTATATAACATAGATGAGTAATAAGAAAGGATTTTTGAAAATTCGTCCCTCAAAGGGATTAAATAGTGGATGAAAGTTTCTATGGAAGTTCATCATTTTTGAAGTTAGAAGCATGAAATTTTGCACAGGAATTCCTTGTATAACGTAGGTGAGCAATAATGGATTAATAAAATTCGATCGGACGAGCGAAGCGAGTGAGTAATGTATTATTAATATTCGAGTGAACGAGCGAAACGAGTGAGTAATGTACCAATAAAATTCGAGCGAACGAGCGAAGCGGGTGAGTTATGTATTATAAAATTCGAGCGAATAAACACTACCAGGAGGAGAATTTCTCGCCGGGGGGGGATAATAAATCATACATCGAAAAATACGTGGGCGAAGCTACGGGTAACGGCTAGTTTTTTATATTTTATGTTACTCCAGCTGGGCGCGAACCTGCGATCTTATGGCAAGTATTGTATTGTGTACTGTGCACTGTATGAGTCTGATGACTTAGAGAGGTTTTTTATACATAATGTGTAGGTGTACAGTAATTACTGTTATCTACTATTCATTATTGAAGGCTTGCTACACAAGTGAAATGTCTAAAATGTTGAAAATACTGGAAATGAAGACAAAAGCCACTATTTTATAAGGTGTGGAACAAAAAATAACAGTGTGTATCTAGGGCGCAATGCCATTTTTACTCTTGTGTAACTGTTAAACTCGCCGAACTCGTTTAATATGTCACACCTCGTCAAAAATATATTTCATTACGCCCTTGGTACACAATCTACTATTTTAATTAAATCGACGTTTCGCTTAAAACTTTAATAATATTGTGACGATGTTTAAAATCTAGGCGAATTAGAACAAATATCTGAAATAAATAGAAGTGCTTGGCTGTCTTCCATTAACTACTTTCCAATAATATTAATTTCTTATATTTGTGATGTGATACCTTTGGTAAATGCAACGGCAAAGTATCTTCCGTTAATGCTTTGTCCGGAAACATCATATACCACAGCAATGCCCATAACAACCCCATTGACCCAAACAGATAAAAACTTGTTTGCCACGATAAATGTGGGCATAGCTGAAAAGACAAAAATATTAGATAATAATAATAAGTTATTAAAATACATTATAGATAGTGTAATTAAATTTCAACTTACAACAGAAGCTACAGTTTGGCCAACAGATCCAGCGGCAATTAAGTAACCAAACGCCCTCGATCGTTCATCAACAGGTATGTTTGTTGCAAACAAATGGAACATTGTGGGTAGGCCCAATCCTTCACCGAACCCCAGTATGACTCGACACATAACTAAAGCGTAAACTGACTCGGCCAGTAGAGGCGTAACGCAAGTCGAAACACTCCATAATAACACTGCAAACAGTAGCACAGCTCGAGCTCCTAAATGTCTGGCGGCACACGAACCTATCAACTAAACGAACAAAAATAAATTACGATAAGCTGTTTTGTTGTTATCAATGATGGTTCCGGTGCAACTTTTGATAGCACGTGGATTAAAATCATAATCATGATGGAAAGAGACAATGCTACCGATCATGTGTCTCGGGGCACTTTCTGACTACACGATTGTTCATTTACCAACGTACATCTTAAATCTAAATAAATTCGCAAAAACTGTGAGATCCTCTCAGAAGACTGCACTATTTTGAAGTTCATTTAGATACTTACAGGTAGTGCCATCTCATTCCATTACGATAAAAATAGATTACGGACTGATAAAATGCTAGCCTAAATTTACCGACCTGACTAGTAAAATATCCAAACGCAAATGCACTGAGAATCCAGCCCTGCCAATGCAAGCTCCAATTGAACTGATCAGTCATAGGAACAATTGCAATCGGCATTATAACTCGATCTGCCGAATTTATAAAATTCGCCGCACTACATAATGCCACGACTCGTGATGTCCTCGGCAATAAACGAATCTTAACCATATTTTCGCTACATTTATTTATGTTATTAGAAATCTGTTATTTCGTGTCCACATTGGTCACTCTTTATCAATTTTTCTTTGTCATATTAATCGTGTCTCTAACGACACAAAACGTCCGAAAAACTTTTGCGAAACTGTTATTTTTAATATAAATTTTGGCGATTGTAACATTTTATTTTTATTTTATGGTAACCTGAATTTTTATTCTTTAACTTTGATTGTCTATAAACAGAGAAGCTCGATAATATCATACTTGTTAACAAATATTTTTAACATTTCTAAGCGTTGATAGTTTCAGCTGCTTCTTAAATTGTTTGCTGTTTTGGCTTTAGGAAATTAAAAAATTAACAATAAATTTGCAACAAAACACTTAAGATATATGCTTATAGAACAACAATAAACTAAAGTAAAAGAATGAATTCGAGAAATAAAAGATTGAACAGATTTTTTTAAATTCAGGAAATTGAATAAAAATAAATAGATGTTCGAACAGATTGATTTCGGTAAATGTTATTGGTATGACTCCAAGAACATTTTAAAATCAAAATGCAAAACGACCGGCATGATAAACGACCTTAGTATACTGGATTCCCTTATTAAATAAATGAATTAATAAGGGTTGATACAATTTACAAACAAATCAGAGAATTATTACTCTACTGCGTGTAGGCAGAAGGGTTACAAAAATGTTATTCTATTGCCTACATGGGCGAATAATTAATAAATGAAATAAGTTTTCAGCTCTCTTCACTATACACGTTATTTTTAAGATTTTTCATAAATATTTACACAATATTAAATTTAAATACTTTTTGAGACCTACAAAAATTTGTCCACTATCACAAATTTATATGTCAGAAATGATCTGTCAAATTACAAATAACAATTTGTCAAAATATGTATACTAAAAAAGACTGTTTATACTGTGTTCAAAATAGATTTTAAATAGAATTAAGGACAAAAAATAAGATTATTTCAAAATGAATATTGTTGACGTTTGTAGAATATGTCTTGAAAAACCGTCAGCAAACAAAAAGACGTCAAATATTTTCAGCGAAAACGGGACTTCACATTTTCCATTAATGATAATGGCGTGCGCTTCTGTGCAGGTGAAGAATTTATTGTTTTCTTTATTAATAACACCTTTCAATAAGGAAACGTTGAAATTGCAGATTCTGGAAGGCGATGGATTACCTACGTCGATATGTCAAATTTGTATCGCAAAATTAAATGTAGCATTTGATTTTAAACAACAATGCGAAAGTTCAGATGCTAAATTAAGATTACAGTATTTCGGGAATTCACAGCACTTACAAATCACTCCGGATCTGGCAGGCTTTACTATAAATATAAAAGAAGAACAAAAACCTATTACTTTTCAAAACGATTCACAAATTATTGGCGTAAACAATGTTATGATAGAACAAGACAGATGCAACAATGTTAGTTTTACTCAATTGTTAGACAAAGTTACGGGATAACCACAAGATACTAAGATGTTGTATATTTTAGGATGTAATTCCACAGACAGAGATTTTAATTCCACTGCTTAAAGAAGAATCTCAGCAGAACACAATATTACAAAATTTAAACAATTCTAGTCGTAATCAGTTATTACTCCAACAGTCACAAGAAAAGTCAGATGATGGTTCGTTGACTTTTCATAAATCGGAAAATAAGAATTTTATAAACTTATCAAATATAAAAAATGATTCCATAACATCACGGCCAGGCAGGAAAAAAAATTCAAATAAAAAAATATCGTCACATCCAAAAAATGACGAAACAAGGGTACCAAAAGTACATCAGTGCGATACTTGCGGAAAAACGTTTAACAGAAGGGAATATTTAACACAACATATCAGAATTCATACAGGGGAGAAGCCATATTTTTGTCATCTGTGTGAAAAACGGTACGAATTTTAAATATTACGTATTTTTTTGCAATCGCGTTCGTGAATTAATTCGATATTCATTTGTTACATTAAGTCATGGAGGCTAGCCTCCATATTTTAAGTATTCAAAGTCAAGTCATGACTCATGATTAGAATTAATGTATATTCAGAAAACAGAACGCGCACAAATTAAAATGCTAAAATAGTTATTTTCGATACGTGTGCGTAAAGTGAAGTATTCTAGTAAGCTTAAATTGAGACACGAGCTAAGGGACTGACGCATACACAACCAGATCGAGTGTGCTGTATACCCCCACGAGCCGTTAGGCGAGTGGGGGTAAGCGCACGAGATCTCGTTGTGTATGCGTCAGTCCCTTTAGCGAGTGCCTCAATTTAAGCCTACTAGATATCTCACTTTAAGCGGACGTATCGAACATAATTTTTTATAACTACTGCTTCTAAAGTTTAATAGAGAGAAAAAAAATTATGAAAACGGAAAATTCGCTCTTCTAGTCCTTAGAACTTTACAATTACAGACTAAGTTACGATCTATTTTATTTTTATTAAAGTTATTAACTTCTGTATAAATCATTAAAAACATGACTCTCTCATGATGTGGACTTTGTATGCGCGATACTATATATAGGAACACATCGATCGATAGCCAGTAAGTGCTTGTATTGTACAAAGTGCGGAAATTTCGAATTTATAAGATATAGAGATTGTACTTTTACGCACGCTTTGGACTTTCACACACGGTGACTAAAATACGCCTCTTTACGCCCGCCTTACAGTGCTCGAATATTGAACTTTAGAAGCAGAAGTTATAAAAAATCAAATAATGAATTGTGAGACTTCTATCCTCATTTGTATTGCTTTGCTCGTATATTCATAAGTATATATTGCCATCACACAAAAAATATGAACGTGGTCATTGTTTATAAACCGAAAATAGATATTTTATATGAACCGTTTCATTGTTAGGTTTATAAACTCGGGCCACTTAACGACTCACATGAGGACTCATACGGGAGAACGCCCGCATTCATGCTCGCTTTGTCCCAAGGCATTTTCAACACGGCAAGAATTACATAAACACACAATGGTATGGTACCTATGGCACGGTTAATTATTAGGTCTCTGAATCCAATCATTAATATCCAACGTTAACATTTTAGGTTCACAAGGGAGAACGGCCGTTTATATGTAAAATGTGCGGTAAACGTTTTGGTAGTTCGAGTAACTTGTATTCGCATTTAAAACACCATACGGGAGAAAAGAATTTTACATGTGAACATTGTGGTAAAGCTTTTTATACGAAACAGGAACTGAAACAACACTTTGTCGTACACACAGGCGAGAAAGCGTTTCTTTGCGAGTGTTGCAATAAAAGATTCTCACAGATAGCTCATTTAAGACGACACGCTAAATTACATAAATGAACTCCTCTTTTTCCTCAGTAAATATCGATAAGCGATGTTTTGTGTTGGAAATTGCCTGTGATAATAATATGATGATATTAATATAAGACCGTTTCTACACGATTGTAAAAATTGTCAATAGAAATTAAGTAATAAGAATGAAAAAGTTACTTGAATCTACCACCGAGAAAAATAGTATGTTCGAGAGCAGACAGATCACTGAATAGCTCACCGATTCCATAAAGAAAGGATTAGTCAGATTCATCAGTGATAATATTTCTTATGCTCGTGAACAACTTGTGTGATAAAAATTAATATGGAGGAATGTGGAATGCCAATACTAGTTTATTGGCCGTTGTATATTTTTATTTTATTAATATTATTTAATATATACGTAGTTATCATGTATTGTATTTGTATATCTATCAAATTTATATTTAAAAATATACTTTTTTACAACTCATGTGTTCATTGGTAAAATGAAAGTAGGTTTTTAACTTTTATATTACGTATATTAGTGTTAATATGCGTTCATGAGAGTGCGCGCGTTTATTTTATAATTTGTTTCAATCGTTTGCGTAAACTGGTTTTTTTAAACATTTTTTTATTCACTAGTTTAGCCTTTTTATTACGTGTACAAAAAAGTACAGCAACAAACGTCAAATCGAAAGTCAACAATAATAATATGTGTTAGTGCAATTCTATTAGCGTTGCAAAAATGGATACAAAGGATGTGCTGCATTATTATTTTACAATGAACATCAACAATATATGCAGAATTTGTCTCGAAAAAGGTGTACAATCACACAAATTAACACCAATATTCGATCCAGTAAAACCTCCACATTTTTCTAATTTGATAATGGCTTGCGCTTCTGTACAGGTAAGTTATTTAATTTACATTTTAAGACTATTGACCGAATATTGTATGAATGATTGTCGTTTTTTTATTTAAATGTTGTGTTTTAAATGTGTCTATAATT
Source organism: Mongoloraphidia duomilia (assembly GCA_039654895.1). Taxonomy (NCBI): domain Eukaryota; kingdom Metazoa; phylum Arthropoda; class Insecta; order Raphidioptera; family Raphidiidae; genus Mongoloraphidia; species Mongoloraphidia duomilia. The sequence continues at coordinate 20,791,696 of CM077525.1, read as the reverse complement.
TATACTGACCCACAATATAAAATAATGTATTTGGCTTTTAAGTGATTGTGAGCATGTAATTATCTTTGTAATATTGTTGTTGTGTTGTGCAGGTATCAGAAAATGACGGCCTGCCAGCGCTGATTTGTACGCCTTGCATCACAAAATTGAACATCGCATATGATTTCAAAACGCGTGCCGAAGATTCCGATGCTAAACTCCGTGAATTCTTCCTCGATAGAACTGTTCTTGGATCGTCAATGCCCTGTTCAACACAACACGATATTACACAGATATCAACAAACGTTTGTTTGCAAACGGAACAGTTACCAGTTAAAAGGGAAATTAGTAAATTAATTAGCAGTATTGAATCGGCCAATAGTAATTCTGTACAGGAAATTATTAGTACGTCGGATGATTGTATGCACCAGCAGATATTAACAGAAACGAGTAATTGTTTAGAAACTAATTTTAGTCAAAATCAACAAATTCCCACTTCGGATAATTGTACATTGTCACAGGATAGCTCTGTCAATTTGTTAGGTGTTACGTCGTTAGCTTCGAACCACAATTTAATAAATAGTATCGTCGATATTACAGCTTTACATCACACAAATGGAATAATTGAATTAAAAGATTTACATAGCATTACACAATCCAATAGACTGATAACTATTACACCTTTACAAATAACGACTAGTATAGCAAGTGCTTCAGAACAATTAGAAAATAATGTGTGTACGGAACAGAACGGTAATATTCAATTAAATATAATCGATGCGAGTCCTGAAAATAACAACATAGCAATAGAATCGTTAACCGATAACACATTAGTAAATTTAACTCCGATTAGTACAAACTCAAATTTACAAGAAATTAGACTAGAATTGAAAAAAGAAGAACCGATACTTGAATTTGATTTAAATACCTCATCGCAAAACAGAGAACTGAATTTAGGAAAAATATTAACACCTACCGTACCGAAATACGATAATGAAAACAACATCGAAAACGATAATTTAGATGACCGAATTGAAGTGAAATTTATTAATTCGACTTTTAATCAAACCACCGGAGACTTCTCCAGTGAAACTAAAAGTAAAAGCAATAAAATCATTAAAAAACATAATTTGAAAAAAAAAACTAAAGCGATTAAATCGGATTCGGTAATTTCCGATATAAAAGACGAACACGAATTGTCTGACGATGAAATCAAGTGTGAAAACGGTGAGATGCTCGACAGTAAAGATTTTAAACAAGACGGAAAGAATTCCATATATCACCAGTGCGACACTTGCGGTAAAATATTTCGTACTAAACAAGGTTTGATTCAGCACATTCGAATTCATACCGGAGAGAAACCGTATTTGTGTCATTTGTGCAACAAACGGTTTATTAATGGCGGCCATTTGCATACTCATATGCGAACCCATACGGGCGAGAAAAATCATCGGTGTCAATATTGTACGAAAGCGTTTGCGACGGCGCAGCAGCTGCACAAGCATACCATAGCAATACATACACTGGAACGTCCGTATCAATGCTCCTATTGTCCCAAACGATGCGCCAGTTCTTCCAATCTGACGACACATATTCGGATACATACTGGAGAGAAGAATTATCACTGCGACAGATGTCCCAAGGCGTTCTCTACAAAAGGACAGTTGCTACAACACATACTGGTGCATACAGGGGAGAAGCCTTTTCTCTGCGAATGTTGCAATAAAAGATTCACACAGCGCGCACATCTCACCAGACATTCCAAAATGCATCGATGAATGGTTCGATATTTCTTTATGAGTTCTTTGTTTTTATTTTAAATTGATAAGATAATAGTTCTGAGGAAAGAAAAGATTCTGTTTGTATCGTAGTGTCGGTAGGTAGTTCCTGACTTTATGACTTTTCTAATGCAGGCTCGTAAAGCTGAAATTTATAGTCCAAACTATTCAACATTTTTGTTTATCTCATTTACTGGCCGTTTGTCTGCGCTAGTATAATTGTGTCTTACGAACTTATCGCATTTGTTTTAATTAATCAGCAAAAACTTAGAGTGTTAAAAAGTTTAGACAAAGACAATGCATAAAAGATTCAAATTTATATTTAACTTTCATTTAACTGCATTCCTTGTATCTTATCTTCTCCATTTTTGTGCAATGTCTGATATTTTAGTTCATCTATGATACATGACGGGGACCGTTTATGTCTGATAATTGGGACACGCCTGTATATTATTACAATTAATGTTAATTATTTTCAATTTTGCTATACCTACGTGATTTTTGAAAAAAAGAAAAACTAAGGCCTGACGCTGACAGTGCACACAGACCCAACTAATTAATTAACAAACTATTTAATCGATTGATTTAACAGTTGCAGGCGAGCGCATGTTCATAAGAATGCTTGGCAGTCACTCTTGCAACTAAACAGTAGGCCGACTAAAAATTACCTGTCAGCACCAGGCCTTCAGTCCGAGAATCTCGTAAAGCAGGAATTTCATGTATTCCATTTAATGCTCAATAATAATGTATAGTGGAAAGTTACCTCAAGGAATGTGATCAGTATTACTGAAAAAAATTTATTAAAAAACAAAAAACCCGACTGCGTAAAAATCGAACATAAAAGATGGAAACAAGATCAAATGATAACATGCTGTCGGAGGTATTTCTGTTCAATTTGTTACTACTATGCCTCCGACTGCATGTTATCATTTGATCTTGTTTCCATCTTTTATGTTCGATTTTTACGCAGTCGGGTTTTTTGTTTTTTTAATAAATTTTTTATTTCCTTCCTTTTAGTTGAATCTACTCATCAAGCCCTTTCATTTGATACCCCACACACAAGGTTTTACCGATTTTTTGCGTACTGACAAAATGGCGTCTAGCGCTCGCCATATTGAATTTTCCGTGACGTCATATACCCTATGCCACTCTGGGGATTCAGACGAATCTAATGACACCTTAGTTTTCAAAATCCGTCACGCCGTTTAGGCTACAGAGCGTGATAAAGAAATATACATACATACATACATACACTCGAAAAACATTACCCTCCTCGGGTAAAAATAGACTACTGCAGGGTAATCGACGCGCCAGTAAAAAATAAAGATTTGAAATAGATATTTTTACAAGGTTTATAATATAAAGTTCAGACAAATACCTACATTTTTATATTGTGGGTTTGTTATGCTTTAATAAGTAATAGGGTCGTCCCGCGTATCAAAATTTGATAATTTTGAACAGTATGTTATTCCTCATACAGTAGGTATACGTAAACAAATAATGTAAATCAACTTTTTTGTTCTTATATCCTTCCTCTTAGTTTCAAACAAGAATTAAAAAAATGTGTTCATTTCAAACGGATGAGCTTAGCCGCTATATGATGACGTAAAAGCCAGGGCAGTGAAGCCAGACATACGTCCAGGCATAGATAAAGAGAGGTATGTCTATGGAAAAAGAGGAATAATTCCTCATCAGTCATAACTCGTGAAGAACCTAACCTAAGTTCTAACTGCTGGTCTGCAAAATGTACATAAACAAATCAGTGTACTATATTCTCTCTTTATCTATGGATTAGTGGGCGTGATACAACTGCAGCAGCCAATCAGAGAAGGCTAGCTGTGAATGACGTATTCAGTGGCGGTATAATTCTATGTTTAAAATTACATTGAAAAGTATGCACTTTTGAGAATTTTTTTTCTTGTAGAAAAAGCTTCCGAAAAATTCTCAAAAAAATTGTTTTATTATCTATTTGTAACGTAGATTTCAACCCTAAAAAAATGTGGGACGACCCTATTGTTACCAAGAAAGAAAAAATACTTTCGAACGGTTAGAAAAAAAGAAGTTAGAGACACAAAATACAAAAATAACTGTCACTATAATGAGTTTAATGCTAGAAAAATAACAAAACTGTTTGTTTTCAGATATTAGAGGGAGATGGATTACCTTCTCTAATTTGTAATAAGTGCATAGCGCGACTAAATGTTGCGTATCAGTTTAAAATACAGTGCGAAAATTCGGATTCCAAGTTACGTGAGTTTTTTGCAAATCCTGAAAATCTTCCGCAAGGAGCAGAATTGTTAGGATTCAGTTTAGAAATGAAAGACAATCAGAAAAATGATCTCATTTATAACGATTTACAAGTGACTGCCGATTTAAATAATACGAATGATATGCTCGAAAATTTAGATGTAAAATATGGTAATATAAATTCGGTCCATGAAAATCATAAACATGATATTAATCATTTGAATATATTGACCGATTTAAACGAGTCCACTATGGTCGCTGAAATCGAAAGCTCTATAGTGGACGAAACAAAATTCGATAATCATCGTAATATTTTGAATTCGAATCATTTATCCGACGAGAAAAAAATAGTGCGGAAAATAAAAAGAACTATTGTGAAAAAACAAAATCAAAATTATATCGATGAGAACGGACAAATTGTAAAAAAGAAATCGGTTAAACAGAAAAAAATAATGATTCCGAAAGTGCATCAATGTGATACGTGCGGGAAGATATTTCGTACGAAACCTGGTTTAATACATCATATCCGAATACATACCGGAGAACGTCCGTATCTGTGCCATTTATGCGACAAAAGGTTCGTTAACGGTGGTCACCTTCATACTCATATGAGGACGCATACGGGTGAGAAAAATCATATCTGTACGGCGTGTTCGAAAGCGTTCGCGACGGCGCAACAGTTAACTAAACACACCATTGCAATTCATACGAATGAGCGACCGTATGCCTGCACTTATTGTACAAAGCGATTTGCGAGCTCGTCGAATCTCAGCACTCATGTTAAAATACATACCGGGGAGAAGAATTATCATTGCGATCAGTGCGGCAAGGCGTTTTCAACCAAGGGACAACTTTATCAACATATGTTGGTGCATACGGGTGAAAAAGCGTTCTTGTGCGAATACTGCAATAAAAGATTCTCCCAAAAAGCGCATCTCATCAGACATTCAAAAATGCACACCAAATGAACTGAGCTGTTAACAAAAAAATATATCATAATTATTTTCATCTCGAAAACATTCCATTCATTGGTGATGGGATATATAGGGGACTGTTCAAGTATTACGTAACGCAGTTTTTGAAGATTTTTGACTCCCTCTCCCCCCTATGACGCGCCGTAACGTTTCGCTTTACGCCCCTCCCAAACGTTATATAACACACAAGTGGCCACTTTTACCTAAAAATGTCAATTATGTCGCGCAAAATACCGGAAAATCACTAAAATACCGTTACGTAACGCGCTGCTTGATCCCCCCTTCCCCCATTGTAATGCACCGTAACGTTTTACAAGGCCCCCCTCCCCCCAAACTGCGTTACGTAATACTTGAATGGCTCCTAGACCTCGTCCTAGACAGATAGATGAAATTGGGGGCAGGAAAAGATATCCGCTACACTCAGGCCTACAAAGACCCATCAGGTGCGAACTGGCCAGGGGCGCGGGGCGCTGGAGCGTCCCGGGCCCCTGGAGTTGGAGAAGGCCCGGCCCCTCCTATTTCCCAATCCCAACAAATTACTTAAGTCTCTTTCTCAGGCCCCTACAAATGTTAGCGTCCCTGAAAAAAGATAGCCAACCCGCGCCCCTAAGACCCATTGTGCATCCCCGAGATTTAAACTAGGCCCTGAAATGTCCTAGGTCCTCATGAGAGGACGCCCAGTTCATTCGTGAAGACTGATGAATCTCTTGATAATCAAATACGCAGCTTCGTTATTTATTATTATTGGAGTATATCTCCAAAAATTCCTAAACATTCATAGAAGGCAAAATCAGTCTTTTCAGTCTCACATCCCCCAATTCATTGGTCCCCAGACGAAAGGAGTACAATGGCACGGGGTTATAAATAACAATAACGTATTGCTCCTACAATTTTCTGGTACTAATTCTACTGACAGAAAAAATAATGCGTTTATCATTACACCCTGCATACCCAGACAGGCTTGTGCTAGTGTCATTGATATGAAAACTTGTAGACCTCCCAGAAAAAATGTCTAAATCCGTCAACGATTCCATTATTATTAATTTGTTCAAATTTTCACAACAAAACTTTCGACGAATATTTTTATATATAATAGCAATACTGTCTCTTTCCATTGCAGTAAAAAGTGGACAACTGGATTGTAAACCACTAGAAGATTAAATGAAAACAAGTTTATTTCTTCAGTTATAAGTTCGGTAGAAACATAATTTGATCTTTGATTATATGGAACCGAAAGGGCATTAATAATTAATTATTTACCGGAGTCTTCCAATTGTCATAGTCGAATAGTTGTGCTCCGTTGGTCGGATCTTAAGGAAGACCTCGGCTTCGGAACCTGTGTATTATAATTTTATTGTTTGGGAGTAAAAAATCATTGTGATAATCTAAAATATATTTATTACATTACATATTAACATGTAGGTATCGTGATTTTATTAATTCGCAATTAAAATCAAAGTGACCGACATCTGGGGTTCAAATTTGAATTTGTTCCTATGTAGGACGACCAAAAAAACCGGGTTGCTATGAGAAATATGATGGGAAGAAATAATATTTCTATGCATAAACTTCCTAAAAAGGTCGTGGAAAATATGAATTGAAAATTAGGTTATGTAGACTCGAAGGGCAAGAACATCCTACATAGAGCATTTATACTGCTGCCATCTATAGTTAATTTTAATTGCGAATATGTGTAAGCTTGTATATTATTTTTATTTTGTGATAACATTTTATTTATTTGTTATATATTTATATAGTTATGATCGGTCCAATGGCTCAATGTTGGGCTGTGGGACTGTCAGAGGGCAGCATATTAAATTTAAAAAAAATAGAAATTCACATATCTTCATAAGATGCATTTTAAAATTAATATGATAAGGTTTTACATTTAATATAAAATATTGTATTTATTCTGTATTTTGATAACTATCTGCAACTGCTGTAAATAAAATGTATTTTTTAAATTTTTACACTGGTCATTTTTTTTAATAGAGATTAATTGCCGTTGAGAAATTTAAAGTTTAAAATATAGTTCTCTCTCCTATAACACGGTATAGGCGTTTGTGAAGGTCATCGCGCTCGCAGAATCAAAATACGTACGGAACCCTAAAAACGAACAAAGTTAGACGTGCGTGCCGAGAGTTCCGTTCCATCAATCATATTTGTCTTTAAATTTCTTAAACTATAGCTGTTGAAAACATCGGAATAGTTTTCCTGAATTATTGTATAGTACTTATACGTAGGTATAGGTACCTACACCAATATCTTTTTCATTAGTTTTCGAGATGCGTTTTCAAGACAATCTAAAAAATAGATTTGAAATCCTTAACAAAAGTCGTTCAAAATGATACCCCACATGACCGATTACAATGATTTTTTTGTGTCAAACTTTGTCTCCACCCAACTTTACGGGCAAATACATATTTTTTAGGTTATATTTTCTATTGGAATATGCGGGTTATTAAGCTTTATAACTATGCCAAATTTTAGTTTGATACCTTTATTTAGTCTAGAGAAATTCGACTCTGACAGACATACGGACGGACAAATTAGTGATCCCATAAAAGTTCCGTTTTTTTTTTCAACAATTAACCTACCAGTCCCTAGAAATCTATCTAATACCTATGTCTGTGACACATAGGCATAGGTATTCTAGTTAGATTTCAAGGGAATGGTAAGTGGTAGGTTAATTGTTGAAAAAAACAACTATGGGGATCGGCCGAAAATACCAGAGTCGGGGGGGGGGGAGGTAATAAAGAAGGTTCAAATTTACGGGGAAAGGGTCGCCGAGTTGATGTTTGCCCCGGGCGCCAACTTCGACAACTTACGAGTTACGATGGGCCTGGAAAACACCTTGAGAATCCAAACAAAAATCTGTGTGATTTAATTTGATCCTATCTGGATTTTTTTCAGTGATGAAGACACTCGAATAGGTAATAAATAGGACAATGAAACATTGAAACAGAATATAAGTAATTGCGTCCTATTTATGACTTTAGCTGAGACTGTGTTTAAATTGTAGCGAGTAGTAATTTAGAAATTGATATTTTAGCGAGTGTATCATCGCGTCTACTTCATCATAAAATGTGATATAGTGTCGACTCGATATAACAGTGGAGCAATTTTACGGTTCATTTGTGGAACAGGCTAACAGCTGTAGTCCGATCAGAGGTGTAGGATGTGGGACTAAATTGTAGGACTGACATCCATTAGGCACAATACTTATAGTTCAGTTCGGAAATTGTAGGCAGTGACTAATACTTAGTTAAATAGTTACTAACAAGCTTAATGGAGCGGAAAAACAATAAAACAATGTAAAGCAAACCCGTTCCTAGATTTGCCCATGCATAAAAACTGTCCCGCTTATGCATTGTGAAAGTGAAACCTATAAGGAAGTATTAGTCACTGTCAACAATTTCCGAACTGAAATATAGTGCCTATAAGGCTACTGGGGATCACGAAAATTCTTTATTAAATACATTTTTAGAAGCTATAAAGACTAAACAGATCAATATGATAAAAAAACGGTCAAGTGCGAGTTGGACCTCGCGGAATGAGTGTTCCGTACAATCGTTAAATATAAAAGTCGTATTTTATTTAATATATATATAAACTGACATTAACTTATATTATAAACAGCCCCGGATCTTCAATTTTTTTTAGGCGGGGCAAAAACTGAAAAATGCCGCCCCCGCCCACTTATATTTATTTTTACCTTTATCATCTTTTAATTTCAGCTATCAGATGGTCCACTAATTGATTGATATTTGGTCAAAGTTAAGTAAATGATGAGTTATCCATTCGTCTGTAAAGTGTGAGTTTGAATTTGGCCGCCCTCTGAACTTGCCGCCCGGGGCATAGGCCCCGGCTTGCCCCCCCCTAGATCCGAGGTTGATTATAAATGAGATGTTTTTCGTTTCCATGGTTACACCGTTGTATCTCTAATTAGATGCATAGCCCACTCACGCGTTTGAACTTAAGTTCGTTTGTAAGACATGTAGTGGGGCCGCCAAGCGACGAATCCAACTTCAACCTTGCACTTTGTGATAGAGAGAAGCCACTCGGTATGAATGTTGGTCGGACCCATATCTTCACTTTAAGACGTGAAGGCATTTTGGGCCCCGCGACAGGGCCCCTAGACAGGATGGTTGCGTAACTTTCAGGGGCAAAACGCCTGTAACTTGGCAACCGTTCCTCGCACAGCCCTGGGGGTAGTCTCATTGGATTCAGCGCACTCAATTTCATACGAGACAGTCCTCAGACTAACTCCGAAACCTCCACCAGCCCGCGTATAGGGATGAAATACAAGTAGTCCATTGAAATGTTAAATTTTTTTAGGCTACGTTTGCATTTTGGGTAGGACAAGGTTTTTTCTTTCGTTGCGTGGGAGGGGGCGGTATAAGTTTAAAAATGAGTTTTCGGGGTCGATGGCCACCGCATTTGGCCGCCACCTTGAAAAGGGGGTATAGTGGGGCCGTTAAGGGTTTAAACCATGTACGACGTGATAGAGAGATGCCATTCGGTACGAATGTTGGTCGGACCCATATCTTCACTTTAAGATGTGGAGGCATTTTGGGCCACGCGACCGGGCCCCTAGACAGGTGATGGTTGGGTCCGTTAAGCGCCTAATGTTGCACGACGTGATAGAGAGATGCCACTCGGTACGAATGATGGTCGAACACATATATCTTCACTTTAAGAAGTGGGGCCATTTTGGGCCTCGCGACTGGGCCCATAGACAAATTAATTGCGTAACTGTCTGGGGCCCAAAATGCCTTCACGTCTTAAAGTGAAGATATGGGTCCGACCAACATTCGTACCGAGTGGCATCTCTCTATCACAAAATGCAAGGTTGAAACGCTTAACGGCCCCACTAATGCACATTGCGACAAAAATTTGTAATTTCTTCGAAATATACCTACTAAACTTTACAATTGGGTGTTTGAAATAATTTCACCTACATGAATATTGAATAGCTCTCGCTACTACGATGATTCACATGATCACATCTACAACCTAGCTATAACTTTGCATATATGGGGAATGTTAGATTGGTAATCATGTCACGGTTGAGTAATTGTAAGCTCATTCCGCCGCGATAGTGGAAAGGTTCAGGTTACAGTCCTGACGGTGACTATGGTTGTCAAAATGATTTTTTCCGATATTTGCAGGAATCAATTATGTAATTAAGGCTGCTCTTCCAATAAAAATTTTTAATTGCAAAACAGCCGTATAAATCTATTTAATAAAAGTATCTATTATGTTTCATAAATTTTGTTTACGTTTACTAAACAAAAATGAAAAATCCGATTTTTTTTATTTGTAGCGTTACTAGTTTTTATTGTAGGTTCTTTTGTTATCGGTTATAATATAAATTGTCGGTACCTACGTCTTTTGTTATCCCAGGAGCTGAGATTTAGCAGTGCAGTGGCAAACGTGTGTGTGTTTCGGCCATGGTATTCGTGTTTCCCGACGCATATAGGTCATTTGACAAGTAGACAGGCCTTCTCAATCACCGGTGACCGCTACTCCATCTCTATCAAATCTCTATAGTGGAGCTTGTTGTTAGGCTAGTCATATAGCCCACTCCGCCATAGGCGTCGACTACGAGGTCGCGATACCAAAGCAATCTTTGAACAACGCTGATGGGCATTACATAGGTATGGTGGAAATATAACATGGTGTGCTTATCCGGCAGGTTTCTTTCTCTAAAAATTAGTGATGTGCAAGTATTCACTTCACTGCTACTTTTTCACAGATATCAATTTTTCACAGCGACCTTAAAAGATATCACTTAAAAGTAGCTGCTACCAATTTCACTCTTAACGTTTACACATCCAACTAGTATGGTCTGCACACTGCTACCTGCATACTGTGAAATGTGAATAGTTCACAGTTCACTAGCATTTCACAGTTCACAGTTTACAATTACGTTCACAGATGTGTACCTGCTACCTATTGTACTCAACAGTGAAAAATTTAAAGTAAGGTTTATCAGGTAGGTAGGTACCTATCGAATTTACGTATATCATTATCTATTGGCACAAGATATTGATTTGTTTTAATAATTTGTACAGTATACGTTATTTAAGTGTAAAAAATTAGGAAGTATATAAGAAAAGTAAATGCGAAATAAAAGCAAAAAAATATATTTGCTTTGTTAATGTTTCTTGACGCGGATTGTCCAAAAGTGTTTCGAATAATTTTTTCTATTAATTCAAATTTAGATAATGTTAATTAACGTATCAAAAAATACATGGACAAAAAAAATATAGGTACCCATTTTTCACAGTGACCTTCATGCAAAATACAAATCTGCTTTACGTTACATCCGGTTAAATTTTTTGTTATGCCTAATATGTAATAATAGTGACTGTGAAACGCATTTTTTCATAATTCATTTCACCGCTGCTATATTATATCCTAACAACTAACCCAGTTCGCTGCACAGTGCACAATGCACGAGACAATGCATATGCCACACTGCGCATTAAAAGGATTTTACCAGTTTACCTGAGATATTTTAACTGTGAAATTTTTCACTGCTAAAAGTAGCAGTGAATAAAAAGTCGCATTCGCAGTTTTCACTGCTACTGAAAATTCACTGATATGCCCATCTCTACTAAAAATCATCTCAAAGTTCAAATAATACCCAGGGCTGACAACTTGAAAATAAAAAATCGTTTTATGAGTGTTTACACGTCATCCGTCCTTGTCGCACTTACTGTTTTCGCGGACTCTTATTGAAAATTGACATTAAATTAAATATTTCATACATCTAATTAGAATTTTTTTCATAAGTATGATTATTATTTATTATAATATAGATCCTATTTGTACCTATATTTAAGAAATAAAATTGACACAAGTCTTGTCACAAATAGTGAATTATATTGAGTCAATGTTGCAATCTGCAGTAAAAATGTTTGTCTTGATTTCGTCAGCACGGTAACTAGGTACCTAAACCGCTAAACGTTTGTCATTCATTCGTCAAATTATTGGTTACAAAAACATTTACATATTATAAAAATCCTCACGCATTCTAGAGTTTTTTATGAGTTGGCATACCTGCGTATTATTTTACAGAAATGTGCAAGAGAGAAACGTATTTTAGAGAGAGAAACCTGCCGGATAAGCACACCATGTAATATTTCCGCCATAGATGTGTTGCATCTTGACAAGTTTGTTAGCGACGAAATTTACAGATTAGAACTGCGCAATTTACACACTGGGTTGGAGAAATGGAATGGAATGATAAATTTTGTATAAATAGGTAGCAGTGCCCCCAAATGTATGTAGTCGACGCCTATGTACTGTGCTATCTAAGCGCGAAGTACCCACTGTTGATTAGGTAACAACAGTGTCTTACCGTTTATCTCGAAGTGTTTTAAACAGTTTTAACCCTTCAGTAGTCGCGTGGGTTACGTGGTAATCTGTTTTTCACCGCAATGGGAACGTATGCTGGTCAAATCGATCGGATAATGTTATCTATTAAATAATCAGTAAACCAATTGTTTCCTCCATGAAATAAAAAAATTTAACGTAGTCCGTAGACCAAATCATCAGCATATTGTCATAACAAATTGAGTTCCATTATGGCTACATCCCTCTGGATGGAACCTTTGGGATGAACACAAAAATATTATAAAACAAAACATCAAACCACTAAACACTTTCATCTCGACGCACGCTTCGCTAATTCGGTGATGCTAGCGAAATCTACGTCGGGAAGAAAGTGTTAAGTGGTTACATTTTTAATACGCTTGTATTAACGTCATTTGTATGTTGTATGTAACCTACTTAAAAGTATTTCTTTCCTTGTTAAATCTACCTAATAAATAATTTAACAATAGGGTATTTCTACCTGTAACTTATCGGACGATTTAAACGTTCGATAACCCTAAATGGTGTTTGTGAATACCAAATCGGACCATTAGATAGTTTATCAGTCTGATCTACCTGTTAAATTAGTTATCGACTCTTTATGAATACGGCCCTTATAAGTTGCAACCCTCTTTCAAACATCTAATTGACGTGAAACTTTGCAGTCATTTGTAGTTTTGTTGTCAATGCAATATTCTGATATTTCGGCTATAAGAATATAGTTTTAAAAATAGAAATAAAAAACATGTGGTGGAAGTGACGGTGCTGATGGTGGGAAAACGTGTCTCCAGCCGTTTAAAATTTAAATATAAAATAATATACTTATATTATAATGACTAAAAATTTGAAAATAATAATAGATATTTATGCAACAAGTGGCTTTAGTGACGAATTGTAAAGACAGCCGCGATTTTACAATACTCCTAAGATTATTTAGCATGTATACTAGAACTCGTGTGATTACCGCGCAAGCCGAATATTGTAAAACCGCGGCTGTCAGATTCGTCACTATATTAGCTACGCGTTACATATAATGTTTTTTGCAACGGCTGCTTCAAAAGTTCAATTTTAAGCAAATAAAACACAATTTATTTAGATCAATATTTTATTAGTGACATTATAGCACAGTAATCTATAAAGTACTACTTTACACACGCGTGTTTTAAAATAAATCAGAACTGTATATTACTTTATAGCACGGAGTGCGTAAAATGTTACTTTACATACTACAGCAGAAGCTCCCATATAAAGAATCACTTAACAAATGGTACACAGGATTTTTAAATTGAACTTCTGATGCAGTTGTTGAAAAAAAAAATATATTTTGAAGAAAAACTAAAAAACACGCTTACCTATATCAACGCGTATACCAAAAAGTAAAAATAAATTTCTTTCACTTCTATAACGTTTAAAAGTGTGGAACACTCACTATGTAGGTACTTATATTTAATTTAATTCATCGAGTGTCCCACGCTTTTAAATGTTATAGAAGAGATAGACATTTATTTTCTACTTTTTGGTGTGTTGATACAAGCATGTTTTTTATATTTTTTTTTTATATTCAGTGTCCATCAGTATATCAACCAGAGGCTAGGCGGCGGGTGGTGGTTGCTTCAGGATCGTAGTCGCTTTCCTCGTTCGATTCATAAATAATATTATACTCTGACATAATTTTAAAACACGAAAGGAAATATTTCTTAGTCGCTACTGACAATGAGTATGATTTTATATGCAGAAATGTAAGTCCATTATCTATTTTGTTCAGTGCATGCAGATAGTACCTACACATTGTATTTCCCTCTTCGCCGATGTCTTATTTGTTATTCTCGAGTAGATTTGTGGCCAAAAGACAAAGCCGCTTATGCCGAATTTTTGGTAGTTTTTAACTTCCCATTGGACGTTATTGTTATGGGTCCGAAAATCGAAATAAAAATGTATAACAAATTTTTGTTTCAAGGTCACTACACTATTTTTACAGTATTTTTGGAAAGATGTCTGTGTGTGTATGTGTGTACGTACGTACGTATGTGGTCATTTCTTTCTAAGACGAAATCTCGAGAATGAAAAATGGTATCGACTACGTTAGGGTGCCAATCGACGCGTATTAACGTAAATATGATCTGAAAGAAATTTTTTCAAGAGCTATGCTCCCATCTTCAGCAAATACTAAACAGTTTAGTATTTGCTGAAGATGGGAGCATACCTCTTGAAATGTACATTCATTAATAAAATTATTGTGGTTAGACGTGACTAAACTCTTTATTAAGAGGTAGCTAGTTGAAATTTTCACAGATTGTGTGTTGCTGTGAAATGAATCCTTGCAAATAATAATTTAGAATTAAATAATCAATTAATTTTAATAAATTAATGTTTTTTATTTTCCTACAACACTAACTCCAGCCGTACTTGTATACTGTACTATAGAGCGTTTAACATCATCGTTCGACTGGCTGGTAGAGCGTTCGACCAAAGATCTAATGGGCCCTGCGGGCTCGATATTCTGTTATTTAGTTGCCTATAACATTCATCAAGGTACCTTATTATTACGCGAGCGTAATTTAAATTTAAATAAACTCGAAAAGATTGTGAAGCCCCCTTCACCAATTCGAGTTCGTTTTGGATTTAAAATGTTGATTAATGAATTTCATTCGACCCGCCATACGTCGACACTCGCGTAGTAGGAAAGTACCTCGATTCATGCGTTTGGTAGTGTTCTTTTCAATGCAGTGAACTGGATCAACTGCTGAAGTGGATGACCCAGACGACATATTTTACAATCTTGTTTTAACGCAAATTCGACATACACAGTTTTGTCGTTTGGCCACAGATACATGTTTATATTCAGAGCTGATGCGCAGGTGTTTCATTTATGTGTACATAAAATAAAAGCGGATCGCAAAAATATGAACTATTGTCCTGTTTTCATTAAATATATATTATTTATATCTGAGTTATTTTGTTGTTTATTGAGCTTGTTCATTGTTATAATTTAATTAAATCATGTTCAGTATTAATAAACTAATCGATAATTCAGTTTCGACAAGCATGGCCTGATTAATTTATAGTTGATTTTTGAATCGAAACATTTGATTTAGGTACTGAAAAAAAGTCAAGAGGTGTCATAGGACACCCAACAGAAGCTATGCTTTTTATGCATCTCTACATAGTATAAAATGAAGTCGCTTTTCGCGTCTGTCTGTCTGTCTGTTTAACCACTAACTCCTCCTAAACTATGCAACGAATTTTGATGCGGTTTTCACCATCAGTTAGATAATTTTTCACGGACGATTTATATATATAGCATAATTAATAAATAATAATAATTAATAATTAATTAATTAAATTCGTAACCCGACCGTAACGCAACATACTTATATGATAAAAACGATCGTACATAACTGTTACACTCGTAGTGTAGAGGTTACGTCGCAGCACTCTATGCACAGGGACTCGGGTTCAGAAACTGATGGCATCGTATAATTTTTTGCTTTTTTTTTCTAAATTCTACATGATATTTATTTATATATTTTTTTATTTTTGTTATATTCTTTCTTTCACAATAGGTAATTATAATTTTTCGCGAGTGAGTAATGTAATTATAATATTCAAGTGAACGAGCGAAGCGAGTGAGTAGTATTTATAATATTTAAGCGAACGAGCGAAGCGAGTGAGTAGTGTATTACACCCGGGCTTTTTTAGCACCCGGGCGAAGCCGGACGGAGCCGCTAGTTGTATATAAAACCGGATTTATTAAAGCTATATACAATACAATTGAAAAGTTATTATTTGACCGCCATTTTGAAATCTGATGCAATTTTATTTTTTTGTGTCCTATAAAACTCTTAAATATCAATTTTCAAAAAGATCGGACAATTTTTACAAAAGTACTTACATACCTATGGCCGCCATGTTGAAATCTGATGCAATTTTATTTTTTTGTGTCCTATAAAACTCTTAAATATTGATTTTCGAAAAGATCGGATAATTTTTACAAAAGTGCATATGGTCGCCATTTTGAAATCTGACGCCATTTTATTTTTTTGTATCCTATAAAACTCTCAGATATCAATTTTACATAGGCCACTGCGCGTGCGCCAGTATATAACTGTATATAACTGTATAACATGCGCGTGACGATTTTACCGTGCGTGACGGGAATCTAAAAGTTTACCCCCTGCCAGAAATCGTCTAACGCGCCTATGGAAGCATAGCTTCAAAAAAAATCAGATAGGTATCTATGTGAATCATAATATAATTAAATATGCCCACATTTTGTAAATATAGGGTTGTCATAATAATAATTTCAACACCAGAAAGTCAAAAACCCCGGACATTTCGCTTGTAGGCGCCGCTCTATGTCACCGCCAATTCTGTAGTGTGTAGTGTAATCAACATAATATCACTGTTTACCAGACGGCGTTCATACAGCTCATATAATAATAATACTGTGTAACTTTGCCCACTTACAAGTGGCGTTCCCTAGATCGATGACTGGAATCATTGTTTGCCGGATTTTGTGTAAGTCAGTTTCACTTCTGTAGTGTATAGTGTAAACTACACGCTCTTATAAGTAAACTAAATTTTAATACGGTGTAACCTTTGAATATTGCTTACGAAGTTACACTTCCTCCGACTACCGCGGCATTTTTTTTTTTTAGTCGACTAATGCTAGCCGTTTCTAGTACGACTTTGAGCCAGGATGAATGCTAATTGTTTTCAACTAAATCTCGCCTAAAACTTTCTTACATGCTCCCGATCGCATTTTTGATCCGAGGATAGATTTTTTGCGTCAAATTGGAGTTAATTGTCCCCTCTTGGGGTGCTACAGATCAAATTTTAAAAAATTTGAGTTCAGGCCACACAACGTCCTTCTGAATATTATATTTTTCATCAGACGTGCAGCCTAGATGCATCTTTTATCTTTAATTTAAGATCAAAACGGACAAGGCCGTAGCCAGACTATGTAATCAGGTCAGGCTCAAAAAGTCCACCTTGCGTTTTGTGCAGCAATTGATTTTATTTTTTTGTGTCCTCAAGCATGTTTAGGAGATGTCAAATCCAAATTTGCGACCTCTAAAACAGGGCGGGGAGTTTTGGTGGGCTAAAAACCACGCTTTTTTTGCACTTTTTTCGGTTTTTTGCTTATAACATGGAAACGGCCGATCCTATCGAAAAAATGGCTCTATTTAAAATTAAAGGGAACGAAATGTACTTCAAAATGCACTAGTCAAATATGTTTCAGTTACCATTTTTACCAGCTCTGCAGAACTTAGAAAATCGCCAAAATTTTCCAAAATGAAAAAAAAAGCATTTTTTCAAGCTTTTAACTATTGAAAAACTCGAATAGCCTATTACCTTCCTTAATAAACGTGCTATCTAACAAAACATTTTTTTTAAATCGGACTGATAGTTCCTGAGATTAGCGCGTTCAAACAAAAAAAAATAAACTCTTTTTTTGTTTGAACGCGCTAATCTCAGGAACTACAAGTCCGATTTAAAAAAAAAATGTTTTTGTTAGATAGCCCGTTTATTAAGGAAGGTTATAGGCTATTCGAGTTTTTTTTTAAGTCAATCCCAAAGGGGGTAAAACGAGGGTGTAAAATTTTTTGTTATTACAAAAAATCTTACACCCACGTTTTACCCCCTTTGGGGTTAAATTTAAAAAAAATTTGTATATCCTATAACCTTACTCAATAAACGGACTATCTAACAAAAAAATTTTTTTTTTAATCGGACTTTTAGTTCCTGAGATTAGCGCGTTCAAACAAAAAAAGAGTTTATTTTTTTGTTTGAACGCGCTAATCTCAGGAACTCCAAGTCCGATTTGAAAAATTTTTTTTTGTTAGATAGCCCGTTTATTAAGGAAGGTTATAGGCTATTCGATTTTTTTTTTAAATTTAATCCCAAAGGGGGTCAAACGTGGATGTAGGATTTTTTGTCATTACAATAAATCCTACACTCCCGTTTTCACCCTTTGGGATTGAATTTTTAAAAAACTCGTATAGGGTCTCATTGATTACTACTTTTCTTCTTTTACAGACTGGTAGTTTCTGAGATTAGCGCCTTCAAACAGAAAAAGAGTTTATTTTTTATTTTGTTTTTCTAAGTTCTGTAGAGTTAGTAAAAATCGGAATAAAAACATATTTGACTAGTGCGTTTTGAAGTCAATTTTATGCCCTTTAATTTTGGATAGGACCATTTTTTCGATGGGACCAGCCGTTTTTATGTTATAAGCAAAAAACCGAAAAAAGTGCAAAAAAAACGTGGTTTTGAGCCCACCAAAACTCCCCCGCCCTGTTTTAGAGGTCGCAAACTTGGATTTGACATCTCCTAAATATGCTTGAGGACACAAAAAAATAAAATCATTTGCTGCACAAAACGCAAGGTGGACCTCCAGTTTTAATCTCTCGTGACTAGACTATTAGTATTAATTCTTGATTCTTCTTGCACGAACAAAATCGTACAAAAGCTCGAAACGTTGACTTTTATTAATTAGTAATTGTACATACTTACAAAAAAAATTAGAAAAATTGTAATCGTCGGTTCTTCTGCTGATAAAATTTTCTTAAAACTAACTCAAGGTTTTGAGTTTTTGTACGATTTTGTTGATGCAAGAATGATCAACTTTGACATTCGTCGATGGCACATAGAAAGTCGCTGTAGACGGTTAATCCTTGTCAACACAGAGAAAGTAGATTCGCAAGTCACTGTGCTACAGCCAAAAGCTCTGGCAGTCGCCATTGACACACTCATGACATTATAGGTACACACACAATGCGACATACAGATTGTATCAAATTAAACCTGTGCATAGGGCATTCTGTGTGTAAGACAGAGATCGATACATAAAGCAATAAGTAAGTATGAGATAAATGATCGCTAGGATGTTACGTGGTTACTGTAAATAAATAATATTTATACAACCTAATAGCGTCATCTTTGTTTTTTCGCTCCTTCTATGCTGTAAAAATGTAAATCTTTTTAACACGCTTTTATTAGCTCCACTTGTATGTTTGCTTGTTTGTCAGTTTGTAACCGACTTCTTTGAACTTGATTTTGACCAACTTTGAACGGTCAGATTTAGTTTAAACGTTGTCGACTTATCAAGGACCGACGACAATACAATAATTCAATAAGTTTGTCCCATTATCCTGACCAGGATCTCCAGGACTAAAAAAAAAAGCAATAAACTTCAGATTGAACTGAAACTTTGCACACTTATCAAGGACCGATGACAATACAATAATTCCATAAGTTTGTCCCATTATCCTGACCAGGATCTCCAGGATTAAAAGAAAGCAAAAAACTTCAGATTGAGCTGAAACTTTGCACACTTATCAAGGACCGATTACAATACAATAATTCCATAAGTTTGTCCCATTATCCTGACCAGGATCTCCAGGACTAAAAAGCAAAAATAAATTATAATTTAAAAAAACTAAAAAACACGTTTTAATCAACTAAAAAGTAAAAAATAATTAATTTTATTGTAAAAAAGCGTGGGGTAGTATGAAAATATGATACAAAGCACCCCACGCTTTTTTACAATAAAATTAAATATTTTTTACTTTTTAGTTCATTAAAGCGTGTTTTTTAGTTTTTTTAAATTATAATTTATATCAGTTTAATTTACAGTAACCACGTAACAATCTATTAGCGGTCATTTATCTCATTCCTACTTATTGCTTTATGTATCAATCTCTGTTTTACACACAGAATGCCCTATGCACAGGTTTAATTTGATACAATCTGTATATTTTATAATCGATATATTTTATAATCGATATTTTGTGTGTAGGTACCTATAATAGTGTTAATCGAAAGGATGTACTTATTTGCCAATCAGTGAGAGAGCCCTCTAATCTTATCGGTTACAAAATGGCGTAATTAGAATTACAATTGTATAAGCTCACTGACAATCAACTGTGGTGCGGAGATTGCAGTGCAATTTCTCCCGTGCATTTCTCGTATTGCGTACACCGGCCTTTATCGCGAGTTCGCTGAACAGACGTGTAACAAACAGTATTCAGAACTCGTACAGCGAAACTGATAATAATTCACGTAGATATCTTAGATTCACAGTTCGTCGCTTGTCAGAGTTGGAAATCTTTCTTGAAAAGGCACTCACACAGTCATAGAAGTAGGTATAGTTATATAACATTGACTGAGAGCATGGACTGTGCCATTCTCTGTGTCAGAAACGTGTTAAGCTCGATTTATATTATCCGGTCAGACAAGACGCGGGTACGTAGCGTTTCCGGCAAGACTTACATTTTTATATGCATTTCAAATACGAGTATTGCAGGGCCGTAGCTAGGGGGGGCATTAAGGGGCAATGCCCTACCTTAAAACATCTAGTGCCCTACTTTAAGGAATTATAAACATAAGCCGCAAAGACTGTCACGACAGAATGACAGACTTGATCTATCTGGCATTTGGAAAAACAATATTAAATTCGTTGGACTAAATGAAGTTCTTCGGAAATTTGATAACATGGCAAGTTCTGTGTTTTTTTTTGAATAAATTGTCATTTACCGTTTTCTTGCTTTTGTAATTTGATATCACCAGATAAGGTGGGCAATCCAATTAAAAAATTGTAGTCTTTTGCTTCAGCCCTACTTTAAACTTTCAGTGCCCTATCTTGAATTCAGCTCTAGCTACGGCCCTGGAGTATTGATACGTGTCTGAACGGACGGGATCCGCTAAGTATAAATATTCGTATTTGAAATGCATGTAAAAATGTTTGTCTTGCCGGAAACGCCACGTTCCTGCGCCGTGTCTGACCGGATAATATAAATCGATCTTAGAAATGTCCACTATTATTGCTGAGTTGCAGAAAGCATTGTCAAAATATTCGGTTTGACATTGACCTTAGATTGTGATAATATTATATTTAGAGTATTTATATACATGGAGGAGCAGTCTAATATTATTGTCAAACACCCTGTTATGTAGAGCATTAGATTGTACTCACACAAAAAACAATTAATGATTGATCTAAACAAAAAAAAGATCGCTGGTTATGGCACGCCGTTTTACTATTTAATAGTAGAAGCAAAATTATCTGAAATTTAAAAAGTCAAAACAGAAATAAATTTTTTTTGGAAACATTTTAATTATAATAAAACAAAATTTCTGAATTAATATTACGTACATAATATTAATTCGGAAATTTTGTTTTATTATAATTAAAATGTTTCCAAAAAAAATTTATTTCTGTTTTGACTTTTTAAATTTCAGATAAGTTTGCTTCTACTATTAAATAGTAAAACGGCGTGTCATAGCTGGTCAAGCTAAATTTTGATTATTATGTGGAGAAAAATGTTCTTTCGAAGTGGACATTGTACAAAAAAAACTATGTTAAATACACATAGGTACCTATAGTTCAAAAAAATCGTTTCAATCGATCAATTATTTGTCGAGTAGGATCGATTTAAAATTCTATACCTAATGTTTTTCTTATGGAAAAATATGTGTGGTCACAAAAGGTCATTGTCAAATCAGATTTTTTGACGATGATTTCTGCAATCCAGCTTATGTAAGTGATATGAAATAACTTTAGAAGAATTAACGGAATACAAAGCAAAAAATAACAATATTTATTTTTTAAACTCTTTATTAATCAAAGTTTCGACACGAATTGCGTCTTTTTCAGGACCTTTGCATTGAAAAGTTGATTATTAAAGTATTTAGTTATTAGTAAATAAATATTGTTAATCTTTGCCCTGTATCTCGTTTCTTCTCAATGACGTAACTAGGATTTGCTCGCGTCAAAGTAGGTCTCAAGAGTGCAGCCACCACTGCCTATCTCCTTTTTTTGAGTGACACTTTTTTCTGGGATGTTGCATAGTCCATTCTCTAAGTCAATAGTATATAATATTGTACTATCTACATTAACACAAACAACGAAACATACAGAAAGATCAGAATGGCTTTCAGTAGGTAAAAGTAAAGAAGAAAACTACAAGAAAGATGAAATCTGATTCAACTAAATCCAACATTAGGTACTAGATAAGATATAATATTTCTCCTCAAATTTCAAATTAAAAATTCTTTGGATTTCCCTGGGCATACTTTACCACTTAAACAGTAATGTTTGTTTTTAGGGTTTCGTATCTCAGAATGAAAAACTGGGACCCTTATATAGGATCATCTGTCTGTTTGTCTGTCTGTCAAGACCCTTTTTTAATCATCATGCAAATATTTTGGAGATACCTCATTGATGTGCCATTACATATATATAAATTTTCATAAAATTATTGTGTTTTAAAGACCACCAACAGCTAAGGTTATTTGGGCCTAGCACCAAGTCATATTTTCAATTCATTATTTTTTTTTAATAATAAATTGAAAATCCAATTGACACTTTTACCAGCTCTCGGGCTAGAACCGGGGACTTGTAATA
This sequence comes from Mongoloraphidia duomilia, assembly GCA_039654895.1. Classification (NCBI taxonomy): domain Eukaryota; kingdom Metazoa; phylum Arthropoda; class Insecta; order Raphidioptera; family Raphidiidae; genus Mongoloraphidia; species Mongoloraphidia duomilia. Next base: position 20,768,930 of record CM077525.1, on the reverse strand, counting down.
GAGGAACCATAGCAACGCCATGTAAACAACAGCATTGCTACACGCTCGGCCATTCTCCATTAAATTATACCTATCTATAAAAAACAATAATATTATTGTGGTAATGAATTATAGACAAGTTCCAAAATTTAAGATAGTGAGTCATGCAATTTTACTTCATTATTTATATGTAAGTAAATAAGCGGCATAGTTTTTATGCATGGGATGCGTATGCTTACATTGTTTCACTGCTTTTCCACTCCATTAACCTTGTTACGAACTATGCATGACTCACTATTTTAAATTTTGGAACTTGACTATAGAGAGATAGTTTAGTTTAGTTAGTTTAGTTTATTAATTCTCCAGAGACAATACAAACATTGTATAGATTTGTCAGATATAAAATTACAATAAATCTAAAATTAGAAAAAAAATTAAAAATTAAAGTGATTAGAATAATATAGGTTAGGATTTTAAAATTTTTTTTATTTAATATAACTGAGAATAAAACTACTTATAGAAGCAAAGTAAAGTACATTTATATAACGATGCAAAAATCGCTCGGGAACTATTTGTATCCTCGAACCACGCACATTTTCGGGAAATCCACATTACTCAACGAGTATAGTTAAAAAAAATTCGACTGATGACCAGTCCTATACTTCCCATCTAGTAAATATTTGCAAAAAATAAACACTCTTTTTTTATTCTTTGAAAAAAAGCATGGCCCTCTTTTTTGTTTAGTGATCTACTGATTGCTAGCTTAATATATACTCCGGTAATTTTAGATATTAAAATCACCCACCTGCAGAAAAATTCCCAGTTAGCTGATTTTTTTTTATTTACCTTCGTTATGGTGTTTAAAAAAACGTGTAAAAAGTCCCCATCGATATCGTGCCGGCGTTGCCAGATATTCGAGGTTCAAGTTCACGATAGACGGTTTTTTGCGAATTTCTCGGTTCCGTTCCATTTTTTGTAAAAAATGGTTATTATCAATCTTGTAGAGGACAACATTATCTACAACTTTTGTATAAACATTTTTTGTCTACGATTTATAGTTTGTCTTATTAAAGTACCCGCGGCTTCCTCCCCCTCGATTTTACATAACGGGATTATGCTGCTTCCCGAGGGCCTAACATAATAATTTGTACCATTATTTTAAGTTGAACTTAAAGCTAACGATTAATTATAATTTTATCGAAATTAATGCAGTAGTTCTCTACTTATAAGCAACCAAACATACAAATCGACAGCGCTCAAACAGACAGACAGACCGACAATTTTTTTCGAAAATACGATATTTATACTTGACATCAATTATAAAGACCATTCGTAAAGTAATTTCGTAAAAAAAATTTACAAGGGTTGAGAGAGTGCGGATAAAGTACGAGTATGCTAGGGTCTCAAAACGTGAAGATCTGTTAAAATCTCGAAATATTTTTTTCGGACTAAATCCATTACTTCCCTACCATAGTAGAGGTGGGAAGTAAAAATCCCCGAGAAATCTAAGCTCATCGGGATTTACCCGTTTACGCCTCAAGTACAGGTTCTTTATATTGCGAGATTTAAGTAACAATTATTGATATGCGTTAGCGTAGAAAATGTTATTTTGTTTTCCGTCAAATAAATAGAATATTTTTGCAAATATAGCCAGACCCACTTTTTTGGTTAGTTTATTTTTGTAGGATTTTGCGAGCTTCATCACTATTTATAATCAGCGAAGCGCTGATATTCTAAACTCTTCCCGGGTGAAACCGGGCACATCAGCTATTATAACCCAATACATTTAATTAGAGCCCGATCGAAGCTTCGGTTTCGACCACATTCAGCAAAAAATTGAACCTTCAGCAAAATATTTGGCTTCAGCCAAAAACAGGCCGAATGTTTTGCCGAAGAAGAATAATCGAGTGAGTATTATTGTATTTAACTTTTAAATTACACACGCAACCAAACAAACAAATAATATTAAAAAAACTAGAGTGCGGTTTTATGCAACCACTCTACAAGTGCAACTTTATCTATATAGGTAACCCTAAACGCTTTTAACCTGAAATCGCCGAAAGTATATAATTTTGTTTACGTGGTTTTGGTAATGTAATTTGAACCCTGATCAGTATAAAGACGAACGTATAAGAATGCAGATTCTATATTGTTAGTGGTCAGTGGGTATTTGATGTGCTACTCGATTGAATATTCGTACGATATTAGTTATGTAGACGCACAATATAGTATGACCATTGACCATAACGTCGCTGCTTTTCAATGAGTACTGGTCTGGTCGACTACAATCACACTTGTGTGCAGTCGTACAATATATGTATAGCTATATGAACTTAATGTCGTTGAACATCGCTGCTTTTCGATGAGTACTGGTCTGGTAAATCGGTTCGATTGGACGTGACGTGATGCTTGACATGCGTAACCGAACGAAAAAAACAAGACTAATAAAGTCTCACTTTTAAAGAGCGTAAGTAGACGTTGCGAATGTAAACGATGCACTCTAGTGTGAACGGGCCTTACAAACTAATAGCGTTTTCAGCTAGTATGTATTTTTCGACACTAGTGGTGCGTAGTTTTGCACGAGTGTAACACTAGCACCGTGTCAGTGCTGAGTAGTGTACGCGCTCTTATTGTAGGTCATTGACTCATTATTCTGTCATTACCGCTGTTATGTTGCACTTTCTTTACATGACCTCCCAGCGACGGTGGTAGAAGTGTAACACTGGAGGTTACATTAGTATCCCACCGTCGCCCAGCCGAACATGATGAACTGTAGCATTGCGCTCTACACTGACCAGTCGAACACGGTTCTTGGTGAAAGTTTACGCTAGTGCGGCCTAGTGTAACAAAGTGTAACCAGCTGAAAACGCTGTAAGATGCGAATTATTATCGTTTCACGGGGCGGTGATCACAGCAGGCTACGCTGATAAGAAAGCGAGGCTGCAAATTGTTTACATGATTGACTTCCTTTATTTAACTAGCGCGAGAGCCGAGAAGTGCGTGCGGACAAACTAGAACTGATATGAATCGAGTATCGAAATAGTGAATGGCGATGAAGAAACATAAACATGTTCTCCGTTTAGTTTTTGTCATGTTGGTATGTATGCATGTACGTAACATTATGTTGATAGTTCAGATGGATGTATAGGTATAATGAGCTGGTGTATAGAATAAGGTCCCAAATCCATAAAACTTGTGACATCAATGTTACTGCTTCAACCGTGTCGTACTTCTTCTCTAGTGTCTTTCGCTGTGCCACGTATTTATACAGGGTGTTTCAAATATGACGGCTGTTTATTTCACGACAAGGCTATAGATGTCCGGCAAGAGAAGGCTGTCTATTAGATATCTATAATGATTTTTTATTTTAATATTGTTACACTGTTTTCTGAGTTGGCGGAATAAATATTTATTTACTATAATTAAAAACACAATAATAATGAATGCAACAACGAAAAGTCAGTTCTAACAATCGACACAAGTAAACAATAACTAACAGTAATTACAAAGCAAAACAAAACCACTATATACAATAATTCGTAATTATTACCACTACACTAGTATTTATTTTATCAATTTGGTTATTTATATCACGGCACTATTTATATCACTGCTCCACCGTAGATTTGAATGCGTGACTCACCGTTGACTGATTCTCCTCACTCACTCGTACTGCTGTTTATATAGGCTGCGTAGCATAAGCCTAGCGTGTTCTCGATTTCTCTAGAACTTTCGTGCAGGTACCAGTTGTTACAGTAAGCGGACCCCCGTTTCTCAGAACTCTTGCCTGCCGGTTATATACAGGGTGATCCGTAACAATATTATAAATGCGAAAGTGAGTTTGTTTGTTTGTTCCGATTTCACGCCTCAACTACTCAACCAATCTTTGTGAAATTTTGCACACAGATAGCTTCTGCAATGGAGATAAACATAGGCTACAACAACTTACCGACCCAGCTTCGCCCGGGTGAAAATAGAACACTGATTTCAAAAAGATGTCACTATTCGATAGGTGATACTTTTGCTTTAATAGGCTATAGTAAACTGGCCGGCCCGGTTCGGCCGGGTGAAAATTGGGGGTTATCTATTTTAACGAAAAAATAAATTCATAGCGCCAGGGCGAAGCCGAACCGGGCCGCTATAGTGCTAAAATATAAAAGATTGTATGTTTGTATGTACACGGTAATCCGAAAAACTACTGGACCGATTTGAATGAATTTATCTATACATGTTTTTTATGATCTTTCAAAGGTTGTAGTCTAAGTTTTATTGTTCTAGTGCATCAGGAACCTATTTATAAAAAAGTCAATTATTATTAATGATTATTATCTATACTTACAGGTACTTACATTATAAAAGAACAAGTTTGTATCTACGTTACCTCAAAACTCGAGAAGCATTGAACCGATTTGAAAAATTACTTCACTGTAAAGCTTTTTGCTTGTCGAGTAAAGTAAGCTATATATTATTATTCCGCTTTGCGGATGAGCAGTGAACGAAAATATTGATTTGTACTCGGGCAAAGGTGCATCGAACACCTAGTTTTAGATTAAATAAGATTGTAGATTATAGACGCTCGGCAGCTGAGGTTTTCCAACTAGCTTTATGTAAAGTAAAATCCCCTTTTCGCATCTGATGATCTCTCTGTCTGTTCACAATTAACTTGGTTTTCACTGTTGTACAAAACATTATCCTAGGAGTTCTTTAGGCTTTATAGTTTAAGCTAGACCAAAAATCTTATCCTTTTAAATAGATAATACTTCAACAATATGCCAAAACCCCTTGATAAAAAAACGGGTAATAACATGTAAACTGAATGGTATGTCGATGTTGAAACACACTATACAATAACATAAACACATCTTACACACAGTATAACAGTGATGTGTCACCCGCGCTCTCATATCATTCTTGCCCGCTTCGACTACTGAATGGTACATAATTCTCTGTCACTAGTACACAGGTATGTAGGTGTATACAGTGTGTAAATGGTTAACTCGAACATAGAGAAAATAACATTGAGAACATTAACAATTTTGTAGTTGCCCATGGGCCATAAGATCAAATCTAAATATGTAGTAGATGTTTTTTTCTTTTATTTAGCAAGTTACGAGTTACTCTTAATAGTCTTGCTATGGAAAATTGTTTAAAAAGTTCACTGTGCTATTTTTTTACGTAGGTAATCTACTACATATTTACTTACATTAGATCTTATATGGCCCATAGCTTACCTACTACACACATACTGTATAGAACTGGAGGAGTAGCTCGAAAATAAAACTTAAGGGTGTATTTTTTGGGACAGAGATACTTCATAATATTGTAGCAAACCCCAAGATGTTACGCCACTGCCTCCAATAGAAAAATCGAGAAGCGGTGTCTGCTTGTTGAACAGCGAGTACCTGCCGGATTGTTCTGGAGAGCGCGAAAACGTATTAGGCGGGGTTACGCGACCTATATAAGCGAAGTACGAGTGAGTCAGAAGATAAGTCGACGGTGTCATGCAATAAAATAAATATTGATCAGTCAATGGTAATCATGAGAGTGTAGATTGTACTGTGACAGTGTTGAACAAATAAATAAATCTGATATAAATACAGTGACTCATATAATTACGAATAAATAATCCTCGTATATATAGTTATTTGTTAAGTGTTATATAAGTGGCTCGTTTAAGTTTTTTTTATTGTTAGAATTGACTTTTCGTTGTTGTGTCTTTAATTATTGTATATAGTTAATTGTTACGAATTATTGTAAATAAATATTTATTCCGCCAACTCAGAAAACAGTTTTGTTACAATATTCATATAGTGACTTGGAGACCTAACAATGTATCAATATGTGGTTGGTGCGTGTATAGCAGAGCCCCTTGGAGCATCCGGTAGATCAACTGGGTGCATAGCTCGATCCCATCACATTCTGGTGCGAACACTTGCCGGGTCACGATTTCGATTATAGGTCCCTCAAGCACACAAGCTCGCCTGCTTTCTTCTTGTATACATGTGTATTCATCTATCCATGTATCCATTCTACATACAGTCAGTTGTTTATCAAACGGTGCTATTTTAACAGCAGTTGTACAATATATCAACAATGCCTTGTAATAATGTCAAAAATTAAAGAAGTCTTCAATATTTCCTCCAGGACAGCCATTCTTAACCTGGGGGTATGCTTCCCCAGGTGAGGTGAAAAAGAAATACAGGGATGGCGGGATTTGATAATATTTTAAATTTTTTGATTTATGCATTTACCTATACTTTTATGTCTTCATGGTTTCCGGGATTGTAGGCCGTGGTCCGGTGATATTTCTACCTGACGTTTCGTCTACAACCGAAAAGATGAAGGCCTCAATCTCAGTAAAACCTGGACACCAGCACTCCGACATACAAAACCAATGACCAATCGTACAAGGACGGAATACGACCGAGTAGAGAACTCACCCCCACTACTACACACTGCGCAGTTGACCAATTACAGAGAGACGGACTACGACCGAACAGAGAACACACTGGTAATAGGCATAAAAGAAGGGAGGACACCAGTCACTCACACACTGACCTGTGCCACATCGCCTTTGAGAATGTCTACCGCAGTTGTAGACGAAACGTCAGGTAGAAATACCATCGGACCACGGCCTACAAGCCCGGAAACCATGAAGACTTGGAACAATGCCGGCCGTGAAAGCTTGCACACCTGGATATACTTTTATGTTCTATCTGTATTTGAGGAAGTCTCCGACATTTCCTCTAGGATGACAATTTTTAACCTGTGGGGTATGCTTCCCCAGGTGAGGTTCAAAAGAAACACAGGGAAGGCGGGATTTGATAATATTCTACACTTTTCGATTTATATTTTATGTGTGTGAGAAATTGGGTAGAAATGAAATTTATATTTATACCTCTATGTCCTTGGTTGGTCTATTGATTAATCTGGTGAAGGACGGAAGATGTAAACATTAACATTATTTTTAAGGAAGGAGTGAGGATAAAAAGGTTCAGAATCCCTATTCCAGAGGTCAGATGCTTAACAAATAATAAATGAATCATCGTCATCTCATAAAAGATTTTCAATACTGCTTTAACTACATTTAGTATATTTTATTCAATATATGCACGCTTTTAGTGTTTTTTTGTGTCTGTAATGCGGATTTCAAATGGCCGTTTATTACTTTTCGATGCTGTAATAAAAAAACATTTGAAAACCCCGTTACCTAATGAACCATTATGTACCTCTTGTCGCTGCTATAATTAAATATGGTTCCTATGGCAATTACGAAGTAAATAAATATTGTATCAAGGCCAGTGTTTTTATTATGAGATGTACTGCACTGTCAATGAATCTAAGGTATTTGACATGAATTCAATTAAAGTCTAAAACCATGTATGTGTTGAATAAAGTAAAGTGTGCCACGCGTGTGCTAAATCTTAATGTGTCAAGCGCAATGTTTTCAGCATTCATATACGTCTCGCGACTCACACTCACCAAGGCTCGTGTGCGTTCGCCTACTACTCGTGCTAAAAACATCGCGACTGACTCATAAAGATGTATTTATAACACTTGTTACACAATATACTAAGTATTTTTAAAACCACTAATTACGAGGATTATAGGTATTAGGTAGGTACTAATTAATAAAATGAATAAAAAAATTATTTCATTTTAACTATAATCTCCATAAATTAATATACTTAAAATATCAAAGCAAACAATGATAGTCTCTAAGTTCTTATTTCTGCCAGTATGAACGCGATCTGTCAGCTACCCCTGTATTTCCCCTACGTGCATATAGTTTATAAGCACAATACGGGATGATATGAAAATATTCCGCAAAATATCCTCTAAAATTGACATTTTTCATTAAAAAAGTTCTTTTAACGTTTTGGGTATATCCCCTAAAAGAGAAAATTCCTTGCTGTTGGTAACATTGGGTTGAGAAATTGCACTTTCACGCAGGTCTCTTGATGCAAATATAAAATGTTTTACATAAAATATAAAATGTTTTAACAGCGATGTTTATGTTCGTTCAGAGGTTGATTCAGTTATTCACAAAACCACTATAAATAGACAGAGAGCAACACAGGGTCCCGTTGTCAACGCTGCATGCACTCAAGTGGAATGCCATTCAACATCTCGCCGAGCCGGAATTCACAGTTTTAGACGATTTTATTCATCTAAAGTAGAATCACTTGCGGAAGAATTATTCTGATATTTTTCTTTTCTTACAAACTTGTTTTTTTTTCTATCCGCAAATGTAAAATGAATATAATTGGTTCGAAAATATTTGAAACCGATATAAAAAACAAATCTAATATCACAACATTCCTCCGGGGTACACTAATATTGAATAAGCCGTACCGATATAATTATAGTGGTGTTTATTTAAAAAGAAGATTAAGACTAAGATGAAACTTTTCAAACAAAGAATATAATTTTTGACAAGATATTTAAAACAGATTACAGATACCTTTCGAACTTTAATACAATCGCACTGTAGTGTTGAGATTAGAAATCTTCAATAAACATAACATCAATGTTTTACTTTAAATGATAGAGATTTATTATTTTCACCTCTAATTGTTATGTGAATAATATGGTGTGGATATAAGGGGTTTTAAATCGATTGATTTTATCATATACCGATAGAGTTCATATTATTGTACCTGATTTACAATTTCAGTTTTCTCCAATTTTTATGCATAAACGTCTTTACTGTTCCCTTTTTGCTGGAGTGACTCATGCCGAAGAAATTGTGTGTCGCGGAAGTGATGCAAAGCTCTACTGACATCTACGTATAATCTACTTTTTTTGGTTAAAAAATAGAGTGAAAGATTGCAGATTATAGACGCTCAAAAACTGAGGTTACTAGCGTCTGTAAATTTATTAGATAAATTCAAATTAGCAGGTAGGTATTGTAAGACAACCAAGATCGAAATTTTAATATTATTTCTTGGTCACTCCGATATGATTTCTTGTCCCATTTCCTTAAAGGATCATAAATCATAAATCATAAATATCTACATGTATCGAGGAAAATTAATTGTTCGAGAGCTGACCAACAGAAACAAAAAAAAAAAATAATGCTCTTGGAAAGTGATTATTTTATCCTATAAGTTCAGGTACTAAAAATTTTGCAAATTGCATCTTTGTACATTTTTAAATTGTTGACTTTTTTAAAAAATATTTTAATCAATTTGATATGTATTTTAACAATGACATCCATAGCTACAATACACGATTTGGCACTGATATCAACATACCATTTAATAGACTTAGTGTTACAAACAGTGGTCCACTTGCAATGGCCATTCGATTATATAATAATTTGCCGGTTAATATCCGCAATTAAAAAAAATTTAACTTAGCGGTGAGGCAATTATTACAAGACAAATTGTACTATAGCGTAAATGAGTATCTGGATGATAATTTGATTTCCTAATTTTTCTGTATTTACTTGACTTGTCACATTCGATGTACTATGTTGACTACGTGATAAATAAATTTGCTTTACTACTTTACTACTTTACTACTTTACTCATTATGCAACGAAGTTACATATCCAGTCCAATATATTTTCAACGATATTTACAGACGAATTTCTCTTTTTATTGTTTTTAAAATCACAAATTGTCTTGAAAGAGTACTTTAATTTTAATCTTAAAATACCGACAGATGCGCATTACTTTAACAAGGTTATCACATATTAAGAACAGTTGTCGGCGTGATTTATCAGATTTATATTTGAGGTTGAAAATTAAAATGATTGGTAATAAGTAGATTAATAATAAAGAGTTTAGTCACGTCTAACCACAATAATTTTATTAATGAATGTACATTTCAAGAGCTATGCTCCCATCTTCAGCAAATACTAAACTGAGTTTAGTATTTGCTGAATATGGGAGCATAGCTCTTGAAATGTACATTCATTAATAAAATTATTGTGGTTAGACGTGACTAAACTCTTTATTATTAAATTAAACCACAGTGCTCTTAATTATTCTTAATAAGTAGATTGTATTTTATTTTATTTATTGTAGATTATATAGACACGTCGACATCTCAGGTCATTAGCGTCTTTCAACTACACTAAATAACAACTTTTTTAAAACTAAATGACATCACAAATCATCCATGACCCCAGGTGGGATTCGAACCGACGACCATCTGATCTAGAGGCCGACACGCTAACCACTAGACCACACGGTCCCTAAAAGTAGATTGTATACCTATCTAGTGGCGTAATGCGGTATAAATATTACTGACGAGTTGTGGCAGTATGTAAAAACAAGCGATAGCGAGTTTTTACAGTTACATGAGACATGAGTCATAATACCATTACGCACGAGATATATATGGTATTTTTTGCCATACCCACTACAAAATACCTACTTTTCACTTCATTTTCAGTATTTTCGGCAAATTTTGATAGCTCATTTGCGTCGCCATCTTTACATTTACAGCAGACTGAGTATGTAATAGCAGGTGGACAGAACGAATTACTATGGCAACCGTTTATTTACCGCACTAGTTATGTTATGAAAACTCTTTCGTCATGTCTGCCTGTTAAATGACCCAATATAGGCTGGTATACATGAATGAAAAGTAGCTATTTTGTAGTGGGTATGGCAAAAACATTTATGATCTTCTTTTTAAAGAAATGTGTCTATTTCAATTAATGTCGGTACGGCGTAGTTTGTTCTTTTGGATTCCGATCAAGCACACTCTGGACACAAGCAATAAAAGATATATATATGCTACTGGTCCTATGAATACCCGGTCGATGGTGGAAGCGCAATGACAGGCAATGAATGTGGAAGGGTTGTTCTGGATAGAAACTACACGACACACAGTATAAACCCAATGTGTTTATGTCAAACGGTTTGCTCGTTCTTTATGTACGCTGTATTTTACTTTCTTCAAACCAGCCATTTTGTTACAAGATTTATGTAATTATGACGACAATTCGTTCAAAATTTAACAGGTTAACATTTGCCGCCATCTTAACTTTTTTGACATGAATACGTCTATAAATTTGCTCTTATATGTTGAAGGCAAAACTATAAAAGTCCCTGAAAATTCGACGATAACGTTTTTTTTATGTAGAACTACGTCTTTCCCGTCGGTATATATGGGGGTAAGTGTTGTCAGACGAAAAAACGTGATGAAAAAAACTGACGAAATTGCGTGACGAATGGTTTTTTGCTTATAATTCGCTCAAAATCTTATCGATGTGCATTTTGCCTTTGCCAACGATTTCGTTTTCTTGCGGATTTTTCGAGTATTTTGTATTGTAGCAAAACCCCAGATGATACGCCGCTGGCGACAATAGAAGCATCCAGAACAAGTAACAATGGTGAGGCGTGGTATTATATCGAAGACACAAGAATGTTCTAGAAAGCGCGCGAGCGTGGGGGGGTCAAGCTGCTAGCTCTATATTATAAGTAGAGCAGTCACCGGAAAAAAGGAAGAGAAGAAGAACAACGAGTGTCGTGAATTAGTGTCGTGTTATAAAAAACGGAAATAAATAAATACCGCATATAAATTGTAGTGTTATTAAAGTGCTATCACTTTGTTTGAGAATTACTGTCGTGTATTATTGTATAAACAGTGTTGACTGTTATAGAATTGAGATATAATTGTTACAGTTTATTGTTATCCATTTTTGTTACATTTTTAATTGTTGTAAATAAATAATCTATTCCACCCACGTAAGAAAACAGTTTTGTTACAGTATGATATGATTTGGCACTGCAAAAAATTAAAATACATACTTTTTACCTGGCTACAATTGGGTTAAGGTAGACTTACCGTCAAAACCGATATGAATACAAACGAATTTGAGGAAAAAATCAACAAGCTAACCTATGCAGGTAGTTATTATTCTTGTATTATGAATTGGGAATAAAAACTTCAATTATTGTCATTCAGTGTTTTAAAATTGAATAATTATACATGCGGGTCGACCACATAGTAATAATGATCGAGCGTGGGTATATTTCTGGAGAATCGTGTCTTAAATACACTTGTTATCTGAACTCACTTAGAGATGGAAAGAGCTAGATGACCGGAAACAGATTTTATAGCGCCAACAGAAAGACCATTTCCTCTATTTCCTCCACTTACTTTCTGATGTGTAGATTTGTGGTAACAAGACAGAACCGGTTATGTCTACATTTTCGTAAATTTTTACAGTACCTAAATTTTTTTTAGAGAGACTAGTGATTCGGAATGACCTCGACACAAAAAATCAAACTCGACACAAAAACTCAAATATGACACGAAAATCAAACATGAAAGTACATAGCATAGCATGTATAAATCTGTTAAGCGCCCATACAGAACGGTTGCGCCGCTGCGTGGAGAAACTCATTAGTCTATCGTGTATCAGGTTGCAGGTTCGCGACGCGCTTGGAGTAAAATGAAATATTACATTTATTGATTTTTTACTTTTTATTTATTATTAAAAATAATAAATTGAAAAAATGAAAAATGTACACTACTGTGTACAGGATGTCCCATCGCCATAGAGCAGGTGGCTATAGTACATGTAAAAATAAGGTATTTGACACAAACTTGCCATTATAAAATGTTGCTCGTTTGGGAAATACAGGGTGCCTAAACATAAAATAAGCCATATTTTCAAAACAATTTGACATACATGGTTGAAAATCGGTATGAAAACTGCACATTTTTATGTAAAAAAGATATACATCATTCAGTTCGATATGTCTAACCGTTTTCGAGATAATTGGGGTTTAAAGTTGCGCGGCACATTAAAGATTTGAAAAACATATAGTCATAAATCAAACTTCGCTTCTCATTTAATTAAGGAAAATCATAATTATAGTCCAGAAGATTTTTTTTTCAAATTTTGGAAATTAAACAAAAATCTTCGATATACTTGATAAATTGGAGAAGTTCCATATATATTGCTTGATAATTTAAAATCCTAACCGTTAAAAAATCTTAATTTAATGTTGAACTATTTGAATAACAATTATTTTGAAATTATGCAACACTATAATTTGTAATTTTTTTCAATGGAAATAGAGGTTAAAACACAAGTTTTAATAAATTATTTCGTTTTGGTGAGCACGATTTCAGAATTATTGTAATTTTGACAATCATTTGTACAAGATGAAATTTTATTAGTTTTTTTTTTGTCTATAAATTTCATATGAACTTATAATTCTGAAGATGGACTGGTAAAAGTCCGAAAGCGCTCAATAAATGTTTTTGTTCAACACCCGCAAGAAATAAATCATTTCGTGGCCCTGCGTGGGCGAAATAATGAGTTCCCTGATTGTTGACGTGCAGAGTGAGCGAAATCCCATTTCGCCCACTAGTGGGCGAAATAGCATTTCGCCCACGATCATTACGGGGAACGTTTACGCAAGTGTTGGAGATTTTACGACCCAAAAATCACTTCCACCATAATTGTTCCTGTTCATTAATTGTTCACAATTCGTTTTTACACTGTTTTAATAACCTGAATTTTATTTTATTCATCACCAAAAACAGAGATTCTTCCTTTTAAAAATTTAAGTTCACGATATAGGAGGAGGGGGGTGGCCACCCTTGAATTCACGGTCAGGGGCTTTGCCAGCTGTACCCCGATCAAGGGCTTTACCTCTGGATCCGTCTGTCATGGACCTGACCCTTAACCTCTTTCTATAACTAGTATTTCATGACAACTCTGAGAGCGATAGTTTCGTCAATCAATCAGGTCACCCATTATTTTGCCCACGCTCAGCAGAGCCACGAAATGACATATTTCTTGCGGTAGTTGAACAGAATATTGTGTGCGACTATTGGTCGAAAGAGGAGATTCCACTCGCACAATATACTATTGGAAAGAATTTCTTTTGTAAATAATTTTCCTGTTAAATTTTTTTCCAAATGCATGGCGTTATGTAAAGTTTACCCTGCATCTTGCTTAGGAAACGAGTAAGAATATTTTGTCAAAATATTTAATGTTTAAACTGAACCACCTGTATATAGACGTTACGAAAAACTATACATAATCAGTTTTACTTTGTGGCCATAGATATATACTGCATGCATATAGACAGCACATGTAGGCACTATACCTATATTGTAGGGCAGCTGTAAGCTACTCTCGTAGGTGAATTTCACAGATAAAGCTACTGTTTCACTTTATAATTTCGTCAATGGATTCGCAGTCAGACGATTGCGTATTATTTAAAACTAGTGATTAAGCCTGTCTTCGCCAAGCGCAAGATCAAAGTCGAAGAATTAATTAACAAAAAATCAGTTCAGTTCAGTTACTCATTCACTGACTGACTGACTGGCTGACAAACAACGCCCAGGTCAAACCGCTGACGATATAAACTTGAAATTTGGACAGTAGGTTCCTTTTGTGACGTAAGCATCCACTAAGAAAGGATTTTTCGGAATTTAACCCCTAAGGGGGTTAAATAGGGGATGAAATTCTGTATGGAAGTTAGTCATTTTTGAAGTTAGAATCATGAAATTTTGCACAGAAGTTCCTTACATAACGTAGATGAGTAATATAAGAAAGGATTTTTGAAAATTCACCCCTTAAGGGGGTTAAATAGGGAATGAAAGTTTCTATGGAAGTTCATCATTTTTGAAGTTAGAAGCATGACATTTTGCACAGGAGTTCCTTATATAACGTATATGTGAGTATTAATATATTAATAAAATTCGAGCGAACGAGCGAAGCGAGTGAGTATTGTATTAAAAAAATTCCAGCGAATAATACATCACCAGCCCGGCTTCGCTTTGCAGGAGGAGAATTTCTCGCGGGGATAATAAATCATAAATCAAAATATACGTGGGCGAAGCGACGGGTAACGGCTAGTTTTACATAAGCCTTGTTAGCATCCAGATACAGGGTGTTAAAATTTGAAAAAAATTTAATATTTTTTTATTTATTTTTTGAATAGTGCCAGCTACTTAATTAAAACTTTGCACACACGAATGATAGTCAGAGAGTATATTTTTTGGGGTATTAAATTATTTTTTATTCAACCATGGGCGTAGATGAGGGTAGTCTTTTAACACCCTGTATCTGGAAAACAGAGCCGTTGCACATCCATACTTATATGAAGGTTTTGTCTTAAAATCAATTATAGATTAATTCGTTATGTTTGTGCACATACTTAATTAACACCCTGTATATTAGCTGAAATTAGTAATAATTGACGAATTGTAGCGCATTGTGGTTTTAAATGATAATAAATGTTTATGTTTATTGGAGTTTACTCCTTAAGAATCGAGTTTCATATAAGGACCCCGGTATGGAAAAAATATGAGGAGTAAAATTTATACAAGCCTTAACTAAAAAGCGTAACGTTTTGTTGTTTGCTTATAATTCGCTCAATTCAAGTCAGATCGATTCGAAACCTGTCTTAATCGAAAGAGGAGAAAATTTTAGATAGATTTTATGTATAATGTTGTGTCAAAACAGTTTTTTTAATTGGTAGGGAAGTAATGGATTTAGCCCGAAAAAAATATTTCGAGATTTTAACAGATTTTCACGTTTTGAGACCCTAGCAATCGTTTAAGATCATTTTCTGACTGATGTCTGTATGTGTGTGTGTGTATGTGTGCGTGTATGTGTGTGTATGTATGTGTGTGTATGTATGTGTGTGTATGTATGTGTGTATGTGTGTATGTGGTCAATTTTTCGCCTTCGATATCGTAAAAACGGACCAACATACGGCCATGCCGATTGTTCTATAGTGTTTATCAGCCTTTTACTTAGATCTGATTAGATTTTGATTCAAATCGGTTCAGTGAATCCTGAGATATTCAAAAAAACGTTCTCAATGTCACGTATTAACATAGGTAAAAAAAATATAAATGAATTCTAGATGTTATAATATGAAAAAAATGTAAATATTTTTTTTCTCTAAAATGTACAGTTTTCGAGAAAAAAAATATTTTACTAAAAAAAAAATAAAAATTGTACGTAAATCAAGGTAACCATGATTTTTGCTATATTAAGCTAGCCATCAGTAGCTCACCAAACAAAAAAGAGGGCCATGCTTTTTTTCAAAGAATAAAAAAAGAGTGTTTATTTTTTGCAAGTATAGGACTGGTCATCAGTCGAATTTTTGTTCTAATATAGTCATTCAATTTTTTGACTGCTGATGTTTGAATTTTATGTTTAAAAACCATGGCCTACTGAGTTAAAGGGACTTGTAAATAATTATTGACATTGGTCGGATCGGACCAAAATTTCTCGACGTTTCACTAAACAATTTGGCTTTCTCTGTCTATATGTCCCTTTGTACGCTTATAACTCGAGGACTACTAATCCGATTTATGTGAATTTTTGAAGCTATGCTTCTATAGGCGCGTTAGACGATTATTTTTTTGAAAATTGATATTTAAGAGTTTTATAGGATACAAAAAAAAAATAAAATGGCGTCAGATTTCAAAATGACGGCCATATGTACCTACTTAAGGGGTAAACTCCAGTCGTGCGTCGGAGCTGACACACACACTTTTTTTATAAATAAACGAAGAGTACCTAAGCTTGATAAAAAATTAAATGTGATATTTTTAAGTAATTCTTTTTATGAAATTTTAATTTATTGAAATTTTGTCGGTTTAAAATGCAATTTTCACTAAGGTTTTCTAGCCTGCGTCTTCCACACAGATAGAGAGACCGTCTTGTCACCACACCTTGACTATACACATACTCTACCCGCTACCGGTTAGGATAGATCAGATATTTATGTATGTAGTAAGGCTTAACGTGCCGACATTGCTTCTTCCGAGATCGTATTTTTAGCATTGGTTTTATGTACTCGGTGAATGAGTCTCACTTACGGAACAAAACGATTCTTTCTTTATATAACCGTATATTTGCTTAATAGTGCACATATACAGAGATTAATATTAATTGCGTGTTACAGTTAAAACAATTTTTCTTTCGTCGTTTTAAGAAAATTTTTTTGATTATAAAACTGTTTGTTATTTGGGAATATTAAGACTTAAGAGCACTGTGGTTTTAAACAAAAATAAAACAATAGTTTAGACACTTCTTACCACAATAATTTTATTCGTCAATGTACATTTCAAAAGCTAAGCTCTCATCTTCAGCACATACTAAACAGTTTAGTATGTGCTGAAGATGAGAGCTTAGCTCTTGAAATGTACATTCACGAATAAAATTATTGTGGTAAGAAGTGTCTAAACTATTGTTTTATTTTTGTTTGTTATTTATTATTATCGTTCCTGGAAACTGTTACCACGAAGTATTGTGTCATTCGCACTCTCACACTTCATATACGAGCAATTTTTTTTATTAGTTAAACGATCGTTTTGGAGTAATAATCATCCTGAGTCACTGAAAACAGTATAATTACAAGGATCTTAACATATAATCTATAATGTTTGAATACAGAGCTATTAATTCAATAATTTTCAGTTACTGAGGATGGTTTTTACATCGAAACGATTGTTTTTCTAATAAAAAATTTTAAAAAAGGAATTTTTAGGTCTTGGTCTACTTAATAACGTCACACATCCATTAATGTTTGTTATCAATATTCTGTTATAGAAGATACACAACTTAATTATAATTACCATGTACATGTCTCAAGGACAGTTTCCAATCTTACTGAAGCAAAGCATCGTCAGACCGTTGCATAAAAAAGGCGACTCTACAGAGATCAACAATTATCGTCCGATAGCAATTCTAAGCAATTTATCAAAAATTTTTGAAAAAATAATTGCAATAAGATTTTGAGGAATTACCTGTCACAAGTTAATGTAATAGCCGACCAACAGCATGGTTTTCAAGCTCTATTTAAAGCTATATGTTCGATCCTTGAAGCATGGAACAACAACAAACTATGCATTACTGCTTTGTATGATTTATTCAAAGCCTTTGACTGTACACTACAATCTGCTGCTATCAAAAATGAACAACTGCGGAATTTGTGGTATCGCTCTGGATCTTTTTACATCATATCTTCAAGACAGAACACAAATGGTCCAATTAATTGCGGTGAATGAGAAAATATGGTAAAAAGTGTTTCTTCTGACTGTAAAAAAGTAATAGGAGGTGTTCCGCAAGGATCCATTATTGGTCCGATCCTGTTTATTATCTATATCAACAATCTTCCCGAAGTAATTAAGGAAAATGTAGTGGTATTTGCAGACAAAACTGCTGAACTCTATGAAAACAGTAATGAAATGGATATAACTGAGCAAATAGATAATTCAATCACTTTTTTAAACAACTGGTTTGATGACAACAATCTTCGACTAAACATATCCAAAACCCAGTTCATCAAGTTCGGCAATTATGGAGATACACAAAATAATTTACTACTTCCGAATGTGGGAAACATATCATTACAAGATGTTGTCAAATTTTTGGGCTTAAATCTGGACGAACACTTCGCTTGGAAATATCACATAGACTCCTTAACTAGTAAAATTAGCAAATATGTTTACTTACTAAGAACAATGATAAAAAACGTTCCGCTTTCCGTTTTATGAACGACATATATGACTTTTATCCAGTCAAACATTCAGTATGGTATTATCTTTTGGGGACATGTTTTTTATGTCAAACACCTATTTATAATGCAAAAGAGAGCGATCAGAGCAATTTGTCAGGTTGGGCCTAGAGAATCGTGTAGGCCACTTTTTAAAAAGCTTCAAATTCTCAACGTTGTGGATCTATACATTTTATCATGTGCAATCTTTGTAAAAAAATATCCTCAATTATTTGTGAACAATGTATACAATCACTCATATACTACACGCAACAAAGATAATAATAATAATAATTTCATAAAAACTGAAAAATACAGATATGAACAGTCAATGGAAAAATATAATTGGTTACATATTTAAATATTCAGGGATGTTATAGAAGCAGTTTTTAATTAGGTATAATTTCAAATGTTTGCAAAATAGTTTTAAGTCTGTAATTTCTTAAGTTTGTAACAATGCAGTCTAAGCTTTCAGTAACCAATAATAGTCCACTCAACGCAATTATAAGAATTTACAACAAATTGCCGGCTTCTATAACTAGCAGGGATTGCTCCCTTTTAACATTTAAAAACAGTATTAAAATATTGCTAAATCATTACAATTATTACAATCTAGAAGAATTCTTTAACACGAACTTTTAAAATTCGTATAATATGTATTCATGTATTTTATTTTTCCCTGATTCATTTCACACTGTATTGCAGTATTTTTATGGAATAAAGACTATTATTATTATTATTATAATAATAAAGAAATGGTTATGCAATACTCCCCCTCACCCCCCGTGGTTAGGTAAGTGTAGTTGAAAGGTTCATAAATATAGAAAATGAAGAGAAAGCAAGTAATTAACCTTCATTGTGTTGTTTGATTCCAATTTGAGTCAACAACAAAGCGAGACACAAAATTCAGTTTCTTTAAAATTCTGAAACTTAAAAAAATGCAAAGAGCTATTGTTCACAGAAATACTAGTACCTACCTACTTTTATTGAAATGTTTGTGAAACTGAAAAGAAAGTAATTTTTAGATTTGCTAGATTTGCTAGATTTATTTAGATTTAGTTTTGTTAGATTTGTTTAGATTTATTTTTGATAATATGTGATTTAAAATCCAACGCTTATAGGTAGGATTTTTAATCAAATTTCAAATGTGATGCATAAAAATTATTTTGCCATACCCACTGTAAAATAGCTGTTTTACATGCATGTATGTATGCATCTAAAGTTATTTTTGACAGACACTAGTGTGGGAAAGCAAACCATTCCCATAACTTATGTTTATTCGCCCCAGATCCGCCCGCTGTTACCTATTGTCAGCTACTCTCGGTCTACTATAGAAGTGCAGTTGACGACACAAAATTTATTCAAAATTTTTTGAAAATACTGAAAATGAAGTGAAAAGCTGCTATTTTATAGTGGATATTGAAAAAAATACTATATCTCGTGCGTAATGATATTATGACACGTATGTGACTGTTAAAACTCGCTATCGCTCGTTTTAACATACTGTCATATCTCGTCAGTAATAAATGAATTTTCTTACGTATTTGTCATCAGTTAACGCAATGTGACATTTTGTTTTCCTCTGTCTGTAGTCTAAAATTAAAAATTATAATAATGTTGATTTTCTTTGTTTTATATGTAGAAAAATTCAACTTTAATTTGCTATTGAATTTTAATAATCACACAAATTATTAACAGAAAATTGAAGACAACATAATATACCTACTTAAAGGAGAGTACATTTCTGTTAGAAAATAAATTTGGAAATTGATCAATTTGAGAGATTTTAAGTTTAGTTTTGAGTACGAAGAATAAGAAATATTTCTGGAAAATTATATTTTATTTTTGTTATGTGACGAAATTTCTAAATCCAGCCGTTTCTGTTTTTAAAAAATCAAAAAAAAGTAAATTATTTTACTCCCTATAATTTAGAAATGAAGTGAATCTCCAATTTAAATAGTTGAAAAGTCCACTACAATTTTTTGGGATAAATGAGATCATCTTGATACGGAAAGCCAACTTGCTATTCAATATTTTGCGGTTAACACCAACACAATATAACACAATATATTAATTAACAAATGTTCATTTCATAACGATTGTTTTCACCGTATTATTATACAGAAGTATGCAGACCAAAAAAAATAGGTACCTATGTCTGTATCGCGGATAGTACAGACAGATGACGTTAATACCGTTAAACACAAATATTTGTATTCGTTGTCATATAAAGAAATACCTACATCCACTTTTATTTATCTTATAAAATCAAATATGTTCGTAAAATATAATAAATAAAAAATCGTAATTTTATTTTTTTATATTTTAAATTATTATCCAATCTATATATTTTCAATAGGTATTAAAAAAAATATAACTTAAATAATATGCTGGGATTTATCGTACAATTTTAACAGGCTGTTTTTTTTTATCACGCTGTTGAATTTTGATTGCCACGTGTTCATTGGTTGCTGCGTTTTTATTTTGGCAAATTGTTGATTGTTACCATAGCAAGCGTCATAACAGCGTGATTAAAAAATAAAATTGTACGATAAACTCAGCATTAGGGATTTGAACCTGGGCTTGGCGTTTGTTCATGTCAGCAGAGTCGTACTTTTACGCACGGCCACCTGGCTTATACTGTGTCTGAAACCTTAGCACAGTTATACAACATATTTATTTTATTTATTGTAGATTATAGACGCGTCGACAACTTAGGTCAATAGCGTCTTAAAAAATAACAATTTTCTTAAAACTAAATAACATCACAAAACATCCATGAGCGAAGGTGGGATTCGAACCCACGACAGTGTGATCCAAAGGCCGCTACGCTAACCGTTACAACACACTGTCCTCTAGTTATACAATATACATGTTGGATTTTGTCTCGGATTTTGTTTCACATATGTCAACCTTCCTACTATTTCCGTTTCATCTAATATTTCTAAAATACCTCCCCAGTATGAGACATATTATACGTTATTCACGACAAAACTACCCCATGAACCGTTTACTCCAGTTGATAGTAATAGTTGTTGTTTTTTTGTGAACCATCCGGTATGTGAATCGGATGTCAGATAAAATGACATAGCCATGGAATAACAAACTGATAGAATCTGTCTCACCTATCACAGTTTCATACACATCCCCCAGTAGAGCACGTAAAGAGACCGGGGGACTAAGATGGGGAGTGGGACGGGCACCGGGGCGAACAGTGGTAATATCGGAGGAAGGGGTCACACACTAGAGACGCCTCTCTCACTCTCTCGCTGTATCAATGTGCAGAGATGATTTCAATTCTCTTCTCATATTTTCAAAACCTATTCACGATTCTCTCTATATGTCTCTATGCTTTACCTTATAAGTTGGGTGATGGTACAAGTTTTGCACACAGCATATTCAATCTCTTGATTCTCTCAGCCGAAAAGGCGTATTTCATATTTTAGATTTTACTATCTACAGACTCCTTGTAACTTATGCTGGGTTACAGAAAGTAATGTCAGAAAATCTAGTTTGACAATGACTTTAAAATTTAACCACACATATTGTTATTTCTCCATAAGAAAAACATTACAGAATTTTTAAATCGATCCTGCTCGAAAAATAATCGATTGAAACGATTTTTTTCAAAACTGTGTAAAGAATGTTATTTTTTTTAATTTGTGCTTGCCAACAAATAGAATCTTTAATTATTCCTCAAATTTGACATTTCTTGAGGTACGACTTTTGGGTTTATAATGGGAGTATTGAGTAATGTTCATTAACCTCATAACGACGAGGAGACACAAAAGAAAATTTGATACCGATTCGAACTCAATCAAACTCAGAAGAGAACTACGAGCAAAAAAGTCGAAAATGATGATCTAGTACCTATACAGGGGATGTTAATCTGTGGTATACTGGGATCCGTCAAATGAGCATATGACATCTGGTGGCAGAAAATTGTACTCAAAACGAGGGAAAATTTTACATGCTAACAGTGCAAATTTATCGTGAAATTGTTTATTACAAAAATAAAACAAGTAAAATAACAAAAAGTTTATCGAAAATATTATTCGCGACGTTTTCTAATATTATGGCATTAAACACTATCAGTTATTGCTTTGTAAAACTTACTTTAATTACAGCGAATTATTTTCTAATGACATGTGGAAAAACTGAATTTATAAATTAAAAAAATATTTTATATTAATTATAAGATGTACCTACTCATTATCATACTGTACTACAATAGTTAAATCTCTGATGATGGACAAATTATGTGTATAAAAATATTTTGAGGTTAGTAACTTACCTACTTATTACAATATAATATAACATATTATTTGCAATTATGTGTTTACATTATTCACCTAACCCAGCCTGACAGGATCATTGAACGGATGATTAATTTCGTGGAGATTTTCTTTTAATTTTGATGTTTTTAAGCAAAATTCCGTAAAGATTACTATTTTTGACAGCTCATTTTTCATGCATTTTTCTCGTTATATTTCTGACATTTGATAAAATGTCCGGCTTTAAGAATCCGTTCTCCTTCAACGAAATTCCTTTGTTTAGGATTCGTACCGGCTCAAGCACAAATTGCACTTATATATTTTATCATTTATCACTTTGAAAATCACAAAATTACACGCAAAAGTATACCCCGTATATATTTCCCATGTTTTTTAAGCTCCACCCATCTAACGGATCCCAATACTTGGAGTATTTCTAGGTGGTACGTGCTAGTGTAAAACTAATTCTTAAAAATTGATAAATAAATAATTTTTATACTAACTGTAAAGTGATATTTAACCTGGCCCATTAAAGGTTAGTAAATGGTACGCAAATGAATTTAATTCTTTGTTTACGTATTTTTAGTTTTTTGAAATCGTCTCAAAGAGACCTTTCTTTTGATATATATCGATGTATTTAAAAGGAAAATTACTTTTACATTTTGACAAAATGTCGTCTAGCGTCCGCCATATTAAATTTTTCGTGACTCTGTACCATATGTCACTATCGGGATCAAGACGGATCTGATGACATCTGCTTTATTAAAATCCGTCCAGCCGTTTGGATGCTACGAGTGAATAAAGAATTCCACATTCATGCTTATTGCGTATACAGAGCGTTTAAGAAAATATGTTCCATCGCTTGGGGGGGGGGGGTGATTCTTCAACCGAAAATAAGACAAGTAGTTCCTATCAACATTGTTTCGCAGATGCTTTGTTTCAAAGATACAGGGTGTTCAACTTTTTAAATTATCAAACCTGTTCACACATTTTTATTGCTAAAATGAGTGTTATTTTAAGTACAGTCGACAACCCAAATGTTATTAAAGACGTTAAAACCGTTTCAGAAATATTTAGAAAAAACCGAAAAAAATTAAAAATTGAAACAAAACATCTGCGGAACAATGTCGATAGTATCTACTTGTCTTATTTTTGGTTAAGGAATCACTCCATAAGCGATGGTACATGTTTTTGAAAGACTCTGTTTACTTGCATACATCCTAGATAGCGCGAAAAACATAACCCTACCTTTTCTGTTGCATAGTCGGGTAAAAATATGTTGACAACCGCCGATGTACTTCACAGAACCATTTCGTTCCAACGCGCGTAGCGAAAAATGGAGAATTGGATACTCGTTATTTTAAAGAATCTTTGGCTCGCACGTGTCTTAGAGAGATCTATTATCACCCTCGTCTGAAACTAGGACCGATTCCCGACGTACGGAGTCCCACCAGAGTGTGTTGCAGATATATCTTCTATCTTTTTGTCACTGAGCTACCCTAGTCTGGAACACTTTGATATTGGTGCCAAAGTTATTATTTATAACAGTTTTTTTTTACTCATGCCATTGCTTTTTCTGTCTCTTTTCTTTCATTTTCTTCCTCTTGAATATTTTATATTGCAACACGGTCAAATATTTGTGAAGCATATGTAATACTTTTAATGTGCTTAGGTTTTTATACAAAAAAAGAAATATTTTTTGTTAATTTTCGAATGGGTCAATCATTTTGAAAAGGTCTAATAAATTTCGAATAAAATAATGTGGTTGCTTCTTGTGACAACACTGTTATTCCAAATTGTCGTGGCAACATATAATTTTATTTTTGGTTTCTACGAACTACGTTAAATAAAGATATAATAACAGGTATAACGCACTAAAAATTAGAAAATAAATTTATATCCTTTATAACGTTTAAAAGCGTGGAACACTCAGATAGATATTGTAAACTGTACACGCTCGACAACAGAGGATGTAGGACACTCACTGTAAGTATCTGTATTTAATTTAATTCATCGAGTGTCCCACGCTTTTAAACGTTATAAAAGAGTTAGACATTTATTTTTTGATTTTTAGTGCGTCGTAATATACCGGGTGCTGAATTGCTTTGCGGGTAATACATGTAAAATCATTGGTAAATGATAAAATCAATCGATTTAAAACCCCTTATATCTACACCATATTATTCACATAACAATTAGAGGTGAAAATAATAAATATCTCAGACAGCTATGCTGCCATGATTTTTGAGCTATATCTAAGAAAAAATCAAATGACCACTGTCGGGATTCGAACCCGAAACCCCCAGTTTCCGGCTAGGTGAGTTACCGATTTCTCCACAGTGCCCGAGAGTGGAAACCGATCTCTTCTTATATATAGCAATTTCACGTTGAAAACACACAACATGCGAGAGTAAAATCATGTTTATGAGTTTTTCTGCTTCCCTATATATTTTAGTGGAAAAAAAAATAAATGGAAAATTTGTTCATAATTAAAAACTCTATCTGACACGTATGCTTGCAAATTACCAATATGCAACTTTTAATTACAAATTAATTATTAAGGAGCTGTGATTAAGTTTAAATTAAAAATATTTTATCCGAATAGCCATGACTTAAACAAAATCATGGCTATTCGGATTAAATATTTTTAATTTAAACTTAATTACAGTTCCTTAATAATAATTATTTTGTAAGCAGGAAAATTCATAAACATGATTTTACATGTAAAATCCCTATTACCCGCTAATCAAATCAGCACTCGGTATAAGCGTGTTTTTTATTGATATATATATATTTTTGTTTTCAAATTTTTAGTCATTATTCATTAATATATTATTGTTATATTAAACGATTAAAGACACGTTTTCCCACCATCAACAACGTCACTTCCACCACATATTTTATATTTTCACTTTTTTATTTCGTTAGTATTTTTATTGTAGATATAACTTGTCTTATTTTTCTTGTATAGAAAATTATTTTACACTCGATCATTGGGACCTAGTCCTCTTGAGTGTTTAAATAAATAAATATATTAATAATTATTTTATATATATTTTTGCAGCGTCATTATAAAAATTAATTTGATGATAAATATATAATATAAAGATCTTTTTGACGATATTTAATAATATCGTAGATCTTTATACAAAATTAATAATAAATAAAACACAACAAAATTTGATTTAATCAAAACGATCTAAATTACGTCTGATCACAACGAGATTATAATTTTGATTAACTTAAACTGTGTAAGGCTTTCGCGGCCGTCATTTAATCGTGATGAGTTTTTTGGGCCCAAAAAACTTCGTCAAGATTTGATTAACTTGTTTGTTTCAAAAGCGTAGCTCATAGAAACTGCCAAAACAAAACAATGTTGTGGTCGACAATGTAGAGTATTAATGTTGACTCAAAAAGACACAACAATAAGTAATATTATCACTTATCATACTAACATTACAAAAAGAATAAGTTTGTTTATTTGTTTGCTGGTACGCAGTACGCGTAGCACAGTTTGGAAAACATTTGTGCAGAATAACAACATTAACAAATGAAATCGCAACAGTGTATTAAAAAACTGACCACTAGATCTTATCGCTACTTATCAGCTCAATCACCCATGCTCGCCTAGTTTTCCCACACCGCGCCCGTAGGTGGAAATATAAATAATAAACAGAATAATAAAAGTCCAAGTGAAGTGTGAGAAAACACACGAGTTAATAGTAACTTTCTTCAAGCGAGTTCGCCGTTCAGCTATAATGATATATTTTACTGCTTAAGTATAAAGTAGCAGGAAAAGGTAGATACCTACGTCCGCATAATATAGTGTAGTGTGTTAGTGTAGTGTAGTGCATGTGTGTAGTGTATACTCATTGGCGTCGATTTCATAAATATTCGGGGGCTGATCACGTATTTATTTAAAATTTATCAACCTATATTCACAGGGCCCATTCAATTGAACGCGCGGAGAACCATCAACCAAAACTAATAATCTTTACTAATATTATAAATGTGAAAGTAACTCTGTCTGTCTGTCTGTTACCTTTTCACGCCTAAACCGCTGAACAGCTCCCATCAATCGCAATTTCTAATATATTAATAACATTTTAGTAATGTATAATAACAGACCAGTAATGTATAATAACAGACCTATAGGGAGACCTAGGAGGGTTGTAACAGAGGGGGGTTGAAACAATGTCGATTTCTTGGAGACTATGACCGCTACCGAAGTGGAAACAACGCTCCATTTGATGCAGTTAGCGCCGGGATTCTACGGGAAGTGGTTGCGTGTATACGACATCCGCACGGAAAAATTTGCCAAAATTAAGTTTTTGATCAATATTTTGATAGCCCATTATGCGATACATATTAGGTTGCTATTGTGACATTATTTCTAATATGTATATGCAATGGCTATTCAAGTTTCATAGCATGATATTGTTGTCTTTTTTTGGTTCGCCTCGTGTTTTAAGGTTAAGAGTCATTATTCTGACCAAAGCACGATTTTTTGCGCCTAGGAGATTTGAAACAGTTTGTTTCAACTCTCCTTTCTTGTTTTTTACTCATATATAAAAAAATTATTATAAGATGCTTAATTAATATTTTTTATGTTGATAATTGATAAAACTTAACAATAATTGTTATTCTAGATCGTAATTATATATCAAAAGTTAATGAAAGCAGTCTAATTAGTGTTAAAGTAAATTATTGTATTGTTGGTTGTATTTACATACCAGTGGTTGATTAAGGCATGTTATGTTTATTTTTATTAATTAAGTTTCGTTTCTTCACCAATAGTAGTGTTTAAATGGAATTTCCTTCTTTATAATCCCCAAATACACACCTGTTACTTACAACTTGCTTCGACGTCTGTTTCAACTTACCTCGGTAGGTACTAGGAGAGTTGTAACTCGGGGTGTTGTTTTAGTTTTCGTCGATTTTCTCATGGACCTAGATTACTTTTATTAACATCCCATTGGAAGTTATTGTAATGAGTCCGAAAATCTAAATCAAAATGTATAACAAATTTTTATGTTTCAAGGTCACTACACTATTTTTACACTATTTTTAGAAAGATGTCTGTGTGTGTGTATGTGTGTACGTATGTATCCATTTCTTTCTAAGACGAAATCTAGAGAATGAAAAATGATATCGACTACGTTAGGGTGCCAATCGACGCGTATTAACGTAAATATGATCTGAAAAAAATGTTTTCAAAATCGGTTCAGCCATTCTTTTTTCTTAACCAAATAGACTCCAAAAAAGCAGATTTTAAACAATGAATTTGAAGTTACTATATTTAAATAGAGCAATTTGATCCTTGAAAACAGTTTTAAGAATTGTTGGAAATGAGAACTTCCGTGGCACAAAGGATCAATAAAAAGCAATACTGATTTTATTAAATTTGCATTTTACTAGCGTTTTGTATTGTTTTTTTATTGATCCTTTGTGCCACGGAAGTTCTCATTTCCAACAATTCTTAAAATTTTAAACAATATCTCGCGAATAAAAAACTATATCGACTTCGTAAGGGTGTCAATCGAGGCGTGTTAACATCATTTTGATCCGACATAAATTTTGTTTTCTGGGTTGAGGATGTTTTTGATTTTGTTGTTTGTACGGAAGCTTACTGTGTAATTGTATTTTTTTAATTGGTTTTGTATGGTGTAAGGTAGTAACTTGGTAAAGTTTGCAGAAATGTAGTGGTTGGCTGGTATCATGCTTGTATACATTTAAACTGTAGTATAAGTGAATCTGCGAGTGAAATGAAAATGCGGTTGGTAATAAAATGTTGAGGAATATTTTTCAAGGGACCGCTTCAGCGGTTGAGTAGCTCCGTAGTCGGCGCCTATGGTTATATAATTCCGGGTGGACAATAACTCAAACGGAACCGAAACTCTCTATCGCGTACTTGCAGACTTCCACTTTAATCCAAAGTACCTATTCGTCCGATGGATGACAAGATCTATTCTACTCCCCCCAACTTTGCTCTTTCACTTTTCACTACCTGCTTGCAGAGACATTGCACAAAAAACAGTGAGTTCCCGTCCCGGTACTTTCACGAAATGTGTAAATATTCGGATTCGAATACGATGACAGCTATAATATACAGGGTGTCCTCAAAGACACTAAACACACGCTTACCACATGTTCCTGAGACCAAAATAAGCCGATTTAAGCAAATTTACCTTCTTACAAAATTGCTTAGTTTGGGCGCTATACGGCCCTGAAGTTACAATTTTGAAATCGTTTTTTTGTTATAAATTTAAAACGGCTTGTGCGATTTTGCTAAAATTTGGCACGTTGACATAGTTTTATGAAACAAAAAAACCCATATCATAATTATGATTAATTTTAATCCATAGGCATAGAACTCGGGTTTTTTAATATTTGAACGTTTCAAATTTCTACGCCAATGGAAGAAAAGGGGTTTAAGTATAAAATTTAGATTCAGTAACTTATTTGCTACAAAAAAGCTACTCTTAATAAGACTCGATTACTCTCATGGTTTGTGAGAAATTTGTATTTTAATAATAAGTTGATCAATAATAATACCATGATAATAATAAGTTGATCAATAAACAAAAAAGATGGCCATGCATTTTTCTAAGAATAAAACTAGAAATTATGAAGAAGTTATGCAAAGAGTAAATTAATTTTCTTCGTCGTATAAATCTTTGTATGCGTGAAAATAGTGGACACTTCGACCACTTTTTATGACATATTTATTTATTTCTATATTCTATTCATGTTTTAGTACCTAACTTTACTTCATTTTGTAAAAATTACTGCGAATTATTAAAATACAAATTTCTCAAAAACCATGAGAGTAATCGAGTCTTATTGACAGTAGCTTTTCTGTAGCAAATAAGTTACTGAATCTAAATTTTATACTTAAACCCCTTTTCTTCCATTGGCGTAGAAATTTGAAACGTTCAAATATTAAAAAACCCGATTTCTACGCCTATGGATTAATATTAATCATAATTTTAACATGGGTTTTTTTGTTCCATAAAACTATGTCAACGTGCCAAATTTTAGCAAAATCGCACACGCCGTTTTAAATTTATAACAAAAAAAGGATTTCAAAATTGTAACTTCAGGGCCGTATAGCGCCCAAACTAAGCAATTTTGTAAGAAGGTTAGTTTGCTTAAATCGGCTTATTTTGGTCTCAGGAACACGTGGTAGGCGTGTGTTTAGTGTCTTTGAGGACACCCTGTATAACCTCAAATACCCATTTTTGACAGTTGACCTATGAGTTGGAGCTTTTCATCACTTCCGCGACATATCACTTTCGTGATATTTCAACGAGTCACTCTACTAGAAATTTTGGGAAGGAAGCGCTCTAATAAAGATATTAATAGATGATAAGAATCTATTTTTGATTAAAAAACAGAAAATGTGGTGATCCTGATGAAATTGGAAGAAAACGACTCAAAAGTGGCTTAAGGATCCAATTAAGAAGTAAATACTGTTTTATTGCATTTATTCGCTAACATTTCGAAAAATATTTTTTCATCATCAGAGCTCAAATGCCGTCAACAGTAACAGTAAAATTGTTGACGGCATTTGAGCTCTGATGATGAAAAAATATTTTTTGAAATGTTAGCGAATAAATGCAGTAAAACAGTATTTGCTTCTTATAATTGGATCCTTAAGCCACTTTTGAGTCGTTTTCTTCCAAAGATATTTATTTTTATTTACTTACATCTATAAAAGTCGTGTAAGATTTGATCAGCTGTTACGGATATTTGTTATTTGGCATAATTATTATAAAGAGTGGTCCGAAAATAACTGGAAAAATTGTGAATTTAGAAATTCTCAAGCAAAAGGGTGTGGAGTGAAGGTTAAAACAACCCATGCGAAGAACGGATATTTTTATTAGCCTACCGATATTATAGTAAAATTCACAGAACATAGTAAAAATTACGTCATACTTACATATTTATATAATATTGCTCTTTAAATTTACATGATGTCTAAAAAACGAAACAATACTTTGACATAAAAAATTTACAAGATAAAAAAAATTATATAATAATAATGCTGGGTTTATCGTACAATTTTATTTTTTAATCACACTGTTAAATTACGGTTGCTATGGCAACGATTAACAACTTGCCAAAATGAAAACGCAGCAACCAATGAACATGTAGCAATCAAAATTTAACAGCGTGATAAAAAAACAGCCTGTTAAAATTCTACGATAAACCCAGCCTAAGTGTTTTGACAATTAATAACTCAGTAGGCTCTAAGATTTGAATATTTGTAAAAATTACACGTTTCCAGTTTTTATACTGAAGTCTCTAAAAATTATTGCACAATTAGGTACATAAAAATACTACGAATTGTACACAATTATTTGTAAAATTTACTATAATATAGGTACCTTAACCTAAATAAAATTTATTTAAATCTAAGGCACATAGAAAAACGCTTCAAAAATAATCATAAAATTAAATTTATTATTACAGTACCTGATTCTTATTTATAGTACAGTTGTACACATAAAAATTAATAAAAGTAAATTCAGAATAGTTGGGGAAAGACATAATTATGTAACTAGGAACAGAGAAGCCTTATTAATTCTTCAGCAGCATTTTACATTTTTATGGAAGGTCCATTGTGCACTGCATTAAAACTATACAATAAAAAAAATATTAAACAATAAAAAATATTAACAGTGTTGAAAAATTTAAATTAGACTTAAAAATGTTCTTAGCGGATGGTTGTTTTTACTCAATAGACG
The DNA here is from genome assembly GCA_039654895.1 of Mongoloraphidia duomilia. NCBI lineage: Eukaryota > Metazoa > Arthropoda > Insecta > Raphidioptera > Raphidiidae > Mongoloraphidia > Mongoloraphidia duomilia. The sequence goes on along the minus strand of CM077525.1, from coordinate 20,737,427 downwards.
AGTTTCTAAATTTGTAATAACTACCTACTATTTTAACTAATTAATTATTTTAGTATCTAAGTATTAAGTTTTAATATGTAATCATTAAGACAACCTGTATCTGATTCTATTGTACCTACTATGGTTATAAATAAAGTTTGTATGTATTTATGTAAATAGGTATTAACAGATGGATAAGACAACCAAATTCAATTATTTGTAATTTACCTAATTATTAGTGTATTTGCCATATGGCACATACACTATTGGCGTCAGTAGGATGGCGGGACCTAGGGGTCGGACCAAAATTTCTCGACGTTTCATAGCCTCCTGAACACTTTGGCACCATTTTTGGAAATGTCTATATATATATGTACGGGCTATAACTTTTGAAAGAGTTAATTGATTTTGACGAAATTTGGTAGGCACGTTGGAATCCATCACCGCACGAAGCCTATTTAAAATGGGCTCGATCGGACCATTTTAAGAGTGGTTTTTAGGGGTTAAAAAATGTTTTTGGGCCCAAAAATACCGAAAAAATTGTCCGAATCGTTTCAAAATTGAAATTTAACCTTTTAGTAAAGATTAAAATGTGCTGCTAAAATTTTAATTAAATCGGCCCGACAGGACTGGACTTACAAATTTTATGAAAACACTAGTTTGCGGATAGTGATTTACTTACTGAAGGGTGTATTTAATTTGGTACAGAGGTTGCATTGATAATAATATTGAAATTAAAAAAAAAATATTATTTTAAGGCATGTATTAAGGGGTTAAATTTTTTATTTTGTCCAAAAACAAACTAAGTTTACGTATTAAAACCACAATGCCTGTATTAGCAAATACACTATATTGTCGGCAGGGTTTTGGCACTGCGACCCGAGTTTTTTTTAAATTATAATACGTTGTAAGCAAATTCAGATTAAAATTCCACAATATTTCATTAATTATTCACCATTAATTAACATTTAAAAATTTTATGGAAATTGGGTCACGGGAATTTGGACAAAATAAAACACAACGATCAAACTATCATTAAAAGTCGAGAGGTGGCCTTCTTATGATATTGTAGTTGACAGGTTTCACGCTGACAAACTTCAAGGGATCTTAATCAGGTGAGAAATAAAGTCGAGAGGAAAGATATACAATACGAGAATGTTACTAATTGTTAAGTTGGTAACACATTAGAAAATATTTCGAAGCCTGATGAAGTTATGACTAGTAACGAAACGTCGCTGAAAAAATGTTTTTTGGTTTTTGATGCTCATTCCACGTTCCCAATATAAGGGTACCTATATTGTACAATTTTTCAGTCATTTTTACTGTTTAACACTCTTATATTAGTTCCACCTGTATGTATGTATGTATGTGTGTATTTAAGTAACGGATTCTTTGAACGCGATTTTCACCCATTTCAAAACTTCAGATTGAACTGAAACTTTGCACACTTATCAAGGACCGATGACAATAATAATTCAATAAGTTTGTCCCATTATCCTGACCAGGATCTCTAAGACTAAAAAGCAAAAATAAATTATAATTTAAAAAAACTAAAAAACACGCTTTAATGGTAAACTGTACTAAAAAGTAAAAAATAATTTTTATTGAAAAAAAGCGTGGGGTGTTTTGTACCATATTTTCATACTTTATAACAACTGATATCGAGCACCCTACGCTTTTTTACAATAAAAATTATTTTTTACTTTTTAGTTCAGTTTACCATTAAAGCGTGTTTATTTTAAGCTAATTTCATTATTCTTTTCATAAAAACTGACATTCAGATACCTATCTTGAATCGTTTTGCATGTTTAATTGACCATAAATTTATTGAAAAATGTAGACAAAATAACCCAAACACTCGATACAAGCGGTTTTAACTTGTGGCTACAAATAGAAAAATATTAGGTTATGGTATTGCATTTGTTCAAACAAACACCGCAGAAACGTGAACAGCGCCACAGTAAAAGAGCGTTATAAATAAATTTGTAAGTTGAGGGGAGAAACGTTTATGGCACTGTAATCATATAAAGAAGAAATACTGTTAAATTTTTATGACCAAATCGTGATGGTGTGAGGCGTAATATGATAGGCGGCGACTTATAAAGGTGCCTACACATTGAATCCGTGCCTTTTTCGACTCTGCCATTCTATCTTATACGTAGTGTGAAGACAATACCTTGTGCACATTTTTATTAACTTAATTTTATAGTTTCAAATGATAAGTATTTTAAAAATATAAGTAAAAACACTTTTTAAAGACAAGTTTTTATTAAAATGAATTTACTAATAAATTATAATTTAAAAAAACTAAAAAACACGCTTTCATGAACTAAAAAGTAAAAAATAATTAATTTTATTGTAAAAAAGCGTGGGGTGCTTTGTACCATATTTTCATACTACCCCACGCTTTTTTACAATAAAATTAATTATTTTTTACTTTTTAGTTCATGAAAGCGTGTTTTTTAGTTTTTTTAAATTATAATTTATTTTTGTTTTCTTTGTCCTGGAAATCCTGGTCAGGATAATGGGACAAAATTATGGAATTATTGTATTGTAATCGGTCCTTGATAAGTGTGCAAAGTTTCAGTTCAATCTGAAGTTTTTTGCTTTTTTTTTAGTCTTGAAGATTATGGCCAGGATAATGGGACAAACTTATTGAATTATTGCATTGTCATCGTCCTTGATAAGTGTGCAAAGTTTCAGTTCAATCGGTAGTTTTTTGCTTTTTTTTAGTCCTGGAGATCCTGGTCAGGATAATGGGACAAACTTATTGAATTATTGTATTGTCATCGGTCCTTGATAAGTGTGCAAAGTTTCAGTTTAATCTGAAGTTTTGAAGTGGGTGAAAATCGCGTTCAAAGAATCCGTTACAAACAAACAAACATACATACTGGTGAAACTAATATAAGCGTGTTAAAAAGGAATAAATAAATAATATTTCATAATAATCAAAGCGTGGGTCGTAGATTATTAGACACGACCCACGCTTTTACAATCATGAACCTAAATTATTAGATATTATAATAACTTGGTATTTGTAAACATTACCGAAGAATGTCGACAATCACTTGATTTTGGCCATTCACAGTAACATAATATATACAGGGTGTCCAAGACTTGCGTTGTCGGTCGATATATTGATTTTGGGTGAAGATAGAAAAAAAGTTTAAATACAAAAGTTGTATAAATTTTAATGGTGTATAACCCAAAAATATTTTCAATTATACAGACTGTCCCATTTAAGCGTGACAGACCAAAGTTATGTTTTTTTTAACCTAGCACCCTGTTTTTATTTGTTTTTTCAATTCTGTACCTAAATGTGAATAGAAATTGTAAGGAAAGTCATATTCGAAAATTCAGTAATTTTTGAGTTATTCAAGTTTTTTAGAAATTTTTGACACGTGCAGACCTTTAGTTAAAATTCAACACAGCCAAAACAGAAACCTTTATCAAACTGAAATTTTAAGGATCACTAGATAATAGACGGACAAACCAATATCTGTCCTAAAAAAATGAATTTAGTATACAGGGTGTTCAAAATAATTTACTTCTTTTACCTAACTTCAATCACGTGTAACTTTTGATTGTTAAATACAATGAGGTTATTTTTTTGCTGGAATTGTATTCCTTAGAATATTTACTAACACTTTTATTAAGGGTTCTCCATACCTAAACCTAATATTTTCGTATTTATTACAACTTGATTGTAATTTTCACATATTTTCACATTTCAAAGAAAATGTCGCAGTGTGCTGTGAAATATTTTTTCCATATTTTTTGTCAAAAAAATCACATTTTCAGGTATTATGTTATAAAGTCATATTTTATTTATTTTTAATCGTTGAAGTAAGATTTTTCCTTTAATAAAGTACTTTAATTTTTATTAAGCACGTTTTATACCTATCTCTAATAGTTTTCTAATTTTTCGAGTTTTTTTTTTATTTCTTGTTTAAAACGGCATCCTCTATAAACTTTAAACTTAAAAAGAAAAAATATGGTAAAAATATTTCACAGAACACTGCGACATTTTCATTGAAAGGTGAAAATACGTAAAAATTACATTCAAGTTGTAAAAAAATACGAAAATATTAGGTTTAGGTATGAAGAACTCTTAATAAAAGTGTTAGTAAATATCCTAAAGAATACAATTCCAGCAAAAAAGTAACCTCGTTGTATTTAACAATCAAAAGTTACACGTGATTGAAGTTAGGTAAAAGAAGTAAATTATTTTGAACACCCTGTACAATAAATTCATTTTTTTAGTACAGACATTGATTTGTCCGTCTATTATCTAATGATCCTTAAAATTTCAGTTTGATAAAGGTTTCTGTTTTGCCTATGTTGAATTTTAATTAAAGGTCTGCACGTGTCAAAAATTTCTAAAAAACTTGAATAACTCAAAAATTACTGAATTTTCGAATATGACTTCCCTTACAATTTCTATTCACATTTAGGTACAGAATTGAAAAAACAAATAAAAACAGGGTGCTAGGTTAAAAAAAACATAACTTTGGTCTGTCACGCTTAAATGGGACAGTCTGTATAATTGAAAATATTTTTGGGTTATACACCATTAAAATTTATACAACTTTTGCAATTAAACTTTTTTTCTATCTTTACCCAAAATTAATATATCGGCCGACAACGCAAGTCTTGGACACCCTGTATATAGGCAAATGCAGTAATAAACGACACCACAATTAACAAATGAATAACAGCATTTTATGAATCGATGCAGTGATTATATTTAATTTTTCATTTGATGTGAAAAAGAAATAAACAGACTTTGCATTATAAAATGATTCTATAGTCAAGCAACATAATATGATCTCAATTATTCATCTGCCTTCCTGCATTTGTTTTTCATTCTATTATTTTCGACGTGAAACAATTGTTGATTCTGAATTAAGCAGTAATACTTTGTTATGAATATTTTATATAAAATCTCTTTCGAACATTATTATCTATTAAAATAGAAGTTAACGGGATTGTGGACAACAAAAAAACACAATTAGACTATTGTTGAAAATACGACGTTTCGTTATTATTGTCTATTTTCCTTGTCCGTTGACTACCTGTATAAAAAAACCGGTCAAGTACGAGTCGGACTCGCGCATCGAGGGTTCCGTACAATAATAAAAATAAGGAGTTAGGTAGGGGTAAAAAAATAACAGATTTGTTTTTAAAAAGTTTTTTTACTTACCTATATTTTATTTTGATATTTTTATTATTTTTTATTATTAATTCATATTAGTCCAAGTGTGCAGAGACGACCTATTCACGGATTATTTGAGTCATATACATTCCTTCGTGTAGTCATCGTAATAAAAAATATAGTAATGAAGTAACGACAATACGATACCTAATTTAAATAAAGGCCATTGAACCGGCGTATCGACAATAGGGAAACATTGTTTAAATTTGTAAATAAAATAGGACAAGGTCATCAGCCGAATAAAATCAGATGTTGGCTTAGTAACAAAACATAGATATGTCAACGGCAGGAGAGAAGTGTAGATAAAGATGTTGAGGGGGGGACAAACGGTAGCTCCTGACGGACGAAAATCGCTTGACTCGACATCAACAATAGACAGACACCGTGAGATTATACAAGACCGATAGGTAATTTTCGATATGTAAATAATTTCAGACAAGTCAATTGACAATCATGACAAGTAACTCAGTCTGTTGTATTGTACGGCCATCAGCACACAATAGGGTTGAAATATTAAATGTTTGAACGTAGGTAAATAACAGTCACAATGAACGGGCTGATATAGGGTTGGAAAGTAGCGCTACGTCGCTTCGACGCGACGTACACTAGCTGACTCGACGTCACGTGATTTGGCTAGTCAAATTGCCGGGAAAACCGACCCTATAAAAAGGGCAAACACGCTCATTTTTAGTCATTAGATCCTGGAAAATTAAAATATAAACAACTCTAAACACAGAGTACCGGACTAATCCCCGTACGGCGATTCAGCTTATAAAGTATGTGGTATTTTTAAATTAAGATAATAATTTTATCAGTCAATAAAATTATCTCCAATAATGGAATGCAATGAAATTGATTTAGGCATCACGAAATGTAAATGAATCTATGTTGATTTAGCAACGATAATAATGGCATTATAATAATAATAAATCAAAATAAAAGCCAAAGCGCTTAAAAGTATGATAATACAGATTAAATAAAGGTACGCTAAATATTGATTGAATAAATAAATAAATAATATTAATATGATAATTTCAATAAGTTTGAATTAGAAAATCTAATTCAAATCAGCGGTTTTAAACTAGCTAGAGATAAAATGTTGATTATAGGTTAAACGTTTATTAGAAACTTAAATTCAAAACTTATCGAACCGGGTAGTTTTTTATACTATAGTTATTTAGTTCATGAACCTTTTCCATTCAGGTATAAATTGACAATTATACGATAACTGTAAAATTCGTTTTGATACTGAATAAATTATATTAGAAGTTGTTTGAATTGACTTACTTGTTTTGATGAGTAGCTTTACTTATTTCAGCCGCACAAACTCACACCTTACATTACGCCAACACATACTACACTTTCCCACATCCGAATTGCTGGGCGGTTCGCCAATACTGAGCAACCATTTTGGTGTGGCAGTCCAGTAATCCGGCACACATCTAGTACACTTCACACGATTGTAATCCATCTGGATCATAGTTCCGGCCTTGTGTCTGGTGGGTTACACTCATACACAACCAATTAGGGGTAGTAAATGGGATCTTGACCCTTGGCTCTGAGCAATCAAGCGAAGGTACAGATTCCGTTTGCTATCTAACACGACACCATTCACCACAACGACACTGTACGCCCCACAATTAGCGAAGTGAGTAAAAGTAAGAATAAGTGAGTAAAAGTAGCAATAAGTGGACACTTAATTGTCCTGGCATCCCGAAATCAATCAATTAGAGGTGTGGTGAAAGCCCATGTCCGGTCGAACACGACCGTAATTTCACTGCAGTGGCGTGCTGCCGGGCCCAAGGGGTAAGTTGATAAGACGCCAACACGGTTGTTCAAATCACCGTCAGGCGTTCCGGCAGGTAACAGCTGAGGGGACAAGCTGAACGCGATCACAGTTGGCATCCCTTGTATGGGATTTTTTTTTGAAAAAAAAAAAGCCACAGTTGGCAACACTTGTGGGGACATTTTTTTGAAAAAACAGTAGCCCTTATATGGAATTTTTTTTGAAGGAAAAAAGCCACAGTTAGTATCACTTTAATGGAATATTTTGTTGAAAAAAAAAAAAATCACAATTAGCATCATCCCGTGGGAGAACTTTTTGAAAAAACAGTAGCACTTGTAAAACATTTTTTGTGAAAACAACACAGTCAACACTTGTGAGGTCTGTTTGAAACTAAACCGTAGCGTTTATTGTGTAGAAACTTTTGAATTATTGAATAGAGTCAACAATAGTCCACACGTTAATAACAATCAGATCAGATCAGATTTAGAAATAATTCACAATTAGAATTCCTTTGGATTAAAAGTAAAGAAAGTTTAAAAAAAAAAAGGAGTAGGATAATTTCAACTGCGACTGTACAGTTAAAAAAGGCAGAAAGTTCAACAATCATAAAAAAATCAGTTACAAAACGAATATTTAATAATTAGAGTCAAGAAATCAAAAACGTAAAAGGTTAGGTCGATAAGTTTTTTAAACAATAATAATAAAAAAATTTAAATAAAGTAAATTTAAATAAAGCCGCACACCTGGTTTAATAAAAAAAAAAAAATAACGAACGAATAACAATTAAAAAATCACACGTTAACAATTAAACAGTTTATGATAATTGAAAAATTTAAATAAAGATTTCAATAAAGAAATTAACATATTAAATAAAGTATTCGCGTAAAATTTAAATACGTAAGACGATTTAAAATGGAGCAACAAAACCCCGAAGAAACATCGTCTCCGACGGAAACCGAAATCGACTTTAAGACAGATTTTGAGGAAGACCCGCCAAAGACGTCATCGCCCGCAGAATCTGAAGAAGTTCCTGCAGCCTCCAATTTAATAATAGCTATGCTCAAACAGCTAAAGGAAGAGCTAAAGGAAGAAATGACACAAACACAAAACGCCGTCAAACAGACACAAAATGAGGTCAGACAAAATCAGAGCGCCATAGAACAGTCCCGAAACGAAACATTGGCGAGATTCGATGACACTATTAGTCAATTGAGCGAAACCAATCAACAATTGCAAGTCACACAAAACCAGCATAGTGGCAAAATTAAACAAATCGAGAGTAAACAAGATGACTTCAAGGTCAAATTAGATCATGTGGAAGAGTACGTTCTAGAGCAAGTACCGGTGCATGAGAAAAAATTGGAAGCGATATCCACGAAAGTAATGCAATCGGACGAAGAAGTCCGAGTATTAGATAGCCGTCTACACCAAGTAGAAGTAGCGATTCGGACCAATACCGTGACAGGTTTGCAACAATTAGCAAACCGGGAGCCGGTAAAGAGTCAAATAAAAAATTTCAGGGGTATGTCAGATAATCAACATCCCGTAGATTTTATAAAATCGATTGAGGTACAATTACTAAATGAATTCCGAATATTAGAAAATCAAGAATTCAAAATGTTCATTTGTAATTATTTAGAAAACAGTGCTAGAGAATGGTTTGACGCCATGGAAACCAGGTTAAATAACTGGGAACAATTCAAAACTGAATTTTTGAAATATTTCTGGGGCACCGATCTGCAAGAACAAATATACCGGAGCCTGATAACGCCTCATAGCTATCAAGCGCGAAGCGGATCCTTCTCAGAACATTTTTTGAGTTGGTTCAAACGGGTCAAATACCTGGATATACCAATAAAGGAAACAACAATAATTAAACAGATATTTAAACATTTTCCGCATCCTTGGTATAACCAATTGTTGCTAACAAACCCGCAAAACGTCAGTGAAGCCTTGGAAATATTAAGTCAAATCGACAACAGTGCCAATATAAATAAGGCCCAGAATGGAGATCGCAATCACGCGAATCCGCAACAAAACACGACGAATAATAATTATAAAAATTACCAGAAAAATCAGTACACGGAACGCAATAACAATAGTTCGCGAAATTATCACCGGGATAATAATGACCGTAACCACAACCGAGAGGTGAGGCAACACGAGAACCGTAATGAAGCCGAGCCTAGTACATCGCGACAACATCAGACGGGAAACGAAAACGCACGCCATTAGAACCTCCGGGCTATAAGCGTGACAACCCCACCTCCCGGAGACTTGAAATCGACGAATTACAATTATACAATAATAATCCGACGGCCGATTTACTAATCGAAAACGACCCGGAACCCAGCGGAAAATTGCGACCGCACGTACTCATGACAATTCGACAATTTACAGAATTAGCCCTCATAGACAGTGGATCGGACGTTACTGTGATTTCCACCGAGTTTTTTGAAAAAATTAATCATGACGACTTACACCCGCTACCCTTGTTGCCTACAACACATTTAGTAGCGTACACGGCTAACGGAAAAAAGTGTAAACCGATTAAAAAATTGACATTAATCAAAGCGAAGATTCAAGAACAAGAATGCGACATTATGGCGTACATTATGGACGACCTACAATGTAACATTATTTTGGGCGTAGATTGGCTTCAACAGGGATCAGCCAATATTGATTTTCGAAACCAGGAAATCGCGTTCTATCATAATGACGAGTTAATTAAAGTGCCGTTTTATGAACACGTTCGCGATACTAGAATTGAATCGATTAAATTAACAAATAACATTCGAAAAGCGGTTTTTTGTCCACCAAGCGACCCCTTAACCCGCTTCATATCAGTGATCACTAATAATGTAAACAATCAAGAAAACTTAACAATAGAAGAATTGCGTAAAACTCTACAAACAAACGACGTGCTAAAGGATGAGGAAAAAGCTATGTTGACCGACGTAATATGGAAATTCAAAGACGTATTTTCAGTTAAGCCCGGTAGAATTAAAGGAGTAGCGGCTAATTTAAATATCGAAATCGGAAAAACGTGGTGTAGGAAAACGTACCCTATTCCATTCAGCAAACGCGACGCGGTGAAGGAAGAAATAACGCGTATGTTAAATTGGGATATCATCGAACCATCAATATCGCCATATTCTAATCCACTGACGGTTGTTATCAAAAAAGATGCTTCGGTGCGATTATGTCTCGACGCGCGCCACCTGAACCAACACATAATACCAGACCGTGAAACGATGCCACCGATGGAAGAGATACTCGCGAAATTCCAAGGCGCCAAATATTTTTCCAGTATCGATTTGACGAATGGTTACTGGCAAATACCGTTAAATAAAGAATCAAGAAAATTTACCGCCTTTTTGCACAACGGGCAAAACTATCAATTTAAGGTGTTGCCTTTTGGACTAAACGTCTCAATATCGATTTTCAATAAATGTTTGCGACAAGTTTTAGGTAATGACGTCGATGCGTTTACGCAAATTTATGTAGACGACATCCTAATTACGTCCGAAACTTTCACAGATCATATGAACCACATTAAAATAATTTTAAGAAAGCTGCAGAATGCAGGCATAACAGTTAAATTTAGCAAATCAGAGTTCTGTAAAAAACAGGTCAAATTTCTCGGACACATCGTCTCGACTGAAGGTTTACAAATCGATCCGGAGAAAACTGAAACAATTCAGCAGTTTCCCGCACCGCACAATAAGAAAGCACTACAATCATTTTTAGGGATGTGCAATTTTTATCGCAAATTTATCCCAAACATGTCTGAACATGTAGACAAATTTGCACATTTACTTCGAGGTAATCAGCGGTGGAATTGGTCCAATAACGACGACGTGGTTTTTGAACAATTAAAATTGGAATTTTTGAACGCCATCAAGCTTCGACATCCGGATTTTAACCAAGAGTTTTATCTGGAGACCGATGCATCTAAAGCAGCTATAGCGGCTCATTTATACCAAATAGATAAAGACGGACGACATCAAACGATCGCTTTTGCGAGCCGAGTGCTCTTGTCAACAGAACAAAGATATACAATTTCTGAATTGGAATTGTTAGCGGTTGTTTTTGCGTGTAAAAAGTTTAGAACTTACATACTGGGCTATCCGACAATCGTGATGAGCGATCACCAAGCCCTAGTATTTTTTAAGTTGACACGACCAATCAACAATAGACTGATGCGCTGGATTTTGTATCTTCAGGAATATCAGATTGAAATAAGATACCGACCAGGAAAAGAAAACATAATCGCAGATTGTTTGTCACGATACGCCGTCAAACCGACCCAGGACGGTGACAACAAAACGGAAAACATATTGCATGTCTATAGTTTGCATATTTCTACCGACAAAGAATTCCGACAGCGCATAAATAGAATAGTAAAATATCAGGAAACGGATGAACACATTCAGAGAACGTTGCAACATTTAGCCACCGACACCGAAATCGGCGAGCGTACACGAATGTTTTATATGCTACATAAAGGCGTATTATTTTTTCGGGCACATCCCGAATCCGACAATTGGCGACTAGTAGTACCCGCCGCAATGGTTAATTTAATGATAGAAGATTTTCATCTTCGCTACGGACACTTGGGTACACAGAAAATATACAAGGTGATCAAAGATATTTGTCATTTCAATAACTTGTACCGACGCGTGCGACAGACAGTGACCGAGTGCGATTTATGCCAGAAAACCAAGGTGACTTAGCAGGCCGGGAAGGGGCCCATGCAACATGTCATTCCTGAAAATCCAATGACGTTGTTAAGTTGCGATTTGTACGGTCCGTTACCGAGAGGTCGAGGCGGCCTCGAATACATTTTCGTGGTGATGGACGCGTTTTCTAAATACGTGAGGTTATACCCGATACGGCATGCTAACGCGCGGACGCTAGCAAGAAAAATTTTAGACGATTTCATCCCCCAATTCGGGAAACCGGAAACGGTGTTGACCGACCAAGGCCCACAGTTTATCGGCAAGAAATGGAAGGATACCCTTAAGGACGCCGGTATCCAAGTTCGCTACAGTTCCATTTACCACCCCCAAACAAACATGGTCGAAAGGGTCATGAGGGAACTTGGGCGGTATTTTCGGACCTATTGTCACGAGAAGCATACCAATTGGGTACAATATATAGATTATATCGAACAATGGATTAACTGTACTGAACACGACTCTACAGGAGCAACGCCATACGAGATCATTTTTCATAAAAAACCGGATACGATAATTCAAAAGTTAATAGAGTTTCCAGCTCGATCTAGTGAAGACCCAGAGCAAAAAATATTATCCGTGAGAGAACGATTACGAAAAAGAGCCGCAGCTCGGAAAAAACGACACGACAAAGTTCCGTTCATACAGTTCCAGGTAGGCGACTTAGTTTTAGAACAAGTCCACTACCGATCGTCAGCGCTGGATAAAACCATAAAGAAGTTTTTCCTATTGTATGAAGGACCCTATCGGATCCAGAAAATACACAATGTGAACGCGTACGAACTGGTGCACCCGGATACGAACGAGTATCACAGCACCAGAAACGTTATCCACTTAAAAAAATATAATTTAAGCGCCCGGAACAATAACCACCGGATAAAAAAGTAAACAATGACTAGACCGGTCGAATTAAAAAATAGTGATAACGTGGCTATGAACAATGGATAATCGAAACTGATAAACGAGACAACGCGAGTTAAATTAAATAATAGTAATTAATAAAAAAAACAAACAATAATAATTTTGTTCGCCAAGAAGAAAAAATCGAGTTAATAATACAAGAAGTGTTAAACAGGATTTAATTAGCGATTGACTAGGTTTGATAACTAAAATGGTGTCAAATTATCGTTAATATAAAGAACTGAATAAACAATCTAATAATTATTTAACTTAGTGCGATAAATGATAATAATATTATATTGACATAAATAGGTAATAATAACCCTTTCAAAAAAAAAAAAAAGAGGCCGACAAAGGCAAACTTTAAGTATGTAATCATGACACTTAAAATCAACAAAAGGTCTTAAGTACCTAATAATCACGCCGAAAGACAACAATTGAACTAAGGAAATTGCAATCCAACAAATATAATCTGATATGTAATTATCCTACACCATCAGACCATGTATATTTTGTCGTAGATGGAAGACATCCTAGAAATTTTTTTCGACGATATTCGAGAGTGGGAGTTTTGCGACCCTTTGCCGAATCTGCAAAGTAAAAGGGTAGCGTACCCGGACGACCCCAGCAGGGCCGTGACCAACAAAGAAGAGTTAATAGCTGCCGGTGTGATGCAACGAACACCGCCAAAGAAGCGGAGACGTGAACCTTCTCCGAACAACCAGCGATATAATGGGCCATACCGGCTTGTTCGTTTAGATTTGCCGCCAGTCCAGCGACGGGATAGACGACCACCGCTGGGAACGACCCCAAAAATTTTTGACCATAGCGGAACCCCCTGGCCATCCGCTAGGCAGCAAGTAATAGTAGTAGATGAGGGAGAACCGCCGAGCTGGCTAAAAACTACGCCCGAACCACCAAGGCCAATGATGAAGAAGGTGCGCCGTTGGGTAACGATCGACGGACGGCGGGTGCGTCGACGGGTGTTCGACCACGTCCGCACCCACTCCATCAACCAACAATAGTGTAAAGGTGTAGTGTTTGTGCGCGGTCAAGTGACGGTGACATTTGTTTTTATTGATTTGTTATGTTTAAACTTTAATTTGAAAAGGAGAAACTTTGTTTAAAAGAAAATTCAGTTTATGAGATCTGGGAGTCTTTCGAACTATAGAAGTTACCCTTGCGAGATATGATTCACAAATAGTCATTTTAAGCCGACTGGCATAGTCATAGTTTTATTTGTTAAATTATTTAAATTAGAATTTTAGGTTTGATGAGCAGTCGAATAATATTGGCAAGGGAAAATTCCGAAATCGTACGTCTTCCAGACTATTAAAATAGTAACTCTTAGTTATAGTTGGTTTTTGCTAAAAAGCTATTTCAGTAATTAATTTTGATACACTTTTATTATTTTTCGTTTAGAAGGATCAATAGATCCGGTAAGGAATTTTGAATTTTAAGTAGTACTCAACGAAGAAATGTTATTTGAACAAATGCCCGGTAAGGTTCGTCACTTCTAACGTCATATGAATCTCTGGTTGTTTTTGTCGTAATTATACTCCAAAGCACATCCAGTTTCGAGGTGGGGGTGCTGTGCAGAGACGACCTATTCACGGATTATTTGAGTCATATACATTCCTTCGTGTAGTCATCGTAATAAAAAATATAGTAATGAAGTAACGACAATACGGTACCTAATTTAAATAAAGGCCATTGAACCGGCGTATCGACAATAGGGAAACATTGTTTAAATTTGTAAATAAAATAGGACAAGGTCATCAGCCGAATAAAATCAGATGTTGGCTTAGTAACAAAACATAGATATGTCAACGGCAGGAGAGAAGTGTAGATAAAGATGTTGAGGGGGGGACAAACGGTAGCTCCTGACGGACGAAAATCGCTTGACTCGACATCAACAATAGACAGACACCGTGAGATTATACAAGACCGATAGGTAATTTTCGATATGTAAATAATTTCAGACAAGTCAATTGACAATCATGACAAGTAACTCAGTCTGTTGTATTGTACGGCCATCAGCACACAATAGGGTTGAAATATTAAATGTTTGAACGTAGGTAAATAACAGTCACAATGAACGGGCTGATATAGGGTTGGAAAGTAGCGCTACGTCGCTTCGACGCGACGTACACTAGCTGACTCGACGTCACGTGATTTGGCTAGTCAAATTGCCGGGAAAACCGACCCTATAAAAAGGGCAAACACGCTCATTTTTAGTCATTAGATCCTGGAAAATTAAAATATAAACAACTCTAAACACAGAGTACCGGACTAATCCCCGTACGGCGATTCAGCTTATAAAGTATGTGGTATTTTTAAATTAAGATAATAATTTTATCAGTCAATAAAATTATCTCCAATAATGGAATGCAATGAAATTGATTTAGGCATCACGAAATGTAAATGAATCTATGTTGATTTAGCAACGATAATAATGGCATTATAATAATAATAAATCAAAATAAAAGCCAAAGCGCTTAAAAGTATGATAATACAGATTAAATAAAGGTACGCTAAATATTGATTGAATAAATAAATAAATAATATTAATATGATAATTTCAATAAGTTTGAATTAGAAAATCTAATTCAAATCAGCGGTTTTAAACTAGCTAGAGATAAAATGTTGATTATAGGTTAAACGTTTATTAGAAACTTAAATTCAAAACTTATCGAACCGGGTAGTTTTTTATACTATAGTTATTTAGTTCATGAACCTTTTCCATTCAGGTATAAATTGACAATTATACGATAACTGTAAAATTCGTTTTGATACTGAATAAATTATATTAGAAGTTGTTTGAATTGACTTACTTGTTTTGATGAGTAGCTTTACTTATTTCAGCCGCACAAACTCACACCTTACATTACGCCAACACATACTACACTTTCCCACATCCGAATTGCTGGGCGGTTCGCCAATACTGAGCAACCATTTTGGTGTGGCAGTCCAGTAATCCGGCACACATCTAGTACACTTCACACGATTGTAATCCATCTGGATCATAGTTCCGGCCTTGTGTCTGGTGGGTTACACTCATACACAACCAATTAGGGGTAGTAAATGGGATCTTGACCCTTGGCTCTGAGCAATCAAGCGAAGGTACAGATTCCGTTTGCTATCTAACACGACACCATTCACCACAACGACACTGTACGCCCCACAATTAGCGAAGTGAGTAAAAGTAAGAATAAGTGAGTAAAAGTAGCAATAAGTGGACACTTAATTGTCCTGGCATCCCGAAATCAATCAATTAGAGGTGTGGTGAAAGCCCATGTCCGGTCGAACACGACCGTAATTTCACTGCAGTGGCGTGCTGCCGGGCCCAAGGGGTAAGTTGATAAGACGCCAACACGGTTGTTCAAATCACCGTCAGGCGTTCCGGCAGGTAACAGCTGAGGGGACAAGCTGAACGCGATCACACAAGCTGATGCGAACCTGAAATTTTATACACGGTGCACTTATGCATTTCTCCACGTAACCATCTGGGTCATTCTGCGTACTGTCATGTTTGAATTTTTTGTGTTAATGTTTTCTGTGTTGTTATTTTTTGTGTCGGGGTCGTTTCGGTTCATTAGTCTTGCTAAAGAAGGTTCACTTCAAAACATGAAGGTTTTATTTTAGTCCGCATGAGCCATCCGGATATATAATTTTTTGACTACCTCACGGAAACTCTTTTTTTGTCGGGATAAAAAGTATATCCTATATATGTTAACCCAGGATATAAGCTTAATTGCTACCAACATGCCAAGTTTCATTTAAATCCGCTCAGTAGCTTCTGCTATTTTGCTGTTTTGCCCTCCATTTCGATAAAAATGTGCACCGCGATTATATATTTGAAAAAATTCGACTGATGACCAGTCCTATACTTCCCACCTAGTAAATATTTGCAAAAAATAAACACTCTTTTTTTTATTCTTTGACTAGGCCCAAATAACCTTAGCTGTTGGTGGTCTTTAAAACACAATTTAATTTTTATTCTTTGAAAAAAGCATGGCCCTCTTTTTTGTTTGGTGATCTATTGATGGCTAGCTTAATATAGCAAAAATCATGGTTACCTTGATTTACGTACAATTTTTATTTTTTTTAGTAAAATATTTTTTTTCTCGAAAACTATACATTTTAGAGAAAAAAAATATTTACATTTTTTTCATATTATAACATCTAGAATTCATTTATATTTTTTTTTACCTATGTTAATACGTGACATTGAGGACGTTTTTTTGAATATCTCAGGATCCACTGAACCGATTTGACTCAAAATCTAATCAGATCTAAGTTAAGGGCTGATAAACACAATAGAACAATCGGCATGCCCGTATGTTGTTCCGTTCTTAAGATATCGAAGGCGAAAAATTGACCACATACACACACACACACATACACACATACACACACACATACAGACATCAGTCAGAAAATGATCTTAAACGATTGCTAGGGTCTCAAAACGTGAAAATCTGTTAAAATCTCGAAATATTGTTTTCGGACTGAATCCATTACTTCCCTACCATAGTAGAGGTGGGAAGTAAAAATCCAACGGCGTCAAATCGCATGAGCGAGGTGGCCATTCGACTGGACCATTTCTCGAGATTAAACGATTACCAAAGTTGCGACTACCGACTCAGAATTTCGGTAGTAAGTTTTAACGATTTCCAAACGTTGCTCGTACGTGAACTTCACCATGATAAAAATGTAAGCCTTGACTGACGTTTTGACTTTGACAGATCATAAAAATGTTTGTAGGTTATGTTCCATATTATAAAACAAAATTGTTATGTCCCTATTGAAAAACCCTTTATTATAAACGTCTATAATCTACAACAAGTAAGTCTACGTGTGTCAACACAAAAGTGAGATAAATCGTTTTCTTTGTCGATAACATTGTAAACGATATTTTAAATTAAATATAAACTGTGATTTTTATTACACGGTATATTTTCAGAACATTTTCAATAAATCATACAGCGACCGATATATACTCGTAGGTATATTGTATGACGTAGGTAACGCGTTCTATATTATTATGACATTGCTGTTGACAAACCAGAGACCGCAGCGCCGCCACGGACGTGTTGACCAAATAACAAAGTACACACAACAATGCACCGAGCACTGCAATGTGTATTTGTTTGTTGGTTATGCGTTTAATTGCAACAATGTTACTGCAATATGATTTATTTATGTTTGATAACGGAAATGTGATTTTTAAATTTCGGAACCACTGTTGGATTAATTTACAGGTGCGAATGGTGTGCCGAACGTAAATTGACGAACCGAATTTAAAATAAACGATTTGACACACGGACTAACTTTGCCGTATAGAGGAGTACACCTATTCGCTAAGTGCACAGAGCCTATAGTAGCGTCACAGTGCGGTAAATTAATGCATTTTTGATGATACTGTTGCTATGGAAACGTGTATAAGTTTCCATAGCAACAGTATCTATTAATACATTTTTAGAGTGTTGGGTCTCCAAGTCAGTATATGAATATTATGAAGTATTAGAAATACCTTGTATTATGTCCGTCTTGTGACTTCTTGTGATTTAACACTACGCGCTTCAGCAACGAGTTGCCATCCTCAGGTGTGGTTAATTATTTTTTTAAAAACACACTTTGAGTATTGAGAATATGAAATATATAAAGCCACAAAATTCGACAATACCAACATTCTTAATGACAAACTAACACTAAAATCGAACATAAATACGACACAATAATTAACAACACACAAACACCCAATACTCAGTAATCGTCTATACACATACTCACATTTCCATTTCATCTACCTACTAATAAATCATAAAATCTCGAAATTTAAATCAGTAGGTACTTCACAAACCACGACATAATACACAGTGCTTAGCATCATAATATTATATGGTGTTACGAATACTCAAAGTGTGTTTTTAAAAAAATAATTAATCACACCTGAAAATGGCAACCGTTGCTGAAACGCGTAGTGTTAAATCACAAGAAGTCACAAGACGGACATAATACAAGATATTTCTAATACTTCATAATATAAGTATCTATTGTATTTCTATTTTAAACAAAACTTACAAAAACAACAAGAATCTGATGACTACTGTCAAATAATAAAAATGAAAATATAAAACGCATTATCTGATAAAAAATTATAGAAGAAGAATTTTCAACTGTATTTGTACTTCTTTGCACAATTTAAATGTCCCTTTCTCTCTCCCTTTCTTTATCACCAATGAACAGGGTTCATTAAAAAAGAAATATATTATTTTTATGAAAAATTCATTATGAAAAAAAATCATTTAAAATAAAAAGTAACAACTAACATCATTGTTTTCACGTTGTTAAAAAATAAGTGTATTTTATAATATGTGGTGGAAGTACGGGTATCCACCATATTGGCGAAGGAACGAGAATTTTGCTGTACCTACTCGACGATGTCGGGAGGGTTTCACTATTTCCAAGTCCACATGGGACGTTCAGCTTTTATGCTCTTTCTTTGTGACAAGATTGCTATAAATTTTACACAAATAAGCGCACCTCTGTGCGAGCGTATATAGTTTTCTATATGAGCCGTTCACAGAGGGAAGCATATTATTGATTTTTATTGAAATATTTCCGATCTAGTGTCCTCTATGTGTTACTGTAATAAATCGTATATTTAGAAAAACATAAAAAACTTTTGAATGGTAAAATATCACCATTGGTGTTTTAAAAGATACTTATTATTTGAAACAAAATATATACTTGGCTTGACATTACAGTATTTTGGTTACTAACACACTTAGGTTTCATGACAAATATCACATTTATAAAATAACTAGCTCACGTCTATTTCGAACTGCTGCTGTTATTTTTGATATAATATTATCATGACAATTTATAAAATTTCCCGTGAACGACAACCCCTGTAAAGTATGTAACAACTAATTAATAATAACATTACAAATTATAGTTGATAAGAATCTGTTTTATTAATAAATAACTTAAAAAAAACAATGGTTTTATTTTGAATCAAAAGTGCACTAAAAAGTAGAAAATATTTTTTTTAAGTGATTATAAGTTGATCAGAATAGTTTTCAACATTTGTTAAAAGAAAACCATTGGGCGCTCATAAAATATTAGGTACTGATGCTGTTATGATGTTTTAACGCCCAATGGGTTTCTTTTAACAAATGTTGAAAACTATTCTGATCAACTTATAAAAAAATTATTTTCTACTTTTTAGTGCAATTTTGTTTCAAAATAAAACCATTGTTTTTTAAAAAGTTTTTTTGTTTTTTTTTTTTTAGTTATTTATTTGTTGCTTTTTAGTCTTTATTAATTATTTTAATTCTATAAAATAGAAAAAATATAAATTCTTCACTTTACAAAAATGTAAAATCTAAGTCCTAAATTTTCAATTTTATATTAATCAGCTAACCCAGTTATCTAATTTATTAAAATTTAAATTGAAATTGGGCCGCCATCTTGGGGCGTCCGCCATTTTGATTTTAGAATGATGTCATGTAGCTTATCGTATTCTACTCCTCAAAACATTTAATTTGATACCCATGTCATGATGAGAGTTCTGAAGTAATAGGTAACCCACCATCTTGGGGCATCCGCCATTTTGAATTTAGAATGGCGTCACATAGCTTATCGTATTCTGCTCATAAAACCCTTTCATTTGATACCCATGTCAAGGGGTTGCAAAGAAAAAGGTGAGCCGCCATCTTGGAACGTCCGCCATTTTGGATTTAGAACGATATTAGATATACTATATTGCATTGTCACCGGATTTATACACGTGTGCAAAATTTCAACTTAACTGGATAACGGGTAGTGGGTCAAATTTCAATAATAATAAATTTGATCTAAATATACAGCGTATCCACGAAAGTTCTTTACAAATGGAATTTTTTTTTATTAATTATTGGAGCAAAAATTATTTTCTGTGGAAAAGTTCTGCTTCGTCCAAAACCTCTAAAACACCAAAGAAAATTTTTTTCGGCCTAAAGTTATACGAGGGAAATCAAAAAGTTTTATTTTACTAAAAATAAAAATTATCTGTGATATTCAAGATTTTCGCAAAATTAGTTACATAATCAAATTTAATTCAAAATTATAACATAACTAACTTCTAAGTAATTATATATTCAGAATTATAAATCAGAATTCAACATGTCCTCCATCTCTCTCCATACAAAGAACAGTTCTCCTTCCAAAATTTTCTTTGGTGTTTTAGAGGTTTTGGACGAAGCAGAACTTTTCCACAGAAAAAAATTTTTGCTCCAATAATTAATAAAAAAAAAATTCCATTTGTAAAGAACTTTCGTGGACACGCTGTATATACGTCATGTCGAACTTAATAAAACCATTGAAAAACAGAAGCTGTTGTGATCCTGATGATATTTTAATAATTTAAATTTAAAAAATAATTAAAATTATAAAAAAACACTGTTATTGTCAAACTAGATTTTCTGACAATGTTTACTGCAGCCCAGCTTTAATTTAGTTTCCTGAAATAAATTGTGGATTATAGACGCTCGACAACAGGCTTTTAGTTTCCTTAACGACCATCGTTGTAGTATGATTATTTGCAATAAATAGGGTCTATCGCCCGCCATGTTATTAAAAAAAAAAAACAAATAATAGGTGCGTTTGGTATCAAGGTGTAGTGTAAAAAGTGTAAACAATTTTGACACTATTACGTTTGTTATACAAAAGTGTAAAATAACTGACCTGTTTGTTATTTCAGTGTGGGACTAAAAGTGTAACAACTATTAGTCCTGACTTTTGAGCAGGTGCACGTAGTGTAGTGTAGGTCACGTGATATATGTCTGAATTGACAATCGCTTTGACAGATTTGATACCTTTTTCGTACTCAGTTTTTTACATTTTTTGCCTCTTAAAAATGAATGAGCTTCAAAATGTAATGGTATAAGATAAATATGGCAGTGAGTTTAACATTTTTACGACCAAAAAAACTGTAAAAACTAGAAATAATGAACTCAGCCAATCTGTCATTAATTTATTTTGCAATGCGCATGTACAATCTACTCAGAATGTACACTAGCCCGTTTGTTACAAGTGTACATTTAGTTTACACTTTTGGTGAACTTGTTTACACTTTTCAGTGAAAAATATCTACACTACACTACACTACACCTTGATACCAAACACACCTATTAAGGCTAGTGTTACTCATGGCACCAAGACGATACGTTTGATACTTTTTCTACGAATATCGGTGCAGTCATTTTAGTCCAGCAGTCAGGTACTTTTTACCTGGAAAGTATTCCGAAGTTCATGATATTTTGGTATGTTGTTTGTAGGTACTCTGTGGAGTAGAATCTGAGTTTTCGACCTCGAGAACCCTGTGCTAACGTGGGGGGAGTCGAAAAACCTTAAAATTTTACCACCTTTTTTGCTTTTTTGAAATCTCTCAGAAACGGTCGACTTAAGCAATTCTTTCATTATGTAATGTTTTAAAGAGGATTACATTTCCTACAATTTTTTTTCCCACAACTTTTCTGTGGTATTAATGGTAAGCGCGCTGCAGCTTCTTGAAAATCACCCGCTCCGCTTTTTGTAACCTTGGTAACCATTGATTAAAATGTAATGTTCTTTTCAATAGTTTTATTTATTTTCTTCTTCATCGAACTTTAAATTGAAAATACACATGTTACATATTGGTTTCCAAGGTTACAAAAAGCGGAGCGGGTGATTTTCAAGAAGCTGCAGTGCGCTTACCATTAATACCACAGAAAAGTTGTGGGAAAAAAAATTGTAGGAAATGTAATCCTCTTTAAAACATTACATAATGAAAGAATTGCTTAAGTCGACCGTTTCTGAGAGATTTCGAAAAAAGCAAGAAAGGTGGTAAAATTTCGTGGTTTTTCGGCTCCCCCCACGTTAGCACAGGGTTCTCGAGGTCGAAAACTCAGATTCTACTCCACAGAGTACCCGCAAACAACACACCAAAATATCATTAACTTCGGAATACTTTATTACCTGCCGCTTGGACTATTTGGGTTGTAGATGAATTCAAACAAACATACATACATGTTAGATTTCTAAAAATAGTATCTACCTTCCTATAAGTCAA
Organism: Mongoloraphidia duomilia; assembly: GCA_039654895.1. Taxonomy (NCBI): domain Eukaryota; kingdom Metazoa; phylum Arthropoda; class Insecta; order Raphidioptera; family Raphidiidae; genus Mongoloraphidia; species Mongoloraphidia duomilia. Next base: position 20,714,709 of record CM077525.1, on the reverse strand, counting down.
AAATTGCAAAAACTTGTAAACCGACAATAGTTATTATGAAAATGCTCATTCTATAACGACCGTTAAAGAACACACGCTTCTGTCAGTTAGAAGGTCACGGCAAACTAATTAACTAAGTTCTCACAGGTTGCTTGTTTATACTCTTCTGGGAAAACAATGTTTTAGAATAACATGCAATCAGTTGAATTGGTCCATACGGTATATTATGGAAGATTTGAGATTTGTGTCGATCAAACCAATAGTTATCGATAACTTCCATCTAACCGTGTTTTATTTATTTGAACATTTGTCGGAACGTGGTTTTCGTATTTTATTGATCAATTATTTCAATTGGAGCGTCGCCCCCTCTCCCAACTGCTGGGTCACATAAAGACTAAAATAAAATGAAGGGCACTGTTTGAAGTTTGCATACGTTGGAACGTTAGGAATATTCCAAGCCGGCGTTAAGATGGAATTGTTGGAATGGGTGTGTTTGCTGTTGCTTATACACATGGATGCGTAGTACAAGAAGTAAAGGGCTTACAATGATTATCGAATTAAATTATCTTATTCAACATTCATTAGGATGTTAACTCGAAATAATTTCTTTTCATAATTAATAAGAGTCACTGTTTGCCGGACGACGTTCATACAGTTCGTCTGTCGTCGGCCGAACTGTGTAAAATGTAAATGCATTTAATTCTTTGTTTCCGTTCCACAACACAAAGCTTAGATCATGAAAACGTCAATTTTGTTTACTGTATTTTTTGAATTTTATCTTCATATTTAGTAAAAAAATAAGTAGGTAGGTATATTGTATATTTCATAAAAAAGTTCATCGAAGAATTTTGCTATAAGCAATATTGTGTAGTTATGATTACATCTACCAAAAAAGTAAGAAGTAAATAAACGAAAAATGTTTTTTTTTCACTTGTAAAATTATAGCTGGAGTTGAATTTGGCGAAAATTTATACCTATAACGAAAAACTCTGAACTAACTACTATTTCTCTTCATGGACACTTTTTACGTTCTTACCACGCTGTATCCTTTATTTCAGAGGTTCTCAAACTTTTTGAATGTTGTACCACTTAAATAAACTGCTAAAGATTCATGTACCACCCAGTGAGCGCAATCTCCCCCCTCCCAAGTGCGCCGCAGGCGATTTTTTTTTTAAACAAAGTTATATGGCGCCTCTAAAAAAATGGTTTTTTAGAGGTACTACGTAAGGTTAGAGGTATAGGTGGAATAAATTAATAAATATAAAAGTATGCGCGTATGGTTTATTATGGATAAGGTCACAAACATCTCTGTGTACCACCTGGAACAACGTAATGTACCACCAGTGGTACATGTACCACAGATTGAGAATCCCTGCTTTAGTTGAAAGGGTCTTTTGTGTTGACCTGTGTTAATAAAGTTGAATAGTTAACCCAACATTAGCGAACTGTAGTGTTTGGCTAGGTGTACTATGATAGGATCTCTGTGTGGCTAAAACCCGTTAGATACTTGAAAAGAAACAACCGCTACACAGAAAGGGACGGTCTATTGCCAAAGCCAACTATTGCTACTTTGCCTACGACAAATTTATAGCGCTGGACGAGCGAAGGTCGAACAATAATATATTCTAACGTTCAGAGTTCGCCAGCTTTTAGCTTTTGCTAACAGGGGATTATATGTCGCATATAGATCATCGCGTCACTGCGTGTTCTTCTTTAAAAGTCTCTTCGAATGTGTGCATTTTAATAAGTTTCCGTCTCGTCTCAGCAAGAAATGACCATTCACGTTCTCGGAATTAGGATTTTAAATATTTTTGAAGTTATACTTCTTTTGACGCGTTATAGAAAAATGATGAGAGTGAATTTTTACGTTTTAACACCATGAGGTTAGTCGGAAGTTCATGATTATAATACCCTATTATCACCAGTCATAATGTGAGAAGAGCGTTTTCAGTTTTGAATAACAATAATAAAAGCTATTGCTATACAAACGCTCGTTTATGCCGCTTTCGTTAAATATGAGTTCATACTCCAACACCCGTACTGTTTACATTATTATTTTTCATGAGTATAATACCCTATTATATAGCACTGCTATGTAAGATGTGCGTGGTGTAACGAATAGCACCGCCGCGTCATACGCATTAGGTCTCGGGTTCGAATCTCAACACAAACATGCTTTTGAAGTTTGTTTTTTTTATAAATAATTAGATATAAATATAATAAATAAATATATTTAATAAATTAATAATTTATTAAATTATTAAATTAATTTATTTAATATCTTTATTTTATTATTTTATCGTCTTTTTTACAAACGCTTAGTACTGGCACGCGGGATAAAATTTTTGGAGTTATTTTTATTTTGTTACGCCAAAGAAGTATAACTTATGACGTGCGTACATAAGTACACACACACTCTTTTTTTCTTAGGTATATTCTTTGTACTTAGAACAAGCTCTAAAATTGATTTTCTTGAGGGGCCTTTCTCATCTCGATAGCAGGAATTGGGCTAGGCAATATAGTGTTACCATGAGTCCTCTTTTTCAAACCCCCAGTTCCCAGGCTTTGAGGCAAAAGTGTCAATTGAATTTTTAATTTATTATTAAAAAAATAATAAATTGAAAATATGAATTGATGCTACGCCCAAATATTAAATAACTTTAGCTGTTAGTGGCCTTATTTATTTATATGTCGAAAATTCTTTAAAAAATTCTGTCTCAACAAATCAACATTCCATCGCTAGTTGAGTAGCGGAAATAATATTTCTACATTGATTAATACATCGCAAGCATATGTTTCCTGTAGATCGTTCGGGGATTCACATAGTTATCATGGATATATAAAATATTCCATTAAATACTATAAGGTTATCTTAACCTTGTGCTAATTTATAATTTCAATTTGCTATTTTTTAGAAAAAATTATCGTTTTATTTTATAAAGAAATAAAGAATAACATCTACTTTTCTTTTTTATGATGTAATTGATTATATTCCACAATTGGTTACGAGACTCCAAGCTTGTTTGTTTGAGGGCAATGTAGCTTAGTGGATAGCGTACTTGGTACCAGCCTCTAGACTAAACTGTCGGTTCGAATCCCACCTGCGGTCATGGATGTTTTGTTATGTTATTTAGTTTTAAGTTAGTTGTTATTTAATGTAATTTAAGACGCTAATGACCTAAGTTGTCGACGCGTCTATAATCTACAATAAATAAAATAAAATCCAAGCTTGTTTCTCGTATCGGCGAGAACTTGATTTTGTTAAATTGGTGATCTTGTGCCAATATTTCTTGTTTCGGCAATATCAGTGAGCTAATGAGGAGCAAATTTTCGGGAAAAATAACATTTTTCAGAAAAGAAAAGTAAAATACCTAAAATAAATTTTAAACATAAAATATAAGCAGATAGTTATCATACTGAAGACAATTAGGGAGAAAAAATCCCAAGTTGTCTAGGTCATCAATCCACCTTTTAGGGATGCCCAACATTTTTAAAATATCGATATTGGCATCTAATGATGTATTGAAAGATCATCGATGCTTTCCCAATGCATCGGAAACTCAACATCATTATCAAAACATCGATGTTTCTGTTGTTCACAAACATCGATGTTTCACTGATGCTTAGAACACACCGATTTCGTGTATCCCTACAACGTTTGACTTTCGCCTGAATTACAGAGGAAATGATGTAAAAGTGTTGAGTTGAAAATAGAATAAGCAGTTTGGACACTCCTGACTGCATTAAACAAATCTCATAATTTATACAGTGACTGTGAAATTTTTCAATCCATTGAGTTGCAAAATGAGAACTGTCTTTAGTGATGTTATGTTGGCAAAACTGCTATACGCACTGAGAAACAACTGACTGCGAATATTGATATTGTCGAATCACGCTGTTTCAATGGATGTTTTGTGTCTTGTGTAGTTGCTAGTTCGATAATAATTAGTCTTACATCATCGAAAAGAAGGGAAATTCTTTTTAAGGGTTTAGATTTATACAGGGTGGTGACCGCGGATGTCAATCATATAGGACTTTAACATGTAACAGACTTTCATGATTTTCTGCCTCCCTAATTATGATAGACAAAAAACCTTCAAATAAAAGTTTATATTAGAAATCGTGTCCATCGTGATTATAATAAATCTATAGACGAAACGTTGTACATTTAATAAATCAAATATTTTGTCCACTATCCTGCGATTTGTCTTAATTTTACTTCAAATAAAAGTTTTAGGGCATAAAAGAACATCTAAATCAATAAACAAAAATTAATTTTGCATGCATTGCAATGGCAGAAATTAGATAATATTATGTAAATGTCGAAAATTGACTAAAAATTATTGTAAAAAACAAAAAACCCGACTGCACAAATATTATACTAACTAAAAGGAAAAAACCTAGTCGAAAAACTTAAAATCTTAGACGCAGCAGAATGGGGGCTAATTTTGTATACTACTATACTGCGTCTAAGGTTTTAATTTTTCCGACTTGTTTTCTTCATTTTATTTAGTGTAATTTTTGTGTAGTCGAATTTTTTGGTTTTTTAAAATGATTATTTCTATAGACTTGAAACTTTTTGCCTCGAAAATGTTGCGTTTTAATACATAAAAATTAAAAAACAGTCAATTAGTGCTAATATAGAACTCGCGCCCCGAGTGTTCCGCACCGTTATAATAATTTAATAAAAAATAAGCTTGTTATGTAACAATATTTGTTTAGTGTAAACTCAGATGTTGATCGTCTATAATCTACAATCTATCTATTTAGTGTAAACTGTGTCTATGTTATAAAGCACAGTGTAAGCTCGGAACTCACGGTCGACAGTTATGGTGTGATTCCAGTATAAATAACATAGTTTATAATCATCGCGTAGGATGGCACCACTATGAAAAAACGTGAGTTTTGAAAGAGCGTATCTTTTTATTGCATTGAGTTGGAAACTTGATTTTTTACAGGACTATGGGGTCGGATACCTTAGTATTTGATATTAATTTCATCTTGACACCTTTAGTTGTTCCTGGGAAAAATCGTCTTGACAGACAGACATGCAGGCAGACAGATAGATAGAATGACAACAAAGTGATCCTATAAGGCTTCTGTTTTTTCATTCTGAGGTACGGAACCATAAAAGGATTAGAAAACTGATATTAAATTAATGATTTCAAAAGCACAACGTAAATGTGTTCGAAATTGGTGAATTTAAGTTTACGTTAAATTATTAGATTTATAAGGCTGATTTGCAATTGAAAATTTTTTATTGGATTAGCATCTAATTATATAATTGATACCTGACATATCGGAAAAATTCATTTACCAACCATAGTCACAGTCGTCAGTCAGGAATCTAAACTGAACCTTTCCACTTTCGTGGCGGAATAAGCTTACAGTACTCAAACGTTAGTTTGGTAATCATGTTACGGTTGAGTACTGTGAACTTATTCTGCCGTGAAAGTAGAAAGGTTCAGGTTAGATTCCTGACTGATGACTGTGACTATGGTTGGTAAAATGATTTTTTCAATTGGCTGTTTATCCAATAAAAACTGTTCATAAGTTTATGTGTTTTATTTTATTGTTCCGCTTTTTTCATTAGAATTCATTTTAAAATTAGGGTTAATTGAATGTAATTGGTGATGTCACGTACAGTTTTAATTATAGATTCACGGTTTTAAAAATGTACACGTTATAATCAACTGGTTTTCCCTAATGACTTGCCTATACTCATTTATCAGCGTGCTAGACAAGTGTAATAATTTTAAGTCATCATTTTATCTATAAGATCTGTACTAGAGACTCGCCGAGTACCCACTCGGTTATTACTCGGTACTCGGCGTATTCGGCAATTTTTTAGTATTCGTACTCGGCCGAATAACTGGGTTTAAGTGACGAGTATTGTTTTCTTCAATTGGGTTTTTAAATGAATTTTTTTTTACTTAAATGGAAGGACCACATACAAGTTTTATAACAAAACTTTTTTTTTTTTTTTTTTGCTTACTAATTAAAAAGTTATATTTAAATAAAAATTAATTTTTAAACTCAGTTCCGATAACGCGCCGAAAGAATCCGAACGCGTGTGACGTCATTATGTTATCTGTGGTCTTTGTATCCATGGTTACCAAGTTAAAAATTTATTATTTTTGATAGTACCTATGTGTAATGCATATACACAAATACCAACAAATGCAGACACATTTTAACATAACGACGTCACAAACATTCCTGGCGCGTTTTGAAGTCACGTGATATTTTTTAAATTTTTATACATTTTAATTAATTTTTATTAATTTATCTATAGCTTTAAAAACTTTTTTCTTTTCGATTTTCAATATTATTTATGTTAAATTATTAGAAAAAATTAAAAAATTAATAATTTTTTTTAAACTTAAATACCTAATTTCGTCATAAAATCTCCAGATTCGTGATCTTTTGCGCCCACTAAGTTTTCGAACAGTCATACTAAACAGTACGAAACACTATCTAACCAGTAAATTTCAGGTTTTTTCACTAAAAAAACATTTTTTAAACAATTTAACGCGTTCCGTGTATGACTTGTAAGCCAGATAACGGGGAATTTCCGTCGGGGATGAGGGCGGAGAGGTACCGCTCGCTCGCCGGTCACACGTACGTCGCGAAACGTATTTTCGCGCCCCAAACCTACGTAAACTGAACCGAGTAATTCGGCCGAGATTTTGTTTATATTTACCTATTTGACTTGTTTTTTAACATATTTATATGTATAACTTGAAACCAATAAAACTATCTCTATCTCTATCTCTATCTCTATATCTCGGTTCGGCAAACATAAAACCGAGTATTACTCGGTAAAACTTGTACTCGGCGCATCTGTACTATCTAGTATCTACTAGGTATAAATATTATAAAGAGGAAAATGTTTTAATAGACTTATAACGACGCACATTGCCTAGTAGTTGCGCGTCTTATAAAAAAATTTGTAAATCGGTTGACCCTGCAGGCCATCCCCGGAACTTACCGCTATTTTCAAGCGCTTTGAGTTCGAAGCACTTGATAATATACCCAAAAGTAGATTTTTGAGCTATTCGAGCTGATAACAACACTATTTTAATTTTGGAAAGCTATAACTTTTGAACGCGTTGTTCAATTTTGATCTTTAAAACGGCATTCGACGCAGTTTTTTAAGCTCTAAAAATATTGTAAGATGTACAAAATCGATTGGTTGAGAAATCTCGAAGTTATTTTGAAAAAACACTTTTTTCGAAATCTGTTGACTATGATATCTCTCGAACGGATTAACCGATTTTGATCCGCTTAGCGGCATTCGACGCAGTTTTCTGAGAAGAAGAGCTGATTAAATTATGAAATCAATCGGTACAATATTCTAGAAGTTATTTTGAAAAAACATCGTTTTAACAACTTTTTTTTTCGTTTTTTTTTTGGAATTTCTCAAAATTTATTGGACCGAATCGGTTCAAATTTTTGGGAAATCTAAGTTCAGTAGAACCCTTTCGAATGCCGCAAATTGCGATTCGATCGGTCAAGCCGTTCAAAAGTTATGAGAGGTTTACACACACACACACACACACACACACACACATCCACACACAGACATACTGAAATCATCGTAAAAATAATCAGAATAGCTTCCTAGGATCACAAAACGTCGAGATCTGATGAAAACCCGATTTTCTAAAATCGGGGTGAAATCAATAACCTCCCTATTTTTGAAAATTTTCAATTTTCTTAGCGGAAAGTTAAAAAAGTTTGTATGCTTGTTTGTCGCGGGTTATAATCTCAAGAACTACTAAACTGATTTTAATTTTTTTTTCTCACTGTTTAAAATTCTATTTCTTTCCTAGTAACATAGGCTATATACAGAATGATTCGTGACGTCGGGGAAAAATTTCACAGGGGGATTCAAATAAAAATCTTCTCGCGGGGGGGGGGAGGATAATAAATCATAAATCTAAATAAACGTAGGCGAAGCCACGGGTAGCGGCTAATCTAGTATATTAATACGTGAACATCGAAAGTTTTCATACACTTTTTTACTATTTATTATGAAAGGAGGGGAATGAAACATATATCATTCGAAAGGTAGTGTGCCATAGATGTGCAAAAAAGTCATGTGGGAATGTTGTCGTTAAGGCAGGTAAATAAACACTGCCTTCCCTGCACGAGAGAATACGACAATTGGTTGAATTTCGACCATAATTCGAAAGGTACTGTGCCATAGATGTGCAAAAAAATCATGTGGGAATGTTGCCGTTAAGACAGGTAAATAAACATTGCCTTCCCTGCACGAGAGAATACGACAATTGGTTGAATTTCGATACTAGTATTAGGTATTAAAAACCCAACATCGACGGTGTTATCATTTTATCTTTTGACTAGACGTATTTGTACCAGTATCATACATTTAATGCTAAAAATCATAGGTCACATAAAAAAATAATTTGAAGACTAATTTCATTTTTGAAATTGATAAAGTCAGTTTTTTTTGTAACCATTTAATGAAATCGCATTTACTGTAGTAATTTTGTCAGTTGTTAAAGATAAAAGCTTTCCATATAAGTGAAAAAAGGTTAAAGAGGGTACTTTACAATGGGTACCTACGAAGTCTGACACATACACACACACAGACGAACGGTGGGTACAGGTGTGGGGTTGGAGAGACGTCGATGCAACGTAGGTACCTGTTCGTTGGCATTCGTTTAAAAAGTTTAAAGTTCGTATTAGTTCTTCTTTGAGAGCATCACAATTGAATATTCGTCGGAGCTTTGGAGCCGTCGTTATCGTTTCCAACGGTTAACGTTGTCAGTCAAATATTACTGGGCGTGGTTCACCAACTATTAAATACGCCCCCTCCGAGAGGATCGCTATACCCCGCCGTCCCGCCGCGTCTCTCCACGTCTCTCCCACTCACACATCTTTTACTACAATCACTTGACTATGTTTACATTTCGGCTTTCAACAAGTTTGCTCAATCGACTTTTGTTTTGAAATACAGTGTGCTGCGCTCTCAATAGTTTACTCGCTTGATGTTCAATTATTCAGTCCGATTGTATTTTTTTGTTTTTCAAAATAATTAGATGGGACTTTTTTAATCATTATCACGCGAATTAGATTTTTTCAATGTGGGTTTCCATTTTTTTAAGGGCGTTAACCGTCAAATTTATTATCTTTATAATATAGAGAGATTTGACTTTTGTATTGTTGTAAATTTAAGCACTAAATTTATTTATAGATAAACAACGTTTTGAGTTTCTGTGGACAGAAATTGCTATATATAAGAAGAGATCGGTTTCCACTCTCGGGCACTGTGGAGAAATCGGTAACTCACCTAGCCGGAAACTGGGGGTTTCGGGTTCAAGTCCCGACAGTGGTCATTTGATTTTTTCTTAGATATAGCTCAAAAATCATGGCAGCTTAGCTGTCTGAGATATTTATTATTTTCACCTCTAATTGTTATGTGAATAATACGGTGTGGATATAAGGGGTTTTAAATCGATTGATTTTATCATATACTAACTAAATTTATTATTCTGTGAAAATAAAATGTAATAAAATGTGCTGTTTCGAATTGTTGAGAAAACAAGCCGTGAGGCGAGTTGTTTATTGGGACTTACAAGTGCGAGCCTTGAGGTCCACACGACGCACTTCCCAGTTTGATGAATATTGAATATTAATATTTAAATTAGAAATTACACAGAAAAGTAAGCATTTTAATCATTAAAACATAATTATTATTTATTTTTAACAATACGTAATATAATAAAAAAAAATTGGCTGAACCGATTTTTATAAAATTTATTACAGTAACGTTAACATGCTTTGATAGACAGCTCAACGAAGTTGATAACATTTTTTGGGCGAGATTTCGTATAAAATCTACTTTTTTGCAGTCGTTTTGTTTAAACAAAAAAAAAACCGGCTTGATCAATTTTGTTAAAATTTCTTTTGGGTCTTGTTGATGTAAATATGCTTCTATTTATGCGCGCTAACAAAGTCGATATCATTTTTTTTATTCGCGAGATTTCATGTAAAATCCACTTTTTGCAGTCTTTTTCTTTAAACAAAAAAATGGTTGTACCGATTTTGATAAAAATTCTTATGGATCAAAATGACGTTAACACGCCTTGATTGACACCCTTACGAAGTCGATATAATTTTTTATTCGCGAGACATTGTGTAAAATCTGCTTTTTTGGATTCTATTTGGTTAAGAAAAAAGAACGGCTCGGCTGATTTTGAAAAAATCTCTTTCAGATCATATTTACGTTAATATGCGTCGATTAATGGCACTCTAACGTAGTCGATATCATTTTTCATTCTGGAGATTTCGTCTTAGAAAGAAATGATCATATACGTACGTACGTATACATACACACACATACATCTTTTCAAAAACAAAATAGTGTAAACATAGTGTAGTGACCTCGAAACATAAAAATTTGTTAAATATTTTGATATTGATTTTCGGACTCATTACAATAACTCCCAATGTAATGGGAAGTTAAAAATAGGGTTATCTTTTAAAAAATCAAACATGTTTTACCAGCTCAGCGGTACGCCACTGCACAACTTAGCTAATTCAAAACATGGCAAATTAAAAATAAAAATCGTTGTGTCCGAGCATTCTTCCAAAAAAAACTATTCTAAAATATTTCAAGTATTCCAATTTTTTCCCTCACTGTATAAAACGACAATACAAAAGGGGGTTGCGGTCTATGGACAGAGACAAAATTATTATTCATACACTAAAAAGAGAGAAGGTTTGTAGATTATAAACGCTCGACAGCTCAGATCATAAAATGTCTATCACCAGTTCTCAACTAAACGGGGTTTTATAATAAACGAACCTGGAAAATTACATACGACATTCTTGTGTTATCAAATATATTTCCATGCTCTATTTTTTTTTTTGTTCATCTAGAAAACTGAAAAAATGAACACTCAATTTGTAAATAATAATTTTCAACTTCCCTTGGAAGTTCTAATGGGTTCGATTTTGTGATTGAAAAATTTGGACATATCTGCACGTTTTGAGGTCACTAGGTCCGATTCTACTGTTTTTAGAGATGTCTGTGTGTGTGTGCAGTACGTACGTACGTGCGGTCGTTTGTTCATACGTTGGTGAACTGTTTTTCGGCTCGCAAATCTCAAGAACAAATAATGATATCGACTCTGAACTAATTTCATTTGACGCATATAATTATAAAATGAACACCTGATTAGATTTGCAGGAAATTTCAATTAGCGGTTTTAAATGTTAAAATGTTTACCGGTATTGCAAATAGTTTCTTTACGGTAGACTGGTCTCTAATCTCTAAGTGCACCCAATGGCAAGTTAGCAGTGTGGTTTTACCCACACACCGAACCTCTTTTTTATTGTTATTGTTATGGAAATGAGAACGCAATTTAAATTACTACCTAGCTATAATCCTTTCAATGACAAAAAATCAAAACAATTAACGTAGCCTGCGTTTACGTAAAAATATATGGATGACAGCAAATTTTAATGTTCAGTAATTACAATATTATATTATTACGAGTACCTATACTATACGCTGTTTACATAATATTTCTGTGTGCGTGAATCGTAATTTTGTTTACACTTTAATAATTTCTCGACGCAGTAGATCTATACAAATTAAAAAAAATTAAATTAAAAATTTTAAAAACTTCTGTCCCAAAATTACTATTATTAAAAACAATAAAACAAGCCGTGAGGTGGATCGTTTATTAGGACTAAAGTGCGACCCTTGAGGGCCACACGACGAACTTCCCAGTTTGATAAATATTTAATAACAATAATTAAATTACATATTACACAGAAAAGTAAAAATTTTAATAATTAAAACATAATTATTATTTATTTTTAAAAATAATTAAAAGAAAAAAAACGGCTGAACCGATTTTTATAAAATTTATGTTGGATCAAAGTTACATTAACACGCCTCGATTGACACTCTTACGAAGTCGATATAATTTTTTATTCGCGAGATATTGTGTAAAATCTACTTTTTTGGAGTCTATTTGGTTAAGAAAAAAGAACCGATTTTGAAAAAATTTCTTTCAGATCATATTTACGTTAATACGCGTCGATTGGCAGCCTAACGTAGTCGATATCATTTTTCATTCTCGAGATTTCGTCTTAGAAAGAAATGGACACATACGTACGTACATACGTATCACACACAGTCACACATACACACACAGAGACATCTTTCTAAAAATAGTGTAAAAATAGTGTAGTGACCTTGAAACATAAAAATTTGTTATACATTTTGATTTCGATTTTCGGACCCATTACAATAACTTCCAATGGGAAGTTAATAATTCAATATTATTTATTCTTCATGAGCGCGTTGGGGACTGTAGTTTTTGAAAATTTTCTATTTTTACCACGTTTTTATTAACTTGCTTTTCTTGTCTGTTTGTTTGTTCGGTACAAATCAAAATTTCGACTAGTTCTAATTGAGCTAGAGCTTTGAAATTTTGCACACGTGTATAACTCCGGTTACAATGCAAAATAGTAGATCAAATATCGTTTTAAATCCAACATGGCGAACGTCCCCAAGATAGCGAATTACTGTTTTCTTCACAACCCCCTTGATATGTGGCTATCAAATGAAAGGGCTTTATACGAGTAGAACACGATGAGCTATGTGACGTCCTCACACACGCAAGACTAAAAATAATTAAGTATTTAAATAAAAAAAATTTAATATACCTACCACGTTTTAAAAACAGACTAAAAAGAATAAAATAATTTTCCTCCATACAGATTACAAAAAACTTGGGGTGCAATAGATAATTGCATGCGCCCCATGTTTTTCGTAATCCTTATGGGGCTGGAAGAAATTATTTTATAGTTTTAGTCCGTTTTAAAAACGTGATATATTAATTCATTTATTTTTCAATATTTGTTGAAGTACTTATTGCAGCAGTCCCCACCGGTTCATAAGTAATAAAAAAATATTAAATTGTTCCGTAGTTTTTAATTTGCCGGTTAGGGTCTGTCTGAGGGTTTTTTAAATTTTTAATTTAGTTTTTATTTTGCACTTTTCAAACTTAGGTAACTATTAAGACAACATTAATTGATTATAAGGGGGCAGGCAACCCAACATATTTTTCTGTATGTACGTCTAGTTAGCTTTCTTGTGGTAATGGTTCAAATTAGTTATTTTTTTATTTATTTTGCACTTTTTTATGGCTAAGAACCATCTCGTGATCATACTCTTTCAAACAAAAAAGAAAACGCATTGAAATCGGTCCATCCGTATAGGAGGTACGATGCCACAGTTAGACAAAGAGTTCAAACTTATAAGATCCCTTCTTTTCTGGCGCGGCGGGGGTTAAAAATATAAAATTCCTTTTAGGTTAAACATTGTTAAAAAAGTTTTAGTAGGCACCAAAATGGCAATTTAAAATATAAAAAAAAATAAAAAAAGTATTAATACCTATTCTAAAAATAAAATTGTTCTATTCATTGCAGACGAAGAGAGATAAGTATCGGTTCGGTTATATCTACTATCGTTATTTATTAATTCAATTGACCTGTCCCACACAGTGAGTTAAAGACCGTAGCGACTATGTGAAATATTTAATGCATTCCTTTTATTAGCTAATTGTGATTTGAAACGAATAATAAACATTCTAAAGCCGACGACACAAAGCTGCAGAGCTTTGGTCTGATCAAAGGACATTGTCACAGCGCACAGCATTAATGTCTGGCTTTTAAAGATTCCCTGTGTGTGATAATGTTAACAATTAAATTCAATAACACACAAAGTATATACCGAATGTTCGATCGGATCCACTGCTTACCGGGTGTTCTATTAAAAGGGACCTGCAGTTCTGCACTTCAAGTTGCCGTTAAAAACATTTAGAGGTGCCGTCGTCGTTATATGTTTAATTTTTTAAATATTTTGAGTAGTTCGACAACTAGCATATAGAGGACAATAAGCTAATGCACGTCTGACGTCACCCCACGCTTATATTTACCGCATCGACTTTACAGCATCGATGCTTGAAACACAATCAATCACAAAACCTTTGAAAAAGACGAACTGAACACGAAATTCAAAACTGACATTTAGGTATGCCAATGTAAAAAAAAAAAACGAAATTGGCGCCCTCTCTTAGACAATAGCTACACTTTTTTAGTGATTGACAGCAGCCACAATGACAGTATCTGCAGTCATAAGTGACTTATTATTTAAGATTGTGCTGTTATTATTAACAACTAGTGGTACCTGTCCGACTTCGCCCGGGTGGTATGAAATTATGATTTAATAGCGGGCACCCATGGCTCCGCTTACGGATATTTAGTATATTGTTAATTTATTATCTCCCCGCGAGAAATTCTCCCCCTGCGAAGCGAAATCGGGCTAGTGGTGTTTATAATATTAGTAGGATTCCGCCTAAACCTACGCTAAAATGCAAAAGAATATCAGAGTTACATTTTGTAGGTACTACAATCCCACAGAAATTATCTCCCCCCCCCCCGCGAGAAATATATCAAAATAAAATATAGCATATATCACTCAAGGATAATGTAACTTTCTATTAGTGCAAGCATTTTTAGAAGCAGTTCTAGAGATAAAAAATTATGATTTATTAACCCCCTCCTCCGCAAGAATCTCTCCCAGTGCTCCCCGCGTGATTCTCTCCCCCTGGGTAGCTTTCTATAGTGAAAGAATTTTTAGAATCGGTTCAGTAGTTCCAAATATAAGAATTTATGATTTATTATCGCAGTTTAATACATGTATACACAGTTATAAAAAATATCGTTTCAATCTATCAATTATTTTTTGACCAGCGTCGATTTAAAATTCTACTATGCTTTTCTTATGGAGAAATATTTGTAGTCACAATCTAAGGTCATTGTCAAACTAGATTTTTTGACAATGCTTTCTGCAACCCAGCGTTAATATTTTTAAAAGTTACAGACTCAAGCTTGTTTATGTTAGCATAGATCTGTTTTCAAAATACGAGATTTACAAACACTTAGCACTTATATCTTAAGTAAACGCTTGGGCTTTTTTTTCGTGTTCGAAATTATTATAAAAAAAAAGTTTTCCAGTTTGGACGAAACACCAAAGTTAATATTTTGATTTTATTTTTAACGCATTCAAACTGCACAAAATATTTACCTCAAACTCTAAAACTATTAATTTTAAAATTCCTGTTACAATACAATTAAAAACTATTTGAGAATCGACTCTACACTCTGTATATGAGCGTTTACCCTTTCGTTCGTCTTCGTGAAGGAGCGCGACAAAACACGACAATTCACTTGAGTGTACCGCGCGGAGCTTTTTGATATTGCGCGGTAAAGCTTTCATAAGCACGCTCTCATGTTTGTCCTTCTCTCTCCGTCCGCTTGGATGTATCGGTGCGACAGAGTGAGAGCAATGAGTATCAAACTAAAGCTGTGAGCGTATGCACACACAAAGACAGATAGATAGAGGAGATCTGTGAACTATACGCTCAAGTGCGACTAGCATTAACGTATTCTCCGTTATACGACACGTATCGCTCCGGGCCCCAAAGGAACACACGACTCTCGTATACGTATGATAATCGCGCATCGAAGCTCGCGTGTTTTGTTTTAAAACAAGTGCATCACCTCTTATCGCCATCGTTTGTTTATAACTGTTATTTGAAACTATCTGTACACTGTGACGGCACCAAAGGGATGAGCGTTTTGAAGTGGCAATGTGCTTTTTTGAGGTTATGTAGATAAAGAAAGGTTCGAGTTTAAATATAGTTACTGATAAATTAAAATAAATGTTGCGGTGTATGTTCAGAATTGTTTATAGTGCTGTTTAGTGGATTTTGGTAGTAACTTAATTAAAAGTTAAAAGTTTAACGAACTTTTCAGGTACGGTTGAAATGTGATTATATATTGTGTGATTGTTTTTCATGTTTTCATTAAGTTTTATGTTTACTTCAAGTTGATGCAAAAATAATTTAAACCATTATTAAAAATATAAAAAAAATTATATTATCCATGGGAAGCTTAGAAATATTATTCCGATAAATATTCAAAAACAAAAAAAAAGTTAATTTAAACAATTTTTGTTTTTTAATTTCCTTCATTTGAGATGTTATTATTTTTCAATTGTTATTTTTTTTTTTTTTTTTTTGGAAATTAAAAAGTGGGACTTTTGATAAAAAACATCAATTAAGTTTCTCAAAAAATTAAAGATTTTCTGAGTTGCTTTATACTACATTAAATTAATTAAGTATTATTTATCCTTCAATTTTTGTTCATTTGAAATTTCTACCTTTAAAAATATGTGGACGTCTGAAAATCTTGAAATCATTATTGGGAAATTATTATTATTAAGATATTAATGAAGTTTATTTTAAATGAAATACATTTTTTCGTCCAGAATGATTTTACGTTAAATATATATAAAAACTAAAAACGCATAAATTATTTTGGTGCAAATTTACAGTTTGAGATATTTCATTAAAGCATCTGATTAATTTTTTATCACATAGAGAATTATTTTGCAATAACTTAAGGTATATAAGAATAAACGAAAAAATTGGTGAAAAGTCAATTTTATTGAATTTTGTATT
This sequence comes from Mongoloraphidia duomilia, assembly GCA_039654895.1. Lineage (NCBI taxonomy): Eukaryota > Metazoa > Arthropoda > Insecta > Raphidioptera > Raphidiidae > Mongoloraphidia > Mongoloraphidia duomilia. Next base: position 20,698,156 of record CM077525.1, on the reverse strand, counting down.
TTTTTCGCAATAATATAGTATTCTTTCAATAGAATTTATTACTTTTCTGTAGCATTGAAAAAACACATAGTTTTTAACATTAAATTATTGAGGATTTCCTGCCCAACTTGGGAAGCCAATTCTATAGGATATACGAGATCAAAATCATCATGTTAATATAAAAATAGATGGTGTTGATTAAGCACTTTTCTTCTTAACAGTAAACTTCAGAAAGCCACCACCAACTAGGGTTATTTGGCTCTAGTGCCAATCAATATTTAAAAAAAAAAATCCAATCGATACTTTTACCAGTTCTTGGATTAGAACCTGGGAACTGGGGGCTTGTAATAGAGGATCCAAGGAAACGTTATATAAATAGTTGAACGTGACACGCTCGGCTATTTTCAAGCCCAAACCCCAGGTACATTTCTTAAGACATATGATAACTTTGATTGCAAATATAGACACGCACAGACAGAAGGCGAAGGGAATCAGTACCAGAGCGAGACAAAAATTTAAATTATTACTAAAATAGATGAGATTGATTTTGTAATTTTAAAAAGAAGGGCCCAGTTTGGGTACAGTTGTTGGGATACCTTGTAAGCATTTTAATTTAAGAATATTTTCTACCGGAAGTTGCCCCCTGCACTTTTCATCTCAAATCCTTTTCCCTCGCCTAAAAACGGTTACCGCTCTCCCGACGCTATTTTTAAAGCTAAAGGGTTCGGGTAAACGCCAAATGAAGGACAGAGAATCACATTACAGATCCTATAGGCGAATTTTGTGGAAAAAAATGGCTACGTGTGAAAAGCTGTGAGTTTTTCCAGGATTTTTTTTTTAATTTTTCGCCTGTACGATCTCTAGTGCAATTCTCGGTCTTTCATTTGGCTTTTAGTCAAACCCTTTAGCTTTAAAAATAGCGTCGGAAGAGCTGTAACTGTTTTTAGATGAGGGAAAAGAATTTGAGATGAAGAGTGCAGGTGGTAACTTCCGGCAGAAAATACTCTTAAAACAAAGACACGCACAATGCACATACAGGAGGTGGAAGAAACCAATACCAGACTAAGAGAACAAAACGAATTATTACAAAAATAAATGTTGTTGATTTTGAAATGTAGTTTCAGTGCAGTTCTTAGGATACAGCACAAGCACTTAGAATCCACAGATAGGTAAAGAGGGGGGGGGGGTATCGGTCTAACCGCCTTTGCTAAGCCACAACCAAAACAATACACACACACACATACATACATACATAGAAACTTGAGAGTGGCATTGAAATTTCATAATTAAATTAATGTTCAAAGTTTAATTTGTTCAACAGTTAATTACATACTTGTTATATAATACACTGTGTCACACGTATATAACGTTCATATACATGCGGAAATAGGTATATAATATTGTTCTGTGTAAACTTACTTGCAGCACAGCCTCCTCTAGCCATTGCGTTGTTGGAAACTTGAAGTTCGTATATAAACATCGTATATGTCATAAGACGGTTTTTTTTAATTTCCAAAGCTTTTTAGTCGCTTAGCAAAAATATGTGCTTAGACAAAAACAAAATTCCATCCAATTAGGAAATTTCCCTTTTTATTTTTTTTAATCTAAATCATAGTTCTAAAAATTACAAAATTAATGGTGAAAGAATTTTTGAAATATCTTTAAAAACAACAAACTTATGTTACTTCAAAGTTTGAATTTGACAATTCTCCAAGAAATTCAGTTTTCAGTCCGGGTGACGTCACGCGGCACGATATTTTTAAAAGTTATTTTCATTTTGTATGTGTGGCAATTTAACATGGTAACTTCCGATAAATCTCTTTCTTTAAACTCGTAAATTGTTATGGAAACACTAGAAACAAACCAGTTGATGACAGAAAATATTGAGATATCTAAATTTTTGACAGTTAATTTTAATTTAATATAAATAGAAAAGCCTGTATTACAACAAAATAGTTACTAAGTAACCTCGGTTATAATTACTCACAAAGCTAAAAAACAGCAAACTTGTACCGCGTGACGTCATATTCAAAAATCAGTTTCGTTGCGACCCCACGTACAAGAAATTGAATATCTCCGTTGAAATTAAAGATATCAAAATAATTCTTTCAACATTTTTAAAGTTATCTTTATTACAATGATGTGACAGTATCATAATTAGTATTTTCGTTCAATGGAAACTTCCTAATTGGACCATCTTAGGTTTTCACAAGTCTCGACATTTTTAAAGTCCCGGGACACGAGACATCCCAGGATCAAATTCCCGGGACGTCCCAGAACTTCGAGACTTTTGAAAATAAAATTAGAATCGAGTTCATTTTTGGTGAGATGTACTAATAAAATCGCCATTTTATTCAAAATCAACTTTATAAAATCAAATTCTAATATTTCTAACGTTAATTAAAGTCTAACAATTCGTACGTTTAATTCTGATATTCACAGTTTCATTTTTTGGTAATAAAATCTTATAATTATAAAACAGACTAATGCTGGGTTTATCGTACAATTTTAACAGGCTGTTTTTTTAATCACATTGCTAAATTTTGATTGCTACGTGTTCATTGGTTTATTCGTTTTCATTTTCGCAAATTGTTGATCGTTACCATAGCAACTGTCATTTAAGAGCGTGATTAAAAAATAAAATTGTACAATAAACCCAGCATTAGTAAAGTGATCATACTGATCATAATTTAGTATCTAGTCATATTTGAGAAAAGCCGAGAGTGTAGCGACGCTGTTGTTTACATGGCGTTGCTATGGTTCCTCTATTACAAGTCCCCAGTTCCCGGGTTCTAGCTCGAGAGCTGGTTAAAGTGTCAATTGGATTTTCAATTTATTATTAAAAAAAAAAAAAATAATGAATTGAAAATATGAATTGGTGCTAGGCCCAAATAACCTTAGCTGTTGGTGGTCTTTAAAAAACACAACACACACATATTTAGTCATACTCATAATTCTCATAATCACAGCACTTCACCCCATAAGGTGAAATTAACTAACTGAGCTGACACAGTCACAAAATATGTCACTGATCTCATCAATAAACGTCACAAATTAACAATATGTACTCACTCAGTAAGTTACATACGTACTAGTTCAAGTAAATACTCGTTAAGCTATTAACTAACAGATGGCGCTCTCAGTGACAACGCGAGAAGCGTAAGCTTATAAAGCTTATTATGACCTTTTGTAAATAAAATTATTACAACACGATTTCGACAAGCGTGTCTCGAGTCTCGACCCGAAAGTCCCGTGACACGAGACAATTAAATTTGGAAAAAGTCCCGGGACTTTGAGACACGTGACGTCCCGGGACCCAAACTCTCGATCATTTCCAACTATAATCATAACATAATTAATAAAATAAGTTTTCTGTTAACACGTGCGATGCCACCAGAAACGGCTATAAATTAATATTTTGTATTATGGCATTGACTTTTCTTTTTCATGGTTATATACTTATGATTTTACATGTAAAAATTAACCACAGCGTTTTTGCCAGCTAGCTCATTTTTTTTGTCGAATCAGAATTTCAGGACAATAAAATAGCTGTTTTTTCAAATTATTTACAAAACTACAAAGCTTTGAAAAAAACTTTCGTATAAAATTTTCTTGTAAAAATGGGTAGAATAGTAAATAGGAGTTATGAAAATTATACCGTTTTAATAGAAAACACAGTCATGGCACTTATCTCTTCTGCGCATGTGCCGATTTACCCCAAAAATTATAAAGCTCTTCCTTTCAAACATTTCATCAAAATTTGGTTTCGATCTGCTCAGCCATTTGACCTGTATCGTACTCAAGACAAACAGACATATTTTTTGCAAAAAAACGTTTTTTACTTTTCGAGGACGTCAAGTAGGAAAACTATTGTAAAATTTTGAAAAGTGAATTTTGACCTAAATTAGTAGATAGGTACTTGTGGAGTAGGATTGGTAAAATAACACGAATTATTTATTATCTTGAGGTACGTAATTTTGCGGTGGAAGTAACGTGTCAGTTTATGGTGGGATGGCGGCTCATTTTTTTCAAACCGCCTTGATTGTATTGTAGATAATAAACGTACTGTAGTTTTTAAATCGCGATATTTAAACCTAGAATTGTTTAACAGAAAATGCGTTCGTTATAGTGGAGGGACTAGTTGGAAGGTGGTTGAAGAACGGATCGTATGATGGTGGAAGAACGGGCGGAATGGTGGTGGAGGGATGGGTCGGATTATGATGGGTCATTTTCTTTCGAAAGGTTATTGTCTAGAGAGGACATTGTTAATTTTATTGATAGTTTCACGTTATTTAGATGCAGACTAACTAATATTAATGATTGTAATAAAAGTTGTCAAAATAGTGGAGACATGACAAAGGTGTGTTAATTATTTTACAAATTGTGAAACTATTCCAGGACAAAGTTGTCGAGGGATACGAAGACAGATATATTTGTATCTACAGATGCGGGAACTTCATTGGTGAACAGTTTAACGGACCGAAGTGTTAACTTCCTTCATTATAGATTAACTATATCGTTCACATGAGTAGGCGGTTCGAAGATTAGACGGGTTTCATTAAATTGTAGAATATCGACGCAGACCTGTCTGTCACAGGCCTCTAACTTCTAAACGAAATTAGATAGGGACTCGAAATTCACACATAATATGTACAACCGCGGCCCAAAGACAGAGAGGATAACAAAAGATTAAAAAGGTTTATTTAAGGGGGACGCTCATACATGAGAACGGGGGTCAAACATTTTTTTTATACCTATTCTTGTGGGGTATCGTTGAAAAAGGCCTTTTGAGTAGATTATGAATGTATTTTTATTTTATCAAAATTGAAAGTTTAGCATAACTTAAAAATGGTAGGTTAAACATATCTTGCATAGTACGAAGTCCTATTCTTTGCGTGGCTCGACTCGCACTTGACCGTTTTTTTTTTCATTTTTATTAGAACATGTTGACTTTCTCACACAGTCTAAAAAGTCTTACTCATAATTTTACATACAGGGTGGTGAACGTAACTGCTGCACATAGGGATTTAACCCGTAAAATCAAACTTTCGCGATTTCCTGCTTCCCTAATGATTTTAGGAAAAATATCTTCGAATAAGTTTTAGAACATAAATTGATTCTGCATCTAAATCATTAAACAAAATTAATTTTGCATGCTTTGTAACGGCAGAAATTTGATATGAAAATGTCAAAATTACCTCAAAAACAGATAGCGATAGTCATGGAACTTGAACAAAATGATTAGAAATTATTTTGACAGCTAAAACGTCATCATTTTGTTCAAGTGGGTGTGTGATTATGACCGCACGACAGAAGTGAAAACTTTTGATTTTCTAATTTTAAAATAAGTATATATATAGGGTGTGCCAAAATTGCTGGGACACAGAGCTACCACGTGTAGTAGAGGTCAAAATAAGTCGATTGGACCCAATTTATTTATACACCAAAATGTACCGTTTGCCCGTGAGAAGAGTTCGAAATTTACATAAAATTTTGTATTACAATTTTATTAAACTTGTACTAGGAATATCTGTTAGCATTATTTAAGAAAACATTTTTTTCCTTTGGAACTATGCGGAATACGAAATTTTTACAAGAGTAACAAAATGAATATAATTAATTAGTCTTCTCGCTAAAAAAAATTGAGAATCGTATTACCACCCCTAAGAAAGTTCTGAAAAAAATATCAGGGTGGTTTTAACCCTTCTACAATTTCTTTTGGGTTTCTTTGATTACCGAAAGAAGAGTAATCCTCTAAAATGCACTTTTGTCAAATTTCATTTAATTTGTTTCACTCATTTCTGAACAGCGTACAAAAATGTGTTTTTTTATTTAAACTTTGAACTCTTCTCACGGGCAAACGGTACATTTTGGTATATAAATAAATTGGGTCCAATCGACTTATTTTGACCTCTACTACACGTGGTAGCTCTTTGTCCCAGCAATTTTGGGACACCCTGTATATATAAGTTTTCACTTCTGTCGTGTGGTCATAAACACACACTCACTTTTTTTTATTAATCGAGAATATTATGTATTTCATTAATTATGAAAAATAATATCAACTAAATGGTCGCCCCTGCACCTGCAGCATCCGATCCTTTCGAGGTAATTTTCGATGACTTTTTCGTAAATTTCGGGCGGTATCTCGGCTATAACTTGGCGAATGTTAGTTTTTAGGTTCTCCAACATTTCTGGATTTTTGGTGCAGGCCGTAGACACTATTCTTAGCGTAACCCCACAAAAAATCCAACGGAATTAATTCGCATGATCTTGGCGACCAGTGTCATCAAAACGTGAAATAATGCGACTTGAGAACTTTTCACGCAACACATCCAACGTTTCACCCGGTTTGTGGCAAGTTACGCCGTCTTTTTGGAACAACATGTTTTCCACAACAATTTATTTTCGATTTTGTGGCAAAAATAATCGGTTATTGAATGCGACTATAACGCTCAAAAGCTGTGAACGTCGCCGAATTAACAATTCCAGGTCTTCGGCCACACTTCCATTTACAGCGCAATATTTTCGGCTGAACGGACGCCACAACGACGCACAGGTCTTACTCTATCTCCGATACTCCCAGTAATTTCAAATTTTTTCACTACGTTGCGTTTTTTTCGCATAGTAGGACGATTAAATTGACCGTATTTTTCTCGTAAATTTCGATACACTGTTCGTACAGTATTGTAACAAAACTGTTTTCTTAAGTGGGTGGAATAAATTATTTATTTAAAATAATTAAATCTTAACAAGAATAGATAACAATAAAATGTAACAATTATATCTCAATTCCAACAGTCAACACTGTTTGTATAATAATAACATGAACAGTAATTCTCAAACAAAGTGAAAACACTTCAATAGCACTGTATTTATTTATTTCCGTTCTTTATAACACGACACTAATTCACGACTCTTTCTCCAGTGACTGCTCTACTTATATAGAGATAGCAGCTTGACCCCCCCCCACGCTCGCGCGCTTTCTAGAACATTCTTGTGTCTTCGATATCAAGCCACGCCTCACCATTGTAACTTGTTCTGGATGCTTCGATTGTCGCCAGTGGCGTAACATCTGGGGTTTTGCTACAGTATTGTTATTCCTATAGAACAACAATAATTGAAACATTTTAACGCATTGATTGGTGCAAAATAACATTTGATACTTTGAAAACAAGTGTTTATTGACAGCTGCATGATTTACATTGCTGCCAACATAGGAAACTCAAATTGGATCACCTTCTATAACGAACAACTTTAATAATATTTAATGTACTTAGCTTTAACTTTTCTGTTAAGACGAGGCAAAGTAAGTTTACATTTAACTTATCCTGAAAGTCTAAAATATACATAAATTAGGTTTAATTAAATAAACAATTTATAAAGTATTTGACACTTTGACAGAAAATATCCGGTTTTAATTTTATAGATAGCTCTTTGTTTGTAGAGTCGCGAAACGAATATAAAAGACCGGCGAAAATATTATGTAAACATGCGTAAAATTGACTTTTAAAAATGAAATAAACCACACTAAAATTAAGAAAAATCGCAGGATAGTGGACAAAATATTTGATTTATTAAATGTACAACGTTTCGTCTATAGATTTAGACTTTTTCAAGTACATACATAAAAATAACAATATTTATTTTTTTATGTATGTACTTGAAAAAGTCTAAATCTATAGACGAAACGTTGTACATTTAATAAATCAAATATTTTGTCCACTATCCTACGATTTTTCTTAATTTTATTATAATCACGATGGACACGATTTCTAATATAAATAAACCACACTGTTTAAAATGTTATTGTTTATTGTTGCTATAATTTATTAACTTCCCATTAGAAGTTATTTTAATGGGTCCGAAAATCGAAATCAAAATGTATAACAAATTTTTATGTTTCAAGGTCACTACACTATTTTTACACTATTTTTGAATAGATGTCTGTGTGTATGTGTGTACGTACGTACGTATGTGGTCATTTCTTTCTAAGACGAAATCTCGAGAACGAAAAATGATATCGATTACGTTAGGATGTCAATCGACGCGTATAAACGTAAATATGATCTGAAAGGAATTTTTTCAAAATCGGTTCAGCCGTTCTTTTTTCTTAACCAAATAGACTAAAAAAAAGTAGATTTTACGCAATATCTCGCGAATAAAAAATTATATCGACTTCGTAAGGGTGTCAAGTGAGGATTAAAATGATTACTTTTCTGTGCAATTTCGAATTTAATTAATATCTAATATAAAATATTTATCAAACTGGGAAGTTCGTCGTGTAGACCTCAAGGGTCGCACTTTAGTCCTAATAAACGACCCGCCTCGGGGCTTATTATTATTTATTTATTATTATCTTCGTTATGATTTTTTTTTATAAAAAGAGGTAGTTTAAGTCATAAGTAGATATATAGTTTTTTTGTGAATCAGTTATAGAAAAATAAATTATGCAAATAGATTAGATTAATAATTCTTCTTGAATAATTAATTTTATCACTTTTACAGTTTTAACAAAAAGATTTTGATAAGAAAACTGTTATTAGATAACTCAAAATATTCTTGGTTCGAGAATAGCCGAAATCGTACCATTGCAATAATAATTTGTTAATGGCTTCTATAATTCGACTATTGCAAACTTCAATTTCAGGTTGTAATCTGAGAACTAGTCAAAGTATCGATTTAATAAAAAAAAATATTTTCTGAAGTATTTTTATCGAAATATTTTTACAGTTATTCAAAACACTTTTTAAAATTTTTAAATTAGTAAAAATGTCGTTGGTCTGAAAATAACCGAGATTGTACGAATATCGTTGTTTGTATGATGGGTTCATGGCTCGCCTATTTTTTACGAAGTACTTAGATACCTATTCATATTTTCAATTTATTATTTTTGTATATATAAATAAAGTGGGCGGAGAAATCAAGCAACGTTGGAGTATTCCGTAAAGTGAAATATGAAAGATGTTTAGTTAAATCGATTAAAAAGAGAATATTGGGATATTTCGGACATATATGCAGAGGGAATAGATACGAACTTCAAAAACTAATTATGTGCGGTAAAATGGACGGCTTTGCATCAAGGGGTAGAAAACGGATCAAGTAGATCTCGAATATTAAAAATTATTTGAATATTAACTCTTTTTATCATTTAAAGACAGCTACATCAGACAGGGTTCGATGGAATCGAGTGGTCTCCCAAATCCTCTAAAGGATACGGAACCTCATGATGATGAATAATAAATTGAAAATCAATTTAATACATTTACTAATTCTCTGATTAGAATCTATAGTCTAAGAGGCAGCGACTGATTTTCTAAAGTGTCTACGTGAGGCAAAATAATCTCAATAACACCTACATAAGTGTTCCACATTTGAGAATCTGTAAGCCTGGCAGCCTTTCTCCCTTGCGTTTTAGGTGGAAGGTAAAATTATTACTATTATTAAATCGATATTAGGTTTACCTAATATTAAAAGGATTAATTCATAAAAAAATCTAAATAAACGATATTGATATTAAGTTGAATTGGAGAACATTGAATCATACAATAATAATAATTGAAAAGTTCGACCTGAATTGAATTTTATTTTATGTATGTTGGTACGGCTGTGGTACCATATGTAAAAGTGAATTATAACAATTCGATGAATAATAACAATAATAAAAAAAAGTTAATAAAAATGTCAATTGAATTTTATAGCAAAATAAATACATGCATATATTTTATATAGGTGTAGTGGGTACATGCTATGCATACGTAAAACACAGAGTTCCCTGACCAAACAAGTGAGCGCCGGCAGATGCTCTGCTGTTTCAAATAAACATCAACTATGGTTCTTTTGTCACGCTGCGTCTCTGTTCACTGCTTTTATTGCTTTAGAAATATACAGTATGTCCACAAATCAATTATTATCTCCTCCATTAAAATAAACAATTCACGATAAATACTGTATTAGAGCTATAAAAAATTATAACAATTGCTGCCGAACGGTAAAAAGAATTCTTTCTAATAATGCATTCTATTCGGTTGAAGAGTTTTTAAATTACTCAACTACATTTTAGTACCATATTTTATATTGTTAATATCATATTTTAATACTATATTTTATATTGTTAATCACCTATTTTATTTTATTTTATTTTTTTAAATTCAATTTTAAATGTACTGTTTTTATTGTTGATGAATGTATTTATGACAAACCCTCCTGCCTCTGGCATGACACTACAAGGGCAAATAAAATTTATTTATTTATTTATTTATAAAAGCTGATTTTTTCGTTAACTGCATCGACCGCGAATTTTATCAGAAAAATAAACGTTGGACATAACTTAACGTTTTTTTTTCTCGCAATTTTACCTAATATAAAAATTAGATTTTATAAAAGCAGATTGAAAAGGATTCTTCTATGGCTTAGGGATCATTATCGTCAATCAATTTTTAGATCACGATATTAATTAATTTGAAAATAATTTCAAAAGAATAAAATCTAATATAGTGCGAATTTTCTACGATGCAGTAGAGTTTGTGATCCTTGGTGTACAAAAATAGCAAATTGAAGGACTATAGTAAATTTTATTTTTTTGAAATTATTTTTAATAATTAATATCGTGATCTAAAAATTCTAAATTATTTAAATACATTATGTATAAAAAAAATATAAATGTACACGGTATTTTTTTACAAACAATAAAATTGTATTAAATAAAAGTCCTACTTCTTCCGAGGATGACCACTGACCACTGACCATATGCTTTTTTTTATTCCTTATGATAATGTAACCATTATAACATATCAATACCCTACTACCTCTTGATAACATAATAATAACGCTGATGATAACTAGCCTCTTCTCCCTTGTGAGAAACGTTACGTAATATTAGAGCATTCCCTAATCTATAAAAATGTTTCAAGGAGAAATTGTACAAAAAGTATGTTAATTGCATATCTATAGGTATCAATATTACCCCAGTAATTTTAGACATAAAAACGACCCATCTGCGGAATAATTCTTAGTTAGCTGAATTTTTGTATACACCTTCGTTATGGTGTTCTAAAAAACGTGTAAAAAAGTCTCCATCGATATCGTGCCGGCGTTGCCAGATATTCGAGGTTCAAGTTCACGATTGACGGTTTTTTGCGAATTTTTCGGTTCCGTTTCATTTTTAGTAAAAAATGGTTATTATCAGTGTTGTAGAGGACACAATTCTCTACAAGTTTTGTATAAACATTTTTTGTCTACGATTCGTAGTTTTACTTATTTAAGTACCTACCCGCGGCTTCCTCCCCCTCAATTTTACATAACGGTCGTCTATTTCTGGTCGACCAATTTGTAATTTGTATGCTTTAAAAAGAAGTATGTAGGAACCTGTATTTAGCTAAAATATTTATTTAAAATTATGAAATGCAATTTTGAGAGGTTCTTTTTTTATCGAGAATCGAAACACTATTTTTAACTTGGTAGCAAGTGTTTCCGGGCTAGGTAGCCGTGGTCTAATGGATTTTACTCCGTACGTTTCGCCCAAAGCTCCGTTGGGCATCTTCAGCGGCGATTGGCAATACGATTTGATCTTCTTGTCGGTCGACTGGTCACCAGTCACCAGTCGACCGGCAAGAAGATCAAATCGTATTGCCAATCGCCGCTGAAGATGCCCAACGGAGCTTCGGGCAAAACGTACGGAGTAAAATCCTTAGACCACGGCTACCTAGCCCGGAAACACTTGCTACCAAGATGTGTACCGGCCGTGAAAGCATGAAACTCCAATTTACTATTTTTAACTAATTTTCTTTTTTTATTTTTAGACGTTCGACAGCTGACAAGAGAGGTGCCAGCTTTTGGTAAGTTAATTTCACATTATACCAGCTATATTTATAACAGGGTTGTTACGGATGCAAAAATTTAGACATCCGCGGATGCAGATGCGGATGCGGATTATTAGAAGTTCACATCCGCGAATGCGGATTTCATGCGGATGCGATGCGGATGCGGATTTTGGGATTTTAAAAGGATAATTATTTAAATTTTAAGTGCATAAATAACTGAAAATCAATTTAATTTTAACTTTTTATTTATTTAATCATATTTTTAGCACGTGCCACTCTGGCTCCGCCCACTTTCTTTACATGTAGTTACTTGTTGATGTGAATCTGCATCCGTAAAAACTCCGCATTGATTGATGCGGATGTGAATGCGGATGCAGATGTCTGAATTAATGCGAATATTCCGCATTTATGGATGCGGATGCGAATATTCGTAACACCCCTGATTTATAACACTGCAGGAAAATCATTTTTAGCTCAATAACTTTTCCAGTTGCCTTTTCTTTTTGGAAGTTCTGCTAGTGTTTCTTTGCATCAGTAAATCTCCTGAAGAAGGATGGAACTTTAGGTGTAAAGAAATTTCGAGTAGCTGAGTAATCGTCAAACCGCGATGTAGTTGTGACGTCATTGCTAAATCGCGCCTTTTCGATAAAAAGGGTAGCATGTGTGCGTTGGCCCTTAGATAAGCAAATAGGTAAAATTCAATCGCACAAAAGAATATTCAAAAGGAATAACATGCATATACGATCTAAACGGCTCATCAACGTAGGCTTTGTAATGTATGTACGTAGCTACCAGCTTAAAGCTAGCTCTACATTAAGCTGGCTCCAGATAACATGGCCAACGTATGCCAATATGTTGGTGAATGTATTGGCGACCCATGTTGGGTGTGGTTGGACATGTGTAATCATTTCAATATAGCCAATATCCACACGACAGGATTCTGTATGGCCAGCGTTGACCAAGCTTAGTACAGCCAATGTATAGCGAATATACACCAATGGATAGCGAAGATGACGCAATTATTGCAAGTGCTTCAGCGGTAATAATTTCTTGTGCCCAGCTCAGTTTCATGCAACTTATAAATCAAAATAATTGCACACTGACAAAACTGTCCAGTCGTCTGGAAGAAAACAAAGTCATATTTGTAAGTCGAGATCAGCGTTGGCCAATCCTTTTGATGCGTGTTTAAAAAAATGTCCCCAAAGCGAATATTTTCCTATGCCCACGTTGGTGACTGTTTGTTAAATATTGTCCATATGAAAACCATTCACACGGCATGGCAGTTTTCCGAATGTCAACATTGGTCGACATTTGCCATGTTGTCTGGAGCCAGCTTTATATGACAATTACGCCATAACTTTGGCGATATGTATCGCTTGCCTAACTTGCGTGACCATTCATCATGTGTCAACATATGCCAAGTGTTTCATACCCACTATGTGCCGAATCTCCAAACATATGTGGTAATTGGGAATCGTCGCGAGAAAAGACCACATAATTTGTGCATTGAAAATGGTATACTATATGTAGACTTGAGCAATTCATTTTTTTCTGTAATTCAGCTACCAACATTGATACCCTAAGTTCACATTTAATATATTATACCATGCATTAATATTGTAACAAAACTGTTATATTTTAAAAATCATAATTATTTAAACTGCAGACAACGGTACATCGAACCAACAAACTCTTTATAATTATCGTTTATCAACTTGTTAATTAATGTCTACTATTCTTGACCACCATGTCCAGTGTCCTTGACCACTATGCTCACTTACTGTTATTTATCAGTCACTTATTTATCTGTCACTTATTTGTCCGTCACTTATTTATTTGTCACTTATTGTTGTGTCTTTTTGAGTCAACATAATACTCTACATTGTCGACACAACATTGTTTTGTTTTGGCAGTTTCTATTAGCTACGCTTTTTGAAACAAACATGTAAATCAAAATTATAGTTTCGTTGTGATCAGACCTATTTTAGATTCGTCCTGATTAAATCAAATTTTGTTGTTTTATTTATTTATTATTAATTGTATATAAAGATCTACGATATTATTAAATCAAGTCAAAAAGATCTTTATATTATTTATCTGTCACTGTATTTATTTAGCACTTTTCGTACATTTGCTCTCGTCGTCTTTCCAGAGTAGAATCCCATATTTATTTATCACTGTATTTATTTAACACTGTTCGTCGATCTGACTGACAATAATTGATGCACTTATATTTATAACCTTTTCAATTCATTGTCAGTCTAGAGTAGCGGTTTCTTCATTATTGCCACGTCAGAATATTACCTGCGCTCAAGGCTGCGCGATAAAATAATCTAGAATGTTGGTGACGTCAAACGGTGTGCCAGATCCGTTACAATATTATACCAAGCATTCCTATTTTTGTGACCATCATGTTTCAGATTCTAAATTACAGGATATCGTTCATAAATACTCAGAGTTTGATAGACCACTCCATTTCAATAAACCTTCGGACCGAATGAAAATAAATAATAATTTAGATAAAAATCGTGCATCATTTACCGACTTCTATTCGAACGTCCGTGTGCGCATATGTTGAAGCAGTATGCCATGTGTTGTCCTTGACTCCTTACACACTAAATGGCAAACTTCACATACGACCAACGTCTCGTATGCCATAGAGTGTGGAGCTGGCTTTATGTATAATACAAAACACCTCTACCAACATTATATTGTTGTGAAGCTGGGGATGTTGTTTATGAACCATTTGAAATGTTGCTTTCATTATTGTCTCATAACGAATATAAACACGTAGGATTTACATGGAGCCGTGTAATTAAATGCTTTAATACATTCATTTATTTATCAAATTATGTTACGTAATTAATGTTTAATGTACGCCGACTTGTGAATATTAGCGATGTGTGCGTACGCTATACACACACACGTGACACACTAACACGCTATTAACGCTGCACTTATACAATGTGTACGAAATCTTGGCGCTTACGCTGTATATAGATACAGCTTGTTCAATTCAATAAGGATGGTGACATGACAAACTAAAGTAGGCGGAGAAAGTAACCTAACCGGGCGATGATTGCATCGCTGACCTTTATTTCTTATTTTTAACTAGCATTTTTCCCGCGAAATGCGGGTCAAGGCGCCTCGCTAGCACGCAGCGCCTCCTTGGGACCCTGGCGCAGGGCGCCCAGAGCGATTGCTGGGTTCCCCCCCCCCCTAAAGCCTGACCTGGATGAATGTATGTAGGTACACAATAGCTATCACTCTGAAATTTTAACACCTGTCAGATATTACTGTTTTCTATAAGATCATACTCAAATTTGATCAAAATCCTATAAGAAAAGTGTTTCATGGGTGAACTACAACGTTAGCACGTTTGAAATACTTGTGGCGACATCTATAATTGGTGACTAGCAGACATATTATTAAATAAAATTCGAACATTTTTTTATCCCCTTATATCCACACCATATTCACATAACAATTAAGACAGTAATTATTAAATAGACAGTAGCCATTCCACAAGCATATACTTTTCTTAACGTAATCAGTCGGCAACCTGCCATGGTGATGTTAAACGTCAAACAATTAAGATATACAAGAAAAAAATCAGAAGCCACTGTCAGGACTTGAACCCGAAATTCCCAGTTTCCGGCTGGTTGAGTTACCACTTACTCACACAGTGCCCCGAGAGTGGTATCTGTTCCTTTCCTATATATACCTATTTCAACACTAAATCACCCTTCATGCGAGAGCGGATTTTATTTTTAAATTATAAACATAACTAAATATTAAGACAGTGCTCATACTTTGGTCATATAATGCGGTCACAGAAATATAACCTACAGCAAGTTGTACTAATGGGCAAATTACAGCAGAAAAGACCCAGAGGTATAAAAAAAATATTGTGGTTAGATAACATCACAAAATGGACGGGATTAAACTTCAATAGCCTCATCCGTACTGTCCAGGACAGGGTTAAATGGAATGAAGTGGTCTCCAACGTCCTCTAAGGAATATGGAACTCATCATCATCATATTCAAATAACAATTAAGTATAGTGAAAAATATTTAGAGCCGTCCACAATAATTCAATTCTTGAGATATAATATTATTGTTTGCGACGTATTATATTACGTTTTATTTTATTCCTTGAGCCATCCAGAGATATAGTTTTTTGACTACCCCAAGGGAACTCCTTTCTTGCCGGGATAAAAAGTATCCTATATGTTGACTCAGGACATAAGATACCAATATGCTAAGTTTCATTTAAATCAGTACAGAAGTTTCCGCGTGATGCGTACACAGATAGGCTGATAAAAATTGTAAGAATTGCTGTTTTGGTCTCCATATCGATAATAATGTCCACGATTATAATTTTGAAAAAATATTTCGTGTACTGCAGACACGGCCCCGTTACAGTTTTTAATCGACTTCTAAAAAAGGAGGTGGTTCTCAATTCGGTTGTATTTTTACTTCCCACCTCTACTATGGTAGGGAAGTAATGGATTCAGTCCGAAAACAATATTTCGAGATTTTAACAGATTTTCACGTTTTGAGACCCTAGCAATCGTTTAAGATCATTTTCTGACTGATGTCTGTATGTGTGTGTGTATGTGTGTATGTGTGTATGTGTGTGTGTGTGTATGTGGTCAATTTTTCGCCTTCGATATCTTAAGAACGGAACAACATACGGGCATGCCGATTGTTCTATTGTGTTTATCAGCCTTTAACTTAGATCTGATTAGATTTTGAGTCAAATCGGTTCAGTGGATCCTGAGATATTCAAAAAAACGTCCTCAATGTCACGTATTAACATAGGTAAAAAAAAATATAAATGGATTCTAGATGTTATAATATGAAAAAAATGTAAATATTTTTTTTCTCTAAAATGTATAGTTTTCGAGAAAAAAAATATTTTACTAAAAAAAGAAAATTGTACGTAAATCAAGGTAACCATGATTTTTACTATATTAAGCTACATCAGTAGATCACCAAACAAAAAAGAGGGCCATGCTTTTTTCAAAGAATAAAAATTAAATTGTGTTTTAAAGACCACCAACAGCTAAGGTTATTTGGGCCTAGTCAAAGAATAAAAAAAAGAGTGTTTATTTTTTGCAAATATTTCCTAGGTGGGAAGTATAGGACTGGTCATCAGTCGAATTTTTTTTTATTTGAAAGGAGATTGGTCCCATAAAAATTTCATCAAAATCGGTTCTGTAGTTCGGCTGATTTTAATAAAAGTGAGTAACGGCGTGTGATTCTTTAAAGTAAATGTCACTTTTTGACATATCAGACAGCGTAAAAAAGTCTGTTTAATAAAAGTGAGTAACGGCGTGTGATTCTTTTAAGGTAAATGTCACTTTTTGAAACTAAAAAGTAAAAAATAAAAACTTTTTAACAAAAAAAAACCTCCTTCAAAAAACCATTCAAAAGAGGAAATTAATGACATTTTGAGGTCTGTGCCAATTTAATAAAATATGAAATTGGTTAAAAAGAAGATATTAATTACTATACTATATACTTTTTAACCGACTTTATATTTTATTAAATTGGCACAGACCTCAAAATTTCATTATTTTCCTCTTTTTAGTGGTTTTTTGAAGGAGGTTTTTTTTATTATATGTATGGATTAGTATTGATATTGATACGAATGATTTACATAGCAAATTGTATAAGAATAAATTCACTTGGAATAAGTATTATAGGGTATTCCCCGGTGTTTTTCACAAACAGTCGCTATAAAAGCGTTTATATCGCCGTCTGTTAGTATACAATTCAACTAAAAATTGTACACATGTTCGCGAGATGTATTTTAATGGCTACATAATGTACAACGCTTACAGCATCTACATTCATCTCTGCAAACTACATTCTCTATTATTTTATAAAACACTGCTTTGTGTTTAGTTACATTGGTGCTAATAGATACAGTAATATAATCTCGTATATGAACTAATTCGCAACACGTTCAGAAAGTCTTTGGACATTTTTAACCGACTTCAAAAAAAGGAGGTTCTTAGTTTGATCTGTATGTATGTATGTAACTATGTCCACAATTATATCGAGAACCGTTGATAATATTTCGATGCAATTTTCACTAATCGAATAAGCTATTCCCAAAGAAGATTCTTACGTATAAAATATTTCAATATTGAGATCGGTTCAGTAGTTTTTTTTAAATTTAATTTCGCGACTATATCGAGAACCATTGGTCATATTTCAATGCGGTTTTCATTAATCGAAAAAGCTATTCTTAAGGAAGGTTTTTACGTATAAAATACTTCAATATTTAAATCGGCTCAGTAGTTTTTTTTTAGTTTTGCGTAGGTACGTATCGAGAACCGTTTATCATATTTCGATGCGAGTCTCAACTCTCTCACTAATCGAATAAGCTATTCCTAATCAAATATCAAGAAGAAGTAGGTTAATAATTATTGCAAATAAAATATTGCAAAGTAAATAAAAAGTATAGCCTCCTTCAAAAAAAGCCACTAAAACTGAAAAGAGGAAAATAATAAAATTTTAGGTCGGCTCCAATTTAATAAAATCAAAATAAGTAAATAGGTGTACCTACATACAAAGTTTCAGAAATTAAATTGGCGTCGACCTCAAAATTTTATTATTTTCTTCTTTTCAGTTTTAGTGGTTTTTCCGAAGGAGGTTCTATTTTTTTAATTTTATTTTTTTACAGCGTGTAGGTCGTGGTGCAGAACCGTGCTGACAAAATAGTGTGTATATATACTTACATATTCACTAAGCCTAAGGCATTCCTTAATGTATCATTATGTGAGCTTTAATTTGTTTTTGGACACAATAAAAAATTCAACACCTTAATACCTATTATGGCACTTAAAATGATTAAAGTTTTCTCAGTTCTATATTCAGCAAAGATTTTATCAATTCAGCATCTGCACCGACGTCAAATACTTGCAAACACAGTTCAGCAAATAATCCACTATCCACAAACTATAGTCTTTACATAAATTTCCGTCACTATCTGTCCGGTTTTGTTAATTTTAGGAGCACATTTTAAAAAGGTCAAATTTCAATTTTGAAACAAATCTGAGATTTTTTTCCCATTCTTGTTATATCTTTTTAGTCTAAGCCTAAAGTTTGGCTTGGACTAAGAAGAAATAACGAGAATGGGAAAAATTCTTTCCACCGTTTCATTATGCGGCGTGCTAGTGTGGGAGCTCGTAACGGTTGAAAACGGTAAGGCGCGGCTAGAAACGTTTACGTAACGAACAATTGGACTTAATAAGAAATTACTGTATTATATATTGCAAAAAAAATCATCTTTCCCATTTCATTTTCCAAATACCTACGCCGTTGACGTGTTTATTAGTATCCGATACTTGATTTGCTAGTTCCTTTTAAAAGACTTTCTGAACAAGCTATAGTTTTTATATAGCACAATAAACCCAACCTTAATTAATTATATAATAGAGATATCTACGACCACAAGGTAAAGTGACTTATGTCGAATGTTTGGAGGATTTTTTATCATAGCTTCTCAAATATAAATTACGTCACAATATAATCTACGACTACGTCGTTTGAGCCGAACACATAACTTGTTATGTAATTCTTCACTACCATTCCTACATAGAATTAAGAAAATTAAGAGCACTAGTTGAAAACTATGAAATAACAACAATTTTGTCATTTAAACTATGATCCCATCTTCAGCAAAAAGTAAGCTACATTCTAAGATGAATTTAGTTTCGTTTTTGCTGAAAATGGGGCTGACCCACTATATATTGAAAGTGGTTGTTTTTTTTACGGATATCATTTATCTCTAGGTGTATAATCAATATCCATTTTTGTAGGAATTTTGAAGCATTTATTTTTTTTGATAATTTAATTTTACAGTACATTAGTGTATTTGCCATATGGCACATACACTATTGGCGTCGGTCGGATGGCGGGACCTAGGGGTCGGACCAAAATTTCTCGACCTTTCATAGCCTCCTGAACACTTTGGCACCATTTTTGGAAATGTTTATATATATGTGCGGCATAACTCTCGAAAGACTTAATTGATTTGAACTAAATTTGGTACACACGTTGGAATCCATCACCGCACGGAACCTATTTAAAATGGGCCCAATCGGACTATTTTAAGGGTGGTTTTTAGGGGTTGAAAAATGTTTTTGGGCCCAAAAATACCGAAAAAATTCTCATAATTGTTTCAAAATTGTAATTTAACCTTTCAGTAAAGATCAAAATGTGCTTCTTAAATTTTAATGAATTTACAAATTTTATGAAAACACTAGTTTGCGAATAGTAATTTACTTACTGAAGGGTGTATTTGATTTCGTACAGAGGTTGCATTGATAATAATATTGAAATTAAGAAAAAAAATATTATTTAAGGGATGTATTAAGGGGTTAAATTTTTTATTTTGTCCAAAAACAAACTTATGTTCACATAATAACAGCACAATGCCTGTATTAGCAAATACACTATATTGTCGGCAGGGTTTTGGCACTGCGACCCGAGTTTTTATAAATTGTCGCTAGTTAATGAGCCAATCAAAAGTATTGAAATATGGCTGAGATAGCGTTGTCGTGTTGTCGTTGTCGTTGTGATGTCAAATTCCGTAATTAATTAAATAATTAATCAATTAATGAACTATTTCCGTATTAGGTAATTTCTCAGCAAAAACGTCTAAAAATAATGCGAAAAAATTACACTGTATAGATATTTGAAAGTATGAACTAACAAAAACACTAAAATACGCTTCTTGGCGCTTGACAGCTGATTGACAGCTACTTGACAGTAAGTTGTAATACGACAACAGTGTAGTTTCATTTCTGCTGCAGACGGCTTTACTTTTATTGGCTGTTAGAATGCAAGCGCGAACATAGTCCTATGACGTCATCCGTCCAACAATTTTCAACTTTATAATTTTTGTAAGGCCTTTCCGAGTCTCTAAAAACTCCGAAAAAATTTGATAGCCTTAAATTCAAAAACACTGCCGATTAAAAAATTTTTAAAAAATACGTGGGTCAACTACATTGATTGCTTCTGTTGAATGCGTGAAACAAAATATTGTGAACGCAGGCTTCTTTACTTACACGTGACGTCACCCGATTATTATTTCATGTTGAGGCGTTTTCGCGCGAATTTTAAGAGGTTTAATTTAAATCTACAATTACTTCTTAATATAACTTTCAGGGAAAAAATTGCTACGGCTTGAAGGAACTTATGTGAGCTTTATTGTGCGAACCTAATCAAAATGGCTTTTAAACCTTCTAGTGAGTCTTTTAGGAAGTAGTAATGTCTTTTTGTTCAACACCCGCAAGAAATAAATCATTTCGTGACCCTGCTGAGCGTGGGCGAAATAATGAGTCCCTGATTGTTGACGTGCAGAGTGGGCGAAATCCTATTTCGCCCACTCTGCACGTCAATCAATCAGGTGTCACCCATTATTTCGCCCACGCTCAGCAGAGCCATGAAATGGACATATTTCTTGCGGTAGTTGAACAAAATATTGTGTGCGACTATTGGTCGAAAGAGGAGATTCCACTCGTGTGTTTTACACACTCGAGAAATCTCCTCTTTCTCCCACTAGTCGCACAATATACTATTTAAGAGAATAGATGACAATAAATTGTATTTTTTTAAGGTCACCAACTGCCAGAGTTATTTGGATCTAGCACCAATTCATATTTTCAATTTAATATTTTTTTTAATAATACATTGAACATCTAGTTGATACTTTTACCAGGCTAGAACCTGCAGGGAACTGGTGGCTTGTAATAGAAGAGCCATGAACATGCCATATAAACAACGGCATCGCTACGCACTCGGCTATTCTCAAGTACGATCACAATAGACCTTTTCATCGACGAACATTTTTTTCTGCGCATGTGCCCAATTCCGCCATGTTTTTCAAAGACTTGTCATATTGACAGATGGCAAGTGATTGATTTTGAAAACAGTAAATAGTAATTAAATAAGATATATTATTTAAAGAAGTGGTACAATACCCTAGAAAAATATTTGAGTACTTTTAAAGAACTTTTTACGATAAACAATTTATGACAGGTAGGATTCTAACCTTTCAACCAATTTTCGTATACTTCCACCAGTTTTCCGGCCGTGGAACTTCAACCACCGTCCCAATTTAGCACAATTATGCTCTTCCACTGTTTTGTGCACTAATTTAACACCGTCAGTAACATTTTCATCTAAATTAACATTGAAAAACGGTTCTGACCTAGTCATTGCGTCAAAAAGAGTACGAAAAGCGTACGAAACTTTTGAAAGGCGCGATCATAACCATGGCGACGGTGCTTGCGCGTAATTACTGGTGAATAGGTCTATTGCACTTCATGTGCCCGCTAGAATATTGTATTTAATTTTATTTTATCAAAAAATTACTTTAAGCTGCTCCACCTTGTGTCCACGGATATCGTGTCAGGGCTTTAGTTAAAACCACTTCAACAATATCCAAAGCCAGTGTTACTGTGTTGGACGTTTAAAAAGAAAGAGAAGTGCTGGGTGAGGGAAATACGGGTTACCTACTTAACCAGCCGAACGGAACATCGACTTATAATTTTTCTAAGAAAGAAGTAAAAATACGGTAATTTACCGACAGAGTGAATATACTTAAAAAGCAAACAAATTATCTTTATTACCGCATCATCTCTGCTAGAGGAACTAACATTTCTCTATGTATATGAAAGTTGATACAACATGAACCTTAAGATATAATATAGGGTGTAGCATAGTAACAGGTAATTTTTTTTAGCTCTGCATTATAAATTTGGAGCTAAACTATAATATCTATTAATTATCAATTATTACTCTTCAAACTTAAAAAAATATTAAGGGAACATTTTTAGCCTCGTTTTTTACCCGTTCGCTTACGCATGTTGAGGTCACGTCACGTTACGTCCAATCAAAGAATCGCGTATATAGATACCTATTAGTTGCAGAACACACGCAGTGCCGTCTTTACCATAAGGGCATGTGGGGCATGATCCCAGGGCCCCCGGCCTGATGCCCCCCCCCCCCCGAAATGCTGAAACCAATAAAGTCACTAAACAAAAGTACATTTTGATGTTTTCATTCACGTTTTTTTTTTGGCTTTCTAAAAGGGTCACCAAACCCTGTGTGCCCAAGGGCCCCTGCATTGCCTAAGACGGCCCTGAGAACACATCATCCCAAACAGACAATAGTCTGTCAGGGATGACGCATATAGGTACTACCGAGTTAACTTGGTACCTATATTATAAATATAGCCGTAGACACAAGTATTTTATCAAAGTTGCAATTTTTAGACCTATTTTGTTACCAGGTTTATCTTAACAACGCCATTACCTATATAAAGTTGTAATTCACGTCAAATATCACTCATGTCATCTAGATTCTAGTTAATCAACAAATGCTAGGTATATAGACAGAAAAAAAAGAAAGCACCCATACATGCAAACGGGGGGTAAACAAATTTTTTTGTACCTAATCTTGTGGAGTATCGCTGAAAAGGGTATTTTATCAAAATTGTAGGTTTAGCATACCTAACTTACATAATACGGAACCCTACTCTTTGCGTGACTCGACACGCACTTGGCCGTTTATTTTTAATCTGACATAGGTATGCCAGTACGGCGTCTGGAGTCAAAAAAAAGTTTACATTTTTAAATGTAGCAGATTATTGTGTAGGTACCTATTGTAGCAAACCCCAAGATGTTACGCCACTGCCTCCAATAGAAACCACGAGAAAGAAAGGTCACAGTAGTAAAGCGTAGAATGGTATCGAAGATTCTAGACAACGCTAGAAAATACGAGGACGCACTGAGCGTACACCGCACGCAGGTATATAAACGGCGAGTGTGTCGTGTTGGGGGATCAGTGAATGGTGAGTCGTGCCATCAAGTGGATCAGTGATATTAATCAATCAACGGTCGAATCAGTCAGTACAGTGATATAAATATAAATATAAATAGTGGAGTGGATGTAAATAAATAGTACTGAAGTAACTGAGTAAATGACCGACATAAATAAATGTTAGAAATAAATCTGATATAAATACAGTGACATAGATAATTACAAATAAATAATCCTTGTATTGTTTTAGTTATTTGTTAAGTGTTATTTAAGTGGCTCGTTTAGTTCAATAATTACCGTTTAAGTTTTTTTATTGTTAGAATTGACCTTTCGTTGTTGCATTTATTGTTATTGTATTTTTAATTATTGGAAATAAATATTTATTCCGCCAACTCAGAAAACAATTTTGTAACACTATATTATACGATTGCGATATTGTGTGTTTTGTCTATTTTTCATTTTAAAAGGATATTTTATACATAAATTATTGTATAATATAGTAAATAATAAATACGATTTTAAATATCGCAAAATCGCTTTGAAGCCATGGAATCTTCCTTCTTCCATTGCCTAATGAAAATATAATTTGAGTAATTTTTTTACCGATCTAAAATGTTTATGGCGTACGCTGAAGTGAACGTTCGGTATAAATATACGACGCAAACAATGAAATGTTTCCATCTGAATAATTGGGTTAAGCAGTAAGCAGCTATTCAAATTAAATTCAGGCGCAGCGAGATAAAAGCGAGTTCGAAGTTCAAACAGATTGAATTAAAACAACAGCAGCTCCTTCCTGTGTTATCTATAAGCTATAATCAACATCCAAACACGGAGTACGTTATATAATAACGACAATTATTATAGCGATGTACCTATTATAATTAATCCCCCTCCATTCACTTATGCCGCGACGATTTCTTAATGAAATTCCCTGTTTATTTAACAAAACTCGCTCACCGCGATAACGCATTACGTTATGGTTTTCACTTGTTTACAAGGGATTTGTATAAATATATTTATTTATTTATTACGCAACATGACTAGGTATATACCTAGTAGGTTTGTGAAAAGTACTAAATATTGCTCTCTCCGTGATTTTACGTTATGCTCTGAAAAAAATATTTATTAATAGGTGCGTTTGGTATCAAGGTGTAGTGTAAAAAGTGTAAGCACTTTTGACACTATTACGTTTGTTATACAAAAGTGTAAAATAACTGATCTGTTTGTTATTTCAGTGTGGGACTAAAAGTGTAACAACTATTAGTCCTGACTTTTGAGCAGGTGCACGTAGTGTAGTGTAGGTCACGTGATATATGTCTGAATTGACAATCGCTTTGACAGATTTGATACTTTTTTCGTACTCAATTTTTAGTGTATTTGCCATATGGCACATACACTATTGGCGTCGGTCGGATGGCGGGACCTAGGGGTCGGACCAAAATTTCTCGACGTTTCATAGCCTCCTGAACACTTTGGCACCATTTTTGGAAATGTCTGTTTATATATGTATATATATATATATATATATATATATATATATATATATATATATATATATATATATATATATATATTATATATTTATATATTTATATATATATATATATATATGTGTGTGCGGGCTATAACTTTCGAAAGAGTTAATTGATTTTGACGAAATTTGGTAGGCACGTTAAAATCCATCACCGCACGAAGGCTATTTAAAATGGGCCAAATCGGACTATTTTAAGGGTGGTTTTTAGGGGTTGAAAAATGTTTTTGGGCCCAAAAATGCCGAAAAAATTCTCAGAATCGTTTCAAAATTGAAATTTAACCCTTTAGTAACGATTAAAATGTTCTGCTAAAATTTTAATAAAATCGGCCCGACAGGACCGGAGTTACAAATTTTATGAAAACACTAGTTTACGGATAGTGCTTTACTTACTGAAGGGTGTATTTAATTTGGTACCGAGGTTGCATTGATAAAAATTTTGAAATTAAGAAAAAAAATATTATTTTAAGGGATGTATTAAGGGGTTAAATTTTTTATTTTGTCCAAAAACAAACTTAAGTTCACATAATAAAGCCACAATGCCAATTAGCAAATACACTATATTGTCGGCAGGGTTTTGGCACTGCGACCCGAGTTTTTTACATTTTTTGTCTCTTAAAAATGAATGAGCTTCAAAATGTAATGGTACAAGATAAATATGGCAGTGAGTTTAACATTTTTACGACCAAAAAAAAACTGTAAAAACTAGAAATAATGAACTCAGCCAATCTGTCATTAATTTATTTTGTAATGCGCATGTACAATATACTCAGAATGTACAATAGCCCGTTTGTTACAAGTGTACATTTAGTTTACACTTTTGGTGAACTTTTTACACTTTTCAGTGAAAAATTATCTACACTACACTACACTACACCTTGATACCAAACGCACCTACAATTAAGCTCATAAACTTTGAAAAAAGTACATATTATAGATTGTATATTTTATGAAAAATTCATTAAGTGAATGAACTATTCATTATAGGATTAGGACCTAATATTAAGAATAATTAATATCAGTGTATTTATTTATTAGGACGATCAAAGCAAGTCCTACTACTAGGTAGCAATTGTTTACATTTTGTTACACTTTTTGTAAAAAAACTATTCAAACTTTATATTTGAAATTTATTGCAGTATTATATTTTGAGGCCTAAATGTGTTATCTATAATTATTTTCATAAAAAATGTTGAATAACAATTCCAAATACTACGTAACTATGCAACATGGCCGTCTGTCGAATTTTTAGCGAACTATTAATTTTTTGTACCATATTTTTGTAAGTATAATAATTATGTGCGTTCAAAATATTGAATTTTGAGGTTAATTTATTATTTATAAATTTCTTTAATTAAAAACGTAAGTAATATTAAGTATTTTAAACGTTTAGCCTAAATACCTAACATTAAAAATAAAGAATAATTGTTGACTTTTTATTCTAGAAAAAAAAAATGCCACAATGAATAGTAGATATAGGAACGATTAGAAAAAAATTATTAATAAATAATAATTTTCATAAATAACGAAATATTATAAATATCTACTTAATTTTAATAAAAAAAAGAAAAATGAAGCCAACTGGGTATGAATAAAAAAAACTAAAGTTAATGGTGCTTGCACGGAGATTCGAACCTGCAACGTAATGAGTATGAAGCAGCCGTTCTAACCACTACGCCACGCGAACCTTACAATAAGCTGTTATATTTATGCTATAGCGAGTTGGACGGTTGGGAATAAAATCTCCGGCTATCTGTATCCGCTTGTAGAACGTTACTTTCGTCCGAAAAAGATCTCGCAGTTACCCTCAAGTCACGCCTAATTAAGTTTTACTTAAAAAAAAAATAAATTTGAAAATCAAACTTGGAGAGCAAACGCATTTAAAAGTATAATTTAAACGTAACTGTGCAAGTGTTCAGGAAACGCCACTGTAAATTTTGTTTAGCAGAAAGGACAGTAACCTTATAACATCAAAGCAATGTACAGAAAACATGACAACAAAACCTCTAATATAACTTTTCTAGTCAAACACGAAAATTTTCTTTTCTTAACTTTTGTTTGTGTAAAATCAAAAAGTTTCCTTGTACGTATATTTAAAAAGGACTCCGGAACACGAATAGATATCCACACCTGTTTGTTTTGGAAAAAGAATAAAGTTCAATAAACATGTATATATATGTGTGCAGGGGGGTGAAGGCTTCGCTTATCTTACAGCGCGCGTCAAAAAAGAGCTCCCTCTTATCTGCCGCTCATATAATGCGGATATATCTGAGTCTGACTATATCTGTGGACAAAAGGCAACACCACTTATGTCGAATTTGAATAAAATAAGAGTATATTGTATTTCCAGTGTCGTAACGGAGTTTTTTCCTGACGAGTTATGACAGTCATATGTAAAAACGAACAATAGCGAGTTTTTACAGTCACACGAGTCATAATACTATTACGTACGAGAAATATATGTTATTTTTTGCCACACCTACTACAAAATACCTACGTTTCACTTCAGAATTTTCAAAATATTTTTACAGTTCATTTGCGTCGCCATCTTTACATTTACACACAATACCACAATATTATCTTTTTGATTTATCATTTCCCATGGACATATTGTAACAAACCCCAGATGCTACGCCACTGTTTCCAACAGAAGCATCGAGAAGCATCATAGTGGCGTGGTGGGGAAATGGTGTCGCAGATACGCATACCTTCCAGAACGTTCTGGAGAGAGGGAGAACGTACTAGATAGGGCAGCGCAGGTATATATAATCGAGTGAGCGAAGCGAAGAGAAGTCAGTCGCCAACAGTCAGTCACTATAGGACGGCAAACACAACAGTCAGTGTACAGTGCAACAAGTTTACAGTGACTCACGCAACTAATTAAGTGCGTCGGATATAAATATAGGACAGTCGACGGTAATCAGGTCAGTCGACTGTGTCAAGTGGATATAAATGTTAATCAGTCAGTACAGTGATATGAATAGTACTGAGGTAACTGGGCAAATGACTGACAAATAAATAGTGAAATAAATACAGTGATGTAAATAGTCCTTGTATATAGTTAGTTGATGCGATCGTTATTATTGTATATAGTTGATTGTTGGGAACTGTTGTATATAGTTGTTATTGTTGTGTTCATTGTTATGTATTTGTAAATATTGTAAATAAAAATAAGTATTCCGCCCAACTCGAAAAATAAAGAATACAGTTTTGTTACAATATTATATGGAAAAAAATGGGTGTGTGCTTATGACCACACGACAGAAGCGAAAACTTCAGATTTTCTAATTTTTGGTGCCATCTATTATAGCGCATTTATGAACTAAAAATAATTTATTACTAAAATACTAAAATTGTATTTTTAATTATTAATTCCACCATGGTTTCAAAAAAATTATAATTATTGTCAAAGAAAGAATATAACAAAAATAAAAAAATATATAAATAAATATCATGTAGAATTTAGAAAAAAACGCCAAAAATTCTACGCTGCCATCAGGTCTCGAAACGAGGTTCCTATGCATACAATGCAAAGACGTTGCCAACTGCGCTATGGGTGCAACTGTACTGCGTATCGTTTTTATGATATAAGTATGTCAGCCGGGCACAGTGGTAAGAGACTTCGGGTTGCGAATTCGTCCGTTCGGTTTGCGAATTCTTCCCGTCGAATTGCGAACGCTTCACTTTATTTTAGTAGGTACCCAGGCAAAGAGTGCCTAATGCGCCTAAGGAAGTTTTCACTTCAAAAATTAAAAAAAATAAATATCTCAATTTATTTATTTATTTATTTATTTTATTTGGATATATATATATTTTATTTGGATATATATATCGGATATTTTGATATTTATATAAATATTATGATATTTTCGAACCCTGCAGATGTTAGGATAAGGGACATGGATTATAATGGACGAACAAGATGGCCAGGAAGAAGGACGGTCGGAATGGGAATATTTTAATTGAAAAAGATCCTTTTTAAGTTTATTTTTGTCTACTAAATAATGTTTGCAGTAAACTTCTTGAGTTCGTGTATTTTATTCGCGAAACTACAATTAATTTTTACAGATGAAGAAACTTGCTTTAGTTTCATTGTACACATCAAGAGAGTTTATTTCTTTAGAGTTCTTAGCTGTCTTATTATAATATAATCTAACGCTCAGGTGTTTCTGCTAAAAATGCATTCACAACGACGAAACTTAGTTTTGCCGTATATCGATGAGTTTTTGACAAAACATCGTAAACGCCTAAGCTCTAATTTTACAGGAAGCGGCTTTTTCTTATAGCAATTTTAATTATTTCAAATACTGAACTATGAACGTTTTTAAGACACTATTTCTTTTATTTAAAAATCGCTCAAATGAATGAAATTGACTCAAATCTAACAATTTAGAGAGATATTGTAGATTTATCAGACATATAGTTAATTAGGTATCAGTACAATGAGTTGTGTGAATTTTGACTTTACAGATTTCGATGTTTCGACCAATTTTTTATCTTAATCATGACCTATGAATAAAAATTACATGTCAAAATATTTTTTAGCAATAGTTATAACTTAATGTTACTATACTTACAAAAAGTGTTTAAAAGATTACACTATTGTTACAATACATATTATTATAAGTGAAGATAAATATTTAATATACCTATATAGTACACAAATTATCGAAATTGTAGATTTAGTATTTATAGTCATGTTTTTATAGTCATAACATGACTATAAATACTAAATCTACAATTTCGATAATTTGTGTACTATATACAGGGTGTATCACAGAAAACCGAACATAGGGAAAAGTACACAGTACAAATTAGTTAAGATCAGAGATTGCTTAGCCCTCTATTCAGAGGTCGTTACCATGGTTACCATGGTGTACGTATACAGTAACAAATGCATATTGCTGTTCATTTGACAAAATCTGGATGAACTTAAAGACAAAATCGTCGAAGTATGTTTCAATATGACTCCTGTAATGTTAGATAAAGTGAGACAAAGTTTTTGTAACCGATTAAGCCACTGCTTAATTCAAAATGGAGGTTTATTTGAACATTTGCTTTAATTTTTTATTTTAACTGTTTGTTTTGTTAAATTATTAGTTAAAAAAATATTTTCTTAATAAAAAATTGTTTCATTAATAAAAATAAATTCATTTAATATTGAAGAATTTATTTTAACTGATTTTTCTAATTATTCATTATTAGCTATTATTTATATTAGAAATCGTGTCCATCGTGATTATAATAAAATTAAGCAAAATCGCAGGATAGTGGACAAAATAATTTGATTTATTAAATTAAATGTACGACGTTTCGTCTATAGATTTAGACTTTTTCAAGTACAATCATAAAAATAACAATATTTATGAAAATTAATATTAATTACTAACCATAGCAATTAACATAAGATAGGGTACATAAGACAAAAACATGGTAACATGGTAACAAATTATGTTGACTATAAATTTTAACAATCAATAGTAATAATAATACAAAAATTAGTATAATTTCATAATATAATTGTACTGACTACTTAAATTTTGAGTGTCTGTTCTATAATTGATTGAATTGTTTTTTCTAATAAAACACATTTCACTGATATTGCGTTTCTTCCAATTTGACTCTTTATCTAATATTTGAACTTCATTGAAAAGAAATTTATGCCCAGTGTCGAAATGATGAGATGACAACGCCGTTTTATTATCACTTAATAAGTTTATGTTTCTACAGTCCATTTTGTGCTGATAAATTCTATTTTTTAATAACTGTTTAGTTTGTCCCACATAACACTTATTACATTCACAAGGTATTTTATAAATAATATTAGATTGATGTGAGATAGGCGTCTTATCTTTAAGTCTTGTGAATAACCTATCCAATTTATTTAAGTTATAAAACACCAACTTAATATTTGTGTTCGAAAATAATCTGTTGATCTTATAAGACAAGTTCTTCACAAATGGAAATCTAACATAAATCTTGGTAGACTTAGTTCTTTCATCCACAGTATCCAACGTGTTATTTAGGTGATTTTGGTCCTCTATAAACCTATTAACGCATTGATGTATAAAGTTGACAGGGTAATTATTAGCTTTTAAGATATTTTCAACTTTCTTAAAATTGTCCTTATGGTAGTCTTGGTGACTTAATTTTGTTACCCTGTGTAACAAGCTTTTTATAACACTAATTTTCTGCTGCACTGGATGGTTAGATCGAAAATTCAGAAGCCTGCCTGAATGGGAAGGTTTCATATACCAATTCGTTTTTAATTCTCCCGAAGCTGAGCGTGTTACTAAGGTGTCCAAAAATGGAATTGATTTATCAACTTCTTTCTCCATAGTGAATTGAATCTTTTCATTAAACTGGTTGAATCTTTGTAATAAATCATCAATTTTATTTTCGGGAACTGCAATGAAAGTGTCATCCACGTAAACTTTTAGTATCGGAATTTTATATGGTAAAGTTTTTAGTGCTTTGGAAACAACGTAATCCATCACAATGTTAGCTAAAACTGGACTTGCTGGGTTTCCCATTGCGCTGCCGTCAAGTTGAAGGTAGAAATTGTTATTGTAGCTAAAATAACTTGTGTCAAAACAAAAACAAATAAGTTCAATGAGCATATCAAAAGTTATGTTGATTTTCTTTGACCACGTGAGCCAATTTTCTTTAACAATTTTTAAGACCAATTCTTTAGGTATATTAGTGAAAAGGGAGGTTACATCTAATGACACCAGATTATAATTCGGATCCAACTTAATTCCTTTTAAAGACTCTACAAAGCAATATGAGTTTTGTATTATTATTACTATTGATTGTTAAAATTTATAGTCAACATAATTTGTTACCATGTTACCATGTTTTTGTCTTATGTACCCTATCTTATGTTAATTGCTATGGTTAGTAATTAATATTAATTTTCATAAATATTGTTATTTTTATGATTGTACTTGAAAAAGTCTAAATCTATAGACGAAACGTCGTACATTTAATTTAATAAATCAAATTATTTTGTCCACTATCCTGCGATTTTGCTTAATTTTATTAGCTATTATTGTTATTAAATAATGGTTAGTCAGCGTTACCATGGTACCCATTCTCATATGTGGCCAAAGTAATCGTTGATCTTAACTAATTTGCACAATGGAGTTTTCCCTATGTTCGGTTTTCTGTGATACACTCTGTAGGTATATTAAATGTTAAATATTTATGCTGGGCTGCAGAAACCATTGTCAAAAAATTTGATTTGACAATGACCTTAGATTAATGTGATCATAAATTACAGTTTTTTTACATGCTAAGAAAAAATCAAATGACCACTGTCGGGACTTGAACCCGAAACCCCCAGTTTCCGGCTAGGTGAGTTACCGATTTCTCCACAGTGCCCGAGAGTGGAAACCGATCTATTCTTATATATAGCAATTTCACGTTGAAAACACACTACATGCGAGAGTCGACTATTTAAATAAACTGCAAAGCATAGTACAGCTATTAAACAGTCGAATCATTATACATGCGAGAGTTAACATTTTATAAGTTTTATCAACTTAATAAACTCGTTAGACCGGGAAGCCTTAGGTTGTACCTATAGATAAACAACGTTTTGAGTTTCTGTGGACAGTAATTAATTGGTATATGATAAAATCAATCGATTTAAAACCCCTTATATCCACACCATATTATTCACATAACAATTAGAGGTGAAAATAATAAATATCTCAGACAGCTAGGCTGCCATGATTTTTGAGCTATATCTAAGAAAAAATCAAATGACCACTGTCGTCTAAGTAAGTTTTTTATATTATTTTATATATTATTTTATTTGTTAGTATCTACATCTTGTTTACATGTGTTGTTGTATATTCTTTTATAAATGTGTATTTGCGAAGGTTAGGTTGTAAAACAGCCAGTGGCTGAACCTCGCCTTTTGGTGCTTTTGGCATTAATAAAGATTTATTATTATTATTGTTTAGTTTTACTGCCAGTTAACAAGTTTACAACGTGCACATTTAAATGCAATAATTCTATTAGAAAAAGGTGAAATAAAATAATATACCCTATGAACAGTTCAAGGATTTGATCGATTATTTTTAATGGCATATTGCTGAAATGAGAATTTGATAATCTATAACCCACAACTGCAAAAAATGGTTGGGAGTATACAGGGTGTTCCCTAAAGAATGCGCCAAAAAGTAATTCTATATTCTAGACATGAAAATAATAAGATTTAACCCAACTTGCCTCATAAAAATGTCGTTCGTTTCGGATATACAGGGTGTTAAAGTTAGATTTTATATGTGAGTTTTTTTAAATAAATCGAACAGTTTTTGAGATATCTACTTGAAATTTGGTAGCCATGGGTTTTTTACGGTAGGCAAAAAGAAAATTTAAACAGAAAGAGGGCGCAAGTTGTTTTAACAGCTTGTAATCCGAAACGAACGAATTTTTATAAAGTAAGTTGAATTGAATCTTATTATTTTTATGTCTAGAATATAGGATTACTTTTTGGCGCATTCTAAACGGAACAGCCTGTATAACTTTAAACAAAAATTAGTACTTACCTATAAGAAATATGAAAAAATTATTGAAAATATTAATTGGTACTAGGCCTAAATAACCTTGGTAGTTGGTTGCCTCTGTTAGAAAAAAACTTTACCTTGTAATAGTTACTGCAGATATTATCGCACGCAGCACATTTTTTTCCTACGCTGAGTGTATGTTGGCGACGAGTAAGTTTTAATTCAAAATGAAAAGTTTTCCCTCCTTTCTTTTGTCGGCGGCGCGGCGCGGCGAGAAAACGAGGTGAAAAACGCGTAGGTATATGATCGAAAAAATCACACCCGTATAATCTATACTTTGCATAACTCTATCTTCAAACGATTAACTTTTTTTATATACTTGTCCGTGAAAAAAAACAAGACACAACAAATTATAAAAAATAAATAACTGCTGTCTTTCTATTTTACAAATACGTTTGATTTTTTTACATTTTTTATTTAATCTTTAAAAGAAAAAATATAAATGTTACCTTGCAAGTTACTCAGCATTGTTCTACGTTTTCAGCTGCGGCACAATCGTAATTACTGTGCCCCTTGTCTTTTTTTTAAATGTTTGTCTCAGAACTCCAAACCGATCGATTTTTGTGCCAATAAGATCGGTGAATTTGTACGCAATTTTGTACCCACCTATTTTGTACCTGTAACTATATGTCGCCTAAGTTTAAATTTCATTGAAATTTTACATATTAAAAATAATTTTGAAAAATCATTTTGGAAGATAGAATATGTTAGGTATAAGTTGGAGCATTTTTCTTAATATTAAATAATAAATACCTTGTTAAATGTTAACCTTAAAAGTTTGAAAAACAAAAATATTTCTTTCGACATCTTGAATCGTTGTATCATTAACCTAATTCAACAGATCGAAACCATTGTTAAAATGTATTGTTGAATTTATCGCATCTTTTGTAAGTTAATTGCGATTTTGAGAGAAATCGTGTATGAAAACAGAAGCAACACGAGTAGCTATGTCGAGCAAATAGAGAAATGCTACTGTAGGGATGTGCTGAGAGATATTCTTTTTAAAAACGTAACACCAATTATTCTTTTTTTTTCAATTATTTGCGAGAAAATTACTTACAGTATCTTATTTAGTTAACAATTAGATTAACAATCAATATTGTTATTACTTCCTATACTGTACAAATTCACTATTTTAGTGAAATTAACATAAGGACATCAGACGATATTAATCGACATAACATGCCCTTATTAATTATTGTAGAAAGGCTACATAAGAAAAATTTAAATGCACCGCCGGAAATCGAACCCGGAACACCCAATATCGCGTCGGGCAAGTTTTCCAGTTACTCCACGGCCCGACGCGATATTGGGTGTTCCGGGTTCGATTCCCGGCGGTGCATTTAAATTTTTCTTATGTAGCCTTTCTACAATAATTAATAAGGGCATGTTATGTCGATTAATATCGTCTGATGTCCTTATGTTAATTTCACTAAAATAGTGAATTTGTACAGTATAGGAAGTAATAACAATATTGATTGTTAATCTAATTGTTAACCAATTATTCTGCTTAAAATCCTTGCCGAATATTAATTAAAAAAATAAAACACAATAAAATTTGATTAAATCAAAACAAGGTCTAAATAAGTCTGTCACAACTGGGATCATTAAAGGTTAATCGGATTTTCGATAACTTTTAACTTATTTACTTGATCCTTAAGACGATGGGCGTTAAAGGCGCTGGTAGGATTGATTCCAAGGAGGTTCAAAATGCTTATGTCGTGAAATGCAAGCGTGCCGCAGCAGGCATATTTCACAATTCCACATTTTCCATGTACTTCAGAAAATTTTAAAGTTTTTTTTTTGTATATTAATTAATATTGACGTATTAAGTTTTCTTTTTAAACAAATAAATTATATCTTATAATGAAACTCTGATATTTTTTTCTTTTCCGGATTTTCTCTTCTCCGTCTCTAAGTCAGAAGGCTGCAATCGCACCTCCTTCCCGGCGCTCATGGCGAACGTTACTTTTGTAACATTTTGTATATGAAACCAAATATACACTAAAAAATGTGAGTCGTCGTGGGACGCCTGGCAGATGTGAAACATTTTCATAGCTTGAACCCCCCGCGATAAATTTATGAAAAAAAATATACCTATAGCCTGTATCACTTAGGGATAGTGTAGCTTTCTATTAGCGAAAGAATTTTTATAATCGGTTCAGTAGTTCAAGAGATAAGAATTTATGATTTATTACCCCCCCCCGTGAGAAATTCTCCCCTTGCAAAGATAATTAGTAAAAGAATTTTTAGAATCGTTTCAGCAGTTCCAGAGATAAGAATTTATGGTTTATTCCCCCCTCCCGTGATACATTTTCCCCTGCGAAGATAATTAGTGAAACATTTTTTAGAATCGGTTTAGCAGTTCCAAAGATAAGAATAATATATATAATTTATAACCCCCCCCCCCGCGAGAAACTCCCCGTATGTAAACAGCAACACACACTCACACACACATACTCACACACACACACACGCACGCACACACACACACACACACACACACACTTAACATAGCGAGTGTGTATAGTATTAGTGCGGACGACGCGACGTAACATTTGGCGACGTTCCATTCAAACGATTTTACACCCTTGCCTAAAGATGTTTCACATCAAAAAATGTCTGAATATCTGAAATACTAAAAAGTTGCCGGATACTCAGTCCATCCCTATGTTATAGCGATAATGTTTGTACGTGTATTTGTATTATTACACAAGCATTGAACCTGTATGTTTCTATACTTGCATATTGCGTGATGAAAATATTCAATTGTTTCCGACGTGTGTGGGGTAGAGGGGGCAGATCACCGCCGCCTGGAACGATTGTGTACAAATTACCAACAGCAGGCGGCAGCACCTCCGCACATACATGCATCCCCTATCTATATAATATCCGCAACCAATATAAACACGGTGGCCCGCGTAACTCACTAATCGTGCAGTTATTTAGATCGAGAGAAATTTGTGTGGCTGAATGACAATTCATATAACAATCATCGGTACTAAAAATATTCTGAAAATTTGTCAGATTATCCTCCGGTTGCTCCGACGTCTTTTATTTTCCCATTCAAGTCTAATGCTGGGTTGCAGAACGCATTGTCAGAAAATCGGATTTGAAACAACTGTAATTATATTATGATTACAATAAGGTTATTTATTGTAATCATAATGTAATTACAGTTGTTTTATTAATTATTATATGCAGTAATAGTCTGACCATGTCGTTGTCAAACACTTTGTTAAGTAGAATATTCGATTGTACTCACCAACAAAACAAATGGCTGATCTATACGCGCAGAAAAATGTTGTTTCGATCGATCAATTATTTTTCGAACGGGATCAATTTAAAATTCTACAATGCCTTTTTTTATAGAGAAATATTACAATCTAAGGTCATTGTCAAATTAGATTTTCTGACAATGCTTTTTGCAACCCAGCATAAACAAGATTTCCGTTAACGCAGCACCTACGAGACTGTTGGAAAAGAAAACAATGATAATGGGGGGCATTTTCTCTTTATTTATTCTTAATCCAAATTAAAAATACCGTGAGATCTATAACTTATTGTAGTCTCATGTTATGTCTCATCAGGGTTATTAGCCCAGTCACGAGAGCTTAAAAAGGTAGGTCCACCTTGCGTTTTGCGCAGCAAATGATTTTATTTTTTTGTGTCCTCAAGCATGTTTAGGATATGTCAAATCCAAGTTTGCGACCTCTAAAACAGGGTGGGGGAGTTTTGGTGGGCTAAAAACCATGATTTTTTTGTACTTGTTTCGGTTTTTTGCTTATAATATAAATACGGCTTGTCCTATCGAAAAAATGGTTCTATTCAAAATTAAAGGGCATAAAATTTACTTCAAAATGCATTAGTCAAATATGTTTTTATTCCGATTTTTACCGACTCTACAGAACTTAAAAAACAAAAACAAAAATAAACTCTTTTTTTGTTTGAAGGCGCTAATCTCAGGAACTACCAGTCTGTAAAAGAAGCAAAGTACTAATCAATGAGACCTTATACGAGTTTTTTAAAAATTCAATCCCAAAGAGTGAAAACGGGAGTGTGGAATTTATTGTAATAACAAAAAATCCTACATCCACGTTTTAATCCCTGTGGGATTGAATTAAAAAAAATAATCGAATAGCCTATAACCTTCCTTAATAAACGGGCTATCTAACAAAAAAAAATTTTTCAAATCGGACTGGTAGTACCTGAGATTAGCGCGTTCAAACAAAAAATAAACTCTTTTTTTGTTTGAACGTGCTAATCTCAGGAACTACAAGTTGGATTAAAAAAATTTTTTTTTGTTAGATAGCCCGTTTATTGAGGAAGGTTATAGGATATACGAGTTTTTTTTAAATTTAACCCCAAAGGGGGTAAAACGTGGGAGTAAGATTTTTTGTAATAACAAAAAATCTTACACCCCCGTTGTACCCCCTTTGGAATTGAATTTAAAAAAACTCGAATAGCCTAAAACCTTCCTTAATAAACGGACTATCTAACAAAATAAATTTTTTTTAATCGGACTTGTAGTTCCTGACATTAGCGCGTTCAAACGAAAAAAGAGATTATTTTTTTTTTGTTTGAACGCGTTAATCACAGGAACTTCCACTCCGATTTGAAAAAAATTTTTTTGTTAGATAGCCCGTTTATTAAGGAAGGTTATAGGCTATTCGAATTTTTCAATAGTTAAAAGCTTGAAAAAATGCTTTTTTTCATTTTGGTAAATTTTGGCGATTTTCTAAGTTCTGTAGAGCCGGTAAAAATGGGAACATAAACATATTTGACTAGTGCATTTTGAAGTAAATTTTGTGCCCTTTAATTTTGAATCGAACCATTTTTTCGATAGGACCAGCCGTTTCCATATTATAAGCAAGAAACCGAAAAAAGTGCAAAAAAAATCGTGGTTTTTAGCCCACCAAAACTCCCCCGCCCTGTTTTAGAGGTCGCAAACTTGGATTTGACATCTCCTAAATATGCTTGAGGACACAAAAAAATAAAATCATTTGCTGCACAAAACGCAAGGTGGACTTCCTCTCGTGACTGGACTATATAAAGCGATGATACTCGCGATGATATAAACAAACTATGTTGCTAGACGACACTATTAGATCATGGCTTACACAATAGAATTTACCATGGTTATCATTAGTAATATTTTACATTTTTAGCAAAAATGTTTTCTATAACAAAATTGCGCGGAAATAATTTTTTATTTGCCTAATCAAGATGTCTATGATTTTAGTTGGCCTTTATTAGATCAAGAAAGAAAATTCTTAAATTGTAAATTAAATTGTATTTTAAAGACCACTAACAGCTAAGGTTATTTGGGCCTAGCACCAATTCATATTTTCAATTCATTATTATTATTTTTTTTTAATAAGAAAATTCTTGGGAAAATTGTCAGTTACGACCGATTGTTTACTTATAGGTGGGAAGTATAAGACTGGCTATCTGTCCGTCTGTCCCAGCCTTCTATCTCCTAGGACCTAGACTATAAGTGCTACACAAATTAAATTGACATAATATATTTATTATAATCTAAATTAATACCTAGCATAATCCCAGATAAATACTAACTTTTTATTAGAGTTAAAAAGCAAGTTGGTATTTGACCGAGTTTATTTATAGAGCTTTGGTTAGAATGCAATGTTTGCTATGTGAAAGCTTAAATGTCTGGTGCATTTAAGTTGCCTCACCCTGTGTATGTAAGTTATCCGATTTAACGAAACTCTATGACTGTGTCACTAAGAATTGCGACAAGCTCTATTCCCAAAGCGGAAACGATGTAGAACACGAAAAGCTCACGGAAAGATAAATTTTCTACTTGCCGTGTAAATATATTCACCATGTAAGATTAAATATTGACTTCCTAAAATTAACACCATATATTTTATAACATACTTGCTTTTGCCCGTGGTTATTTTCTCACTTAGAAATCTTATCTTAACCTGCGCGAAGTCGGGTAAAAAGTGTACCTATTTTAAATGTCAATACCAATGAGGCTGTAAAAAATTTAAAAAAAAGTCAAGAGAATTTAAAAAAAGTCATGGGACACTCGACAGAAGCTATGCTTTTTACGCATTGTATATAAAACCGAATTTATCAAAGTTATAGGCAATACAATTGAGAAGTTATTATTTAACCGCCATTTTTAAATCTGACGCTATTTTATTTTTTTGTGTCCTATAAAACTCTTATATTTCAATTTTCAAAAAGATCGGATAATTTTTACTAAAGTAAATACCCACATATGGCCGCCATTTTGAAATATGACGCCATTTTATTTTTTTGTGTCTTATAAAACTCTTAAATATCAATTTTCAAGAAGATCGGATAATTTTTACAAAAGTACCTACATATGGTCGCCATTTTGAAATCTGACGCCATTTTATTTTTTTGTGTCCTATAAAACTCTCAGATATTAATTTTACATAGGCCACTGCACGTGCGCCAGTATATTACTTTCAGCGCTGGCCATAGCTATAGATATACTTTTAATAACATGAGCGTGACGGCTTATACCGTAACGACTCACACCGTGACGCGAACCTATAAGTTTTTCCCCTGCCAGAAATCGTCTAACGCGCCTATAGAAGCATAGCTTAAAAAATGTAATATATGACTGTTTCCTTAAATCATTGCAACACATCCAATGGCGTTTATTTCAATCCAATACGTTAAGACTTAAGTATTTATGGAGATAAGTGCACATTTTTAAATTTTAATATCTACCTGTTTACGTATTAAAATCAAAGCACGTTGGCTGCAAATATTATAGGGGATGTCCAAGAAAAGCGTGAAATGCATGGGGATTTCCTAAACGGTAAGAGATTATAGAGATTTGGAGGAAGGTTTGGTTGAGGGTCAAAATAATGAAGCTTTACCAAAATATCGCTTGTGGCCATCGTTTCGAAATATTTAATTTAATTAATATTTAATTTCGAAACCTTGGCCACAAGCGATATTTTGGTAAAGCTTCATTATTTTGACCCTCAACCAAACCTTCCCTCAATTATTAACATTCATTGGGTCAACACTACTATATACTGAAGATAGAGATTTGGTTAAATAAGAGAAAATGTGCAGAATCTCCAGTACTACTACCCTGCGCAGTGAAACTTTCCATATTTTGCTTGGCTTGCGACAGACAGTTGAAAAACGAGAATTTCTCATTTTCGTTTTTATTTATAATTCGCTTATTAACTAAGTTAGAAAAAAAAAATTTTTACTTTATAAGTGCACTTTTTTATGCAGATTTCAAATATCTTTTCATATTTTTATTTATTATTCATATTTTACTTAATCTCTATCTCA
The DNA here is from genome assembly GCA_039654895.1 of Mongoloraphidia duomilia. Lineage (NCBI taxonomy): Eukaryota > Metazoa > Arthropoda > Insecta > Raphidioptera > Raphidiidae > Mongoloraphidia > Mongoloraphidia duomilia. The sequence goes on along the minus strand of CM077525.1, from coordinate 20,657,090 downwards.
GCTCTTACCGTTTAGGAAATCCCCATGCCAAGCAGCGACGTTTATATTCATAACTATATTGTACGTCTACATAACTAATATCGTACGAATATCCAGTCGAGCAGCACATCAAATACCCATTGACCACAAACGATAGTATCTGGTTTCTTACGTTCGTCTCCATACCGATAAAAGTTCAAATTACATTACCAAAACCACGTAACCAAAATTATATACTTTCGGCGATTTTTATAACTTAACTCATTTATTAATTAAAAAAGAATCTTAGAGTGTAGGTAAAACCACACTGCTAACTTCCCATTGGATGCTCTTATTTCTTTAAAAAAAGTTTTTTAACATTGGAAATGTTTATGTTCGTATATGGGGGCAGAGTTACGAGTTTTCGTTCAAGGCCAAAAGACAACGGTGTCGCGATCATGTGAGGAGCAATCATGCAAAATTGAACAAGTGCAATTTTTTCGAAATGTGTTTTATATCATGTCTAGTTAATTGACAGGTATTTGCGACGATCTGCGGTGTTATTTTTGAGCAAATGTTAATAAATACTGTAGAAAAATTCATTTAAAAGTTAAGTAATCAAGCAAAAGTGAACGCGTATATAACAGAAGAATAATGGGGTTATTCCTGACAAAACTAAACAGTGCATTGATAAATATTGTGTGTATAATAAACAGTTAAATATGTTTCATATATATGCTGTTATCATTTCCAATGTCCTCGATGGTTGCAAGGATTGCGAAATCTGTGAATTTTTTTGCAAATCTAATCAGGTGTTTATTATGTAATTATGCGTCAAATGAAATTGGTCCGAAGTCGATATCATTATTTGTTCTCGAGATATGCGAGACGAAAAAAATTGCACCAACGTACGGACGTACGTACACAGAGACATCTCTCTAAAAACGGTAGATTCGGACTTTAGGGACCTCCGTCCAGATATGTCAACATTTTTTATTCGCAAAATCGAACCCATTACAATAACTTCCAATGGGAATTTAATAAAGTTTCACTTGCACCGCGTGGTTTCATAAAACCGCAACTAGTTTTTTACTTTTTAGCACATTTTAATAAAACCTCGTTTCAAAAGAAAATAAGTTTTTATTATAAGTAGTTTATAACGTGACTTCTTATAATAATAGTATATTGTGTAACTAGTGTGCTAAATACATCTTTATACGTCAGGCGCGATATTTTCAACACAAGTAGTGGGCGAGCACACACGACCCTTGGCGAGTGTGTATCGCGAGCCAAATACGAGTGATGATGTTTTTAGCACGAGTAGTAGGCGAGCGCACACGAGCCGCATACGAGTGCTGAAAACATCGCCCCTGACGCATAAAGATTTAGCACACGCATTGCACACTATACTTTATATAACACATGCATGGTTTTAGACTTTAATTGAATTAAAAAAACAGTTACATAATGGTTCATTATGTAACTAGTTACATAATGGTTTGTTATGTAACTAGTTGCATAATGGTTCATTACGCAACTGTGTTTGATTATAAAACTGAAAAACGTTGCGATCATTATGTAACTAGTTACATAATGAACCATTATAGCACTGAAAAGCATTACATAATGGTCACTAGTCAATAAACGGCTATTTAAGGTCCGCAAAACAGATACCAAAAAAACACTAAAAGCGTGTATGTGTTATATAAAATCTTTTAAATTATTATTTTTTGTGTGGACAGCTAAATGACGTGGCCCGAAGAGCCTAGTTTCGGAAACAACACGTCTCTTTAGCGTGCCATTATTTAAATATTTATTTATTTACGATCATCAACTACAAGGGTTTTCTGGACCTATTACCAGTAATTGATTTTCAATTTATTATTGCGTAATCGTAATTGACAATACAATTGATACTTTCCCGATTGAGAAGCTAGAGTGGCTTGTATAACCTATACATAGGCTCGTACTAGCTGTCGTGAAATATTTAAAAATTTAAATATATTAACAGTCTACGACTTATATATACTAGAATGTATGAAATTCTCCCGTTCCTATCCGGATCTATTTGCGAATCACATAACACAACATAGATATGAGACTAGACGTGGAAACGATCTTAAAACCATAAATACCACTCTCAGTGTAGCGTACAAGGGCGTACGCAACGCCATAATACGGATACACAACACCATCCCTCAACAAATTAAAATTATAAAAAAACTCGGGTCGCAGTGCCAAACCCTGCCGACAATATAGTGTGTTTGCTAATACAGGCATTGTGGCATTATTATGTAAACTTAAGTTTGTTTTTTGACAAAATAAAAAATTTAACCCCTTAATACATCCCTTAAAATAATTAAATTTTTCTACATTTCAATATTAGACATGGATTTTATCAGTACACCCAATTAAATATACACCCTTCCATAAGTAAATCCGTATCAACAAACTAGTGTTTTCATAAAATTTGAAAGTCCGGTCCTGTCGGGCCGATTTTATTAAAATTTTAGCAGCACATTTTAATCTTTACTAAAGAGTTAAATTTCAATTTTGAAACGATTCTGACAAATTTTTCGGTATTTTTGGGCCCAAAAACTTTTTGGAACCCCTAAATACAACCCTGAAAATGGTCCGATCGGGCCCATTTTAAATAGGCTTCTTGCGGTGATGGGTTCCAATGTGTGTACCAAATTTCGTTTCAATCGATTAAGTCTGTCGAGAGTTATCGTGTACACACATATATATATATATATAAATATATATATAAATATATATATACATACATATATATATAAAAACATTTTTAAAAATGGTGCCAAAGTGTTCAGGAGGCTATGAAACGTCGAGAAATTTTGGTCCGACCCCTAGGTCCCGCCATCCGACCGACGCCAATAGTGTATGTGCCATATTATGGCAAATACACTAATAATAACGCAACATTTGAAAAGGAAATGAAAAAATTTTTGGTAACTCAAACAAATTATAATCTTCAAATGTATACCTAAATCATGTACCTATATCTATTTTAAATGGACGCTATTTATATACATATGTGTATTTTATGAATAAAGTTTTTTTTTTTATTATTATTATTATTATTATTATTATGAGTTTTCTAGACAAATAGCGTTTTCAGCTGGTATGCACTTTTTGACACTAATGGCGCGTAGTTTTACACGAGTGTAGCACTAACACCGTGTAAGTGCTCAGTAATGTACACGCTCTTCGTGTAGGCCTGTCATTACCGCTGTAACGTAACACTTTCTTTACACGAGATCTCTGCGACGGTGATAAAAGTGTAACACATATGGAGGTTACACTAGCATCCTACCTCCGCCCAGCCGAATACGATACACTGTAGAATTACGCTCTACACTGACTAGACGAACACGGTTCTTGGTGAAAGTTTACAATAATGTGGCCTATAGTGTAACAAAGTGTAACCTTCTGAAAACGTTAAAAGTAAATTCAAATTATAAACACAAAAAAACAAATGCGTGAAACAGTTTTAAATTCGCTTATTTGTTTGTTAAGCCATCAGCGGAGTGCGGTTTGTTCGCGTTTGTCGGTTTTTAACTGTGGAATGCTTAGAATTTAAATATGCGTTTTTTATGAACGGACTTTTCATTTTAATTTAAACAATTTATATCACTGATACATTACACACTGAGTTTTCGTCAACCCATAGGCGTCGACTATGGGGTTGCTCAAGTGCTGAAGCTTCCATTGAAAGTCCTTGAAAAATTAAAAATATTCCAAAATACTTATTATTAATGTCCAAACATTTTTATGCCGACGATGACCGAACTGTATATGAACGCCGTTCCGCGGCAAACAGTGATTATAATATAGATATGTTGTTTTTACTACACACTACAGAAATGAAACTTACTTACGCAAAGTCTACATTTATAATAATAATAATTTATTGACCAAAAAACAAGATCAAAAGGAGTAAACGAGTTCAGCATAAAATGCTGGTTTTCAAATCTCCCTCACACAAAAAAATATACTTACAACCATTTGTGAACAGAATACAATAACATACAAAGATACACAAAATAAAAAATATTAGTAACAGTGGCATCTCATAATTATTTAATTTAAATAATAATACTTAATAAGAGAGTAGAAACATATGTTATCAGTTGTGGCTGTTTTGAATCCATTCTTTGAGCCTTACTTTAAAATTGCGAATGCTTAAGGATTTTATTTCATATAGTAACTTGTTATACCAGTGAGCTGCCATATAGGTAAAGCTCTTAGTAAATTTAGTGGAACGAAATCTAGGAATATCGAGGCGTTTAGAGTATTTTAGGTTATGATCATTAATATTTTTTGTAATCAATTTATTGAACAAATATTCGGGAGTCTTTGTTACCAAAATTTTATAAACAATCAAAATAAAGTTTATAATCATCATTATGTCAATACTCATCATATTAGCTTTGCTTCTGTATTCCGAGATATGATCGAATTTACGAATCCCATAGGCGTATCGAAGGCACGAATTTTGTAGGATCCTAAGACGATCCTTATCCTAAATGTTATAATTTGACATTTATAGAATAACATATCATTTGTTTTTCATTGCCATGGCTAAATATTTAAATAACGCAAACGTTAAACGGCCCGAACTCGCATAAGAAGTTCAAAATAATTATTGGATTTACATGCTTTAGCATATAACATAGTAAGTCCGATCCTTATAGTTAGTTTAATTTTTTTTTGTGTTGAAATCACTCAACAAATTTATCGATTTTCGTTAAAATCGAACAATATTAAAATCATATTACAGCATAATTTTATACACAAAACACATATGCATTAACGGAAAACAAAACACAAAGGAAATACGTTGTGTTTATTCTGAAAATATTCTATTTGCTCGGATAATTAGATTCGGATTATATTATTTTACAATTTAGAACAAATCATATTTTCCTAAGTGGTAGTATCTACTATGTATGTGCCATAAAAAATATAGTATTCAATACTAGTAGTTCTGCGAACTAACCGTATTTACCCAGCGTTGCCTCCTAGCGTCATGAAATATATAACCTAATGACTCAATAAGGTTATAAAAAAATAATTAAGATACGACTGTCTCCCATTAGAAATCATTGACACAAACACAATGGCAATTTACTAATATTTTATTTTAATAAGCTAAATATTTATGAAGATATAAATTTTAAATACCTGCTTACGTCATTTGCGCCAAACGCGTTTATACTCCTGTATAACCAGCCCCCTATCCTGATCTCGCGCGGCCAGAATGGGGTAGATAATGTATTAAAATATATGGGCTATATAGTAGTGGGCCACGATGTTTGGCGTGAATGACGTCAGCCACTCGAAAGGAAAAATAGAGACGTGGTGAATTTTAACTATAATTTCAAAAAATTGTTGTGAAGCCGTTTTAAGTGCTAGACAAAAAATATAACAACACTATTTAATTAAAGTTGAGAAGTATCTGTTACTTCGTGGTATTGGAATCAATATACATTTATAAAACAAAGTTCCTCGCCGCGTCTGTCTGTCTGCTGTACTCAATTTTCTCCGTAACTACTGAACGGATTTTGTTCCAGTTGGGGTATAATCTAAGAAGACCGATTTTAAATTTTTTTCACTGTTCGATAGGTGATACTTTGTTTTAGGACATAGGCTATAATAATTGGAACGAGCGAGCGAAGTGAGTGAATAATGTATTAATAAATCATAAATTCGTAGCACCCGGACGAAGCCGGACCGGGTCGTTATAGTCAGTGATAAAAGCAAAACTGATATATCATTAATTCCAATACTGCACGAAGCTTTACTTCTCAATTTTAATAATATTTAAGGATCGCTTCAAGTCTGTACCAGTTCTCTTAGTCATATCAAATTCGCATTATTTAAATTAGACGGAGCTTATTCCAACAAAAAAGTCGTATCTATATTCTTAGATTCAAGGAATAAAATAATGTTTCTATAGTTTTTCTTCAAAGAGTTACTGGGCCAGATTAGAATTAATATAGGTGCGTTTGTGAAGTGGTTGAACTGTGGTTATATTTCAGATTGTCTGGCCTGAAATCCATGTTTGGTCGTTATCTCTGAACGAGGCGTCGTGGTGTTTATTAATATGGGTGGAGAAAGTACTATAGGCGGTGGAAGTGGAGGGGTGGGAGGAGACGACGGCTTGAGGGTGTAAAGAAAGTGGATGGAAGTGTTAGAATCGTTTAATGGTCGGCATTGCGCGACCCTCGCTAATTATAGATTATACACCGTGCGCTAAACCACTCACTGCAACTAACTAGAGATAGCCTAAGAGCTACAGTTGTATGTATAAAGTGTCTTATGCTGGTTCGAACGCACCCCGACGAGACATATTATTCACATTTTGGACTATAATAGTAGATTGTATGTCTAGATACGTAATGGATTCTCAGCGAGTATCTCGGAGAGTATCTCGCGTAAAGTGTGGAGCCGCCTAAACAGTTCAGGATGAACTGTGAGTAAATTGTTAAAATCTTTAGTTGTTTAAATAGCGGCCTACATCCGTGTTTATAGCCGGCACCCATAATTAGACGGACTGCTTTTTTTTAATCAAAAATAATTTTGAAACTGCAGTTTGTTTCGGATAAATCATGAAAGAGTGGTTAAATGAAAATCCATGGTCGATGCAATTAGGAAGTTTACGAAAATACTAATTATGATACTGTCACATCATTATAATGACGATAACTTTAAAAATTTTGAAAGAATTATTTTGATATCTTTAATTTCAACGGAGATATTCAATTTCTTGTACGTGGGGTCGCAAACGAAACTGATTTGTGAATATGACGTCACGCGATACAAGTTTGCTGTTTTTTAGCTTTGTGAGTAATTAGAACCTAAGTTACTTAGTAACTATTTTGTTGTAATACAGACTTTTCTATTTATATTAAATTAATATTAACTGTAAAAAATTTAGATATGTCAATATTTTCCGTCATCAACTGGTTTGTTTTTAGTGTTTCCATATAACAATATACGATTTTAAAGAAAGAGATCTATCGGAAGTTACCATGTTAAATTACCTACCACAAATACAAACTGAAAATAACTTTTCAAAATATCGTGCCGCGTGACGTCACCCGGACTGAAAACGGAATTTCTTGGAGAATTGTCAAATTCAAGCTTTGAAGTTGCATAGCTTTGTTGTTTTTAAAGATATTTAAAAAATTCTTCCGCCATTAATTTTGTAACTTTTGGAACTAAAAAAATAAAAAAGGGAAACTTACTAATTGTGCGGGAAAGTATAAGTGCTGTGGAGCCGTATCATTTATTTTGAATCATCTTACTAACTGGTTACATGGAGCGTTAGTTGAAATGAAACATTCGCTTATCGCATGTCAGAAAAACTTTTTTCAGTTCCGATGATCGCAAACAAAATGGTAGAACTGTTTATCAAACCGTCGGGCGATTTCCTGAAAGCGTTTCTGTTCTCAGCGCGAGCACTCATTATTTATGTATGAATTCTTTTCATTAAACATGGGTTTTGCTTTAATCTGATCACTCTGTACCTTCGTTACATAAATTATTAAATGCTTTTAACAGAACTTAAACGCGCTGAAAGTATTATTGTATCGTATGTTTATAAGCGCGCTTTAAAAAAAAATTCGACTGGATTAAATAGCCAGTCCTATACTTCCCATCTAGTGAACAATCGCTGGTAACTGAAAATTTTCCCAAGAAAACAATTCGCTTATCATATACATACTTAATATAAAAAGCATGGCCATATCTCATTTGTTTGTTGATCTACTAAAATCATAGATATCTTGATTAGGCAAATAAAAAAATATTTTCCAGCATTTTTTTTTAGAATACCTATACCTCGACCTATACATTTTTTTCTCGAAATACTTAATATGTAGAAAAGAAAAATTATTAAGACTTTATTTATATTTTAACATCCAGAATGCATTTATATTTTTTTAACCTATGTTAGTACGTGACACTGAGAATATTTTTTTAAATATGTAAGGAACCACTGAACCGATTTGGTTCAAAATCTAATCAGATCTAAGTAAAGTGCTGACAAATACAACAAAATAAACCACATGACCCTATTTCGCTCCGTTTTTTGAGATATCGAAGGAGAAAAAATTTCACCAGAGAGAGAGAGAGAGAGATCAAACGATTCCTAGGGTGTCAAAACGTGAAGATCTATTAAAATCTCGAAAAAAAAATTCTGAATACTTCTCTGCCATAGTAGAGGTAGGAACTAAAACCCAATCAAGTTTGAATGTGCTTCATGCGCCGAGGATACCGCACATCATTTATGTATTCTTTACCAGCCTCTTATGTGCATTAAATGAATTAACCATTTTCCTGAGAGTAGTTCTTTCAATTATCCACGAGAGGTAGCACTTGTGGTAGGTACAAACATTATTTATTCCCCATAGTGTCGTATCATTTTAGTGGTATGACTTAATTATTAAATTATTATTATCATTAAATTAATTAAATAATTAAGTTATACCACTAATGGGGAATAAATAAAATGTTTATACCTACCACAAGTGCCTGCCTCTTGTGGATAATTGAAAGAACTACTCTCAGGAAAATGGCTTATTGTATTGTAATTTCCCTTATATATAACACAATGTACCGCAGAAATCACTTCATGCGAGATCTAAAATTTTCATAACAACATTGCAATGAATGTCGTTTCTCTAATGGCCTGGACATGTTGATAAAAAAACTTCTGAAATATACTGCAAAACACATCAGTCTATCTGCATGTCAAATTTTAACTAATTCTTACATTTATCCATTTAGAAATTACATGCCTGGTGACAGACAGTGGACAGATGTGCGAACAAAGGCGTCTCGCCACTTCCGTTTTTACCATTTTGGTACGAAACCCAATAATAATGAAGAATTAATTTTTAGTTTTGTATCGCTGAAGTGTTTGAAGCTCTTTTTTCCTTGCCGACACACAGGATAAAGCTTTAGTACAGTTATTATGCATACACACCTCTAGAATACCCTCCCTGTCCTCCTGGTCATGTGTTTTGGAAGGAGTTAAATGTTTACACTGTGTCCCGGAATTAATAACAATATGTGTGATTCATTTTTACTGTTCGATGTACCTATGCTAGAAGTAACTTCTCATTCGCACTCATTAAGGTAATGTTAATGTCAGTACCTTAGTAAAATATTCACTTTAAGATTTATAAAGTTATTTTCTGTGCTAAATTTATTGATCACCTCTATATAATTATAAATATAAACATCCAAAAGACAACGCCGATTATTTGAAATTTTTCGCACTTTTTGTTTTTAGACTAATTTTTAATGCTATTTTGTGTACTAATATGTGAACAAACCGATATATGCGAGGTTTTTCCTTTCGGTCAGATAAACTTAATGTTTAAATTCCTGGACACCTTGTACAGAACAGTGTTTACGTTGACCTAGTTTAATAAAGATATTGTTAAACTTGTTTTGCATAGAAACTTCACTTAATCTCAATAAAATGCAATAATAACGTATTTTTTAAATTGTTATTTATAAACTTGTATCATTTAAGTAAAGCAATAATTCGACGGTATTTCCATTAGGTATACAGAGGTTTTACTGTATATACAGTAAACACAATGCATATGGAGTTATCTTTAAAAGAAGAACGTTCAAAGCATGCCTGCGAAGACTCCGGTGGGAGGAAAGCCAAAGTAACCCCCCAACAATTCCATGAATAATAATAATAAAAAAATAATTATATTTTATCAAGATAGCTCCGTCCGTATATGATTCGGGAGGTTTGTGAGGATGGGAAATTCCCCGCACAAGGTATAGCTCATTCGTTTTTTAACATGTTCCGTTTTGTAGGATTTGATGTTGGTGAGATACATAGATATAGGTTGCTGTTGAGGAGGGGGTGAGGTGGCGAGGAAGCAAGTGTGCCCGTATTCTATTGGTCGTTTCAGTTGCGCAAGCGCTGTACGAGCAATTGAACATACGCAAAGACGCGGACGACTGCATCTAGCGCAATTGACCATGCACAAAGACTCGGCCTATAGAACGTGGGCACATGCCTAGCATGGACATGTCCATAAGACAGGCATGCACTCTTCCCTGAATGGCTTCCCCCCGCGTCTAAAGTGGCACTTTATACTACATCCCCGGATTTCTATATCTATATGTTGAGATATTAGATTCATTTGGGTGGTTCAATGTCCGAGCACCCATGAGATTTTTGTAAACCATTGAACTTCCATTGTTCTCAAAATGCACGTTTGCAAATAATCTTTGTTCTGTACTTTTTTTACTTGTTTTATGTCTATTCTATTTTTTGGTCATTTCCTAAACTGTTCTATTGAAGTGGAACTTCTTAGGTCACGGTAGCGTTAGTTCGCATATGTTAAGAAATGGGAGCGTAACGAAAAGTGAAACGCCTATTCAGTACTAGACTCTGGAAAACATATGCAAACAATGTATTCTCTGACTTTTATCTCTTCACCCTCCAAAAAACGTCATCGCACGAACACCTTCTCCGCGAACGTTTTTCGGGGAACTCCCCCTGCATCCACCCCCTTTTCACTTCGCAAAAAACTTCATCGCATCGGCACCCTTCTCCCCTCGCAGGAAACTCTCCCCCTTCAATCGTTGCAAAGCCAAAAGTGCACACCCCGCTATAAGTTTAATTAATAAATCGTTAATCGGTGTTGTGTTCTCTAAAAGCTTTACTATTCAGTGGGTCAGTGAAAGGTAGAAGAGAGGGAATTCCAGTCGCTCCACTAGTTACGTAGTAATGCGCCAGTAAACAAAGGCCGACATGTTTAACCCGGGGTCATGGGGGTTGAAAAGTGTTACACGGACGTTGGGGTGGGTCTCACAGACCCGTTCATTAGATATCAATTATTCCAATACTTTATAAATAATAAAGACCCAACCCCCATGACGCCGGGTTAAATTTTCTTTACTCTTGGTCTTAGCAAAGATTCAATAAAATGGAGCTGTTAAACTACCCTTCCACCACACGTGGAGGCAATCTTTTTTTTCTTCAACTAAGTCCAGTGAGTCCAGAAATTAATGTACACTGTTTAAAAAAAAACGGTCAAGTGCGAGTCGGACACGCGTGGATAGGGTTCCGTACTATTCCGTTTCCCGTGGGAATTTAAAGACTTATAGAGTTTTCGTTTAGGTTTCCTTGTAAACTATGATTAAGGCCCTATATTCCCTATTTTTTTTTAAATTTTAGACTCAGTAGTTTCGGAAGGGGGGAATGCTCGATTTTCGTATATTTTCTATAATATCTTTTGAACTATGCATTTAAAAATTATAAAAAAAATATATTTGTATTTCTCATAAGGAGCCCTTTCATTTGATATGTCACATAAAGCACTTGAATTTTTTTTTAAATTTTCTAATTTGCCCCCCAAAATCAGAATTCATTTATTTACGCTATACGTCCGTGATTGGGTCACCTAACTCTATATACGAGTATGAAGGTACCAAATTTTTCGTTCAGTAGATTCAGAGAAAATAAAGCTGTGACAGATGGACAGATAGACAGACAAACACGAGAGTGCTCCTATAAGAGTTCCGTTTTTTCATCTGATGTACGGAACCCAGAAAAGACCTCAAGTATATACGTGGAAAGATATCGCACTTTATCTTATAAAATCAAATGTTCGTAAAATATAATAGATAAATTAATTGTTATTTTATTTTTATTTTGTATTTTAAATAATGTTACCAGTACCTATATATTTTTATTATTAAAAAAAAAATAAAAAAAATAAAAAATTTAAAGTCTTCGGGATTCGATCCTAGGCTTGGCGTTTGTACCTGTTGGTAGACTCGTATTTTTCTCTACGACCACCTGGCTTACTGTTCCCTCAGGGGAAACATTGGAATGTAATTTGCATTCTAATGTTTTGTGGGAATTAGCGTTCCCAGGGACCCGAGCTCGTACCAGTCGGTTTGTGTATGCCGGCTGGCGGATTCTAATACACAAATGGATTATTTGTTGTGTTGAAGACGCTAATGACCTGAGTTGTCGACGCGTCTATAATCTACAATAAATAAAATGGCTTACTGTGTCTTAACATAGTTATACATGTCAATCACTTCCGATTATTTCCGTCACATGTAAGATTTTTAAAATGCCACCACAGTATGAGACATTGGACAGTATATTCACGTCAAAAAAGTGTTAACAGAGGACACTGTATTTAAATTCGTCTCCAGCAGATTTTGTAACTATTGCAGTTCATTTCATTTAAAATTATAATAATAATTATGTGACCGTTGAAATTGGTTGGGGTTTTTGAACCTTTGTAGGAAGGAGTTCCCTGTGGATGTCGGTCGGTCGGCGGCGGCGGCGGCTTCGGGAGTGTTTACCTTGTATTAAACAAGTGTTATATATGTAGTTACCGTATAATGCACGGATATATATGCTTCGGACAGGTTATGTAACGGAGCTTTTATACACAGCCTCCTGCTATTAAATTTATGGTCGTGCGCTGGCTTCTGAAGCCCGTCACCTTACTGCGGCTCCAGTATCAAGACGCAGCCCGTGCGGTCGTCGCGGTCGCTCCCAGACCCAAATTTAAACTTAACCCGTCTTCTCTCGCGTCTCTATATATACAATATACACACCCGTTGTTACATTACATTACTTAACCCAAACGTATCTTCTCGGTTGAATTACACATACACATGTTAATGATAATTATTGTTGTGTATATAGTAGAGTCGAGAAATATCATCGGCCAACTTCGAGTCAGGGCCGACTCGGGGCATCGAAATAATAATTCAATTTCAAATTTATTTATTCCTCAGTAAAATATAAAATATACAACTGTCTGTAATAATTATACAAAAACTCTGGTCGCAGTGCCAAAACCCTGCCGACAATATAGTGTATTTGCTAATACTGGCATTTTGGCTTTATTATGTTTGTTTTTGGACAAAATAAAAAATTTAACCCCTTAATACATCCCTTAAAATAATATTTTTTTTCTTAATTTCAATATTTTTATCAATGCAATCTCGGTACCAAATTAAATACACCCTTCAGTAAGTAAAGCACTATCCGCAAACTAGTGTTTTCATAAAATTTGTAAGTCCGGTCCTGTCGGGCCGATTTTATTAAAATTTTAGCAGTACATTCTAATGGTTACTAAAGGGTTAAATTTCAATTTTGAAACGATTCTGAGAATTTTTTCGGCATTTTTGGGCCTAAAAACATTTTTCAATCCCTAAAAACCACCCTAAAAATGGCCCGATTGGGCCCATTTTAAATAGGCTTCGTGCGGTGTTGGATTTCAACGTGCCTACCAAATTTAGTCAAAATCAATTAACTCTTTCGAAAGTTATAGCCCGCACACATATATATGTATATATATAAATCCAAATATATAAATATATATATATATACATATATAAACAGACATTTCCAAAAATGGTGCCAAAGTGTTCAGGAGGCTATGAAACGTCGAGAAATTTTGGTCCGACCCCTAGGTCCCGCCATCCGACCGACGCCAATAGTGTATGTGCCATATGGCAAATACACTAAAAAGAGGATTTCCGGCCCAACTTGGAAGACCAGATGCTACACTGTAAGAAATGAGAAGGCCGATTATATAGATTATCGATGGTCCATTTGTAGTCAGCGATTAATCTGGTAATAGGCACACAAAGAGACAATGCGGTCGCAAACAGGTATCGCTTGCACATCGCGTACATTCCATTAAAACACATTGCGCATGCGTGGTTACTAATTTTACATTAATTTGTTTTGTATTCATCCATTTTATATATGTAACTATACATTTTATTTTGTAATTTTTACACGTTTTATTGGAATATTACACAACTTGTGTAATTTTAATTTCTTTATTTAAAAATCACAAATTTGTTTAACTTTACAGTAAAAACCCAAGTTTTTATGACGTTTTCTGTGTAAAAATAAATAATAATGTAAAGTCACTTAGAAAATCGAGCGAATTCTACCTTAACTTTCAAAGTATTTTTACATCCATTTTTTACAGTGTAGGGCAGGAGTCCAAAAATGTAATTAATGAGTTTTGTCAGGTGTGTGTGCATTTTTTGGTGTTGCATTTTCATGACTTCACTATTACAAGCCCCCAGTTCCTAGGTTCTAACCTGAGAACTGTACAAAGTATCAATTGGATTTTCAATTTATTATTTTTCAATCATAAATTGAAAGCATGACTTAGTGCTAGGACCATTATTAGTCCTGGCTGTTAGTGACGTTAAAATATTTGTGTTATTGTTTTAGAATATTATGTGTGTGTATGTTGTCTGTCGACGCTTTTATCTGCACCGTTAAATTTGCGATTGACTAGAGGGGAGATGCGAGTATTTTTAACACGCTTTTATTAGCTTCACATGTTTGCTTGCTTGCTTGTTTGTCAGTTTGTACCGACTTCTTTGAACTTGATTTTGACCAACTTTGAACGGTCAGATTTAGTTTAAACTTTGTACACTTATCAAGGACCGACGACAATACAATAATTCAATAAGTTTGTCCCATTATCGTGACCAGGATCTCCAGGACTAAAAAAAAAAAGCAAAAAACTTCAGATTGAACTGAAACTTTGCACACTTATCAAGGACCGATGACAATACAATAATTCAATAAGTTTGTCCCATTATCCTGACCAGGATCTCCAGGACTAAAAAAAAGCAAAAAACTTTAGATTGAACTGAAACTTTGCACACTTATCAAGGACCGATGACAATACAATAATTCAATAAGTTTGTCCCATTATCCTGACCAGGATCTCCAGGACTAAAAAAAAGCAAAAAACTTCAGATTGAACTGAAACTTTGCACACTTATCAAGGACCGATTACAATACAATAATTCCATAAGTTTGTCGCAGGATCTCCAGGACTAAAAAGCAAAAATAAATTATAATTTAAAAAAACTAAAAAACACGCTTTAATGAACTAAAAAGTAAAAAATAATTAATTTTATTGTAAAAAAGCGTGGGGTGCTTTGTATCATATTTTCAGACCACCCCACGCTTTTTTACAATAAAATTAATTATTTTTTACTTTTTAGTTCATTAAAGCGTGTTTTTTATTTTTTTTAAATTATAATTTTTTAAATTTATTTTTGCGACTAAAAATGTTTAAAAATGATTTTTCACGGATTTTTTCGTACAACACGATGCGATTAATTCTGGAATTTTTACAAATAAAAAAAATGAAAGTAAACAATTGGAATGTCAAGATAATATTTTTGACCCCAGTCAAGTCGCCAGGAAACCTGCTTAGAAATAAATATTGAAATATATTTTACGTCTTTCCCGATCAATGAAAATGATGCGTTACAAAAAATGTGTGATGCGAATTATCATAGGTTACGTCATTCTTTGTTTGTGTTTTGTATCATGTAATAATATGTCATGTCAATAGTTTATGACATATTATGTGACGTCATTATAAAACTGTAGAAGTAGTTCTACGTCTTCGTTGCGGCACAATCGTTATTACACTTATGTCATTTTTTTGATGTGAAACATCTTATGTCGAGCTGTGAACAGCCGCGTGAGGGGAAATATGCAACGAAATGTTTGGTCCGCTCTCCTTCGCTGCTGTTCTCCCCACCACTGTGGCACTGGCTCAGGCATGCACTGTAGCACACGCGGTGTTACAGTGCAGTATAGTACACGCGGTGTTACAGTGCAGTATATAGGATTACGTCAGCATAACAATTAGTTGCTGCTTTTGAGAGTGCGTATAAATATGACACGAGGCGAGGCTCTGTCTTAATCTTACAGTGGGTGCCAATTGTTACTATGCTAGAAAATGAAACGGAAAATTCTACAGTTTCAATTGTTGCATGCGATGATAATGAATAAATTAAAATTTTATGGTAAAAAAAATATTTATGGTAAAAAAATATATACTACTACATAGAGAATACCACCGAGTTCAATAACGTTTTCTTTGATGTTTCACATCTGTCGGGGGTCCCGAGACCCACACCCTTTTTTTTTGTTAAAGTCGTAGCCTTAATTAGGGAGTGCGTAAGTTTCTAGAAGCCCTCAAAGGGACTAAAAACCGAAAAAATAACTCGAAAACAGATAGTTTTAGGATGACAAAAAAATGCCTGTCTATGTATCTATTTTTTTTTCTTCAGTTTTTGGTGTCAGACAATGAATATAATAATTACATGTCTGAACAATGTCGGATGTCAGGTCGTATATCTGTAATGGCCGCCGACGTAAGACGGACTACCGTTCTCGTTATGCGGGCTCAATCTCGACTACGTGATTACCTAACGTCTAAAGAATCAATAGATAGCTATGTAGGTACTTCACCTTTCTACTTACGTAAAAAAAACCAATCATAAAAAGCACATTCATATAATTAGTCGTCGTCAGTACCGTCCGTGTCTCCAGATAAATGACAAAATTGAGAATTACTATATTGTTACGGATCAGCCTGTATATAAACGTCAGGCAGGAATTCTGAGAAGCGGTGGCTGCTGCTGAACAACGAGTAACTGCACGAACATTCTAGAGAACGCTAGAACGCGCTGTGCCTAAGCCAAGCGGCCTATATATAAGCAAGCGAGTGCGAGGAAGTGAGAGTAATGTCGAATACGGAGTGAATGGTGAGTCGTGCAATCAGTGAAGTACTGGGCGATAATAATAGTGCGAAAATAAATAAGTTGACATAAATATAGAAATAAATAAAACAGTATTTTGTGAAATATAAATAGACATACTTAGAAATAAATAGTCATTGTATACAGCAAGTGTTATAATTAAATATTAATAATAATGTCGATTGTTAAGTTCATATAGTTGTTAAGCGTTATCTATAAGTGGCTCGTTTAGTTCAATAATTACCGTTTAAGTTTTTTTATTGTTAGAAGTTAGAACTGACTTTTCGTTGTTGCATTTATTGTTATTGTGTTATTAATTATTGTAAATAAATATTTATTCCGCCAACTCAGAAAACAGTTTTGTAACAATATACAGTTTCCATTTTTGAACGAGTTGAAACGGCTTCATTTGCGTTCTTCCTCTGTCAGATGTAGCGCGCCTCAAAATTAAAGGCCATCCTTAAAAACATTCGCGAGGGGGGGGGGTGTGCGATGGCGTTTTTCGCGGGGTGAAGAATTAGATAATAGTCAGATAATAAATTGTTTGCCGATGTTCTCTAAAGTCTAATCATCTTTACACATTATAGTGCAAGGGCATGAGTAAATATTTCCTATAATATGTGGGATTTTGAATGAAGAAATAGTGTGACTACGTGGGATGCATGAGTCACACAATCAGATACTACCAGGTGTCTTGCCCGATTTTTTGACAGACGACCTATAACAGAAATCTTTTTTTGTCTCTGTAACTCGTTTGTGGTTGGTTCTAGGCAAATTTTGATAAATACCTTTTTTCTTATAAATAAAATAAGGAACAAAAAAGATTAAATAATTTTTTTTATATCTGTTACCGTTTCGGAGATACATCATGTACACAGGGTATTTCTAAAATAAAGGGCCCAATTTCTCAGCGTGTAGTATTCATCAAAATAAGTCTAAAAGTGCATATAAACATATAGCCTAAAATGCACCCTTAGGGAGGCATAGGCCCTTAAGGGGTAATGCCACTCTGCAGCGAATAAAAAAAGAGTAACTTTTTGACAATGATGAGTTATCAGTTACTCTGCTGTTACACGATTAAATAATTAAATTATTTTTATATTAAGTAGATATGCTTCGACTGTGACATTGGTTGATAAAAATGAATTTTTCTATAGTGCTATGTATATAAAATTATGTAATTGGCTGATTTTCCAATAATCCTTAAAATTTGCAATCGTACTAAACTCAAAATAGAATAAATAAATGAGCGAGTCTTACTAACATCTAACTAGCAAAACGAACGGTTCATAGCTGTGTCTTCTTTCTCTTTCTCCCTTTCTCTCTCTCTCTCTCCAAACGCTATGAAAATGTGTGTGCTCGCTGACACGCTGCAGCACAAGCGCCAACTGTAGGCCGCACTGCAGAATCAAATTATATTAAATTGAATAGCGCGCGCTTCTCCTTATTTCCTGTTACACATTTCCGTCGAAATTAGTCCCACCAAATGCTGCATACCGAGAGCTAAGATGTTACACATCAATAATAATTCATAAACTGAAAATATGAAGTGTTACTATTGTCTCTGGATATTTTAGAAAGCTTTCATGGCGTATGTTTTAATTTAAATCGAGTACAGTGGATATTAGTTTAGATGCGTTGCAGAAGTGGGATAATAATCCCACTTCTGCGATGCTGTTATGGATGGCGTGTAGGTTTTACCTATATGCTGCCAAGTGCATCAACTATAGTAGCAACTACAGAGCCGCTACAATATTATCAGTAGCAGGGTGATATTGTTATGAGTGTGCCTTTCTACTTTGTACCCTACCTAGTAGTGCATTCCAACTTCCACTTCTCACCTCATCTGTTTGTTCACTTGACTTGACTCCGTGTACAGTACACACATTGTAATTACATACAAACTAAATGCAGTATAACAAACTTTCGTTGCAATAACGGCTAACTTCATAGATTTGCCGACTTGTTAATACACACATTTTTGGTCAAAAGACAAAACCGCGTATGTCGAATTCTTCGCAGTTCTTAGTGTTGCCGTCTAGATCTAGACTTTCAAGACTCTTGTCTTGTCTTGTCTTGATTTTCAAGGCAAGACTTGCAAAAGTCTTGTCTAGAAATTTTCAAGACAAGACAAGATTTGCTTTATCTAGATCAAGACTTTTGCCAAAACTCTAGACAATTTTCAAGAGTCTAGATAAACTAAGTAGTAGTATGTAAAGGTTCACTTTACCTACTACTACTAATCTAGACTCTTGAAAATAATCTAGAGTCTTGATATTAGACAAGACAAGAGTTTGTTAATCTAGACTTAGACTTAGTGAAGTCTTGATATTTCAAGACAAGACAAGACTTTGAAAGTCTTGTCTTGTCGTGTCTAGACGGCAACACTAGCAGTTCTGTCTCTATTCTCTACGCTCATATAAACAATGAGGACAATAAATATTTTAATGATACATTACATTACTATTTTCAAACTAACTTTCCAGTGAAACTAGTAAACGTAAACGCAAAAAAGATTTATAAATCAAATTTGATCACAAAGGGAATAATTATATCGTCGTTAAACAAGACAAAGATGTATGAAGATATTTTAGAAGTACGTAATCAAATATAACAATATTGGTCTAGACTCTAGTGGAATAGCGATATAAGAATTACTGTAAAAAGTTATAAAATCAGCAAAGTTAAGCTGTACAACAAAAACTTAATCAATAAGTTATATTAATATTTCAGTAATAAATATAAATCAACTTGGTAAGTGGGAGTGATTCCGTTCCGGTATGGGAAAAATGTGACGGAATTAGTGGTATATGGAAATAAAAATAAATAAAAAGGTGGTTTCGATGTTCTAATAAATTGTCCTACATACCGGACATCATAATTGCTAAGTCGAATGAAATTGACATTTAAATATACGTATTAAATCAAGTGTCTCGATACTTAAAATTTTTTAAAAAAGTGTAAAGAAACTTTTAGAAAATAATAGTTTTTAAATGATATTATTTTTATAAATTGAATTTTATAGATACTTTATTTTTGTATTTGACATTGTAATAGACTTTGGTCTCCTTTCGGGGCAGTATAGCCTAGTGGTTAGCATGCTTGGCGCCGCACCCTCTAGACTGGACTGCAGTGGGTTCGAATCCTACCTACACTCATGGATGTTTTGTGATGTTATTTAGTTTTAAGTTAGTTGTTATTTAGTGTAGTTGAAAGACGCTAATGACCTTAGATGTCGACGCGTCTATAATCTACCATAAAATAAAATTGGTCTCCTTTACCCCTTAGGGTAGATTACATTCCAAGGTTTGTTGGGAATTAACGCTCCCAGGAACCTGAGCTCGAACCAGTTGGTTTGTGTATATGCCGGCTGGCAGATTTATAATACACACATATACGCTGATGACCTCAGCTGTCGAGCGTCTATACAGGGCCCTCGTAAGGCCTCACGCCGCCCGCGTGCGGATTTATAATTGACGCCCCTTATTGGGGATAAACTCACTAGACGATTTGTCAAATTGAAAAACGTTAAAAATCCCAAATAACTAATACTGTAAGTGCAATTAATAGAAACTTTATTCTCTCGATAGGGGCGCCCTGTCTACGCGCTGATGTGAATTAACGATCGAATCGAAAACTGAGCGCGAAATATTTCGAATTCGAATTTGAATTTTATTAAAAAAGAAATAACTACTCGTAAGAGTTTTCACGTAAGGTTGAGTATACAAATAAAATTGATATAATATCAGTTGTATATTTTTTCTATACAGTACAAAAAACATAACTAGGCCATTTGCCGCCCCTTGGATGTGCCGCCCGCGTGAATCGCACACATCGCACTCAGGGGCGCGAGGGCCCTGCTCTAGTGGAATAGCGATATAAGATTTACTGTAAAAAGTTATAAAAGCAGCAAAGAAGCTGTACAACAATAACTTAATCAATATAATAATATTTCAATAATAAATCTAAATCCACTTGGTAGGTACGAGTGATTCCGTTCCGGTATAGGAAAAATGTGACGGAATTAGTGGTATATGGAAATAAAAAAATAAATAAAAAGGTGTTTTCGCTGTTCCAATAAATTGTCCTAGATACCGGACATCATAATGAAATTCACATATAAATATGTATATACCTACATATTAAATCAAGTGTCTTGATAGGCACTTAAAATTAAAAAAAAAAGTGTAAAAAAGCTTTTAGGAAATAATAGTTTTTAAATGATATTATTTTTATATATTGTATTTTATAGATACTTTATTTTTGTATTTGACATTGTAATAGACTTTGGTCTCCTTTACCCCTTAGGGTAGATTACATTCCAATGTTTGTTGGGAATTGACGCTCCCAGGAACCTGAGCTTGAACCAGTTGGTTTGTGTATGCCGGCTGGCAGATTTATAATACACACATAGACGCTGATGACCTCAGATGTCGAGCGTCTATAATTTATAATTTATCTTGGTCGCCTTTAAAGATAATAAAACAATAATAATATTTAAACTTGGCAATTGAACTTTATCGTTTCGAGTTTTGAAAATGATATGAATTTTGTTCGATTCTGTATTCTCAATGCTCTTGTGGTAGGAAAGTGTGGTGCTGTTTTTTTCATTTTAGTAAAAATTCAAGAACTGGATCATTATAATATGAATTGGATGATTCAATTCACTTGTCATTAATTTCATTTTATAATTACCAATTTGACATAGGCACTGTTGCCTTTTAACCTATTGCGTCTCTTCTTTACATTGTACACTTTCTTCACATATAAGTAATCTGTTCTGCAACAAAATATTTATTGTCATCTCAGAAAAGTGAAGTTTGCCAACTCAATTTTCCTGCATAGAAATTGTACATTGTGTTACAAGGGCAGAAAATTGGCGATTGCGAACCTGGCTGGTGTTTGCTCGCCAGAGTGCAGCGAGGGCGATAATCACTAGAGTCGCAACCGCCAATTTCACCCGAGTAACAGATAGTACCTACCTACTTTTTGTGCATTGAAAGAACAACTTAAAATATTTATAAAAACAACGTAAATCGATATTATTGTAGGTAAGGCGAACTGTCAGATATAGTTTAGAATCGAGGACAGTGTGGTCCAGTGGTTAGCGTCGCGGCCTCTGGATCAGAACGTCGTGGGTTCGAATCCCGCCTCCGCTCATGGATGTTTTGTGATGTAATTTAGTTTTAAGTGAGTTATTATTTAATGTAATCAAAACGCTAATGACCTAAGTTTTCGACGCTTCTATAATTTAGGTACAATAAATAAAAATAGTTCACAATCATCGCGTAGGATGGAGCCATTTTCCCTTACTTTCGATTCGGAAAGAATTTCCCAAGGGACGAAAACACTTTACTTTTGATCTGCGCATGCGCGTGTTTTATTTTACGTCATCGGCATGCAAATGCCAACTTAAGTAAGTAATGATGCACTTTCAATGTACGTATTAGAAAAATTTAAATAATTTGAATTCTCAAAGGCGATGTGGCAGCGGTCGAAGTGTCCTCCTTGGCGGCTCACAGGTCAGTGTGAGCCGCCAAGGAGGACACTTCGACCGCTGCCACATCGTCTTTGAGAATGTCTACCGCAGTTGTAGACGAAACGTCAGGTAGAAATACCACCGGACCACGGCCTACAAGCCTGGAAACCATGAAGACTTGGAACAACGTCGGCCGTGAAAGCTTGCACACCTGGATAATTTGAATTTTGTCTTTCTAAAGTATAATTTTGAACCTATAGATGGCAGCATATCGGCTTGAAAACGACGTTAAATAATGTTGTGAATAAATTTATAGCGGATAAAAAGTTGTCAAATAAAATTGTTGAAGACAGGGTATTACTGTTGACTTGAAAAGTATTATTGATTTTATATAAGACATTTGTCTACCACTTTAAGCTCTTCTTTTCAACATATCTTTTACAAATACTATCCAGCGACCCCTTTTAAAAATTCATACGTCTGGACACTTTTGTAACTTTGTAATAAGATCCTTGTGTTAGACGTTTATAGTATAGGTATGTGGACAGGGCCGGATTTCAAATCAGGAGACCTGAAAAGAAATCTATATTCTATAGGATCGTCCACGTCAGTGGCGGACTAAACCCGTCGGAGGCCCGGGGCGGCAGAACTAAATGAGGCCCCCGGTTTGCTTAGAAATTGATGTATTTGTAGTGTAAATTTGGCAAAAAATGAATAATATAGATGTAATGGCTGACAAAAAAATCAAATATTTATAATAAACATAGGTAAGTATAGGTAACCTAACCTACGTTTATATTTTGTATACGTACGTGGCCTCCAACTCCAAACTGCCTATTACTTACTAAACATATTTTGGCCTTGTTTGGGATTTGATTAAGAAGAACTTTTCGAGATTTGGAGACCCCCCAGGATCAGAGGCCCGGGGTGGGCCGCCCCCTCCGCGACCCCCCCTTAGTCCGCCACTGGTCCACGTATCAAAATTTGAATTTCAACAGATGCATATCATTTCTCATACATCAAGAAATGAAATGTCACGGGAAAATGTGTCGCGGAAGGGATGCAAATCTCCACTGCCAGCTATATTCTACCCTCCTTGTTCAACTGTCAAAATTATTAAATTTATAATGTTCTAGCTCTCATCGTATTCGAATCTGAATGTTTACACTTTACTTATCTTGAGAGTGCCGGGGATTCACAGTTTTTTTCCACTCGACTCAGCAGTCTAGTAGAGACACAATACTATAAGAATGACAACGAGAGAGCAGCAGAGAGGGTAACTGTTGTGAAGCAGACAGTTCGTTGCTAAGTGAGGGCGGTGCTTTGCCGCCAATAGGCTGATGACGTCACTGTGTCAATAATCGGGCGTATCGGGGCAGTTTTGAGCGGTTCTCGAAATTTTCGCACATCCTTAATAATTTCTCAATTTTAATTTACTAATTGCCACAAGTAAAATTTTGCACCGTTACATAATATATTACAATTTTACACAAGTTGTACCTATATTTATTTACGCATTGTGAATAAATTGCCCTAAGCGTGTAAAATTTAAGCCGACCCTTTGTTATATAATTATTATTATTCATCCGCAATGGCGGCTTTTTTATAAAGAAGTTTTCAATCTGACGTTAAAACTGTTAGCAACTGAACATCAAAATCATAAGCTAATATTGAATTGCTCATCTTATATTAAGGTATTCGCCATTCAGTGCGTCGTAATAACAATATGCTAACAAAGAAGGTAACCCGGAACCAACTACACGAGAGTTGCTTCCTACTCGAAATCATGGTGGCCTACTTGAAATTATACCTGTGTGATCAAAAAGTCAAACGGAATATGACGAATTTGTAGTGTATTTTTCCATAGAGATATTAAGACTAGAGTACGCTAAGGATACAGCTTCCTGTAAGTGGAAGCCGAAGTGGAAGCGATAGAGAGATAGATGTATATTGATCACACTATATTATGAACACTCTGCATCTATCTCTCTCTTTGCCTCTATCGCGAAATCAGGGCTCTTGCGTACTCTATTTTAATATATCTATGGTAACAAAAATAAAGATAATATACTTCTTAACACAACAGTTTTATTGATGGATGTACATTTCGAAAGCTATGCTTTCATCTTCAGCAAACATAGCTTTCGAATTGTGCATCCATCAATGAAACTGTTGTGGTAAGAAGTAACTATCTTTATTTTTGTTTTTATATTTCTACCACAGTGCTCATATATTTTTATCTGTATGGTATTTTTCAATATCTTCAATTTTTAATTAGTTTTTTTTTACTTTCTTTTGTATGACACCTCGTAAAATCGTTTCATCTTAACGTAAAAAATACAGTGAATTTCACTTCAGACGCAATATATGGGAGTTTTATGTATTTGCTAGTTATGGATACTATTATTAATGCATTACCTAGTGCTCTAGACGAACATACCAAAAATCCCACCAATCCACTCCTTCTGCTAACTTTTAGTAGGTGTAAAACAACTCCTAAAATAGTTCTCTAGATTTTTGCAAAAATACACTTTTGGGGGTAGTTTCACCTCCATAAAAAATTAAACAGGGGAAGTAAAGAGTGGGATTTTTAGTATGTTAGAAAGGGGATCACCCTCGACAATTTTCCGCAAAATCCGCTTCGTTAATACGTTTCTCTTCTAAATGCCACTTTTGTGTCTAATTCTCCTAGGCTATAGAAAGAATCCGTTTCAATTTGTTTGCCTACAAGTCAATAATTTTTCAAATTTCAAATTACTTCGCGACCAAAGCAAAGCTAGAAACGTCTATACATACTCGCTTTGTCTGTACGCCTGTGAATCTGTGATTTTAAACTAAACTCAATAGCTATAAGAACCATCTCACAACCATACTCTTCCAAACAAAACAAACCTCATCAAAATCGGACCGCCCGCCCGTTAATAAGCTACGATGTCACAGACAAACACACACACACACATAAGCACCACGTCAAACCCATAACACCCGCGTTTTTCATTGGGGGATAAAAATAACTGACTAATACTTGTAGGGAAGTCGTAACGTGAAAATTCATTAATCGGGAACTTTCTATAGAATAAGGCCATGGTGAGTTGAAAACCATCCTGTAAACGGCAAACTATCAGTTCTTCGGCAAGGAAAGTAGAGTAGCGAATAGCGATTGCAGCAGCACGCGAAAAGTAATGGGTTTTAATAAAAATTCAAGTTTAGGAGACGGACGATGTGCCCCGATGTTCTTTTACAAAAAAGATGTAAAAGAAAAAGAATGTGTGTAGAATGTTGGGCGTTAGAAGAATGGCCGATGCGACGACGACGATGACGACGGCTGCCGGCGCTCTAGAAGAAAAGGCAGCGGAGGAGGGGGGGGCTGGAATGTTTTTTTGTATGTACAAGCGTGTGTGGCCATGCAAGATATATTGGTATACAGGGTGTGTTATAGTCTTTGCAAGATATACGACGGACGTTTATAGGAAAGCTTAACGCTTAACAATCAATCCTATATGCGCACATCGACGATCCAGCTGTACAGTCGAAACTGTATGAAAGTGTCATCTCAAAGCTTTCTGAACAACAATCCCCCTATATTATTAAACGAGTAAATCTTGTATATACCTACCTATCTATGTTTCTATGTATCTATATAAATATTTTCTCGAAAACGGCTCTAACGATTTTGATCAAATTTACCAAAAAGGGGTTTCGGGGGGCAAAAAATCGATTTAGCTAGGTCTCATCCCTGGAAAAATTCGTTTTCCTATCGATTTTATCATTTTTAAAAACGGTTTTTTGACCTGTCAAAACATTGTAATATCGTGAGTAGGCTTTGGAGAAAACAAACTACTTTCATTATTTATATGTCAAAATTATCTGACAGAATTTTTAACTTATTAAAATAATCCGTGAACTATTTGTATAGTAAAAAATAACAGAAATAAAAACTAAACATAATTATGTAAGTAGTTTTAACTAATATTTAAATAAATAGGTACCTAAGTATGTTATTTTTATATTACCTATATAAAATATGTATATTATGTACGTTAAATATAGTATGACGTATAATCTTACCTAGACTTTTTTTTCTCAAAAACGAATAACGATTTTGATGAAATTTACAGAATGGGGATTTTTCGGGGCGAGAAATCGATCTAGGTAGAAATCTTGGTCCCAGAGGGGAGCAATTAAAAAAAAGGGTTTTTTTATTTATAACTCGGTCAATTGTCAGATCGATTCGAAGCCTATTTCTACATAGATTTTGTATAATATATCACAAGGGTTAAAACTGTAAATGAACACTAATATAAGAAGTGTCTTGCACAATATGTAAACAATGACAAACAGGCGGCCCGAAGGGCCGCACTTCTGGCACCGCGAGTCTGTGTAAAAACACATCGATTTTTGAAAACTATTGTTAAGATACATACAAAAAAGTTTTGTTTAAAAATTTGCACGGCGGCCCGAAGGGCCGCACTTCTAGCGACGCAGGCATGCAGTATATCAAAACACATCGATTTTTAAAAACTATGGTGAAGATGCATGTAAAAATGTTTTGCGCTGCAGGTTTATAGTCTGACGTTTGTTATTAAAAGATATAATATGAATTCTATTTCTTCGAAAATCGATTTTTGTGAGTTTTTCAGTAGGTACCTTCTATGCAAAAAAAATATTTGAAATTTACCGGAAGTTG
The DNA here is from genome assembly GCA_039654895.1 of Mongoloraphidia duomilia. Lineage (NCBI taxonomy): Eukaryota > Metazoa > Arthropoda > Insecta > Raphidioptera > Raphidiidae > Mongoloraphidia > Mongoloraphidia duomilia. Next base: position 20,630,337 of record CM077525.1, on the reverse strand, counting down.
CTAAGATGATATCACAGAGAAAAAGTACTTCGATAAAGTTGATATTTGGCATCAATGTTTAAAAACGGATTATTGAAACGGCAACGGGCAAGCAGAATTTCATCTGATTCGAACATTTTTACAAGATCTATGAAAATCGGTTTTTGCGAGTTCTTCAGTCAACAAAACAATAACGGCGGTAGATTTGAAAATGGCGACCTAAGTAATATTTACAGGAAAAAATGCTTAATTCAAGTTGATACTTAGTTTTTACGCTTAAAAATACACATAGGTATTTAAAATATTTAACAGAAACAATTATTTAAATTATGTTTCAGAAATAAATTCGTTTCGGAATAATATTCTGAGAAAATAATATCTCACAGCATACAAGTACTATTTTTTTGAACTCATCCGAGCAAAGCTCGGCACCCAGATATTACTTAATAATATAGGTAAAATTGTACCAACACCCTGTCTGTCTGTTTGTTGGTATCATTCGAGAACGATTGGACCGATTTTGATTAAATTTAATATACATTGTTACCATGGGCGCCAATAGAACATTTTCCAGGGGAGGTAAAAATAATATATGCATATAGTCTTATTTGTTTTACTATAAATACCTATACTATATTATTTCCATACCTTTATCTCATGATACTTGAGTGGGGGGAGTAAAAAATTCCATGGGTGCAGGTAGGGTTGCCAGATGCCCCCGGGTTACCCCGTTTTTCAGGCTATGACAATATATAAAAATCCGTAATTAGCAAAATAAAATACAGGGTAAACAAAAAGATTTTTATACATATTCGCTTCACAAACTGAAAAGCTTTTGAAAGATATTTCATCGAACAATAAATATAAATTTAAATATAAATATTTCGTCATAAAACATTGCTGTTTTAATTGTCTCCTGTAAAAAAAATCTAAAACCCGTATTTTTGATACTAGTAACCCCTAAGCCAAGAAGTGGCAGATGGCACCCTCGTTGTAGGTATTATTATATAAACCAATTTTTGGGAGCCATCTTTAGAACACTCTAGCTTTATTAGGAAGCACTGTATGATATAGATACCTACCTTTATTTGAGCTTTTTAGCCATTGAATCACTTCCTGAAGTTTGTCTGTGTACATAAAAAGGCATATGTCGGGACACACACTACCGAATTAAAACTTATAATAAACTAAAAACCGTATCATAACTGTCTTTTTTTTATCTAAAAAAATACCTCAATAAAAAGGTTTTGAAAAATTAAATCTCCAATGAAAAACATCGATATGTTTTTGACCGTTATTATTAATAATTTTTCTAACTTACATATTATTGCTCAAAAATGTTATTTATGTATTACAGTGTATTTTTCGTCCATTTGGGTTACCAACTTAATGCGGATAGAATTGAATTTTGGTATAAATGTACCTACACACATTTCGTACGACTGAGATTATAGGTTATGTTATTATAAACAATGACTTTTCAACTGATACCGTTGCTCATTCAAATGCGCCGGTTAGAGAAGGCATGATTACGAAAAAATCAGCGCGTTGCTATTGATAACGCGCGTGTCGCTTCCGTTGTATTTCCATCATTTTACTCCTCAAATCAGCGAACCAACGCCGTCTAAGAAGTTTTGTTTCAAAATACTATATTATCACGCTTTTATTTAACAACGACAATTACGCGAGCGAAACCGCGGGTAAAAGCTAGCAACGAATATAGAAGATGCGTTTTATGACAGCACATTTTAAGTGTCTCTGATTTAAATTTCCAGTGCGGTTATAAACGTAATGTGACAGCCAACTGGGCTTCGCACTTTGAATCAGAACTGTGTAATAAACCGGAATTAGTACGGGAAAAGTACCTCCGGGACTCCGGGCAAACGGCAGTTATAAAAGCAACACTTAAAAATGTAAACATCTAATAAATCCTAATTTCTCCCAAAGTGGTTAAACAGTGATGCGTCACTTTACAATGTACCAACATAATAAACGAATAATAAACATGCTTGCTCACATATTGTGCAGTTGGTAACGGTTAACGCAAATCATTCCCATAATGCACTGCGCGCTTTATTGTCGCCGCATTAATTAAATAACTTAGCTATGGACAATTACTGTTGGATTACAATCTACGCCAGAGACGTAGTCGAAAATTGAGATTGAAGGTTGTAATTTAGAGGTAGGAATGTCTATGTTATCGGGTATTGGGCCACTTACTTCGACTTTTTCATGTAATGGTTTTTATAAAACAACTAGAATCTCAATCACTATAACTCTGTAAAATATAAGGGTAGGAATATACAGGGTGTCCCAAAATTTCTGGGACACAGAGCTACCACGTGTAGTAGAGGTCAAAATAAGTTGACTGGACCCAATTTATTTATATACCAAAATGTACCGTTTGTCCGTGAGAAGAGTTCAAAGTTTACATAAAAAAACACATTTTTGTATGCTGTTCAGAAATGAGTGAAACAAATTGAATGAAATTTGACAAAAGTGCATTTTAGAGGATTACTCTCCTTTCGGTAATCAAAGAAACCCAAAAGAAATTGTAGAAGGGTTAAAACTACCCTCACCCCCTGACATTTTTTTCAGAACTTTCTTAGGGGTGGTAATACGGTTCTCAAATTTTTTAGCGAGAAGACTGATTAATTATATTCATTTTGTTACTCTTGTAAAAATGTCGTATTCCGCATAGTTCCGAAGGAAAAAAATGTTTTCTTAAATAATGCTAACAGATATTCCTAGTACAAGTTTAATAAAATTGTAATACAAAATTTTATGTAAACTTTGAACTCTTCTCACGGGCAAACGGTACATTTTGGTATATAAATAAATTGGTTCCAATCGACTTATTTTGACCTCTACTACACGTGGTAGCTCTGTGTCCCAGCAATTTTGGGATACCCTGTATATAACGATGTTTGAGGTCTCATTTGAAAGACAAAGAAGTCCTGTTCAATTATAATTTTAATTTTTATTGTGCGTTTGTTACTTTGTTTAGTATACAATTTTGAAAAACATCGAAAAAAGGCAACACAAATTAGATACCATTAACTGGTATATCTTTCCATTATATTGGAATACGTGGTATCATTGAATAGATCAAAACACTATAAAATATTAAAATTTATAAACTTTTTTTTAAAGACGGAAAACACTATGGTACAACAAGAACTGAACCCACCAGATTTTTTCTATAGACGCGTTAGACGATTTCTGGCAGGGGAAAAACTTGTAGGTTCGTGTCACGGTAAAACCGTCGTGCTCATGTTATTAAAAATATATCTATTAGCTATGGCCAGCGGTGAAAGTAATATACTGGCACACGCAGTGGCCTATGTAAAATTAATATCTGAGAGTTTTATAGAACACAAAAAATAAAATGGCGTCAGAATTCAAAATGGCGGCCATATGTACTTTTGTAAAAATTATCCGATCTTTTTGAAAATTGATATTTAAGAGTTTTATAGGACACAAAAATAAAATGGCGTCCGATTTGAAAATGGCGGCCATATGTACTTTTGTAAAAATTATCCGATATTTTTGAAAATTGATATTTAAGAGTTTTATAGGACACAAAAAAATAAAATGGCGTCAGATTTCAAAATGGCGGCCATATGTACTTTTGTAAAAATTATCCGATCTTTTTGAAAATTGATATTTAAGAGTTTTATAGGACACAAAAATAAAATGGCGTCAGATTTCAAAATGGCGGCCATATGTACTTTTGTAAAATTTATCCGATCTTTTTGAAAATTGATTTTTAAGAGTTTTATAGGACACAAAAATAAAAATTGCATCAAATTTCAAAATGGCGGTCAAAAAATAACTTTTCAATTGTATTGTCTATAGCTTTGATAAATTCGGTTTTATATATAAGTATACAATGCGTAAAAAGCATAGCTTCTGTCGGGTGTCCCATGACACATAACAATCGGTAAGATATCACAAAACTTTCCTTACCGATTAACATTTTTTTATAGAACACACTAATGACAGTTATCGAGCGTCTATAATCTACAATCTCTCTCATTTTCTCTCTCAACATTTTTTATTTAACTGTAACGAAATGACATAGTGTACAATGTACAATATGCACTCCATTGCAACTGCATCAGCTGATAAACAAATAACCGAAGTATTCCGGATCTGCCCGAAACCCATGCCTAAGCAGTTGACACTTGACGCATGCGAATGCGGGGAACCTATATCGTATATTTATGTCCATCCTTTACCCGCACGTGTTGGTTCACCTCACCCTATTGAAAGGCATAAACAGTATCTATTCCATTATAAAAGTTTCACGCTGATACCCAAACAAACAAAATTACAATGATCGGAAGTGTTGACGAGTTGATGTGGATGGTGGCGCTGTGTAGCGGCGTCGGAATTAAAACATACCTAGGTATCAGCGCGCTATGAATGTAAACAAATGTTTTTTTTATATAGATTTACACATAAGTAGGATATGCAGTCGGTACGGTTGTACTCTGTACGTGTCGATACAGAGTTGCAATGTTTACAATGTACATAGTTTGTTACATAGGAAATGAACACACACTACTGTTTTATAAAAGGGGATTATCTTTACATACAGGTTGTCACAAAACTAAAATATAAACACTACATTTCTTAATAAAAAGATTATAGCACCCGATATATATTCTTATTTATGTAGGGCGTTTTTGCAAAATAGATGAGACATCTGCAGCTGAACTTAAAGCCGGCTCCAGATGACATGAAAAATGTCGACCAATCTTGGGTAATTGCTATGCCGTGTGGATGGTATTCACATGGACAATATTTAACAAACAGTCACGAACGTTGGAGTTTGATTTATTTATTTTTTATTTTTATTTATTGTAGGTTATAGGCGCGTCGACAACTTAGGTCATTAGAGTCTTAATTACATTAGATAACATATAAACTTAAAACTAAATGACATCACAAAACAGCCATGAGCGACGTGGGATTCGAACCCACGACAGCTTGCTCCAAAGGCCAAGACGCTGACCATTACACCAAGGTGTCCTCTGTTGGCATTTGAAGACATTCGCTTTGAGGAGGGTTTTTTGAACACACATCAGAAGGATTGGCCAACGCTGGTCTCGACTTGCAAATATGACTTATTGTTTTCATTCACTATGCGGTGTTTGTCAGTGTGTGCGGCATGAAAAAAAATATATTAAGTGCTGGGCACAAAAAATTATTACCTCTGAAGCACTTGGAATAATTGCGTTAATTAATGTTGGTGTACATATTCGCTAAATATTGGGTGTACTAAGCTTGATCAATGCTTGCCAAACAGAATCCTGTCGTTCAAATGATCACACATGTCCAAACATACCCAACATTGGTCGCCAATAAGTTCACGGACAATGGTATACATTGGTCATGTTGTCTGAAGCTGGCTTTAGGCAAGTTCCCCATAAAAATGCCTTAATTTAAACCACGCCAATTATTAGATAAATGGCCTTAACTTGATTCTTGAAGCATTTGATTTTGTGACCTTGAATTCCGAGTGGCAGGTATTGGGAAAATCACAGATAGGGACAATTTTTCACATTTTGCGTCCTATCTCTGATCCTATCGCAAAATCTGATAAAATCATAAAATACTTTTTTGTTCGCTATAGAATTACAAAGAAAATAAGTGAACTCGCTACATTAATTTGTTTTGGAAATCTGGTGTATCAAAGTTTGACCTAAAATGCACAAAAACTACCGAAAAATCAAATGTTTTTGAGAAACTTAGGAGCGTTTATTGAAATAGAAATACATTCAGATCTAGTGACCAAACTACAAATTTTGTAGTTTGGTCACTAGATCTGAATGTATTTTTATTTCATAGTCCATATTTAATAATCCATTACAATTCTAGAAAATATTCCAGAGAAGAAATCCCGCGTATACCCTAATTTTCCTACATTCCCCTAGACTACAATGCCGGCCATATACGCCACCTGGCACTCCCTCCACGCTCCTGTCATCAAGATGGCATTCGGAATGATCATATATTTATTGTGGCACTTTGAAGCAACATGTATAATATATTTACATACGCACACGTGGACGAGAGAAAAAAAGAAAAAAAAAACAAGAAGAGGGAAGAGCATGGACATAGGAATCTATAGGGACCAATTATAAAGTACCACTTTAGACGAGGGAGGAAGCCATTCAGGGGAGGGTGCATGCCTGTCTTATGGACATGTCCATGCATGTGCCCACATTCTATTGGCTGCGTCTTTGCGCATGCTCAATTGCGCCAGATGCAGTCGTCCGCGTCTTTGCGCATGCTTAATTGTTCGTTCCGCGCTTGCGCAACTGAAGCGACCAATAGAATGTGGACACACTTGCTTCCTCACCGCCCTCCCCCTAACAGCAACCACCCCACTCGATTGTACTACGTCCCTAGACTTCTATCTCTATGGGGAAGAGTCTCTTTCACAGTTGAAAACAAATGAAACTCTCGATTGCACGACACGAGGAATTATGACTTTATGTACATCACACTACATAATGCAATATTACGAATACATTAAAGCGTTTGTGTGCCCGAGAGAACGAGGTGCATAGTATCACATGTATTGGCATTTTCAAATCAAGGAATTCACAGTTCTACAGATAGAATAGCACAACTTTACACTAAAACAATAATCCTTTCCTTACTATGTGGTGGAAGTCCCGGTGTTTATGGTGGGAGAACGTGTCTCTAGTCTTACATATTATAATTTTAGAAATAAAATATGTATGCAGATTTTTTAGTGTACGAACATAAGTTCAGTTTCGGTAAGTTTCGGTCTGAAATACCAATACTAAAATTAAGATCAATTTCATAGAAAAAAATTTTTTTTTTGTATAATTTAGCATTTGGATATTTTTGGGAGTAGATATTGTATAACGTTGTATATCTTTGTATCGAACGTTATATTGTTTGATATTTTGTCATTAGATATTTTTGATTAAATAATTTGGTTTTGGTATTTAAACGCCCCATACACGATGAGATCCGCCTCGCCGCATGTGGCGAGGCAGGTATTTGATCAAAACATGACCGGACCGTGATTTGACCTATATAGTGTAAATCGGTTCTAAGGCTAGGTTCGCAAGACAATATACCGCACGTTTTTGACGGTATTCTGTTTTTTCCGAATAAACAGCGGTTGTGCACACGATTCCATTTTCATTCGTGTAAAAAACGAATAGCTCCTGTTTTCACACAGCGATCACCTTTTAATTGAGTAGACGTGTGTTCTATGGAACCACGCGTAATTCTACTTTTATATTGGTGTAGACGTCAGCGGCATCGCCGCCGGTATAATAGAAGATTTTGAGTCCATTCTATAAGTCAAGAGGCAATGCTTACTAACACATTTGAAAAATTTAACGAAAAGCTGAGAAACGATGAAAAAAAGTGCTTCAATTACTTTCGGATGCCCATCGAAAGTTTTGACACGTTGTTAAAACGTCTGGATAATGCAAGTTTACCAATAAAGAATACGAATATGCGAAAGTGCATCAGTAGGCACTAAAATGTAATTGCCTATCTAAGAAATTAAGGTGAGAATTCGATACAAAAACACGTCGCATCACGACGTGTGAAAGAGATGGTGTTATACTATGCACTACTGCAAACCGAATACGTTTCAATAATTCATTCATTTTGCTTCACAAGTCCGGTGAGTATTCTGTAGACGTCTTCAACCGTGTACGTTTATTTGCAGTACAAGCGCTGTGTGAACGGTTCTATATTCAATGTATGCACCACTACTTATTCGGTAAGATTTATCCTGCAAAAAAACGTGCGGTGTATTGCCGTGTGCAAACCTAGCCTAAGTGCACAAAGCACACACACCTGCAAGACGAAGTCATCACTTGTTTGAGACTTCGGTCTATCAGCAACGGTAATCATGGTACATTTTTAGAGTATTGGGTCTCCAAGTCACTATATGAATATTATGAAGTATTAGAAATATACCTTGTATTATGATAAATAATAGTTTTATACGGCTGAAATGCAATTGAAAAATTTTTTCGTTGGAGAGCAACCAATTATATAATTGTTTCGAAACATATTGGAAAAAATCATTTTACCAACCAGTGGTCACAGTCAGGATTCTAATCTGAACCTTTTCACTTTCGCGGCGGAATGAGCTTAAAATACTCAACCGTGACATGATTGCTAAATTAATATTCTCCTTATATTATTGTATTATGTCCGTCTTGTGACGTCTTGTGAATTTACACTACGCGTTTCAGCAACGAGTTGCCATCTTCAGGTGTGCCTAATTATTTTTTTAAAACACACATTGAGTATACGTAACACTATATAATATTATGATGCTAAGAACTGTGTATTATGTCGTGGTTTGTGAAGTAATCATAGTGTTTATAAGCACTCGAGTAAGCACTCTTTTCAAATTATCATTTTGTTCCGAGATTCCGGTTTTAGTCGTTATGCGGCGATACTATGCCATTCACAATGACACGTGTTGAAGCTTGTCGCGACGTTTTTCTCATGTAACTGCGCGATGTCGGTCTCAATGATACCTTCTCGGAGATACATGAAGACTAGCGATACCGCAACATTCACGATGAGATTTGTCTCTGAGATCTATGTATCGCCGCATGCGGCAAGACGGATCTCATCGTGTATGGGGCATTTTAAACTTATGAAAGTTTCCATGACTCCTTTATTATAGACAAGCCCCCAGCTCCTTAGTTCTAATCCGAGAATCAAAATTTCAATGTATTATTAAAAAAATAATATAAATTGAAAATATGAATTGTGCTAAGCGCAATTATAACCAACTGACGGTTTTAAAAAATGATTTTCGTAAAACTTGCAGTTTTCTATCGACCCATTGAAATCCAACTCTGCTACTGTAACCAAAATTTGGCTGTCCAATAATTAGTAGTCCAAGTGGCTTACACAATAAGGGCCCTGGTAGTCTGACGGTGGTCGGAAGCGCTGGTAAGACGTAATTTCTTGCCCCTAGCCCATGGGCGCCATGCGGTAAAGCACTCGGTGCGGGAAGCGCATGTAAAACCTCAGGGCGTTTTTTCCGTCCAATAATTAACAACCGACATTAAATTATTGACGAATACACTTGAAATACACTGAATGTTGTATACTGCACTTGCCAGCGGACTGTACACACGCCGTTTGAATGTATTTTATTGTAAGTTAAATTATTTATTTTCTGTAAAACTAACATGATTTTAAATGTATGTGAGTTCCTGGCATTTGCAAAACTGTTTACAACGTTATTGTAAATTATACCGATTTAAATAGTTGCATTAACCATTATTGCATTGTTTTCTTCGGATGAACTTTTTTTTAACAAAGAGTAAGTTCGGTTTTACGCTCAGATCAATCCGAGTGCGATTTAATACGTTCGAATTTAACATTTATATCTATGCTCTGAAAGATCTCTATCCTGCGTTCGGATTTAAAATCTGTAAGAGATCGAGTATGCTCTATGAGTTCGAGGAAAGCGAGCGGGCAAGCAGATTTAACCATTTTCAGAGCATTCATTTTAAAAATGGACGGAAACACGTGTTATGAGAATGAATAAATTTCGAAGTTTATTTGTATGAGGTAATTTTTCAATAGGTAAAAATACACGAATAATATTTATTCAAAAAATAGTAATAACCAATAAGTCTATAACGCACAGAAATCAGAATGATTAAATAAAATATTTATTATATCTATAGGTCGAAAAAAATCAACAGCCGGTAGTACCTACTATTAATTCTAAAATAAAAGAATAAAACGAAAAAAAATTATAAATTACTTATTATTATAACAATTATGTTAATTAAATCAAAAACGAGAAACAATAAATAATAATATACAGGGTGTCCAAGACTTGCGTTGTCGGCCGATATATTGATTTTGGGTGAAGATAGAAAAAAAGTTTAAATACAAAAGTTGTATAAATTTTAATGGTGTATAACCTAAAAATATTTTCAATTATACAGCCTGTCCCATTTAAGCGTGGCAGATCAAAGCTATGTTTTTTTAAACCTAGCACCCTGTTTTTATTTGTTTTTTCAATTCTGCATCTAAATGTGAATAGAAATTGTAAGGAAAGCCATACTCGAAAATTCAGTAATTTTTGAGTTATTCAAGTTTTTTAGAAATTTTTGACACTTGCAGACCTTTACCTAAAATTTGACATAGCCAAAACAGAAACCTTTATCAAACTGAAATTTTGAGGATCACTAGATATTGGACGGACAAATTAATGTATGTCTTAAAAAAATGAATTTATTATACAGGGTGTTCAAAATAATGTACTTCTTTTACCTAACTTCAATCACGTGTAACTTTTAATTGTTAAATACAACGAGGTTATTTTTTGCTGGAATTGTATTCTTTAGGATATTTACTAACACTTTTATTAAGGGTTGTCCAAACCTAAACCTATTATTTTAATACAAAAATATTAGGTTTAGGTTTGGACAACCCTTAATAAAAGTGTTAGTAAATATCCTAAAGAATACAATTCCAGCAAAAAAATAACCTCGTTGTATTTAACAATTAAAAGTTACACGTGATTGAAGTTAGGTAAAAGAAGTTCATTATTTTGAACACCCTGTATAATAAATTCATTTTTTTAGGACAGACATTGATTTGTCCGTCCATTATCTAGTGACCCTCAAAATTTCAGTTTGATAAAGTTTTCTGTTTTGGCTATGTCAAATTTTAGGTAAATGTCTGCACGTGTCAAAAATTTCTAAAAAACTTGAATAACTCAAAAATTACAGAATTTTCGAGCATGGCTTCCCTTACAATTTCTATTCACATTTAGATGCAGAATTGAAAAAACAAATAAAAACAGGGTGCTAGGTTAAAAAATACGTAGCTTTGATCTGCCACTCTTAAATGGGACAGGCTGTATAATTGAAAATATTTTTAGGTTATACACCATTAAAATTTATATAACTTTTGTATTTAAACTTTTTTTTTATCTTCACCCATAATCAATATATCGGCCGACAACGCAAGTCTTGGACACCCTGTATATCGGCTTTCGTAATAAGAATTTAATTTATGGGCGCCATTTTATTCTGACGTTTGGAAGAATGTGCTGAATTACATTCGGAATTGTTTAAATGGCTCGATTTGCTCGCTTGTCACGTGACCAAAAATCTGCCCGCTCGGCTCGGTCAATCGAGTGCAAAACCGAACATACCCAAAGTAACATTTCTACGAGGGGGAGTCAAAAATTACTCGCATCGTAGTTCTTCTTTTCAGTTTGGTTGTACACAGAGCCGTATTTACACTATAGATGCCGCTCTTGGGCCACCAATCAAATTCCGCCCCCTTACGCTGAATTATGAGAAATGCGTGACTGTTGGTAATTTCACCTGCATTTCAACAGATTAAAAAATTACGATCGCTAAAAATGTATAAGTTTTTTCCATTTTAATTTATTTAAAAAACGTGTAAAAAATAGTTTATATAATATGCGGTACATATATAGGTAATATACATTATATTTTCTAGAAAAATTGAACTATACATGTCGCGACACTCGGAGGAAGTGTAACTTCTTATACAGTAAAATTTAGTTTACCAATAAGACCGTGTAGTTTACACTACACACTACCAGAAGTGAAATTTATATTTACGCAAAATTACGCAAAAGTCCGGCAAACACTGATTCTAGCTGATCTGGAAAGCCAGTTTGTAAGATGGAAAAGTTATACATAGTTCGGTCGGCAATCGCGACGGTCGAACAAAAAGTCATTTTAGTCAGCGAACTGCAGTGATATGTTGTGTGTTTTTAAAGACCACCAACAGCTAAGGTTATTTGGGCCTAGCACCAATTCATATTTTCAATTCATTATTTCTTTTAATAATACATTGAAAATCCAGTTGATACTTTTACCAGCTCTCGGGCTAGAACCCGGGAACTGGGGACTTGTAATAGAGGAAACATAGCAACGCCATGTAAACAACAGCATTGCTACACTCTCGGCTATTCTCAAGCCCTGCAGTGATATGTTATTCACACTACACACTACAGAGGTGAAAGCAACATTTGGCATATCCTGGGCTGCAATCGAAGTGTTCGAGGTTTTTGATCGTAAGTTAAAGTTTTGAAAATATTACTATGGAAACCCTATACTTCTAAAGTGCCGGTATATGTGTAACGCACAGATACCTAAGCTATCAGAAATTTGACATTATTATACTCTCGTACGTAAGAAAATCGATAAAACAACGTACCTACGCAGTACTATTATTACATTAATGAATGAATTGTGAATTATAGACGCTCGATAACAGAGGTCATTAGCGTATAACATTAATGTTATTTATATAAATGCTACTATTGATGACTTCATTTGATAAGGCTAGAATGTGTACCTAATCATGACGTCGATTATGGGATTGATCGTCTAATAAATAAAAAAACTCGGGTCGCAGTGCCAAACCCTGCCGACAATATAGTGTATTTGCTAATACAGGCGTTGTGGCATTATTATGTGAACTTAAGTTTGTTTTTTGACAAAATAAAAAATTTAACCCCTTAATACATCCCTTAAAATAATTAAATTTTTCTAAATTTCAATATTAGACATGGATTTTATCTGTACACCCAATTAAATACACCCTTCCATATCTAAGTAAATCCGTATCAACAAACTAGTGTTTTCATAAAATTTGAAAGTCCGGTCCTGTCGGGCCGATTTTATTAAAATTTTAGCAGCACATTTTAATCTTTACTAAAGAGTTAAATTTCAATTTTGAAACGATTCTGACAAATTTTTCGATATTTTTGGGCCCAAAAACTTTTTGGAACCCCTAAATACAACCCTGAAAATGGTCCGATCGGGCCCATTTTAAATAGGCTTCTTGCGGTGATGGGTTCCAATGTGTGTACCAAATTTCGTTTCAATCGATTAAGTCTGTCGAGAGTTATCGTGTACACACATATATATATATATATATATATATATATATATATATATATATATATATATATACATATATATACATATATATACATATATATATATATATAAACATTTTTAAAAATGGTGCCAAAGTGTTCAGGAGGCTATGAAACGTCGAGAAATTTTGGTCCGACCCCTAGGTCCCACCATCCGACCGACGCCAATAGTGTATGTGCCATATGGCAAATACACTAAAAACCCCCCAGTGTTGATTTTACGTATTTACCAGGCCCCATGTTATTTGGTGAATACGGTCTTCTGTTTTAAATTTAATTTATTAATAATTACCTCTACTTATCATTTTAGGAGAAAAAATCAATCAATCAAATTTGCCATGTCTGCTACAGACGTCGGCGATCATGAATTTCCACCCTCACGCGGCTATCCGCCATTTTTAAAATGTCTATTTAATTATAATCAGTTCTTAATTTTTTTAAAATCATAAGTCTACTTCGATCTCTATTTATTTGACCATAGATTTTTCCCGTTAAAAATAGGTGCTCAAAACCCTTCTCCCGCACAATATGACCCAGAAATTCCAGTTGTCTCTTCCTTATCATAGCTAAAAGATGTCTTCCTACACCGGCACGTTTTAATACTTCCTTATTAGATGTATTCGTTACCCACGAAATCTTCATAATTTTTCGCCACGTCCACATTTCAAATGCCGCCAAAACATTTTTCATTTGTTTCGAGATCGTCCATGACTCGCAGTTATAGGACAAAAGAATAGCAATATTTATTTGCTAAACTCTTAAGTGATCGACATTTCAACACAAATTGTTTCTTCTTCAGAACCTTAAAAATTAATAATAATTTTTTTTGTATCTATTTTCTAAATAATTTTGAAATAATATTTATTATTTATGCAAGCTATGATTTTTATATAATAATTTTCCTTTTTAATAAAAATAATTGATAAAATATGCCAGTGTGCTCACCACAATAAATTTTGCAAATATAATTTCAAACTAGGTGTTCTGAGAAAATTTATAATAATTATCATATAACGCCATAGGCTGATCAAAACAATTGCAAAAAATAATTTTATAAACAACGATGGATGTATGTTATCAAGGCCTATGCTCCACAGAGAGGTACTCTATTAGGTAAACATTCGACTGTATATGTCCTATACTTCCCACCTAGTAGACAATATCTCGTAACTGCAAATTTTCCGAACAAAACAATTGTCTTTCCATATTCTTAATATAAAAAGCATGGCCGTCTCATTTCTTTGTTGATCTATTAAAGATCAACTAAAATCATAAAGATCTTGTTTAGGCAAATAAAAAAATATTTTGGTGCAATTTTTTTAGAAAACATTTTTTTTATCAAAATCTATAGATTTTAGAAAAAAATATTAAGATAATATTTATATTTTAATATCTAGAATGCATTTATATTTTGTTCCTAGATGTTAATACGTGACACTGAGAACATTTTTTTTATATCTCAAGAGCCACTGGGGATATTGGGCTCAAAATCTAATCAGATCTAAGTTAAGTGCCTACAGATACAACAAAACAAACCACATAATCCTATGTCTTTCCGTTTTTGAGATATCGAAGGAGAAAAAATTTCACCACTCACACACACACACACAGACATTAATCGGAAAATAGTCTTAAATTCAGACTGAATCCAATACTTCCCTACCATAGTAGAGGTGGGAACTGGGAAGTAAAAATGAACAAATTTGATGTTGGAATTGTCAGTCTCAAATGCATTCGAATTTATTTGTCCATATTGAAAGCAAATTTATGAGTTGCTAAGATTATACACAGTTCTCCTGGTGACGACCGAATTACATATATAATAGAAGCCATCCGACAAATAATGATTCTATAAGTCAGTGAAGTACGGTTGTACATGCACGGAACGCATGTTTCTGAGTGGGTAGAATTATACACTTCGATCGGCGATGACCGAACTGTACAAACCAGTACAAACAATGAGTCTAGTCACTAGTTAGTGAACTCTAATTCTGAATCCACAGAACACAAGTTTGTCAGTGGGTATAGAGTCACAGTGTCAGATTAACAGAGAAGCACAACAAGCACGTGCTTGGGGGGCCCTTATCCTACCCAACTTTTTGTTTTAGTAAACGTTCTATTATTACTTTCTACCTTCTAAATCAAGGAGACTTCTGTGCTTGGGGCTATCAAAAGTCTTAATCCGCCATATGGGTAGAGTTATGCAGTTAGACCAAATTGTATTTCGACCATTCGGCAAATAATGATTCTAGTCCGTGAAATGTAGTGAATCAAAGACAAGTTTGTGCGTATAGTTATATACGACGACCGAGTCCTGCATAGGTATGTTACGACGGCCGAACTGTATGAAAATACTTCTGGCAAACAATGATTCAAGTCGGTGATAATTCATATTTCGCTATATTAGCGTGTTCGGTGAAGTGAGCTATGTTAATACGTTGATAACTTTAGGATAAGTACCCCAGAAAATGCCATGAAGACGGCATCTATACGCCGCGTATATAGCTTGAGGATTAGGAAGTGAAGTCGTTTAATTGTAAGTAATTTAAATATCCGGTCCTCGTTTGCAGTGCAAATAATAACTACTGCCTCCTTCCAGTTTTCAAACAGCTTGCTTAGCTTTACCAAAACTTTACGATCCATCAGCAGCACCCAATATGTTTTCATCAACCAGTTAACGGATCATTCTCATTAAGACAGCGAAAACAGGCAATTCAAAAAAAAACAAACATAGGTTTTCAATTCGACGTGCATATTTTTTAATTTTATTTTTTATTGAACATTTTTCGTTGGAAAGCAACCAATTATATAATTGATACGAAACACATTGGAAAAAATCATTTTACCAACCATAGTCACAGTCAGGACTCTAACCTGAACCTTTCCACTTTCGCGGCGGAATGAGCTTACATTTACTCAACCGTGACAAGATTACTAATCTAACATTTTCCTTATATGCTTCGGAATCAATTGATTTTCAATACATGCGAGAATTAATTTATTATAGCTAGGTAGTAGGTGCGAATCTTCGTTCTAGCGAGAGCTCATCATGAAAGAGAAAATTATTTCAAATACCCTTAAATGGGATATAATAAATACATAAGTACCTAGATATATCAATGCTGTAAATAACCATAGATTGGTATTTGGTATTACTACATAATATTCTAGAAATAAGTATATCTTGTAGACATCGTAAGATAATCTACATGTTAGAGTCCTGACTGTGACTATGGTTGGTAAAATGATTTTTTCCAATATGTTTCGTATCAATTATATAATTGGCCGCTTTCCAACGAAAAATTTTCAATTGCAATTCAGCCGTATAAATCTACTAATTTAATTTATTTTTTATGTTTGTTCAGCCATAACTTCTCGAGGGGTTAACCGTTTTGAATCATAATTTTTAACGCCGTTGTGTTCAGAATGTTTACGGAATGGGCACATATAATTTTTATTTAAATCTGTTCAGTAGTTTTTTTAGTTTAGTAGAAATAATTTGTTGTATATTACCTATGTATATTTTGTATTTTGATGAGTTTTATATAATAAGTTTAGTAATCAAATACTAAGAAAGAAGTCGGTTAAAAACGTGCAAACTACGTATTGCAAAGCCATTAAAAAGTAAAAAATAACAAGCCGTGAGGTGGGTCGTTTATTAGGACTAAAGTGCGACCCTTGAGGTCCACACGACGAACTTCCTAGTTTGATAAATATTTAATAGTAATAATTAAATTAGATATTACACAGAAAAGTAATCATTTTAATCATTAAAACATAATTATTATTTATTTTTAACAATAATTAAACAAAAAACAAAAAAAAACGGCTGAACCGATTTTTATAAAATTTATGTCGGATCAAAATGACGTTAACACGCCTCGATTGACACCCTTACGAAGTCGATATAATTTTTTATTTGCGAGATATTGTGTAAAATCTACTTTTTTGGAGTCTATTTGGTTAAGAAAAAAGAACGACTGAACTGATTTTGGAAAAATTTCTTTCAGATCATATTTACGTTAATACGCGTCGATTGGCACCCTAACGTAGTCGATATAATTTTTCATTCTCGAGATTTCGTCTTAGAAAGAAATGGTCACATACGTCCAATGGTTAAAAGTCGTATTGCGATAGAATTATTTATTACAAAACTTCAAGTGAAAACTGAACAATATCTTTTTGCAATATGCTTACCTTTGTAAACTGTCATTCGTGAAAAACATATATTTTGTGCACTTTTACCTTCATTCAACGCTTTGTTCCGTTGCTACGACCTATAACTCGGGTAGTTCGCGACTAAGCCCAATAGAGGGCTTCGACCTTAATGCTAGACGCGAATAGGTACAGGTTAGATTGAAAATCAATTATTTCCATTTTTAAAATACATTCTTTAATTTGGGATATCCACAAGTTTAATTTTGATTGACGCGATGCGACCCATATTGGCACAGATGATCTATACACTACGTTTCGTACATCGTTGCAACTCAAACTACTACGTACCGAAAATACTTTTAATTTAATTAAAAAATAAAACATTTTGATTATTCTTGGAATACAAAATCCCAACTGCGGTATTCCCGTTCATAATTTCCCTCTTTCATCTCATTCTACCGCAGACTTTATCTCTTTCCCTAAAACCAATACCACATTTATAATTTAGCAGCACTTAACTTCTATTTTTAATGTGTTAGTAAAATACTGAGTCCGCGAGCTCGTGAGTTGTTTCTCTTTTGTTTTTATATAGACTAGTGTTTTGTTTCATTGTCCGTGCATTTTTATTGCATTATCGGTTTTCTGTATATACCTAATGAATATAGGAACACAAAATATCCGATGCGTCAATTTATAACCTACTTTAAGGGGGGGGTCAGTCAATTTGTTAGGTTTCGTTAGCCTGATCTACATTACATATAACAATAAAAAATTAACTATTTATTTTGTGCATAAATAATTCATATTTTCATATTGTTTTTTTCTTGATTGTGAAAAATGTTACGGACTCCGTATCAAGGGAAGGGGGTCTGATAATTTTTGTTACAAATTGTTATTTAGAGGTAGAGGGTAAAAACACTTCAAAAATGCGTTACGTAATTTATGGATGGTTTTATATAAAGATCAAACCATAGGTACATGATTCAGTACAAGGTTTCTGCAGATTTCGTGACATTCTAGATTTTTTACTGTTTGTACCGGCATCACTCGAAAACGGCTGGACTGACTTTGATTTAACATAATCGATTGGCTTGATTTTTTATATATTATGCGTGGTACGTATTTAGGAGAAGGCGTTTCTAAATTTTTAGCGTATAATATATATATTATATCTACATTACTCTAAAACGGCTTGACTAATCTTGATGCAACTTCGTATCGAAATTTAAGATGAAGGCTACTTTCTACTCGACTACGGTCGGGCTAACATTGAGTTCCTGTCGAACTCGACATTCACGCGAACGAAGTCGTGAGATATAGTACATTGTGCCACAAATTGCCACCCGAGCCGAAGGCGAGGGTGGTAAATACGCGGGAGGAGATGTAGTAATCTCCTCCCGTGTTGCGCATACTATTTTTTCTCCTGCCAGGCCGAAAGTTCGCAAAATTGAAAAAAAAAAAATTATTAAAATTATTATTTTTATTTTATTTTATTATTAAAATTATTAAAAAATAATTTTAATGTGTAGGAGACAGAAGTAGGTGCGTGAGAGCCGGCATAAGTACTATTGCGCACGCGCACTTGTCCGTACCACGGGAATAAAGA
The DNA here is from genome assembly GCA_039654895.1 of Mongoloraphidia duomilia. Classification (NCBI taxonomy): domain Eukaryota; kingdom Metazoa; phylum Arthropoda; class Insecta; order Raphidioptera; family Raphidiidae; genus Mongoloraphidia; species Mongoloraphidia duomilia. The sequence goes on along the minus strand of CM077525.1, from coordinate 20,611,618 downwards.
GCGACTTTGTTCTCGCTTGGCAGGGACGAAAGTACGAACTTTCGGCCTAGGTAGGAGAAAAAAGTTAGTTTATAAATATAACTATATTATGTAGCTAATCACATTAAAATAATGAAAATTTTTATTGGAAGAACAGCCAATTACATAATTGATTCCTGCAAATATCGGAAAAAATCATTTTGACACACAGTCAGGACTCTAACCTGAACCTTTCCACTATCGCGGCGGAATGAGCTACATGTAGTGGAAATCTATTGATTTCTTAATTGCATATATGGAGAATGTTAGATTGGTAATCTTGTCACGGATGAGTAATGTAAGCTCATTTCGCTGCGATAGTGGAAAAGTTCAGGTTAGAGTCCTGACTGTGACTATGGTTGTCAAAATGATTTTTTCCGATGTTTGCAGGAATCAATTATGTAATTGGCTGCTCTTCCAATAAAAATTTTCAATTGCAAAACAGCCGTTTAAATCTATTTAATATATATTTAAATAATGATATAGGGAATAAGAGCGCTAATGACCTTAGATGTCGACGCGTCTATAATCTACAATAGGGAATAAGAGGTTATAGGGGAACTCTCTCCATACAACATATCCTAACCTAACAATTTCCAGGTTTGTGCAGACGTCGTTGACGTCGGAGTCCTGGCGTCGGGTGTACGCGCAGTGTGTGTGTGTATGGTAGCGTAGGGCAGAGCACGAGGTTGTCGGAAACACATTAATGGTGTATTGGTTTACATTATGGCGGCCGCTGCAACTTACTTATAACTATACCCAATGTCCTAATTCATTATTTAAACGACTCGAAAGGAAACACTACAAGATGTCTTCCGTACTCACTTACTTACATGCATTACATAATACAATATATAGTATAGATAAAGTGAGAGAGAGATTATTTATGAATTATATTTTTGCATCGCTAGAGGTCGTTGTTTTCTACACAAAAATAAATAAAAATTTTGTGGAGAAGACAACGACCACTAGCGATGCAAAAATGTTTTTAAGTGAAACTTTTCGTTTTTTTTCGTTCGGTTACGCATGTTAAGGTCACGCCATGTCACGTCTAATCGAAGAATCGCGTATTATCCCAACACTATTGCAAAACACTGCGTCATTCCAAACAGACAACTTGGTGTATATGATAGATGCGTGGCGTATGGGGATCGCCACTGCTTTATATGGAGTATAGGCCGATGGTTGGAATCCGGACAGCACTTTTAATTTCAGTTTCTTTTTTTAATTATTCCATATTTCTCTATTTATTTTTTATTTTAAAATGTTACTACCATACAGTGTCAGACTTAGCGGGGTGTGCACTTTTAGCTTTGCATAGTTTAAACAACGTAAAGAAAATTATATACTTTTGGCGATTTCAGGTTAAAAGCGTTTAGGGTTATGGCAAAAAGTTTCACTTGCACCGTGGTTTTATAAAACCACACCCTAGTTTTTTTGCGACTTTACGTGTCAGACCAAAAAAAAAAAATACCAGCTCTAGTTATGCTTGGAAACAAAGTAACATATATTTAATGTTAAATAAGTTAGCAACATTTTTTTAAACAAGCATTTTTTGAAACATGAAACTATGGCGAAAGAAACGGAACATTTATGGTGGACATGATGGGATGTTTACGGAATTGATTATACAAATTAGATCCTTATAAAAAATACTGTGTTGTCATCGGAACTACACATGTGTGCAAAGTTTCAAGTCGATCGGTAGATCACCAACGAGACATATCCTGTCACGATCGCCAATTGTAATGTTTCTCCATCACAGGTCGGAGACATGAAAATATTGTATTGTCGTCGGAACTACGAATATGTGCAAAGTGTCAAGTCGATCGGTAGATCTACTGTTCACCAACGAGAGGTGTCCTGTCACGATCGCCAATTGTAACGTTTCTCCATCACAGATCGGAGACATGAAAATATTGTATTGTCATCGGAACTACGAATGTGTGCAAAGTGTTTTAAGTCGATCGGTAGATCTACTGTTCACCAACGAGAGGTGTCCTGTCACGGTCGCCAATTGTAACGTTTCTCTATCACAGGTTAGAAACATAAAAATATTGTATTGTCATCGGAACTACGAATATGTGCAAAGTGTCAAGTCGATCGGTAGATCTACTGTTCACCAACGAGATGTGTCCTGTCACGGTCGCCAGTGTAACGTTTCTCCATCACAGGTCGGAGACATGAAAAATATTGTATTGTCATCGGAACTACGAATGTGTGCAAAGTGTCTTAAGTCGATCGGTTGATCCACTGTTCACCAACGAGAAAGTATTGTATGGTCATCGGAACTACACAGTATGTGTGCAAAGTCGATCAGATATGTGGAAGTGAGTCAACAATTTGGATTACATGATTTGACCCTAACTAACGAACTAAGTAACAAGAAGCTAATACAAAGTTTGTAAAATGGTATAAAATTAGTTAACTATTTTTTAAGATAATAAAAACTGCACAGCAGTGATACAGTATGCCAATATGAATTTTGGAAGACAGAACGACGAAGAATAAAATTGTTAAAATATATTTTGTGATTTTAACGTAGAACTTTTCCGGCAGTATATAGGGGGGTAAAATGATGCGAGATGAAAAATTAGTTACAAAAAATGTGTGACGCGAACTACCATAGTATGTATTTTGTATCATGTAGGTATGTCAAGTTAATATTTTAAGATAAAACTATGGAAGTAGTTCTACGTCTTCGGTTACGGCACAATCGCACTTACTGTGCCCCTTGTCAGTTTTTTGCCAATGCAGGTCAACTCTTGGTATAAATTGAAGTTTACGGAGAGTCAGTTTCGATTATCGGCTGGGATAAAGTTTATATTAATAGTTTATGGGCTTTTTAAAGTGTACAGATTCCTATATTTCACGTGTTTATGGAGCCAAGGAGGGTGCTTTATCACTTGTTAACGACTATTGATACACATAAGATGTACCTACTCACTCAGCATTAATGCTCTAATACAGGGGTGGACAATCTATGGCCCGCGGGTCAATGTCGCCCCAATTAAGAGCATTGGATACCGGTAGGATCTGTAGTGTAATTGTTCTTCATTTGGCGTTTACCCGAACACTTTAGGTTTAAAAATAGCGTCGGGGGAGCCGTAGCCGTTTTTAGACAAGGAGACAGGATTTGAGATGATTTGTAGGTATCGAATGCTCTTAAGCTGTAATCCGGACCGCGGTATATTTATAATCTCGGTTTTTATCTGATCGTTTAAAGGTCGCCTGTTAGATGCCATCGCTACGATTAGATCAGATAAGATAAGGTAAGCGAATTTTGTCTTTGTAAAGAAGACTTGCTGCATTCTTGAAAGTGACTGGTATTGTGTACGTTTACGTATACAGGGTGTATCACAGAAAACCGAACATAGGGAAAACTCCATTGTGCAAATTAGTTAGGATCAACGATTACTTTGGCCACATATGAGAATGGGTACCATGGTAACGCTGACTAACCATTATTTAATAACAATAATAGCTAATAATGAATAATTAGAAAAATCAGTTAAAATAAATTCTTCAATATTAAATGAATTTATTTTTATTAATGAAACAATTTTTTATTAAGAAAATATTTTTTTAACTAATAATTAAACAAAACAAACAGTTAAAATAAAAAATTAAAGCAAATGTTCAAATAAACCTCCATTTTGAATTAAGCAGTGGCTTAATCGGTTACAAAAACTTTGTCTCACTTTATCTAACATTACAGGAGTCATATTGAAACATACTTCGACGATTTTGTCTTTAAGTTCATCCAGATTTTGTCAAATGAACAGCAATATGCATTTGTTACTGTATACGTACACCATGGTAACCATGGTAACGACCTCTGAATAGAGGGCAAAGCAATCTCTGATCTTAACTTATTTGTACTGTGTACTTTTCCCTATGTTCGGTTTTCTGTGATACACCCTGTATACCTACCTTGCAAAAATATCCTTCAGTTATGTTCAGTTCCCTGCATATACCTAACGAAATTAAATTGTCTTGCAGAAATTTAGATCATTGTTAACATTTTTGCTAACGATTTCATCAATATTAGCTAAATTTTTCTTCATTTAAGAAAAATCTCCACCTTTTCTTTATCTCTAAGAATGCCAGTCACTTTCATGAATGAGGGTATATAGTCTTTCAAGATTCTTTAGTACAGGCAAGGACTTAATTCCTTTATCTTAGTATTGATAACTAAAACTTTTTTAAAATAAAAGTATACCTACTAAGGACTCTATAACCTATAATTTTATTTAAAAAAGGTTTAATTATCTTTTAACGATGTCGCGGGTAACGATTAGTTGTCTATATTAGTTACTTAACATATTTCTCAGATGCCAGCTTGTCTAGCTATACGGAACTTCTCACAAATAATATATAAAATATAGAAGAAGTGGTCTGCTTTAGCATTTTAAAAAGACCTCTGTAGAATGCACATAAATACAACACGTTTTGGTGTTCTGAAAACAGACTGTATAGTTATCTGAAGAACTCCAGAAAAGTATTCTATATTTTTATGTGAACAGAAGCACTGATGGCTCCGGCTCCAGGATTTTATTTTGGAGGGAACCCTCAACACGGTTTTTTTTCAGCTCCAAACAATTACCAGACAGGCGTCGTTCTTTAGGCCGAATTGACTCGTAACAATCAATAAAGAGGAGAACATTCTCTCAGATTTTGTGAGGGAGGCATAGCCACCTGACCCTCCCCCTGGAGCCGCCACTGAACAGAAGCAGCCTTAATTTAAAAATTATTTTCCAATCGAAATGTAATTTTTAACACTGATTTTGCAAACCTATAAAACTACAGTTTGTCTTTAATAATGCAGTAATATCGAGTCAAAGGTTGTGTAAGGAAGATTTGTGTAAATCTGTTGAGACTTTGAACTTGTTTCTTTATCTTTCACGTGCCGCATTCTGAAAAAAAGCAACTACTGAAAACGTGCTGCTATTTTAACATTCAACACTTAACTTCAGTTCACGATTACTGGTTTCTGCCGCAATCAAGTACAGGTTTGGACAAAAATACGTAACAGGCTATTTGTGTGTTATTTAGAAAACCGGTCAAGTGTGAGTAGAGCTCGTGCCACGAGGGTTCCGTACCGTTACAACCATTTAATTAGTGTAAACTAGTGTAAGCGAGAACTTCACTGTTGATAGTTAAAATAATTTAGTTTATAATCATCGCGTACAGATAACGCTACTGTGACAGACTGTTATTTTATGGTTTGATTCTAATAGAAATAATATATGATGATAAATAGATGACGCCACTCCACTTTTCAGTATAAAACACATACATTTATATTACAGCTTATTAATTGATTATATTTTAATTCTATCTAGTATATCGCCTATGGTCGAAATTCGACAAATTGTCGTATTCTCCTTTGCAGGGAAGGCAGTATTTTTTTTACTTGCTTTAACGGCAACTTTCCCACAAGATTTTTTTTATGTGCACATCTATGGCACAGTACCTTTTGAATTATATAAATTTCATTCCCCTCCTATCATAATAAATAGTAACAAAAGGTACCAGAACTTTCGGTGTTCACGCATTAAAATATAGATTATTATTTGCCAGGATTCATGCCACAACAACACATAATCTGAAAATTTTAACTACCTACATCTTACCGTTTGTGAGATAGAGCCCTGTGATAGACGGACGGATAGACAGACATCGTAGGGTTCCATAATATGTACAAAACCCTAAAAACTATTAAATATTTTAACCTTAGGTTGAAAGAAAGTTTTCGTAGGACGACAAATTAAACCACGAAAGTTAGAATCTTTTTCGCAAATCCCCCAATAAAATTCTATTATGTAACAGGGTAACGTTCGTGTGAAACTTCTATAGTGAGGGTAAGTTCGTGTGGCGATGAAACGAAAAAGCGAAATGAAATAGATAGAATGAGAGTGAAAGTGATAGAGCACAATCAACAACTGACACACTATTTATGAACTCCTAAACACGCTTGGTTGGCCACTTGTGGGTGAGTAAGCAAAATATTTAAGAAGTGTCACTTCTACCGTGTGGTCGCAAGTACATACTACGAGTAGGTTTTTATTATGCAGAACCACAATATACAATTTGAATAAAACTCTAAAATATGCAGAGAACTATTAAACAATTCGATGAAGCAAAATAATTTTCTATGCCATTTAAACCACATAATTATTGTGACGTTAGTAGTACGTATAATAATTGTATATATATAATATACTATAATAAATATACTATAATAAATATAAATATAATAAACTATAAAAGCACTTTTGACGGTATACCTAGTTATTATTATACTTATTTCTGACGTTATATATCATTTAAATAGTACAGAAACTTTAATAAATTATTGCGCTTCAACGAATCTTTTAATGTTTTTCAGATTTTACAGTTTTGTTCAAATTGATTTTCGTTCTAAGTATATACCTAATATAATAAATAAGCAATAAAAAATTCTATGCACTTATAAGTGACCTATTGTATAGTTTAACTTGATTTTTTTTTTAGACCACCAACCGCTAAGGTTATTTGGACCTAGCACCAATTCATATTTTCAATTCATTATTTTTATAATTATAAATTGAAAATCCAAATGACACTTTTACCAGCTCTCGGGCTAGAACCCGGGAACTGGGGACTTGTAATAGAGGAACCATAGCAACGCCATATAAACAACAGCATTGCTAAACATTCTCAAGCCCAGTTTACCTTGAAATGGTCCTAAGAATTTAATGGCCTTCTTTGATGATGCAAATTATTTGGTCACCCCTATATTAACTAGCGTACGACGACAAGAAAGCGTCGTTTCGAACGGACGGTGAGCAACAAACAATACCCTATGACGTAAGCGTTTAAACTACCATTTCTTGCAGAACAAGAAGCCTTCTGTTATTATTACAGTGTGGAGAAATCCATTCATCTTTCACAATTTTAATAATCCACATAACTCCATATCTCTCTACATTTTAACTGCTGATGGTTAACCACCTTCGCAACCATTCCGAAACACTGTCTTGGAGTTGTTCTGCCGTCTGTTGAAGTGAGTCGAATATATCTAGTGTGCGTGTAAGGAAAGTTGTTTCTCCTTGTTTAACGGACCCGTTCTATTTCTATTGTTTTGCGTAATGTATTTGCTACTGTCTGTGTGTAAATTGCACTACGAAGGTTTGAGTGTAGGGGGACGTGGAATGTATACCAAAGCTTGTGATAATGTTCAGACAACCGACTCGAACTATGGGCGCCGACATCAGGAATTTTCGAGGATTGTTCAGCTATATTTATTCTAAATTTATCAACTCTCCAATCGAACGCTCTAATAGCGTAATTTATTAATATGGTGGGAAAAAGTTATTACTGTGACTGGAATCATTGTTTACCGGACGGATCACGGCATTCATATACAGTTCGGCCGTTGCCAGCCAAACTACTGTATGTCTGTACATTGATAGTAATAATCACTGTTTGCCGGACGAAGTTAATGCAGCGCGGCTGACAGAACTGTATGTATAATAGACATAGAAATCGTTAAATTGGGTATAGACCTAATACTGTGATAATGATCACTGTCTGAATCAAACTATGGGCGCCAACATCAAGAATTGTTCGAGTATTGTTCAGCTATTTATTCTAAATTTATCAACTCTTCAATCGAACGCTCAAATAGCGTAATATTGATAGTGGTGGAAAAAAGTTATTAGTGACTGGAATCATTGTTTACCGGACGGCTCACGGCATTCATATACAGTTCGGCCGTTGCCAGCCAAACTACTGTATGTCTGTACATTGATAGTAATAATCACTGTTTGCCGGACGACGTTAATGCAGCGCGGCTGACAGAACTGTATGTATAATAGACATAGAAATCGTTAAATTGGGTATAGACCTAATACTGTGATAATGATCACTGTCTGAATCAAACTATGGGCGCCAACATCAAGAATTGTTCGAGTATTGTTCAGCTATTTATTCTAAATTTATCAACTCTTCAATCGAACGCTCAAATAGCGTAATATTGATAGTGGTGGAAAAAAGTTATTAGTGACTGGAATCATTGTTTACCGGACGGCTCGCGGCGTTCATATACAGTTCGGCCGTCGCCAGTCAAACTACTGTATGTCTGCAGTACATTGATAACAATAATCATTGTCTGTCGGACGGCGTTAATGTAGTTCGGTCGTCGCCGCGGCCGACCGAACTGTATGTACCTATATAATAGATATACGAATGGGTAAATTGGGTACAATAATAGTAGTAGTAATAGTAAATTTATTTATCACGTCGTCAACATAGTACATCGAATGTGACAAGTCAAGTAAATACAGAAAAATACTATGATAATAATCACTGTCCGAATCAAACTATGGACGCCAACATCAGGAATTTTCGAGGATTGTTCAGCTATTTATTCTAAATTTATCAACTCTCCAATCCAACGCTCTAATAGCGTAATTTATTAATATGGTGGGAAATTAAGTTATTATTGTGACTGGAATCATTGTTTTCCGGACGGCGTTCATACATTTCGGCCGTCGCCAGCCGAACTGTATGTCTGTACATTGATGATAATAATAATCACTGTCTGCCAGATTGCGTTCACGCGCAGTTCGGCCATCGCCGCGGCTGGTCGAACTGTATGTATATAGACATAGATACAGCGAATGGATATGGACTCATTCACGGATAATAATCACTGTCTGCCGAACGGCGCTCATACAATTCGGACACCGTCGGTTAAGCTGTATTGTAAGTATATACATTCACTGATAATAATGATCATTGTCTCCAGGACGGCGTGTATATAGTTCGGCCGCTGGCGGCCAAACTGTATAATTTAAGCTACAAAAACTTCAATTCATGATGATGCCGAAGAGCATATCGGTGACAGAAATCTTTGCTGGGCGTTCGAACTGTAGCAATATATACATATAGCAATCCATAAAATGCGTTTCATATAAAAATCAATTTAGACATCTACTTTTTTCGCGTATATGTTGAAAAAAGGCATGTGTCGCGGCACACACGACCGAAGTAAGAATTATAATATACTAAAAATCCTACTTTTTTCATTAAAGTCTTGTTATGGAAAGAGTAAAAACAAACCACAAAAATGTTTAAAAACATTACGGGAAAATCGTCTATCTCTCTCTGACATTTAACATTTCCGACCTGGGATAGGTACCTACTACAATTTTTATTGATTTATTTATAGCGTTGCTATTGGTTACGCGCGTAGACATACTTCCGTTTCATCTAGCATTTTAGTTCTCAAACCGGCGAGCCGACGTCGCCTAAAAAAGCTTTACTTCAAAAATTGAATAATTACGTATAATATCTGAAGAACTGGAAAACAATCGTTTTTCATAATTAATATAGGTAGTTTCTCTCTAAATATTTTCGGATATTTTAAATTATTTTATTATTTCTCAAGGACTTTGAGCACCTGAGCGATTTCGTTGTCGCGCCGCCTATGATATTGTGCAAACTTTACAAATAAATCCCATCTTTCACCTTTTAATTAACACTATTTCCTGCTATATTTTACATTTTAAACTTTATTTATCGCTAGCAAGGTTTGAAAATAACCTAGTTTTTTGGGACGTCACGTCGTTATTTATATGACGTTGTTATGACTCGTCTATCACAAACCACCAATTTTATTCTACTTTACGAGAGGTGATCAAAGTATTGGTTCAATATTCAGTTTATTAAAAAATATTATGGTAGTGTTGTGTCTTTTTGAGTTAACATCAATACTCTATACATTGTCGACTACAACTTTGTTTTGTTTTGGCAGTTTCTATATGAGCTACGCTTTTGAAACAAACAAGTTATTCAAAATTATAATTTCGTTGTGATCAGACCTATTTTAGACTCGTCTTGATTAAATCAAATTTTGTTTTTTATTTATTTATTATTAATTTTATATAAAGATCTACGATATTATTAAATATATTCAAAAAGATCTTTATAGTAGTATGAATTTAGTACGGCTGAAAATACATATTAGAATATTGGATAAGCAGCCAAATTACATAATTGATTTTGCAACATCGAGAAATAAATCATTTTATCACCCTTCGTTACAGTCGGCGAACCTTTCCACTTTCGCGGCAGAATGAGCTATCATTTACTCGTGTCACGGTAGAGTAAATGATGATAGCTCATTCTGCCGCGAAAGTGGAAAGGTTCGGGTTTGAGTCCAGACTCTGACAAAGGTTGATAAAATGATTTTTTCCCGATGTTGCAAAATCAATTATGTATTTATATAAAATATATATGTTGAAGAACTCTATGATATAGAGAAATGGTGATCCGTAGATGATGTAGACATTAAGAGAGAAAAACTCAGTGGCAAAAGAATCAAATAAAATTTGCAATACTGATGATTAAATTTGCATTTATAAGCTTACGTTTCGGTGCTCATTGCATCATCCTCAGAGCATCAATGCTGTCAAAAATTCAGTATATTGTACACTGTATAATTTATAATTAAAAATCATAAAATTTTTGTGATCTTTTTAAAAAAGATATAAAATAGTCACTGGATAAAATCTTAAATTGGACCTCTTTCCAATGTACGGTCATAATAACCATACATTGGAAAGAGGTCCAATTTAAGATTTTATCCAGTGACTTATTTTATATCTTTTTTAAAAAAATCACAAAAATTTCATGATTTTTAATTATAAATTATATAGTGTACAATATACTGAATTTTTGACAGCATTGATGCTCTGAGGATGATGCAATGAGCACCGAAACGTAAGCTTATAAATGCAAATTTAATCATCAGTATTGCAAATTTTATTTGATCCTTTTGCCACTGAGTTTTTCTCTCCTAATTTCTAAAAAATATTATATTAAACTAAACTATTAAAAAAAGCGCACCATTCCATTTCCGTTGTCCTTATCAATGGCGACCGATGTCTCAACTCTCACTTGAGGAACTCTACATTACTGAAGACTGTTCGATCGTTTATTGATTAAATAATAAATTGTCGGGTCAACGACGCGAATTGGTCAGCCAGTATTGTTTAGTTTTATAACGCGTATAACATAGTGGATGTGGTTTGGCCGTAATGTACCAGAGATAGCTTAGCACCCCGATATGCATTTGACTAAGAACCTTCCCTATCTCTGTTCGTGTTGATACCACATAATACAATTTAATAGTTTATATTGCTTTGAAACAGCGATTTTCAAACAAACTGCTTATAGTCGGGCCGCTTAATAGATGAAGTGATTACGTGAAAAGCACATGAATAGCTTGCGCCGCAGGCGTGGTTTTCGCATATAGTTTCGTTCCCGAACGTTCAAGCAACCAATCAGGTACTTTGCACGCGATGATCATGTTTTCATTGCTCCATCTGTTAAGCGGCCCGACTATAGTAAGGCTATAAAACCTTGTAAATTATTTTTGAAGTTATACTGCTTTAACGAGACTAGTGAATCGAAATGACCTCGACACCAAAAATACCGACAAACAAAACTCAACGACACAAAAATTCAAACATATCAGTACACAGCATGTAAAACTCTGTTACGTGCTCACGCAGAACGACCTTGACAAAAAATACTTACATGACACGAAATTATACGACACAAAAAACCAAACATGACACGAAATCGACACAAAAAAGCAAACATGAAGGTACACTGCTTAAGCGCTAACACAGAACGACCAAGATGGCTACGTGAAGAAACGCAGTCTACCGTGTATAAGGTTGCAGGTTCGCGACGCTCTTGGAGTATCTAATATGAAACATTAAATTTATTTATTTTTTTTCTTTATTTATAATTAAAAATAATAAATTGAAAAAATTATATATATAATTATTAATTTATTTATTTAAATTCACATGGTTGACGAAGACGAAGTAAGTTTCACGTCAACCGTGCGCTTATGTGGGTGAAGTACGCACTTGACCTTTTCTTCGCATTTAAACAAGTTTTTAATAAAATGTAGGTACTACTAAAAAGCTGAGCAAAATGAGCATCAAACCACGATAGAATTGTCTACTGTTCACCATCGAGAGGTTTCGATAAGTACTTACCCGCTTTTCTGACATGAAAATATTGTATTGTCATCGAACTATATATTATGCATGTGTGCAAAGATTCAAATTGACGCGTTTTAAATCCCCTGGACCCAAAAAGTGTTTTTAAATAAATGTCAATCCGTCGTCTGATTGTCCAAATCGACGTGCGAAGTCAAGGGAAAAAGCTAGTATTTATTGATTCGTTGGCCGAAACCTATCGTAAAAATCGGTATAGAAAATCATATTTTTCAAAGTAATAATAGGTATATATATGGGGAAGGAACAGATTTCACTTTCGGGGCACTATGTGAGTAAGTAGCAACTCAACCAGCCGGAAACTGGGAATTTCGGGTTCAAGTCCCGACAGTGGCTTCTGATTTTTTCCTTATATATCTTATAACAATCGTTTGACGTTTAACAATCATGATGGCATAATATGCTGACTGATATGTTAAGAAATACTATTCACTACCTAGTGGATGCCTTGTGGATTAAATTCATAGTTGAATTAATTAATAATTATTAAATAATTATTATTGAGAAAAATTTCATTGGGATTTGCCATACTAAAATCAATAGGCCTGGAGTCATTTCTGAAACATACTTAAAAAAAAACATTCAAATCCGTGCATTTTGCAGTTGTTATTGTGAACGAAAGAAAACTTTACAGATACACCATCGAACAGCCTCCATGCGGAAAAATCTTTTTCTTTACGTCTTGACTACAATCTGATCAGTGACCGTATCTCGGACACGATTTTTGGACCCTACACTGTAAAAAATGGATGTAAAAATACTTTGAAAGTTAGTGTATAGAATTCGCTCAATTTTCTAAGTGATTTTACATTATTATTTATTTTTACACAGAAAACTTATAAAAACTTGGACTTTTACTGTAAAGTTAAACAAATTTGTGATTTTTACATAAAGTAAATTAAAAATACATAATTTGTGTAATATTCCAATAAAGTGTGTAAAAATTACAAAATAAAATGTATAGTTACATATATAAAATGGATGAATACAAAACAAATTAATGTGAAATTAGTATAACCACGCATGCCCAATGTGTTTTTATGGAATCACACGATGTGGAGGCGATACCTGTTTGCGACGCCATTGTCTCTTTGTGTGCCTATTACCAGATTAATCGCTGGCTACAAATGGACCATCGATAATCTATATAATCGGCCTTCTCATTTCTTACAGTGTATCACCTTACTTCAATTTTCTGACGAAACACAGAAGTAAAAAGTTAAAAACACTGCAGTTGTATGCTATAACCGCCGTTTGAGAATCACACATATAAACATTATACATAACAGTCTATCTATCTCTTTCACACGCCGTGACCAAGATAAATGTAATTACTGGGCTTTACTGAGGCTTTCCTCTGCTTTCCTCCTTCCTGTCTAGAAATCGGGAGCATGCGTACAATGTGTGTGCCTATGACTTGTACGTTTACCGCGTGTTGACTCAGGTCATATATAAAATCACATTGACAAATTGAGTCGAGTTTGGAACGCAGGCCAAACAGGATAACACAATATTAACATCTATACAGAATAATTCAATGGTCGACCGACTTGAACCGATTTAGGCCAAAAAGTCGCAGAAAAAACATTTTAGAAATAAAAATAAATTATTTTAAATGAACAAAAAACCCAACTGCGTAAAAAGCGAACTTAAAAGATGGAAACAACATCAAATGATATAACATGTAGTCGGAGGCATGAGATATTTATGTTCAATTTGTTACTACGTAATATAAACCTTCGACTGTAAGCTATCATTTAATCTTGTTTTCATCTTTTAAGTTCGATTTTTACGCAGGTTTTTTGTTTTTTTTTTTGAAATAATTCATTTTTATTTTTTTCCTTTTAGCTGAATCTACGCATCATGTGATACCCTACACAAAAGGTTTTACCGATTTTTTGAGATTTGACAAAATGGCGTCCAGCGTCCACCATATTGAATTTTCCGTGAGGTCATATACCCAGTAGCACTCGTGAAGAATCTATAGACACCTCATTTTTTTAAATCCGTCAAGCCGTTTACGCTACAGAAGGCGCCGATTAAATGCAAAGACACATACATAAATTTATACATCATGCATACAAACATATATACATACATACACTCGAAAAACATTACCCTTCTTCGGAAGTCAGGCAAAAAGAAAGAATGTGACACTTATACAGTTAGAGCTGCAATCTAGAGAGATAAATACAACTCAGCTCGTGTTGAAGGAGACAGTGAACCGGTGCGTGTTTCGTTTTGCGCATTGTTGTGGCAGCTTGGTTGTTTTTATCTCTTTCACTTGTTCTAACTGGTTATGGGTCTGTAAGGCTAGACGATTGCACTCAGCACTGCACAACACCCCGAGTGCCGCATGCGGCGTTTTCCCAGCTCCAATGAGAAACATTTATATTCTAAATTGAAGGAAATACACAAACGGTAAATGCGTTCAATTCCGTTGGTCGAACGATGATGACTGCATATTTTACAGGTCGTTTAAGAAAAGCAGGCAATACAATACATTGTTTATTACACACGTTTATACACGAGCGACATTGCGCGGAATAAATTAGAAAACACGCGTGTGTATTAAAAAAATAAATACCTACATTTTTGAAATGAGATTTCAGTTGACCGAATAAAGAAAAAATATGTATTTACTCTCAACATGTTTAGTCCCCCAAAAATAGACAAAAATATTTTTCTTATTTTGACTTTTGGACTAGGTGCGAGCACACTGCAAGCTTTAATTTCAAGTCTATAGCATAATACATAATATGTAGTTCCTGAAAAAATTAACTGTGACATACAGACCAGACAGACAACAAAGTCTCACCATAAAAGTTTCTTTTTTTACCTTTTTTGTACGGAACCCTAAAAAGACATCAAGAAACAGATTTGCATCTCAGTATTATCAGTAAAATACGAAACTAAAGGGTTTTTCAATAGGGACATAACAATTTTGTTTTATAATACGGTATAATACGGAACATAACCTACAAAATTTTTTATGATCTGTCAAAGTCACAACGTCAGTCAAGGCTTACATTTTTATCATGGGGAAGTTTACGAACGAGCAACGTTTGGAAATCGCTAAAACTGACTACTTATGGTCATTGGAGTTCGCTATCGTGCCAAGTTGGAAGACTATTTTTGGCCAGAATTGGATGGACATGACATCAACGATATGTGTTTCCAACAAGATGGTGCCACAAGCCACACAGCTGGTCAAACAATTGATTTATTGAAAGGAAAATTTGGTAATCGTTTAATCTCGGGAAATGGTCCTGTCGAATGGCCACCTCGCTCATGCGATTTGACGCTGTTGGATTTTTTCTTATGGGGTTATCTTAAGTCGAAGGTTTATGCCAACATTCCAACAACGTTAGAGGAGCTCAGTAACAATATCGAACGCGAAATTGCCAACATTCCAGCTGATATGTGTAAAAGAGTGATTGAAAATTGGATCCAAAGAACGACGTCGAATTCCATACATAATTGTAACATGTGTACTACACCTGGAATAAATTTCAGCCCGATATCTCAATTATTCTATGTTTTATTTAAATACAAAATGGTTATGTCCTTATTGAAAAATCCTTTACCTAGATGTTTAAAATAATATTACGTTTTCTCTATTAGCCTGTGACAAACTAGACAGACACCGGTCAACGAAGTTTCCCTTATAATTTGGAACCCTAAAAAGTTGTGAAAACTGAAAATTTCTCGGCTGTATGGTGCCATTGTTGGTGAGAAAAACGCTCTGTATATCGACTGTCACACAAATCAGTGTCGTCTTTAAACAAACAGTTTGTAGAAACGGAATATAGATTCGTTCATTAGCAATGTTGATGTTGTTTTGTCTGTATCAATATACGGTATAGTGTCTGTATAATAATGTAGTGTCTATGTGTGCACTAGTGGCACTAGCCACCCACCCGATGTGCTATGCTGTAGTGTTTCATGTGAAGGAGTACGAATTCTGAGTTCTGACGGCTGTACTTATCATAAGAGCACTCCATAATGCTAATAAATTAGACTGTTCGTTCCTAAACGCATCTCCCCACCTCACTCATCTCTTTGAACTTGACAACACCCTGGTATAGATACTTTTTAACGTTCGCAAGGAAAACGCGTTCATTTCCTGATACCGGAGATCGTTTGAGGTTATGTTTGGTCAGCCATTAGACGATGATGGACGAACTAGTCGTCTCCACAATGCTAACAAATAAGACTGATCGTTTATGCACGCATCTTTACTTTCCGCTCTCTCCTCTCTGAATTTTATAACGCACTGGTCGCAAGAAAAACGCGTTCATTTGTTGATACCGGATCCCGTTTGAGGTTATGTTTCGTCGGCCATTAGACGATGATGGACGAACTAGTCGTCTCCTTAATGCTAATAAATTAGACTGATCGTTTCTACACGTACCTCTACTTTACCCGCTCCCCTCTCCGAAATTGATAACGCCCTGGTAGACACTTTTTAACGTTTGCAAGAAGAACGGTTCATTTGTTGATATCGGATTCCGTTTGAGGTTATGTTTGGTCGGCCATCAGACGATGATGAACGAACTGACCGTCGTGGCGTTGCATCCGTTCTGAGTCTGACGCATGCAACTAAGCACAGACACTTTGCAGTGCTATTTGTAATGTGTTAACGTATGTATGTGGTCATAGTCTCTCTACCTGGATAATGTATGTACCTCGCGTCCAAACACGGCCATTTTCAAAATTGTAAAAACAATTAAGGACTTTTACCGAAATTATATTTCTTGTTTCTTATACAAGTTTACTCGTACTCTTGAAACTCATGTGTAAACTATAAATAAAATCTGTCCACACTAGTAACAATTCATGATTCGTGTGATACCAGGGAACTCTATGACATAAACACACGTAGAATGTCGTTATATACGATCTACATCCGCCGTTGTTTCTTTTTTTACCAGTATTCATTGTCACCTTTGCTATTTCAAAAAATCTTTCAAGGTTTATTTCATTAAAAGTGGCTCAGTAGGCAACAACACACAACCGCTGCCAATCACATAACCTTCTTTTTGCTTCGCCGTAATAATATGACGACTGCTAAATTTTATTAGAAGTTAAGTGAAAATTATCTTTATGATGTTTTGTGAAATTTTCATTAATATCTAACAAATTTCTGTCGAATTATTAAAATCTGGTCATCAAAATTTTGATTTCTCTATTGAATTTATTTTGAAGAAAAAAATTGAAATGTTTCTATTTTCTCAATAAATTTTCTAAATAAAGATTGGTAAGAGCAGTTTACTTTTCGTACATGCGTGCCTACCTACGTAGTCAGACGTTTTCACATCAAAATGTACCTACAGTGTTTCGCGACAGTGGAAAGACAAGGTTGTCACGTCGATAATACAGTTTTCTGCAAGACGAAAACTATTCGACGCGACATCTCTCGGGTGGAAGGGGACGTATACTTTTCGTACATGAATATACCTACCTACGTTGTGAGACGTTGTCACGTCAAAATAACTCATGAGTGTTATAGTTTCATATAGACCATTCAATATACGAAGATGCTAGGCCTCAAATTCGAATATTATACTACATAATATGTAGTTCCAAAAAGTTAAACTAGATACCCTAGTATTTTACTATTTTTATTAGTAATCTTAGTTAAATGCGATTGGAAAGGTTGAGAAATATTTTGTAAAGCAGTGGAATTTTTGTTGAATTTTAAAATTATTTAATAGTGCGAATATTGTAAATAATATATTATTAACTTAAATTATTGTAAATGATATAGCATAATCCAGTCAAATAGTACTTTTAATTTGCGTTAATTAGAAGTTTGATGAAATTTTAATGGTAGATAAAGGATGCCACTAGAACACTCCAGCCAAGTTTCCCCTCTCGGATTCTGCAAGGGGTGGCCGCCATCTTGAAATTAAGGGATGAAATCATATATCTTGGTAAATACTGCCTGTACGTGAAAAATTACTATTACTTACAAAAATTGTTAAGGAGGATGTATCCAACAACCTTTGTTTGAAATTTTTTTTTAAATTTGTTATTATTCAAAAGCTATAAATTCTCAAAAATGACACTGTTGGGGGTAGAAACGGTTTTTTCGATTTTAGAACAAAACGTTCAATCGGGGGCGAAAAATGGTTATGACAAAAGTTGTAGCTTTTGAGTTTCTCTACAATATACACGTGTTCAATATTTTTTTTGCTTGCTTGGTACGAATATAGAGGGCTTCAAAAGTCGACCGACGCTAATGTTTCTGAAAATGTTTGAATTTTGCACATAACAAATTAATTCAAGTCATCGCATTTTTGAAAATGTATAACTTTTGAATAATAAGAAATTTCAAAAAATTTTCCAAATAAAAGTTGTTGGATACATCCTCCTTAATAATTTTTGTAATAGTAATTTTTCACGTACAAGCAGTATTTACCAAGCTATATGATTTCATCCCTTAAATTCAAGATGGCGGCCACCCCTTGCGAAATCTGAGGGGGAAAACTTGGCTGGAGTATTCTAGTGGCACCCCCTATCTACCATTAAAATTTCATCAAACTTCTAAATAACGCAATTTCAGACCAATTTTTTCGACTATTTGATTAGACTAGCAATGAATGAGTCATTTAATCTGGGAAAAAATATCAGTAAAAAAAACTTTTTAAAGACACACTTTTATTTAAATGTACTAAAAAGGAAAAAAAATAAGTTTTAATAATTTAGTTTCATAATTATAAAAGCGTGGGTTGTAAACTCTACTATACTTTATTAGTCACGACCCACACTTTTATAATTATGAAACTAAATTATCAAAACTTACTTTTTTCCTTTTTAGTACATTTGAATAAAAGCGTGTTTTTAAAAAGTTTTTTTTAGTAATATTTTATTTTGTTCCTTTTAGTAGTTCAAAAGTTTATCCCCTTTTGACTCACTCCCTTAGTGATTGAATTTCAAAAAATCCCTTCATATTGTGGGTGCTTATGTCACAAAAGAAACCTACTGTCCAATTCCAAGTTTCTAGCTTTAGCGGTTTGGCCTACGTTGAATAGACAAAAACCCTACTCCCTCGTTTGACCCCTAAAGGGATTGAATTTAATTCTAAAAACGATTGATTCATGTATTGTCATCGGGAATGCATATGTGTACCAAATTTTAAATCGATCGGATACGTGGAAGTCGTTCAAAATTGACTTGCAAGATTTGACCTAAACAAACAAACTAACATACAAACATTGAAAGTTTAATAAAAGTTTGTAAAAATACTTTTGAGGACGTGACATATACCTACGGACAGAATTGTCTATTAGGGTGTTGCGTTATAGAATTTTAGAAGTGAAAATTTTTATTTTATTTTAGCTAATTATGCAGTTGATAAAGTATATTTAAATCTAACAACGATGTTATGAAATATGCGTAAACGAACGGAAAAAATGAGGTTAATAAAGTTTTACTTTAAAATCTGAAATATTTAAATACATAGGCGTACGTAAGAAGAAAAATATTTTATATTTTTTACCAGTTGTTGCTCATTAAATCTAGTTCGTAAACTACTCAACCGTCTGCAACGAGGGATTAGATTAGATTTTACACAGAGCGTAAGGCACTACTGCCCTTCGTTCATTGCGACCTTGAAGATATTTTGTCAATTCTTTCGTACTTATTCCGATTCAGGTATTAGCTTCTCAACAAACCTTACTACCTTTCTGGGAGCTGTATTCCACACCTCATTATAGGCTCTATAAGAACCTTCCATTTAGATGTTGCAGCCTTTTGGAAGAAACTGCCTCGCATGCGAGGCAGAAATAGCTGAACATATTTTGTGTTCATGCATGAACACAAAATATGTTCAGCTATTTCTTTTGCCTCCTTGCAGAAGCGACAGTTATTACCTTCTACCATCCTCATGTTTTCAAAATGGTATCTTAAGGGGCAGTGTCCGGTGTCCTGTCAAAATTCTCAGTTCTGTTCTACTAACAGTAAGGAATTCTTTCGTCTTTTTTTCTGAATAAGAGATAAATCTCTTAGATTGCAACGTGAGGTTTTATTTCAACGGAGATAATACCTATTAAATAAAAAAAAAATAAACTGTGACAGACGGACGGACGGACGGACAGACAGCCACGAGAGTGATCCTATAAGGGTTTCGTTTTTTCATTCTGAGGTACGGAATCCTAAAAATCCTTCAAAACTGACAGCGGAACGTTGGTTATGGTGAGTTTAGATGTTTCTGCACTTTTGAAAGGTGTGTTTCTATACGCTGACCGTCAGACCGTGTAGGTGATGCAGATGCTCTATGCTGCAGTCAGCTTTAATATTTAAAGTTTCCGTTCTCATAAACTACATACGTATACCGTAAACCACTTACACTAATACATAGCCGTCATAATTAATAGCCTCTGAGCATTTTATAGCACTAAAAATAATAGTCATTCTCTATATTTACCTTAAACTGATTGAATTTTAAAGTGATGTATATTATTACAGCTTCGCCTGATTGTTGCTGGCATTCAGGAAGTTGTAAACGCACTGTCTGTCCTAGAATTCAGCGGCTCTCAAAATTTACCAACTTAGATTCTCTAATTTGAAAAATATCAGTTCAAAGTAGGTATACTGAAACTGACGTGTTGAATTTCAATATCCATATACAGGGTGAGTTCGACCACCCGTATCAGTCGTTTTTTTCGAAAACGGTTAGTCGTAGAGAGTTGTGTCAAAAATTTGTATTATAAAAGCCCTAATGAAGAATCGAATGGTGATAATTTTTTTTCCGGGAAGGTCGGCTTCCCTATTAGTTTGCTCCAGAATGTCCAGAACTCCGGAATTATAAATGTAACGATAGGTCGAAAGTGGTATTATTGAAAAGATCTTTAAAAAATAAGTAAGTTTTGTAGGAAATTTTTTTTATTACTGCCACCCCTGTAAATTTCTGTAAGTATAAATATAAATTATTATATGTTTAAAACTCTGGAATTTTAGAAAGCACGATAGGTTGAAAGTGTTGCTGTTGAAAAGCTCTTTAAAAAATAGGCAAGTTTTGTAGGAAAAATTATTTAATTACTGCCACCCCTGTTAAGTAACAATCGTTTGAAATTATTAAATCAAAATTTCATAATAACGATCGAAGTCGGCATTAAAAATCTAGCAAATCTAGCACAAACAAAAACTCAGGAAAAAAGAGTGAGCCTTCAATTGTTTGAGTTTCACATAGTTATTAAATGTATCAATATCATGGCTCACACTTTTTTCCTGAGTTTTTGTTTGTACTTCAAACTCGATTATTTCGAGAAGTATGAATGCTAAGGTCATACTATGGTACAAATCAGTGAATTCGTAATTTTAAGCACTATCCAAATATGACATAAAAAATATGGGGTGCCATTAAAAAAAAATTGACGATGACGTCACAGAATGAAAACAAAAGACTATCGAAATGCAACAAATATCAACAAACATGTAGGTACAGTAAAAAAATAAAATTGACGTGTCCGAGGATTTTTTATGAAATTTTCATTTTACCGAATTAGTTCCAGACTTTTTACTCACACTGTATAATTAGAAGTATATAGACGTAGAATATACAATGATTTTCACTTAATAGAAAATCGTTTCACTTAAAATGCGACATCGACTGAACAAAAACTATCAATATTTTAATCAAAAAAAAAAAATGAATTACTACTTCTCCGCCGCTGAACATCTCACGTAATATAAAACCAAAACTTACGTAATTGATTGTCATAACTTTTAGTATAGTAAAAAAATCACATTTTTGCAACAGAGTTGATCGGGCGGTTGTACCTATACTGTGAAGTTGTGATTTTATAGTTTGATTATGTCTCTAATATGTGCAGTTAATACATTTTTTGTGGTTATATCGAGCTTAGTTAATGATATAGTGTGTAATTAATTACCTATCTTTAACTTTTACATACTTGATAATTTATTTTTATATTATTTTAGAATTTTTTTGAATAGATAAAATACTTCAATCAAGCTCATACGACTTTTTGTATCTTTTTTGTTTAGCTGCTTGGAGGCGTTTCAGACAGTTTCTAAGTCCAGTGAGATAGTGCGCGTATGCTTATCGAATTCGCCGTGCCTGTTCCAAGACTTAGTGGTACGAGAAGTATGTGAAAAATTAGATAAGGTAAGTTTCCATTAATCATAATTATTTTCGTGTACTTTACTAAAACCACGATCCACTAGCAACTCATTCATTATAAAGCGCGCTACACAATTATGCAATCGCGACCACTATATCGCGATCACAGATCTGTATAGATGTGTAGAAAGCTTTAATGTATTACGTAACGTGCATAAATCAAAAATAAATAAAAAAACCCAACATCGTTTGACTCGTTCGCGTCGCTTGGAATCGTAAATGATTGGTTACGTAATTTGATTACTAAATGATATAACACATTAACACGTTTATACATTACTGCGTTCATATTGCGGTTAAAAATCACTGTTGCTAAATTGTCAAAAATAAAATCCCCAGATGTACGTATTTGATTATTTAAATTTGTGGCATTTTGATTGCCTGCTTTCGCATAGCTGTAAAATAAACAAAAAACACACCATCATGCCTGTAAGCTACTCTCGAAGGTGTCTAAATAATGGGTTTTAGTAATTATCTAGCTATTCCAAACAGAAATTAGCAGAATCTCGTTTGACGACAAACGTAAAAAAATGGGCTAGGCAGTGTCGGAGTCACTATCGCCTAGGTGTTACCTAATAAAACAGTAATAACCAATAATGTTTCTAAATAACGTATTTTCGGTTAATTAATAAATTTTTTGCCATACCAACTACAAAATAGCTACTTTCGATCCATGTAGACCGGCCTGTAATGGGTCATTTAAGAGGCAGGCGTGCCGAAAGTGTTTTACTTACAGCACTAGTGCGGTAAGTAAAAAGTTTATTTGCTATATCCGCCTGCGTGCGCCTGCGATTACATATACTCACGACCTTCACGGCATGCTGTAAAAGTAAACATGGAGACTCAAATAAACTGTCAAAATTTTTTGAAAATGAAGTTAAAGTAGGTATTTTGTAGTGGATATATGGCAAAAAATACCATATATATCTCGTGCGTAATGGTTTTATGACTCGTGTGACTGTAAAAACTCGCTATCGCTCGTTTTTACATAGTGTTTTACTCGTCAGTAATATAGCTCATTATGCATCTAGATCAACGGAAACGCCATATAAAATAAATTTCCGTATTTCCGTAACAAACATCGGAACATCGAATTTCTAAAAATTCCCACTGCGTAAGACGTTTTCTGTCAGAATCTGACATTGCAGATAGCTCATACAACCTAAACTATTGACTTTCCGAAAGTATTCTTCTAACCTTTTTTATGGAAAATTTTATAGTCTACAAAATCATTCATATTCATTTTTACGTATCCAGCTAGAATGCGATCGAAAAGCTCAAAAACTGAAGTTTCTGTATTTATTTCCATTTCTGACATTTCGATTTCTGACATTTCATGACCACCTCCTCCGTCCTATGTCACAATTTTTATGTGCAAATTGATGTCTTAACATCCCATAGTGTGATAATAAAAACTTGAACCATGAGTACAGTTTTATATATCTAGGTACCTATATAACTATTATAATATAATTCTTCTGACTTAAGTAAAAAATAAATCATAACGTTTATACGTTCTCGAATAATTAGTCAAATTCGCACGGCTACCACCTGGGAAATGTTAGTCTTACAAAAAAAATAAATTTAACCTTTTTTGTAGAAAATTTTATAAACTTAAGTTTGTATACCGACACTTTTGCCGTACGATTAACAGAAAGCGATTTTTCGCTCAAAAAATAAACATTTTCAACTCTAATTTTGATAGTAAGGGGTGTTCTGGACTTCAGTGGAGGTCGAATTTTTGGTATTTTCCTGACGACTACATAAGGGTAATCTATTTTATCTATTTTAATTATTATGGTTATAACGCTCCGTCGTAGTATAAATAATAGATCTTAACACGGTCACTCGGAGCAACGGAATAATTATACTAATATAATATTATTCCGAACAAGCTTTCGGCCTTCTATGAGGTCCTCTTTAGGTTTTTTTCTACCTGAAGAGGACCTCATAGAAAGTCGAAAGCTTAATTAGTCATTAGGTATAATTTTTCACACTTTTGGTGACTGATTGCCAACCATAGGCGTCTACTAGCCCTAAAAATAAGAATTAATAAAAAATAATACATTTTGTCAAAAAAAAACATCATACAGACTGGGACCCACCCCCAGCTTCAAATCCTATATATAATTACGCCAACCTGGACGATTATGAGAATGACTATAAATTTTTATGTTTTAACATTTTCGATATTTTGTGTAAAAAAATTAATCTTGTAAAATTAATAGATATTTCCAGTTTGACAACACGGTTTTGGAACCAGCTGCCAGGTCGCTGGTTGTGCACGATCGTTAATAGTTGTAGAAATACAGCACACTTTTGCACCATAGCATTCCTTTCGTCGACACAATCCCGTTTGCGAGCGTTTTGATAGTTTAATTTAATAAAATAAAGGTGAATTTCACTATATTATGTAATGTGTATGTATGTGTGTAATGCATCTATCGGGTGTAACAAAAAGTTTCGAAGATATTGATTCATAATTTAATATATTTACTGTAATAAAACTGTGTTCTTTTCCTACCAATATTTTCATATTAGAAAAATATTTTGTGCTTATACTCTCAGATTATAAGTGTGGTTAAATGGAGCGTTATTTTATTGCGACGGCGACGGGTTTAAAATTTCTGTCAAAATGGACATTAACGCGAACGAAGCAGCGTTTCTCAACCCAATATTGGATCGCGTTAAATTTTTAATGGGTCGCGAAGGAACTGGTAAAATACCGAAATAAAAATATAATTATCTTATTTGAAAAGAAACCATTTCGGAAATTAACAAAAGAGGTTAAATTAAAAAAAAATATACTTTTAAATTTTAAATTATTAGTCCATTGTACTAGTGATGGGACTCGAGTTGTGTTTCACTCGAGTGGTTTTTATTTTACTCGCACTCGAGTCAAATTTATTTTTACTCGACTTTCGAGTGACTCGAGTCAACTCGAATGACTCGAATCGTCGAGGGACTCAAATCGACTAGATCCACTCGATTGGCGAGTTGACTCGGAACACTCGAATGGTCTGTAGTGACTCGGGTGAGAAGTACAAGTTAAGACATGCTTAGCCGATGTATGACATACAATATACATGCCTTAATCTTTCATTTGAAATTCAGTTCATAGTTTGATTTGTTTTATTTGTTAAATGTTTGTGTAAACTGTAAAGCTGTTTACTAATAGTTCGTGTTTAAAATAAGTGAGAGCTACACTGAATGTGGTTAGTGGTTACTCATTATTATGACCTGCCTGTATGTAAAAAAATGACTCGAGATACATTGTCACTCAAGTGATTCGAATCATATCTTCACTCGAGTGAAGAATTTGTCACTCGAGTCTTATCTTGACTCGAGTGGCATTCGAGTGTCTCGTTTTGTACAGGCGAACCCGGTAACTGGGGACTTGCAATAGAGGAACCATAGCAACGCCATGTAAAAAAACAGCACTGCTACACGCTCGGCTATTCTCAAGCCCTTGCTTGTTGTCAATTTTAGGTCAGAGTCACACTTATTGTAAATAAGTCGATACTATAGTATTTGGTGAAATATATAATCTAAAACTAAGAATTTTCGGTCTGTATTTCTATTTGAAGTCGACATAGAAATGAACTTTCCGGTTCACTCCGTAAATAGACAGACAGACAAGACAAGACAGAATAATATAACACACATCTATGATATGTGTGGTGTAATTTAAGTGATGTCGACGCTCCTACATAGGTTGAGAATTGTACGTACGTATGTATAATTGGGGTTCGGGATGAGTCGGGTTACCGCCGCCGCCGCCCGAGATCAGCGTTCATGCGCGTATTACCGCTACATTACATGGTTGTATCAATTTAATTAAAATTCCAGGCCAAACACCAGATCGTGGTTGCTGTGCACCGCGCTTTAAGGAAATCGTTCAAGAAACACCCAACATCAAGTACAGTAGAGTCTCTGTTTAAATCAGCACTTCCGGTCCTTCCTGTCCTGCGCTGTACCTACTGTTTTCAACCCTTACTAGTTTCTTATGCTTACACATAACAGCTACCTATTACCCTAAGATCCTACGTATATTTACGTAGGTCGGTTGAATTATAGGAGCGGCACGACTTTCATCAATTCGAATTTGACAAGCTCTATTACCACTGATAGAAAACAATAAGAAAAGAGAGGGTTGGTGTGTGGGTAAAATTACACTGTTAACTTCTCATTAGTTGGATGCCCTTAGAGATTAGAGACCAGTCTACCGTAGAGAAATTATATTTGCAATACAGGTTAATAGATCGAGAGCTGGTGACAATTTTCAGGTGTTATTTATTCTAGGCCTTATTTTTGTGAAGATGTAGAGGTAGGCATATTAAAGTGCCCTGAGCAAGGGATTTTGCTAGATAGTGGTATGGGAGGGATGCAGACCGCCCCCAACATGTATAAAAAAATTGTCACAATTATTATTGCTTCAAGGCTGAAATTGTTTGTACAGCCTGTCGATGAACCCATTGGCATTATAATATTGGCAGAGATTTTCGTTGATCAGTACCCTTTGTGTGTTTTTCTGAGATAAATGAATGGCGACGTATTATAATAGGGTCATTAATGCCATAACATGTCGATGTATGAAATAGGGTTTGAGAATAACCGAAAGTGTAGCAATGCGAACTGGTAAAAGAATCAATTGGATTTTCAATCTATTAATAATAAACCCTAATAATCCTAGCTGTTGTGAACAACAAAAAAGATGTATGAAATCATTGGAATTTTCGATTTTTGTTGATCAACTAATCTTATTTGCAGGGAGTAGGGGAAAAACAAAAACAAAGGAATCCCTTAAAAACCCTAAGTTTAATATTTGGCACGTACGGACATCTAAAACTTGCTTTTTCGATATGAAACCTCTATAAATCCGTCGAAATCTAGAAATCGATTTTTTTCTTCATTACAAGATTTTATTCATTTTCTGGTTGGTCAAAAGTAAAAACATATCAGATAAAGTGAGTAAACTATTTCTTATACCTATGAAAAGTATTACCATGGAAAGCAATAATCTAACAGTGTCGTCTATTGACAAAACTTGTTAACGTCATCGGTTTGTATCCGTAGTAAGACCATGATGGTAAGATCTTACAGCACTACCTATATTAATTTGTTAGGATTAAGAATAAATAAAGTGAAGGGGCTCCCGTCAATATTCTCTTCCCAAAAAAGCGAAAGCTCCGTAGGCGCGGACTTAGTTGAAGTCTACTGTACATCAAACTGTATAATGCATCTCTTAAGACCTTGACTCGAGTACTTCTTTTTCTTCAAACAACCTCCCGCCCTTCTTAAGATCGAGCAGTTTTCGTACGCCCCTTTGCTACACCGGCCTGAAAAATGGAATTTAATCGTGGGAAATATTATGTAATTTTCTTTAATTTATAAGAAAAAGTCTGTAATTAATTAAAACTGAGCTAATTTAAAATAAAACGCTCGTTGGAAACATTCTTAGCTAAGCGATATTTTTTACACTAGTTTTTTTTATGTTGTTGGAAAAGAAATTCCACAGTGAAGTATTAATTAGCATTAGATGCGAGAGATAATATTTGTAAATAAAATTAAATAAACAAATATTTACAAACTGCCGTTTGTTTATTAATTATGGCTATCTTAAGAACGGGTAACAGATACAATTAACAAAAATAATACCCACGACGGAAAATTGTTCTTAAAAAAATGTCGGGTCCCAGTGCCAAACCCTTCCGACAAAATATTATAGTGTTTTTGCTAATACAATCATTGTGGGTTTATTATGTGAACTTAAGTTAGTTTTTGGACAAAATAAAAAATTTGACTCCTTAATACATCCCTTAATTTTTTTCGGTATTTGTGACACTGGGTATTTACTCATATTAGAGGTCATAGCTTGGTGTATAATGGTCAGCTTGCTGGCCTTTGGAGCAAGCTGTCGTAGGTTCGAATCCTCTTCTCGCTCATGAATATTTTTTGATGTCATTTAGTTTTAATTGATAATGTTATTTGATGTAATTAAGGCGTTAATGACCTAAGCTGTCGAGCGTCTATAATCTACAATGAAAAAGTGGGTGTGTGCTTATGACTACACGACAGAAGTGAAAACTTGATTATATGCAATACATACATAATATTATACTATTATTTTATTATTATAATACGTAATAATAAAAACGTAATTATTGAAACGATGTACTCCTTGTTAGACAGTAAACGTGGTCACCGACCCGAGCGCGCTTGATGTCGAGTGGAGCCGAGTAAACCCGATTCAGCGTCACCGACCCGAGCGGGACGGTTCACTTTCGATCACTATTCAGAAAGAACGCAAAGTGCGCCTAAAGAAGTTTTCACTTCAAAAATTTACTCATGTCTATACAGGGTGTCCCAAAAAGAATGGGACATAAAGTAACAGCTGATTCCTTACAAAAAAATATTGCGATAGACCCCAACTTGTCTATTCCGAAAGTTGATATTAAAAGAGATACAGGGTGTCAAAGTTTAATTTTTATTTTTATTATTGTGACGCGGCATTTTAATAAGAAACATTGAATTTTTAAATAAAACTGTCAAAATTACCATGATAACGCCGCGCCGGCGTTTTCAAAGCCACCTATGTTCATTTTCAAAATTTGCCATTTAAAACCACATTGCATCGATTACTTTAAATGCAAATATCTTGAAAAAGGTTACTCCTAGCCACTTTTACAAAGTATACTTTTTTACATAAAAATGACGGAAAATCAATTTTTTAATTAAAAAAAAAAAAAAATAGTACGAGTGCGTACAAATAAGTTATGACTATTTGAATGAGTGAAAAGGTGTGTAAGTGGCGCCTCCTACAAGTAAGAGCCATACCAAGGTCAGATTTGAATTTCTCATGTCAAAAAATCCCCATATACCAAATTTCATTAAAATGCCTAAATTATTTTAAAAGTTATTATTTAAGAAAATCAAAAATAAAAATTAAACTTTGACACCCTGTATCTCTTTTAATATCAACTTTCGGAATAGACAAGTTGGGGTCTATCGCAATATTTTTTTGTAAGGAATCAGCTGTTACTTTATGTCCCATTCTTTTTGGGACACCCTGTATACAGTTGTCGGCTAATAAGTAATAATTATAACGTTGGTTTGTGTTTTAAAACAGCTGCGTTGGAAAGGCGTCTTTTTAAATTTAAATAAAACAGAAGCCATGAAATAAATTAATAGATATTGTCTGAAGATTTATGTGCAGACCTTTGCTCCGTATTTTTATTTCTAACCGAGTTGTGAAATATTATGCAACAGTGATTATTGTGAGGGGGCTGATTTCAAGTTATATATAAAAAGTTAATGCTTTCAAAATCTTTGATAATTATTTTATCTCATGTAGGCACTAAAGGTTTAACATTTTCAACATTGAATCGTATTTCGATTTTGAACAATAATCATATTATAAATTTTTATTGGAAGAGCAGCCAAATACAAGGGCGTCGCCAGCTAATGACTAAGGGGGGGGGGGGCAATGGGGCAATATTATGGAGGATAAAAAATATGAACGCCGAGAGCATGAAGCGTTACACTTTGGAAGTCTTTGCCTCGATGACGATTGTAATAAGAACGGTTCTAATATCAATGTATAAAACTTCACAAGCCCTCGACAGCACAATAACTAAATCAAACTTTTAAACACAGTAATAATTATTTATTTTAACAAAAATAATATTTAATTAAAACATAACCTGCGGGGATTTTTTGCAAAACTTTCAACCACTTTATCATTAAAATTATTTAGGTTTAGCTACATTTGATCTCTAGGGGGGGGCAACTGCCCCTCCCTGCCCCCCCTTGGCGACGCCCTTGGCCAAATACATAATTGATTCCTGCAAAAATCATTTTAACAACCATAGTCACAGTCAGGAATCTAACCTGAACTTTTCCACTATCGCGGCGGAATGACCTTGCAGTACTCAACCGTGACATGATTACCAATCTAATATTCTCCATATATTCAAAGGAATCAATTGATTTTCACTACATGAGAGTGTTAATTATAGCTAAGTTGTAGATGTGATCCATCGTAATAGCGAGAGCTAATCATGTAGGAGAAATTATTTCAAACACCCAAAGGGGATACATTAGATAAGAACCTAGATACATCAATGTTATAAATACCATATGATATTACACCATAATATTCTAGAAATATGTAATTATATCTTGGAGACATCGTAAGATAATCTACATTGTCAGATACATACTAGATAATAAAACAAGGTTAGTAGAGCATAGGTTGCCTCATTCCGATAGATAGTAGTGGGGAGATGACGTCACTCAGAATATACCATGCTTGCTCACTTCAATAGAAAAGATCAGACCATGGACGCTGCTAATTTTTGGAAATAAAAATCACAGTAACTATGGTAGTACCTAATAGAAACATGATTCTTCTGTTAGTGAAAAAAATATGATAAGTTGTCAATTTTGCGATAGCTGTTAAGTGTTATGGTGTTTTGTGGTTATTTTTAATATTTTGTGAATATAAAAGATAAAATAATTAATTTATCAATTTGTTAGTTAATTCTATTCGTTTCTTAAATTTAAAAAAATAGGTAATTAACAAGATCCGCCATTTCTTGAGCATTATTTAATTTTTTGTTTGTTTATATTATAGATATTAAAACCTAAATTTTGTAATAAAAATAAAAATTATCCTATTTTTTAACATCTATTCTTCTACTTATTGTCTCCTGCCAATTTTAAGAAAAAATCTGCACGAAGCACCTAATATAAATAAGCATAATCTTCAACAATTTTTGTACTTGATTTAAACTAAATTCTAGCTGACGTCATTCCCGCGCTTATGCTGATTGGTCAGATGGAATGAGGCAACCTGTACTCTAATAACCTTGATAATAAAATACTTTATAGAAATCAAATCCAATAAGTTTTGATTTTTTATATTAAATCGATTTATATGGCTGTTCTGCAATTGAAAATTTTTATTCCAATATTTGCAGGAATCAATTATCATAATTATGTAATTGGCTGCTCTTCCAATAAAAATTTTCAATTGCAAAACAACCGTGTAAATCTATTTAATAATAGTTATTTATGCAACTAGTAGCAAAAGTAACGGGTTATATGACAGTCGCGATTTTGCGATACGAGCCTAAGGTTATGTTGCATTTATACCAGAACTCGTGTGATTACCGCACTTGCCTTCGACTCGCGCGGTAAACACACACTCGTTCTGGAATAAATGCAACATAACCTTAAGAGAGTATTGTAAAATCGCGACTGTCAGATCCGTCACTTTTGCCACGCGTTACATACAATATTTTTTGCAACAACTGCTTCAAAAGTTCAATTTTAAGCAAATAAAACACAATTTGGATAAATATTTTATTAATGACATTATATATAGCAAAGTAATCTATAAAGTACTTTATACGCACGTGTGTTATAAAGTAAAACAAAACAGTATAACTTTATAGAACTGAGTGCGTTAATATTTACTTTAAACACTACCGTTCAAATTCTGTATAAGCTTCCATAAAAAATCACTTTTCAAACTGTACACAGCCGTCTAAAATTGTACTTTTGATGCAAGTGTTGCAAAAATCATATTAAGTCATGGTCCATGCTCTGACCGTAAAAAAGTCTACTGGACAACACTACTAAAATTTTATTATTGAATTTAATAGACAATATGACGAAAAACGTCGAATCGTGGGTACTAATTAAATTGTTATTTTATAATTTTTTGTTGTCAATATACAGGGTGTCCAAGACTTGCGTTGTCGGCCGATATATTGATTTTGGCTGAAGATAGAAAAGAAGTTTAAATACAAAAGTTGTATAAATTTTAATGGTGTATAACCTAAAAATATTTTCAATTATACAGCCTGTCCCATTTAAGCGTGGTAGATCAAAGTTATGTTTTTTTTTTAACCTAGCATCCTGTTTTTATTTGTTTTTCCAATTCTACACCTAAATGTGAATATAAATTGTAAGAAAAGCCATGCTCGAAAATTCAGTAATTTTTGAGTTATTCAAGTTTTTTAGAAATTTTTGACACGTGCAGACCTTTATCTAAAATTCGTTATAGCCAAAACAGAAACCTTTATTAAACTGAAATTTTGAGGATCACTAGATAACAGACGGACAAATCAATGTCTGTCTTAAAAAAATAAATTTATTATACAGGGTGTTCAAAATAATGTACTTCTTTTACTTAAATTCAATCTGCACGTGTAACTTTTGATTGTTAAATACGAGGTTACTTTTTTGCTGGAATTGTATTCTTTAGGATATTTACTACCACTTTTATTAAGGGTTGTCCATACCTAAACCAAATATTTTAATACGAAAATATTAGGTTTAGGTATGGACAACCCTTAATAAAAGTGTTAGTAAATATATTCTAAAGAATACAATTCCAGCAAAAAAATAACCTCGTTGTATTTAACAATCAAAAGTTACACCTGATTGAAGTTAGGTAAAAGAAGTACATTATTTTGAACAGCTTATATAATAAAATTATTTTTTTTAGACAGACATTGATTTGTCCGTCCATTATCTAGTGATCCTCAAAATTTCAGTTTGATAAAGGTTTCTGTTTTGGCTATGACGAATTTTAGGTAAAGGTCTGCACGTGTCAAAAATTTCTAAAAAACTTGAATAACTCAAAAATTACTGAATTTTCGTGCATGGCTTCCCTCGCAATTTCTGTTCACATTTAGGTGCAGAATTGAAAAAACAAATAAAAACAGGGTGCTAGGTTAAAAAAAACATAACTTTGATCTGCCACGCTTAAATGGGACAGGCTGTATAATTGAAAATATTTTTAGGTTATACACCATTAAAATTTATACAACTTTTGTATTTAAACTTCTTTTATATCTTCACCCAAAATCAATATATCGGCCGACAACGTAAGTCTTGGACACCCTGTATACACTACTTGATGAAATTTATACAGCGTGTAGATCAATTATTATATTATCAACTATTTCCAATTATCATTGTCTGCCTTGAAAATTTTTTTTACATACCTGGTTGACCTCAAGCTAAATATAATAAAATTTTAGTAGTGTTGTCCAGTGAACAGTATAGAGCTTGCTCCCGCAAGCTTTACTGTTCATAGAACTATTAGTTAAGTTTTTAAGATCACCCAAAATAGAATAGTAGATTATATGTCTAGAAATGCGTAATGAGGTATAATACTGACGAGTAGTGAGAATATTTTAAAACGAGCGATTTAGCAAGTTTTAACAGTCACACGAGATATATATGGTATTTTTAGCCATAACCACTATAAAATAGCTACTTTTCAACTCATTTTAGTATTTTCAAAAATGTTTGACAGTTCATTTGCGTCGCCAACTTCAAATTTGTAGCAGGCCGTGAGTAGGTAATAGCGGGCGGATCAAAGCGAATAGAAACTGTTTATTTAGTAGAAACTGTTTATTTTCCACACTAGTGTGTTTTTAAAACATTTTCAACACACCGCCTGTTAACTGACCCATTCCGTGCATAGGTACATATACGCATGTAAAGTAGCTATTTTATAGTTGGTATGTCAAAAAATATTTCTGAACGTAGAATACGAACAAAACAGTAGTGATGATATGTACAAGAAAAAAAATAATTAATAAAATGAATATAAAATATAAGAACACAACTTCAATTAAACAAGTGAACACGTATAAATATCTTGGTGTAAATTTCAACAGTGACAATAACATAACATTAGAAATCAAATCAAAAATAGGCCAAGCAAAAACAGCGTTTTACGATCTTAAAAAGCTACTGTGCAACAATAAAATAAATAAAAAACTAAGAGTGCGATTTTTAAAATCATATGTGTGGTCCATATTACTATATGCCTGTGAAACTTGGACATTAAAAGATGAGGTGATTAAAAAGTTAAACGCGTTTGAAATGTGGTGTTATCGGAGAATGTTAAATATTAAATGGACGGATTATGTGACTAATGATAAAGTGATGAAAATAATGCAAGAACAGAAAAGTTTAGTAAATGTTGTCAAAAAGAGACAGTGTTCATATTTTGGTCATATAATGCGGTCACAAAAATATAACCTCCAGCAAGTGATACTAATGGGCAAATTAGAACAGAAAAGACCCAGAGGTAGAAAAAGAATATCGTGGTTAGAATGGACGGGATTAAACTTCAATAGACTCATCCGTACTGTCCAGGACAGGGTTAAATGGAAAGAAGTGGTCTCCAACGTCCTCTAGGGGATATGGAACTCATCATCATCATCATCATGTCAAAAAATATTTCTGAACGTAGAATTATTTTCAGCAAAATTTGTCAGTGGTGAGGAAAAGGGCACGGTTACATTAAACCTGTGAGTTAAGAGCGGTTCCAACTTCCAGGCATGGCGTGTGCAATAAAGAACGATATTAAAACCTGGATTATTATTTTGACACTTCATTGTGCGTTCTTGCCGGCTTAAGAAAACAACAGTTTTTATCCATAGATCGGATTAAAATAAGCTGTAACATCTAATTAGGAAATAAACTGATTGTAGTAGAATGACGGTAGGTGGCTATATCCATGTTCATAATATGTATGTATGTATAGTGTTATAGCATGGCCAGAACAGAGGTGGGTGGGATATAGGACGTGAGAGAGACTGAGAGAGAGCAGTAAGCAGTGGCGGAGGTGTGTTATAGTGTAGGTCCCTTCTCCATAAACGGTGTTCACCCGCGATATCTTTAGTCAGTTATTATGGAGTGTTTGTTACAACTGCACTACCCTAACAACTGACTAAAGTCACGCACACATTGCCTTAGTAAGTTTTTTTATCAATTCAGAAAAGAGCTAGCATTTTTCGTAAAATTATTATAGAATAAAATAATATAAAAAAATGTGAGCCTTCGTGGGACGCCTGGCAGTTGTGAAACATTTTCATACCTCTCCCTCTGCGAAGACAAATAGTGAAAGAATTTTTAGAATCGGTTCAGTAGTTCCAGAGATAAGAATTTATGATTTATAATCCCCCTCCGTGAGAAATTCTCCCCCTGCAAAGATAATTAGTGAAGGTATTTTTAGAATCGGTTCAGTAGTTCCAGAGATAAGAAGTTATGATTTATTACCCCGCCCCTCCGCGAGAAATTCTCCCCCTGCGAAGATAATTAGTGAAAGAATTTTTAGAATCGGTTCAGTAGTTCCAGAGATGAGAATTTATGATTGTATGAGTCCCATACAATGGAGTTGTGAAGAAAAAAACAAAACTTATGCAAAATTTCAAAACCCTAGTTTACCAAGAATTGGTCGAAATATTGATTTTAAAATTTTTGGATTCCAATCACAAAAATAAAGAAAGTAAGTTATAAAAGCGTTGTGAAAGAAACACTCAGATCTGTATCTTTTTACACGACTATGAAAAAAGTAGGGTTATGATTTTAACAGCCTGTGTACCTATATAGAAAAAAGAATTGCTAATGAAATATTTAAAATTGAAACCTAATAATATTCAAGTTGTTATTTTAATATTTGGATTAGCTACTTGAAATCATTTAGCGTAATTTAATTGAACTAACAAGTAAATATGGCAGTGTGTGTATGTGTGTGTCCCGCTTTAGTGGTTACGACACACCATACTCCTTTTGAATTAAGGGGATAACTGCAAACAGTGTATACGGTATACACAGTGGTATGGGCTTGATTCCCTATGTATGTATGTGTGTACTGTGTATCCATACCCCTGCAAAGTCGACCATCCTGTGTGCACCCTCCCGACATTCCCATCTCCACGAGAGTCACGAACCTCTTTTTTCCCTCTCACTCCCGCTGTGTGTGCTTATGTAACGTCGTCCTTGTCTTAACTGTTACGTTATGTAAGCTTTGAATGAGCTTTGGCTGTCGATGCGTTTTTTTGACAGCCGTCGATAAAAGATTCAAAGACAAATTTTAATGATGCTTCTTTGATGAAACAAGAAACATTATTATAATTAGACGTCTGGATCGTAAGGTTATAAGTAGGTAAAGCTATACAGTTCTGTCGGTTGAACTAGGTATGAAGGACGTCCGAGTCCCACAAACAGTTGTCCTAGTCATTGTTCATGCAAGTTGACGCTGATGACGTCAGCTGTTGAACGTCTATAATCTTAAATCTGTCTATCTAGAATGCAAGTTTGATGAGTAAAGTTATTACACGGAAAATGCCGAATTTTTGTGCTGTTTTGATTTAAAAAAAAATTAAGCGCTTATTTGGCTCGGTTTTATGCCGCAAGCAATTTCTCATAATAAAAACTACAAAATGTCGAAACAAGCGTTATTACCCGACTGCGCCAGAAGGAGGGTATTGTCTTTCGAGTGTATGTATGTATATTTCTTTATCACGCTCTGTAGCCTAAACGGCTTGACGGATTTTGAAAAATGAGGTGTCATTAGATTCGTCTGAATCCCCAGAGTGACATAGGGTATATATGACGTCACGAAAAATTCAATATGGCGGACGCTAGACGCCATTTTGTCAGAATGCAAAAGTAATTTTCCTTCTAAATATATTGATATAGGTTTCAAAATCAAAACAAAAGAAAGGTTTTGTTGACATTTCAAATAAGGTACATGACGTCACGGAAAATTCAATATGACGGGCGCTAGACGCCATTTTGTCAGTACGCAAAAAATCGGTAAAACTTTGTGTGTGGGCTATCAAATTAAAAGGCTTGATGAGTACTTTCAACTAAAAGGAAGGAAATAAAGAATTTATTAAAAAAACAAAAAACCCGACTGCGTAAAAATCGAACATAAAAAATGGAAACAAGATCAAATCATAACATGCAGTCGGAGGCATAGTAGTAACATCAGGTATTTCTGTTCAATGCCTCCGACTGAATGTTATCATTTGATCTTGTTTCCATCTTTTATGTTCGATTTTTATACCGGCCCGGCTTTCGTCCGGGTGCAAATCGTACTTTTGAATTTTCACAGGCAAAAGGTCTTTCTCCGGTAACGTTTCGGATAAATGTAATAAAATCAGACTAAGGAAATAAAGCACACTAAACAATTGAAAAGTCACGTCACGAAGTAGTGTAACGTCACTTTTGTAAAAATTATCCGATCCTTTTGAAAATTAATATTTGAGAGTTTTATAGGACACAAAAAAATAAAATGGCGTCAGATTTCAAAATGGCGTCCATATGTACTTTTTCGTAAACATTATCCGAATCTTTTGAAAATTAATATTTGAGAGTTTTATAGGACACAAAAAAATTAAATGGTGTCAGATTTCAAAATGGCGGCCATATGTACTTTTTTGTAAGAATTATCAGATCCTTTTGAAAATTGATATTTGAGAGTTTCATCGAACACAAAAAAATGAAATGACGTCAGATTTCAAAATAGCGGCCATTATATATACTTTTTTGTAAAAATTATCCGATCTTTATCTAGTTATTTATAGAGAAGTTTAGAAGGTTATTGAGACACTTAGTTCTTAAGTTTTTTAAAAGAAAAATAAAAAACTATCTGTTTTTATAGAATAAAGAAAACCTGATCTAAATATTTTTTGTTTTATGCGAATAATTTGAAACCGGAACGATAAAATATAAGCAATACAAATCCCTGAATTTTTTGCTAAAAAAAGAACATACATTCGTGAGCTGAGGCTCGACGGTGACATAGTTTTAAAATTAATTGCATTGTAACGTTACGTC
The DNA here is from genome assembly GCA_039654895.1 of Mongoloraphidia duomilia. Taxonomy (NCBI): domain Eukaryota; kingdom Metazoa; phylum Arthropoda; class Insecta; order Raphidioptera; family Raphidiidae; genus Mongoloraphidia; species Mongoloraphidia duomilia. The sequence goes on along the minus strand of CM077525.1, from coordinate 20,573,710 downwards.
ATTGGATGGGTGTTCCTAACAGTAATGCTAACTTAAGTACAGTCAAACCTGGATAAGCGAGAGTTCAAGGGAGCACAATCTCATTCTCGCTTATAGAGGTTTCTCACTAACCCGAGTTTCTCGCTAATGCAGGTACATGGGTAGCGTTTCTCTCTTATAGAGGTACGCAGCAATAACAAGTCACATTCGACATATAACAACGTTATTTAGGTACAATATTGACGAGAAAACAACACAAAAACAATGGTAGGAAGTTCCACGATGTTAAATTTGTAATTTGTTTTGTCATTTGTTACTGTATGTGTGTATCTTTTATGTATGTATGTATTTTTATTGTAGCTATATTGTCGCTTATAGAGGTATAGATAAGTAGCAGTCTCACTTACGGAGGTCCATGAGGGAAAAACGACTCTCTCTTACAGAGGTTTCTGTTTCTCGCTAATAGAGGTTTTGGGAGCTTAAAATGACGGGTCCTGCCTATTACTCTCACTTATAGAGTTTTCTCACTTATCCAGTTCTCACTTACCCAGGTTTGACTGTATTTATTAATTATTTAAATGTAAAAACTTTGGGCAACTAACGTGGGTGGCAGCTGTAAACGAAGACGTTTTCCGGTATAGCAAAGAAACGCATTTGGCACTCCGATCGTCAGACCATCTGACCTCAACCCCGTCTTTCTGAACCAGTTAAAGGGGTTGGCGGAAGGAACGAATTAAATATTATGGTTTGATTTAGTAATTTAATGTTTGTAGTACATTTACAAAATTTATATCGTGATTTCGTTCAACTGCGCCACTCTTTATACACTGGCTGCGTGTGCCTCCTCCGTTCCTCGGACCTCTGCCCCGTTTTCTGCATTTTTAATGATCAACCGATGTTGTGTTTTTCTTTTGTTTAATACATGCCGAGTTTTTAAATAAACGTTAAACACATATTGAAACAGTTTTTATTTGCATATCAAAGCCGTATAAAGGTACGTGCAGTACGCAGCTGGGATTCTAGATGGTAGCATGTATGGTAGATGGTGGCTGAAATTATAAGCGCTTATATGTTTGCACAACGAAGCTTTGATACTAGCATTGATACAAGCTTAAATCGCGTTTGAAATGTCAGATAGCGAAGACGAATATTTGTGTTCTTCTGCTATAAAGTGGTATATTTTAAATACAAATTTGGGTAGGAGCTATCATGTCCACCCTATTAATAGAAAACGATCTAAACATGGCGAATTTCATCATTTATACCAAGATTTAAAATTTTACCCAAACTTGTTTTTTGAATATTTACGTATGGAACCTAATACTTTTAAATACGTCTTAGAAAAAACTCAAAAGAAATTAAATAAAAACTGGCAAAATTTCACTTATTAAACTAGTCACATCCATTGCGAAACTTGTAACGGCCATTTGACAGTTGTCACACGTTGATTGTAGTAGTCAGCGCGCTGAAAGAATGGTGAGATACATTCTTGTATCTACCAGATCTTGTAATAGCGCTTATACCTGCTACATTCACTGCTTCGTTGTGTAAGCTCGGATATATAACAATGCATTAATTTAAGCAAGCCCTGCTATGATCTACGCTACCATCTAGAATCCCAGCTTCATACTGCACGTACCTTAAAACATGTTTATGTATACGAAAGAATAGTGAACGGACAACACAACCAGGTAGAAGAGTCCATAATCTACCATCCAGATCAGAGTTGTCTTAGTACAACAGGTAGTGAGAAAATTATGCATTTTTGAAAAAGACAAGACACTTTCTTAAGGCTAAATCGTAGACATAAAACAATAACATTGAAAGTCAAACTATTTTTATATGTTTATTGTAGAAAATTTATAATCTGAAGATGTATATGATGTATACGAAAGCGGCTTATTAATTAAAGATGGTTTTTTTAATGAAATTTTCATTTCATAAATCACATATCATGTAAAATTTTGGAACGGGTCTTCATAATCGATTGATTAAAGGAAGGTTTGGTTGAGGGTCAAAATAATGAAGCTTTACCAAAATATCGCTTGAGGCCAACGTTTCGAAATATTTAATTTCATCTTTAGGGCCTATGAACATGTGTATCCAAAATTAGAACAATTCAGTCAATATGAAACTAGTAGATAGATTATACAGTGTGTCCACAGACTCATCCTCAACATGGGGATTTCCGTTGTTATGGGAGATAGAGATTTGGTTAAATGAGACAAAATGTGCAGAATCTCCAGTACTACTACCCTGCGTAGTCAAACTTTCCATATTTTGCTTGGTTCGCGACCGAGAGTTGAAAAACGAGATTTACCCAATTTCGTTTTTTGTTTATAACTCGCTTATTAAGTAAGTTAGAAAAAAAATATTTTCACTTTCTTAAGGCCCTTTTTTATGAAGACTTCAAATCTCTTTTCATATTTTTATTTACTTTTATAGCTTTAGAGATACTTGTATTAACTTTGTATTTTTAAATACACGTCAAAGATGGCCATGACACCATTCAAAAGAGATTTTTTTTCTCTTTAATTTGATATGAGGGTTGATTGATTTATTTTCAAAAATAACAGAGTTATACGTAAAATACTGATTTTTAATAGTAGGCTATGCTAAATTAATTGATAAAACAACAGAAGGCTTAGCAAACAGTTGAAATTCGCGTTGGCTTAGTAAACGGCTGTTTTGTTTTAGCTGTCAAAGTGTAGTTTGTTGCTAATTTGTCAGTTTACTAAGTGATTTATTAAATTTACTTTTGTTATCATGGAAAAGTAAATAAGTAAAGTAAATAAAAATATGAAAAGAGTTTTGAAATCTTCATAAAAAAGGGCCTTAAGAAAGTGAAAATATTTTTTTTCTAACTTACTTAATAAGCGAGTTATAAACAAAAAACGAAATTGGGTAAATCTCGTTTTTCAACTGTCGGTCGCAAACCAAGCAAAATATGGAAAGTTTGACTACGCAGGGTAGTAGTACTGGAGATTCTGCACATTTTGTCTCATTTAACCAAATCTCTATCTCCCATAACAACGGAGATCCCCATGTTGAGGATGAGTCTGTGGACACACTGTATACTGATAGGTGAATAGTAAATATAACAATTAGTAATATATTATCTTACTTCAAGCCAGTCAAATAATGGTAAATTGTTCCAGTTCTAAATTGTATGATCATTTAACTATGGTTTTACAATTTTGTCACATAAACAACACATATTTTAAAACTTAAATTTGATTAAATTATAGGCCCTGAAGATGAAATTAAATATTTCAAAACGTTGGCCACAAGCGATATTTTGGTAAAGCTTCATTATTTTGACCCTCAACCAAACCTTCCTTCAATATTAACATTCATTGAGTCAACACTACTACTGAAGATAAAACAATAACCTTTAAGGTAGGGATCGAAGGTTATGGTCGCCATTTTCAAAAGAAAAAAATTACACAAAATGATAATGTTATTATTTATCTGTAAGAATGTATTTCATTAACGTGAATAACGTCCAATATCTCATACTGGGGTGGCATTTGAGAAATATTGGATGTTACGGAAAGGAATTAGTTGTCATATTAAACAAAACACGTTAAGTTCTATGCTTACATAAGCCAGGTACCTGCGTGGTAAAGCACTAGACTATACCGACAGGTTCAAACGCCAAGCCCAGGTTAGAATCCCGAAGGCTTTTAAATTTTAATATTTATTTTTTATATAAAGAAAATATATAGGTATTGATAACAATTTAAAATATGTATAAAAAATTTATTGCAGTTATTTTATTTACTATATTTTACGAACATTTGATTTTATAAGATAATTAATTAAAAGTGGATGTATATTAATAAAATTATTTGTATTTAATGGTATTCACGTCATTTGTCTGTACCCGCGATACACTGCACATACCCATTTTTTTAATACTTATATCACAACGAAATTTTCTTCCTGTCGATGTATTCATAAACAATTATTCATTTCTGTAATTGAACTTTTAATGAACGTAAATTGTTGGTTGAAAAATTTCTTAGAACAGGTATACAATAGGTACTTGGAAATTGTTATCTGTTATTTAGAAATTTATAGGTATTTCGATAAGAGCAAAAGTCAGACTTGTTACGCTCCAAAGAGAAACAAAAATTATATGCATTGCAGAAATGAAACCATAAAAAATGTTGACCGGGTCGGCGATCAATTCTCGCTTTGAAGGTGTTAACGCTTTTTCACTATTCGCCAAAATTTCAAATAAATTTTTATTACAAAAGCTAATATTAACTATTGGTTACCAATAACAGACTGTTATTTTCAAATAACAGTTTCCACATCTTTTCATAAGATATCAGCTTTCAACTGTTGGCGGCCAAAGGAACGTGTTTATTGCAGATATCGGAAAACTATTGCTTTCTAACTAGGTATAATCTAGACAGAACATTGAGGACAGTGTGGTCCAGTGGTTAGCGTTGCAGCCTCTGGATCAGACTGTCGTGGGTTCGAATCCCGCCTCCGCTCATGGATGTTTTGTGATATCATTTAGTTTTAAGTTTATTGTTATTTAATGTAATCAAGACGCTAATGACCTAAGTTGTCGACGCGTCTATAATTTACATTATATAAAATAAATAGACAGAACATTAGTAGTTTTGTTCACAGTCTTGATCAGTTCTCAGCGCTAATATAACTATTAAAGTAAAACACGAAAGAAAACAAAAAGAAAAGACGCTATTTATGCTGCCAACCCATGATATCAAAAATCCCCTTCACAAATTTTTTAATTCACTTTTTAAAGTTTGTTAAACATTGTGATTTATGTTTTGAATCTGATGCAACTTTTAACGCTGTGGTGTTTTTGCTTTAATATTTGCGGCAGTATTTTCATTAAATTCATATTAATGAAAATAGTTAATAAAGTTGAAATAATTTCAAGTTGATTTTATTACATTATATTGATCAAACTTTATGCATAGTTGAAAAGTGTAGACAGAAATAGAAGAAAAGGTTTCTTGTCAACAAAAAACTATCTGGTAAGCTGTGAGATGCGGTACAAGACTCCAAGCTGTGCTATTTATAATCTTAATTGTACAAGTTGGCTCAAAACTATAATACGTACTTTCATTCAAGAACTTTGTATAATAGGTGTGTTCGCAGGCAGTTCTCTGAACTCCTAAAGTGCATGTTGGCAACACAAAACTCATCGGATACAACTGCATGTTTGTTGGTCAAATTCTCGGACTCTTTGGACCGTGTGAACCTGATTTTTGCAGTTCTAGGAGCTTGATGCAGGGTTTATGATACGACTTTCAATTTTAAATCGAGATTAAACCTAATCATTTAGTTGAAAACAAATGCCATTCTTAAATCTAGATTTAAGGTAAATTTATCGTATCAGAAACCAAGCATAAAATTGCTAGAACCAGATTCAATCAGTTCGAAGAGTTCGAGAATTTGACCAAACGCGCATATAGTTGTATCCGAAGAGTTCTGTATTGCCAACATGCGCTTTAGCTAGTTCAAAACTTACCAAAAACATACCTGTTACTCTTTACACGCGTTAATATGCCGATTTTGAGAAATGAGCAAGATTCGAATAGTTGGTCATTACCCACAAATAAATGATCAAAATAGCAAAAAAAAATTTTTTTTTCAAAAAATAATTTAGATGTTTTATACCATTTTGAAATCGGGATGAAAGAATCAGGTTTTGCCTCAACATGAGTTTAAAAAGTTAAAATATCTCGAAAACCGTCAGGTTTTACTGGGGTCATATGTTTTGTTATTTTGATAGAACATGGCCAGATCTACCACCAGTTAAAGTCTTACAGAAAGCTTACTGAACACACTATTATATGTATTGAAATCTCAATTTTGTAAAAATTCTATAACTAAACAACGTCATATAAAACAAACTGTTAGACTACAGAAGTTGGCGGTCCTAATTTGAGCGCGAAATTTAAAGTGGAGTCGATTGGCGTTCAAAAATATATGGGGTTTAACGGAATATTCGTTACTATTCTCTTAAAACACATTTCTTACCAAAACAATTGTTTCATAAAAATAATTAATAAATCTCGTCATTATTGGCTACAAAACTTTATTATTTCGTGTGAAATAATTTTTTATTTGAAATTAAAAATTTATGAAAAATGAATGTCCTAACTTGATTCAGCCAGTGACGTTTATTCTAACCTCGTTGACGTTTGTCGAGGTATAATTTAAGCAATTATAATTAGACATTGAGTTTGTTCTTTCCATTTGGAGTTGAAAAGGTGTTCTGAAGTCATCTGAACTAAGCTAGATCAAGGGAAGGTAAGCTAAAAGGATAAAAAAAATGTTTTCATCAATTAGGTATTGAATATCTAGGTATTATTTTAGCTTTTTCCTCAGTCGAAAATTTAAACTTTTTGCAGTCATAATTTTTATTATAAATGCAGTCAGGTACAAGACACCATCCCATAACAAATTGATTTAATTATTAACGACGACGTGTTTAAAAAAAGCGAGGTTATGTCTGTAGAATGAATGAAATTTGGCAGTTGTGTCGTGTCAATGGGTGAAGGGGAAGGGAAAGACTGATTCAATTCACAACGTACGTTTAACGCAGATTCTAGTTAGGAGGAGACAGTTGCGCGACTCTGCCACGCCTTCCTTTCCTAATCTATTGCGATGTTTTTGTCACAGGTTCGGATTTTGAGAATATTAATTTGCATCAGCAAACTTAGCAAGTTATTCAAACATTGTAAATTCCATCGACATAAATAATTATCGAACATGAGTTTTGTTTCATTCGATATGAAATTATCGAACGGATTCCTCGAGAAAAAACTCGAACTATGCGTACGTAACGTAGATTGACAATATTTAAATATTATCGTCGTCTCTGTCGGCTATGATGAAACCGACAGATTGTGATCTACAGCCCAATGCACGACATCGCGACCTGTCAGCCGCAGGAGACTGACAGTTCGCGATGGAAATGCGACTGGCTTACTGACTGACGTGACCCGGGAATGCTCTCCATTCCGTGCTATTTACAAACACTCCCTCAGAGGATGGCCGCAACAACAAACTGCCATACCAACTTTAGTTTTCCCGTTAAACGTTCTTTCGTGACGACTATGGACAAACGAATCAGTTTGGTATAACGTTTAGCGTACCGGCCTAATTAGAAGTTAATGACCTTAGTTGTCGAACCTTTATAATCTACAATAAAAAAAGAGGCTTGATGTATGGGTAAAATCACACTGCTAACTTCCCATTGGGTACCCTTGGAGATTAGAGACCAGTCTACCGATAGAGAAACTATTTGAAATACAGGTTAACATGTATTTTTTTATAAAAACAAACGCCAATTCAATTTTTTTACAAACCTTATCAAGTGTTCATTATGCAATTATGCTAGATCTACTGTTCACCAACGAAAGGTGTCCTGTCACGGTCGCCAATTGTAACATTTCTCCATCATCAAATGGGAGACATGAAAATATTGTATTGTCATCGGAATTACGTATGTGTGCAACAAAGTTTCAAGTCGATCTGTAGATCTACTGTTCACCAACGAGAGGTGTCCTGTCACGGTTGCCAATTGTAACATTTCTCCATCATCAAGTGGGAGACATGAAAATATTGTATTGTCATCGGAATTACGTATGTGTGCAACAAAGTTTCAAGTCGATCGGTAGATCTACTGTTCACCAACGAGAGGTGTCCTGTCACGGTCGCCAATTGTCAACGTTTTCTATATCAATATGTAAACATATTTAACTTCACATTGAAAGTTGTTGTAATGGATCCGATTTTGCGAATGAAAAATTTGGACATATCTGCACGTTTTGAAGTCCCTAGAGTCCGAATCTACTGTTTTTAGAGAGATGTCTGCATGTATGTGTTTAAGTACGTACGTTCGTTCGTACGTTGGTGAACTTTTTTCGACTCGCATATCTCAAGAACAAATAATGATATCGACTCCGGATCAATTTCGTTCGACACATAATTACATAATGAACACCTGATTATTCAATTTTAAAAAAGACGTGTCCTTAAAAACATAGAAATAAAAATGAACATTTTAAACACAGATCCCGATAAAATTTTATTTATATTTATTGATCGGAAGATTAGACAAACGCAATTATTGTTTATAACAATATTTGCATTAAATCTGTTCAAAATGGTTGAACAGTTTTTTGTTTTCTTATTCACGGTGGAAATGAAAAGATACCTACGCCCTGTCATTTCCACCATCTTCGTAATTAAATTTCAGATCCTACATTTCCTTAAAAAAAAGAGATAGTACATACCTTGTAGCCAGTTTTGGAACAGAAATAATTAATTTCATATACATAAAAGAAATATTGACATCGATTGACTCTTGATCATCAACCGTATTAAAATTGAATTTAACCACATTTTTAATATAAGTATTAAAAAATATTTGTCATAAAAATAATGAATAAAGACTTACGGTGCGTTCACATTGAAAACATGTCGCTTATTTTTGTTAGATATTTCAGCTGACGGAAAAGAGTAGGAAAGTTTTACAAGAGACGACACTCGAACAAGGAAACTGATTTTTGACGGAGAAGGACCAATAATAACATCTATCGTATAGGGTTCTTTGATCTTTCACTGACTCATATTCTGTGTAATTAGAAAGAAGCAGAAACTCGATACTGACCTGAGCTGTTGAGCGTCTAAAGCATCCTGGCTTGATTTTCACGAGATTTAACTAATTTATTTAAATCAGCAAATATGAAATCGATATAAAATATAGTTACAAATTGTTTTATAATGGACAAAATTAATTATCCTGTAGAGTGTAGAGTAAATGATAACCGAACCGTCGCGATAGTGGAAAATTCAGGTTTATAAGTCCCGACACTGACATTGGTTAAAAATGAATTTTTTTAGTATTGCATTGTAGCGTTATGTCATTCGATGGGTGTTCCTTACACTAATGCAAACAATCATTTTATTTGTAATGTAATATTTGTTATTGTGAATAAAAAAATATATTTATTTATTTGGTTGTTTTTTCCACATTTAGAATTCATTGTTCCACAAAAAATATACATAATTACATTTTTTATACAATTCATAAATAATAATATCTTTCTACATACCTGTATTACAAAAAAATTTCCTTTGCTGTGCAGTGGCAGACTAAGGGGGGGGGCTGAGGGGGCGGCCCGCCCGGGGCCTCTGATCCTGGGGGGCCTCCAAATCTCGAGAAGTCCTAAATCAAATCCCTACAATCCCAAAATATGTTTAGTAAGTAATAGGCAGTTTGGAGTTGGAGGTCCCGTACGTATACAAAATATAGACGTATAGGTAGGTCGTTTATTATAAATATTTGATTTTTTTTGTCAGCCATTACATCTATATTATTCATTTTTTACGAAATTTACACTACAAATACATCAATTTCTAAGCAGAACGGGGGCCTCATTTAGTTCTGCCGCCCCGGGCCTACGACACTGTTGCTGTGAAACTTGGTCCATCCTACTTACAGAATTTATTCTTTTCTAACGATCGAACAACACGGTGTGGACGCATCTTTACCCTCGCCACTTCATCACAAGACTCACTTGTGATACATTCAACACCGGCAATGAACCTACGGGTACTCAGCTGTTAAATTACGTATTGCGACCGGGAGAAGATATTATGTTCTTTACTTCTTTACTGAAGGGTGCGTATTTGCAGCATTATAATACTTTACGCCGGTGCACTGTAGTAGTGACGATAATCCTTCAGTGGATTTAAACAATCTAGACTCTAGAGCAACGGTTCTTTAAACCGGTGAGGTTTGCTTTCCCGCAAGAGAGGTGCACAGATCATATAATGGAAAGGTGAGACACCTCCCAAAAGATAATCGCAATTGTTCTAGTATTTTCTGTCCTTAATGATCAGACGCCGAGTAACCGAGTAATCACTAATCACCATTAATTGGTTTGTGAAAAATTCAGAAAGGTTTTTTCCTTTTTTTTATTACCTCCCCCCCCTTGGCTTCAAGGATTTAATCCCATGTGCTAGACACAAAATGATAAGGATTAAATAAACAAGGATTAAAGGAACCAACACCTTTTCTCGCCACAGGCCCTCGCAGCATTAGGAACCCAAGACAAACACAGAACTCAGACCTTGAAAAACACACAAAATGACTACTGTTAGTAGGGCTCATATAGTAGGTAATACTATGTCTGGCACAAAATTCATTTAAAATTTCATGTACCTCGAAATTAACCGAACTTAGGATGTGACTTAAATTGAGAGGGAAGAAAAATTGAAAGGTTTGTTTAGTTACTTATTTATTTATACCCTACAAACAGATCGAGGCCTAATTATATCCGCAATCGATGCAGTTGATCGAGAAAATCAGTCTAGTGGAGACGTACAATTTGTTTGACACATTGAGCTGGAATTGGTTTTATGAAAAAGCAGTCAGTAGATCACTGAGTTATAAAGGACGTTGAGGTTTATGTATATTTGATATTAATCTATTTTGAAATGCAAATGTAAGTCGCAGTATTTATGTACATATACATAAAACTGACATATTCTATCTTTGTTTAATGCGCGATGACCCCTTTCTCTCATCACACAGATCAGTAGTTTTGTGGTCAGAAAGAAAAATGGTTTATGTTAGATTTTTAATTAAATAAAACTATAAAAAAAAACTACTAACCGATTTAAGTAAAAATGATATGGGACCACCTCGACGTCTTTCTGAAGACAACGGAGTCGAAATGATTCAAATCGGTTAACCCCTCGAGAAGTAAAGACTGAACAAGCATTTAAAAAAAATCTCGGGTCGCAGTGCCAAACTCCGACGACAAAATAGTGCATGGACATGCGTTGTTTAACCCCTTAGTACACTCCTTAAATTAATATTTTTTTTTCTTAAATTCAATATTTGGCCTCCATTTTATCTATTCAACATCTGCGTTAATTTATTTTTATGTATATAGTGTACAGTATACACCCTTCAGTAAGTAATTCTGTACCCGCAAACTAGTGTTTATAAGTCCGGCCCTCTCGGGCCGTCATTATTAAAATTTTAAGGGAATTTTTTAATTGCTACTACTCGCCGTTTTTGTGTCTCTATTTTGGCTTTCGTTCCTTTAACGCAATAGATAAAACGCTTTAATACACGAAAAATGGAATTATTGAAATATACATATTACTTTAGCAGTTTTTGTTAGTTGAGAAAATGATTCATTGGAACTTACTTTTGAATTTTCCGTCTTTTTTTATTGAAGAGAAAATTTTCTAGTCGCGATTAGAGTAATTTCAAATCAAAAAAACGACACCGCTAGGAGTGGAGGAAATGAATCGAGGTGCTAGCAGGGAACCGATCGGGATTGACTGGCAGGTAGTGCGTTGAGGGGAACTAGACAGACCAGTCTCCTTCTGTTCACATAGTAGAAATAATATCCTGGGAGCAGGGCTGAATAGCGAGACGCCAAGAGTATAGCATAGCCATCTGTGATAATTAGATCCCACCTAAAACATAAATGTGAAAAATAGGCCAAGTTCGGTACAAAGAACAGCTTCGCCGAAAAAAGAATTGAGATCTAAGTGGGTTCCAAGTTTTCACACACGATTCATTTATTTATAATATCAAACATGAAAAATTGCCAAGTGTAAACTTAGCACCCACTTAGACAATTCTTTTTTCGGCGAAGCTATTCTTTGCATCGAACTTGGCCTCTTTTTCACATTTATGTTTTTGGTGGAAAATCAATACTTTTTGTAAAGTTACATTTTACTTAAATTTATCTAGACACATATAGGTTATATTTTATTAATTTTTAGTCACATATTATACATATTTAACTACTGGAAACCCGCTTTCCCACCAATCAAATCGTTACTTCCACCACATTTTCATTTTTGTTTTTTTAGCTTGTAATTTAAATAATTTGTACTTTTCAGATTTTTTCCTTTGTATTCGCTCAATGATCTACCTTGATGCCAAATTTCAAGTTTCTAAGTCACCTAGAAGTGATCTAGGTTTTTTATGAGTCAGTCAGTGAGTGAGTGATAAAAATGGCACTTTTCAGACTTTAATAACTCAATAACTATAATAGGTTTATTAATGAAATTTGGGATTCTAGGTGTTCAAGAGGGCCTTATTAGAAATGCAAAATTGCAAGTATGCAGGTCTAACATTTTTTTAGTTATGGGAGGTCGAAAGTAGCTCGAAACGGTTCGTGTAAATATACAGACACAGTCATTGTTGCCGAACTTGGCTGACACAATGCCGTGTGCCTAGATGAAATTAGCCATATACGTAATGTATACATGCAGTGTTTACACATATACAAATCTTTGCCCATAAAGGTTCACTTCAGGCGCCTGAGAGGCCACTGTAGCCTAGTGGATAGCGTACTTGGTACCAGCCTCTAGACTAAACTGTCGTGGGTTCGAATCCCACCTGCGCTCATGCGGATATTTTGTGATGTTATTTAGTTTTAAGTTAGTTGTTATTTAATATAATTTAAGACGCTAATGACCTAAGTTGTCGACGCGTCTATAATCTACTATTAATAAATAAATTCAGGCGCCTGAGATTTACACGTGCACCCAGTTTTCTTTTGACGTCTTGTAAATGATTAAATATTGATTGAAACGTCGACAGTAAAAATATGAAAATTCAGCAGATTAAGTTTAAACCCAGATATTCTTTACAATTCTAAATCTTCTCCTAAAAAATTGTGTCTGAAAGCATAAATAAATTATTAATAATCAATAAAGCCACTTAGTCTTGCTGCCATAGAGTCCGTCAATCAAAATCCAGAGGCTCCGAAAGACAGAGACGGGAGAATGGCAAGCGCCTTCCTTGTCGCACATTGTTGATGTGTTTGTGTTAGAGTGGTGAAAAACTCTCTTCATTAGCACTCGGAAAATGATTGCTGTCAAAAGCAGACAACGAGAGCGAGACAGCATCTATATTTATAGTGTGTCTCTGTGTATTTGTAAATATGCACCCCGGAGAAATGTTTGGATGAATTGGATACCAAATGCATGTGCCGTATGATTTTTGTTCGGAAAGATCAATCGACATATTAAACAAACAAATATTTTTTCCTCGAAAATATCGTCAGAATCATCAAGAGACTAAAAACTCAACTTGAATTTGCAACTATTAAACGGTTTTATCTTTACGTTTCGCATATTTCAAATCTTGTGACCGATTTTTACCCACTTCCCGTTAACCGACTGAGTTGAAATTTTCCCAGTAGGTACACGTGTAGTTCAGATGACAGTACAATATTATAGTAAGTAGCTGACCGTTTCGGTTCGTCCGGGTAGAAATCTTACTTTTTAACCACTGATCGAATTTATACGAATTCTTTTTTGATTCATAGATACGCGGTTAATTCATTAGCTTAGCCTTAGCATGTTGACCATATTGATTATGTTTAGTTTTCTGAACACACTAATGATGGCGCAACAACTTGACACAATTCCCGTGATGCATTGCATGCTTGGAATACCTATTTTATCTTAAAGGTGGTTTCCTTTCAATGTTATACTCTTTGGGTGTGATCTAAAAGTGTGCTAAAATTCATGCTTCTATCATCAAATGCACAATACACCTATTCAGTCAGAGCAAGAGAGAGAGAGAGAGAGATGATAACAAAACAGCTGACACAACAGTGCGCACAATAAAATTATCCAGCAAGTGAGAGAGATAAAAACAACGCAGCTCGTGTTGAAAGAGACAGTGAACTGGTGCGTGATTCGTTCTGCGCATTGTTGTGGTAGCAGCGTTGTATTTATATCTGTCGCTTACTCTAAATGAATAGGTCTATTATTTGATCTATCAGCAGGTGTTCTATATACTTTCATTTTGTGAATATTACTGACAAACTACTTTAACGTGCACTTAATGGGCTTTACATTAAATTGATAAAATGTATTAAATTCTCGTCACTTGGCTCTGTAGATTATTCCGTGACATAATAAATATGACATAGTAAAATAAAACACTTACCTGCTGCGACCTTAAGTGCTTAATAGCGGATAATTAAGATTGACGCTGAATGGAAAACGTGTCAACGCTATTATCTACCTTCCGCCTTGCTGTACTGTGCTACATACAGTTCCGTAAGTTGGTTCGACGTGCAGTACAGTTGTTAATAATACTTTTCATAATAATTACGTCCATCAGTTCCACTAAACTTGGCTCTCGACTTTAAACGCTTAATTTTATTTCACTCTACAGTGAACTCTGCTGTCTGTAGGTATTTCATTACAATGGAAAGAAACAGTACTGCCTGTTCTCAATGCACTAACGTTTCGATCTACATATAAAACAAAATTCAGTCACCATCAATCTATACCCTGTTTTTTTTTATTAATTTAACTTATTAGTTATAGTTAGGGTCAAATCTAATTTTGACCCAAACTGGAATCTATGAGAGAAAAATAGTAACGAGATAGCTCTTAGTATTATGATGAGACTGTTTTAATGGCGAGCCATATTTTGCGTCACTTCCATGGCGGCATTATTTCATACTTAAAATTACATTGAAAAATACTTAAGTATTTGTTGAGCATTTTTTATTGCACAACAGGTTTCGAAAATGGTTTGAAACCGATTTAAAATAACGTTGTGCACTGTAAAAAATGGTTGTAAAAATACTTTGAAAGTTAAGGTATAGAATTCGTTCGATTTTCTAAGTGATTTTACATTATTATTTATTTTTACACAGAAAACTTCATAAAAGCTTGAACTTTTACTGTAAAGTTAAACAATTTTGTGATTTTTACATAAAGTAAATTAAAATTACATAATTTGTGTAATATTCCAATAATTAGTGTGTAAAAATTACAAAATAAAATGTATAGTTACATATATAAAATGGATGAATACAAAACAAATTAATGTATAAAATTAGTAACCACGCCTGCGCGATGTGTTTTTATGGAATCCACGCGATGTGGCGATACCATGTTTGCGACGCCATTGTCTCTTTGTGTGCCTATTGCCAGATTAATCGCTGGCTACAAATGGACTATCGATAATCTATGTAATCGGCCTTCTCATTTCTTACAGTGTGGTTTCGGTTCGGCTGAGTGTTCCGGTTTCGGTTACGATTTCGTTTTGAGAAATTTAGCCGAATTTCGTTTCGATTTCGTTTCTCACGCTCATTTCGGGATAAACTTACGCAAGTGTTGGAGATATTACGACCCTGCAAAAATCAGTGTTTTACACTGTTTTGCGGTAAAAAAATATTATGTGCGACTATTGGTCAAAAGAGAAGATTCCACTCGCGTGTTACCACACTCGTTACTCTCGTGCGGCAAACTCCACGCTCGAGAAATTTTCTCTTTCTCCCAGTAGGCGCACAATATTGAATATACTATTATTTTGTAGCCTATTTGTAATGTAGATTCTAACCTTCAAAAGAAAAAAAAATGTTGACGACTCCTTTGTGCGAAAAATGGCTGAAGACGTTAATATTCGTATTCTCGAGTTTAAAATTAATTTACACTCGAATTTCATACGCTCAAGTAGAATGAGTGGGTTGATGACAGCGACTCACCAGCGAATGTGGTGTGAGGCAGAACCACGGGGTAGAACAGAGTTCACCTGACACTATAGCGTTAACAAAGCGTGTAGGTGATTTCCCAATGAACACCGCGGTCACACAAAACGCGTAGGTATACTACCTACTGCTATGTGCGTTGAGAGAGAGATTTCACACTATTGTAGGCTGCGGAACTATCTGTGCCGTTCGTTCGCCAATTTACTTAACGATTTAACGATAGTCATAAAAAATAATAGTTTAAAAAACTAAAAGTCGACTACAATAAAGTAGGAAACAATCGTCCACTATGGAAATTGAAAAGTAGTTAAGTATCTCGTGCTGGTCTCCAAACTAGAGGTAAAAGGAGATCGTTTTATCGGAGGCGGAGTCGGAGGTCTCATAACGACCTCCGTGGAGTCGGAGGTCACAAAATGATAAAATCAAATGTGAAATTTGCAGAAAACAATTATAAATTAATTTTTAATTGACAATAGAAGAATTAAAAAATAAATTTTAATTATGTGTTGAATCACGTCCAGGAAAATTAAATATAATAAAATCACAGGTAGTCAGGACATTTAATAAAACAGAACTCTGCTTTGATTTTAGTTGAACTTTTCGTCCTTTTATTAGGACTTCTTTAGCAACTCGTATGATTGAGTTGCTGAAGAAGTCCTAATAAAAGGACGAAACGTTTAACTAAAATCAAAGCAGAGTTCTGTTTTATTAAATGTCCTGACTACTTGTGATTTTATTATATATAAATTTTAATTTTTAATCGAAGATTTTAAATTATAAAATCATTTTAAATTCTACAAAAAGAATAATTAATTATCAATAATTCTTAATAATTGTGTAATTTAAATTACAAAAAAATTGAATTATGCACAACACATATGCTGGGTTTATCGTACAATTTGAACAAGCTGTTTTTTAATCACGCTGTTAAATTTTGATTACCACGTGTTCATTGGTTGCTGCGTTTTCATTTTGGCAAATTGTTGATCGTTGCCATAGCAACCGGCATGTAACAGCGCAATTAAAAAAAAATTCGAGCTGGTAAAAGTGTCAACTGGATTTTCAATTTATTATAAAAAAAAAAAAAAAAAAATAATGAATTGAAAATATGAATTGGTTCTAAGCCCAAATAAGCTTAGCTGTTGGTGGTTTTTAAAACACAATTTACAATTTAACACTCTTTTTTTATCCTTTGAAAAAAAGCATGGCCCTCTTTTTTATTTGGTGATCTACTGATGGCTAGCTTAATATAGCAAAAATCATGGTTACCTAATTGATTTACGTATAATTTTTATTTTTTTTAGTAAAATATTTTTTTCTCGAAAACTATACATTTTAGAGAAAAAAAATATTTACATTTTTTTCATATTATAACATCTAGAATTCATTTATATTTTTTTACCTATGTTAATACGTGACATTGAGAACGTTTTTTGTAATATCTCAGGATCCACTGAACCGATTTGACTCAAAATCTAATCAGATCTAAGTTAAAGGCTGATAAACACAATAGAACAATCGGCATGGCCGTATGTTGTTCCGTTCTTAAGATATCGAAAGCGAAAAATTGACCATATACACACACACACACACATACAGACATCAGTCAGAAAATGGTCTTAAACGATTGCTAGGGTCTCAAAACGTGAAGATCTGTTAAAATCTCGAAATATTTTTTTCGGACTAAATCCATTACTTCCCTACCATAGTAGAGGTGGGAAGTAATAAAATTAACAATAAACCCAGCATTAGTACAGTAGACACTAAACACAGTAACACAGTTGCAACTTGTCGCAATCTATCGCAACTCGCATGACACTTGATGGCGGCCGAGCACTTTTCGTGGTTCGTCAGCAGTCTGCTAATTTCCACTAAATCTCAGTTTTGAATTTATCGGAAGCAGAGTAGAATTAGGAGGTACAATTAAAACTGGAGGTTCCGACATTCCTGTTTTGGAGTCGATGCTCCGTAACATCCCTACTCCAAACCTTACCCTAGAGTTTAACAGTGACCTGCAGAACTCTCCTCTCTGGTGACCAAGGATCGTTATATCCCTGTGTTTGTTATTAGTTGGCGCCTAATTTTGAGTAAATGTACGCACAGATTTATTTAGGATTTACTTCACATTCACCCACATAAATAAATAATAAATCGTAAATACAGCAGTTGAAAAGGATATTACATTAACCTATGGTCGTGGGTTTTTAAAGTGATGCTGCAAGGTGATTTTTACATGCGTTTTTGTGCCTTCATGGTTGATCAAATAAAAAAAAAGTAAGGCCAAAACTTGTAGATAATTAAATGCTTAATAATTTTTTTGCAATTTTTTTTGTAAAATAATCCGTTTTTAAAACAAGGTCTCCAAAACCTATTTTTTGATCGTCATTTTTCACGATAAACGAATTATGGAATAAACTTATTAAAAATCTGTAAATAAAACGTTATATGTGCTGTGTATGTTTTGTGCCGAGCTTTTCTTTATCCCATTCGGTTATGACATATTTCTGCACCGATTCAACAATTGAACAGCGGATAAATACATCATTTTATCATTAACAACGTCCACGATGATGATGTGTGCGTTCTGTCTCTTTCTCTCATTCGGTTTGTATGGTTTTACCGTTTCACTTGCACCTACATATACGTGCAATTCTCTATGTTTCGCAAAAAATGACCGGCAATGATATTCATCTGTAGACCGCTCTCTGTAGTTTATAAGTTACATTCATAGCGCCGAAGGTTTAATGATTCAAATCCATTTAATACTCCCGGATTGTGCGCCCGGAGATGACGGGCGTCGTCCAGGAAAGATTGATGCAAAAACTGTTCCACACCAAATGTGGGATAATACGCGATAACAATCGAACCCAGAACATATTGCAAAAAGTGAAATTTATCTGAAATAACAAACAACGGTTTCTCTTAGAACAAAACAACTAATTTTAATTAACAACAACAGTGTTACGACAATCGCATTTTTTGCTTTGATTGTCAAAAACACCCTAAACTTTTTTTATTTAAGTTAATAATTATCCTAGTTTTACAATAGTTGTAAATACATCGGCTCGGACAGCGTAGTAAAATTGTGTGTTTTAAAGACTACCAACAGCTAAGGTTATTTGGGCCTAGCACCAATTCATATTTTCAATTCATTATTATTTTTTTTTTAATAATAAATTGAAAATCCAATTGACACTATTACCAGCTCTTGGGCTACAACCCGGGAACTGGAGACTTGTAATAGAGGAACCATAGCAACGCCATGTAAACAACAGCATCGCTACACTCTCGGCTATTCTCAAGCCCGACAGCGTAGTAGTATCGCATCTGCTTCTTAGGCAAAAAATCACCAATTCGATTCCGGTCGACGCCATTATTTTTTTGAAGTGAAAACTTCCTTAGGCGCGTTATGCACTTGTTGCTTGGGTACTGAAATAACGTGAAGCGTTCGCAATTTTGCGTAAGAATTCGAAACATACACGTTCGCAATTTTGCGTAAGAATTCGCAACATATTTATATCATAAAGACGGCCGCCTACATAACTTCGATACATAGCGCAGTGGTTACGTCCAGCGTTCTATGCACAGGAACCTGGGTTCGAGACCTGATGGCAGCGTAGAATTTTTGGCGTTTTTTTCTAAATTCTACATGGTATTTAGGTATTTATATATTTTTTTATTTTTGTTACTATATTCTTTCTATGATAATAATTATAATTTTTTTCAAACCAAGGTGGAATTAATTAAAAATACAATTTTAGTATTTTAGTAGTAAATTCTTTTTAGTTCATAAATGCGCTATAATAGTTTTCACTTCTGTCGTGTGGTCATAAGCACACACCCATTTTTTTGTGTTTTTTTTTGCAACTATTCCACATTTCATTCGGTATTTATTTATATTTTTTTGTTTTTTCTTTATAGTCTATTCATTTTCAAGATAGAGTAACATGTGTGCGTGATCAACTCGTGTCCCTTTGTTTCTTGAGTTGTGATTAGTCGGTCGGGAGAATTTCAAATTTTGCTAATGTACAGGACCATAGTTACCTACTTATTTTGTTTAAGCTGTAGGTAGGTAAGTGACACTGCAGGGAATGTATTTTTTTAAATTACTTTATCTAGATTCTAGGAAATGAATAAACTATAATATGGTATTTATTTTTTTATCATAGCTACTGGCAAATTAAACGGGGTGTGCACTTTTGACTTTGCCAACGATTTTATATTTTTTTTATAAATGAAATCAATACCTTATTTGAAAGAAATTTCAAATAGGTACATTTTTTATATCTAAATTTAAATTCGATCAGTGTATTGGATTTCATTTTTATATTTGATTTAAAACTACATCTGTTTCAAAAAATTCATCTTCGTCATGGCTTTCTCAGTATTAATACGTAGGTACATGTCGACAAATCTAACCTTCTCCGCACTTTCTTCCCGTGCGCATTCTTTCCGATAGGAATTTTAGAATTATAATTGGATTTACTTGCATTTAGTACTAAGCGTACCAACATCGTAGGGTTTTAAAATTTCAAAACAAATACCCTGTACAAAATTTAAATATCGCTATTGGGATCTGCCAGATGAGTGGAGCTTAAAAAACATGGCGGAGTTAGGGGAAAATTTCAAATACGGAGTATAGTTTTGCGTGCAATCTTGTGACTTTCAAAGTGATAAGAAATGATAAATATAAGTGCAATTTGTGATTGGGCCGGTACGAATCCTAAACAAAGTAATTTCGTTGAAGGAGAACGGATTTTCAAAGCTGGACATATTATAAAATGTGCGAAAAATAAAAGTAAAAATGATCTGTCAAAAGTAGTGAGCTTCACCGCATATTGCTTAAAAACATCAAAATTAAAAGTAAATCTCTACGAAATTAATTATCCATTCAATGCTCCTTTGGCTGGGTTAGGTGAATAATGTAAACACATAACTGCAACATTGTTATATTGTAAGTTTCTAACCTCAAAATATTTGTATACATATCGTTAGTGCTAAATTTGTCAGTCATCAGTGATTTAACTATTGTAATACAGTATGATGATGAGTACATCTTATTACTAATATAAAATATTTTTTTAATTCGTAGGTAAATACAGTAGTTGTGCAAGCCTTTGTTAATATTAAACAGTTGATTTTCTTTCGATTCAGCATAAAATATTATTTGTAGGTTTTCTATATGAAATAATATTTATATTGTTATCTCTATAAACATACCGTTCAATAATTTGTTTCACAGTTTTAATCAGCCTAAAGAGACCCAAATCGTAACATCAATAATAAAAAGTTAGTATTTGACGCCCTTTCACCATGCCTTTGGCGCAGTTTATGAAAATGTTATGATAATAGCATGGCGCTCTAAATTAATTAACATTTTATAAGCTATATTTCCTGTTACATGACTATAGATCTGCTCACAACATTTGTGAAATACAGGTAGCTCTGATTTTATGAATTTTCGTTCCTACCTCGCGCTCGCAAAGCAGGACTACAGTATTTATGTTTAGATTTTATTTATTAAAATAGTTGATACTTGATTAGTAAATTTTAAATTATTATTATCAATATGTACGTTTGCTTATTCGAAATAAAGAAAACCGTCTTTTAAATGAACTGGAGAGTTGAAATTTAACGAGCGAAGCGAGTGAGTAATGTATTAATACATAAAAAATTCGAACGAACAAGCGAAGTAAGTGAGTAATATATTAATCTTTACATATAGTATAAAATGATGTCGTTTTCCACGTCTGTCTGTCTGTCTGTTTAGCCGCTAACTCCTCCTAAACCACGCAACGGATTTTGATGCGGTTATCACCATCAATTAGATAATCTTTCACGGAAGGTTTATATATATAGCGAACGAGCGAAGCGAGTGAGTAGTGTATTGCACCCGGGCTTTCTTAGCACCCGGGCGAAGCCGGACGGGGCCGCTAGTAAATAATAAATTGGAGCGAGCGAGTGAGTAATGTATTAAGAAATCATAAATGGGGTTGACTCACTATATTGAAAGTGGTTGTTATTTTATGGATATCATTGTACTCTAGAAGTATATTCAATATCCATTTCTGGTAGGAATTTTGAAGCGTTTGTTATTTTTCAAAAAACTAATATCATTTTACAGTAATTTAAAATTGCCGCTAGTTAAAGGATCAATCAAAAGACTCGCGCCATTCAAGTATCGAAATATGACTGAGACAGCGTTGTTGTGTTGTTGTTGTGATGTGTTGTGTATACATATTATTATCTGGACGGATTTCGACCGTCGCTAAATCAAAAAGAGCGCGCTCGACATCAAAAGAACCGGCCGGGAGGATATGAATATTGTTAATAAATGCTTGAAAAAAGTAACTGGAAACTCTTATATTATAGTGAAAATTCGTAAAACTGGTTTTATATTCGTATAGAGCCAGGCTAGTGAATCACACCTTTAGAGAATGCGTCATCGGCAACTACTCCGCTCGCCGTCCCTGCAATCAGTTTCATTTTCAGTCGGCAATAACAATGTGACTAATTACCGTGATAACGTCTCATTAAATTTGCAGATACGTTCGTTATATCTAACTGGAATAAAAACTTCCCCTAATTTACAAAATCACTGATAATGTTACACTATACTAGCATATCGTGTGCCCCCAAACGCATCCCCAACACAAATTAATATTTTTCGTTTATGCGCTGTGTTTGTCGGTTGTGTCGAGTCTGTGTCACTGATTTCTAACAGATGGATTGTGAATTGGGGCCATTGTTGTAAAACTAGTTGTGTAGCGCCATATAGGCCAGTCATCAGATCTAAATAAAAATGCGGCGATTGTTTGATAAATTCCTGGCTCGAATATGAAACATCCTATTTTGTGACCTTGGATTCCGAGCGGAAGGCACTGGGAAAACTATAGTCTAGTTCCAAAATTTAAGATAGTGAGTCATGCATAGTTCGTAACAAGGTTAATGGGGAGGAAATGTGCCGCTTATATCTTATAGCTCGTCTTATAGTGAAGTATAAGTGCATGACTCACTATCTTAAATGTTGAAACTTGGCTATACAATAGATAAAAAAATAATCTCACCGCAATGATTTTTCTGGCGAAATTTCAGCGGGGGAGGTGAACCCCGGTGGCCCTTCTGGCTACGGCCTTGAAATACAATATTTTCATGTCTCCGAAAAAAATCTCGTTTAAAAAAATGTTTTTTTAACCAAAATTTTATCGATCAGTACGTTCGGCCCACGTCTTACTGTTTTTAAGATGCTTCAGGCTTTGTGAGGAGGACCGTATGGTGTAACGGTTAGCGTAGCGGCCTTTTGATCACACTGTCGTGGGTTCGAATCCCACCTCCGCTCATGGATATTTTGTGATGTCATTTAATTTTAAGTGAGTTGTTATTTAATGTAATCAAGACGCTAATGATCTAAGTTGTCGACGCGTCTATAATCTACTATAAATAAAAAAAATCAGGCTTTGTGTAAGTATGTAGCCGTCTATCTAAAATCCATTAATTATAGATCGGTGGTTTGTGTGCGAAAGAGCGGCGGAAATTCAAAATTGATTTGTTAAATCATAAATGATTTGAATTTCAACAACTAATTGCTTCTATTGGTATTAATTCACACCCGTTATTAATAGTATGATTGCGTCTCCCGATTTAATGCCCGACGCCGACGCTCGAAACCGACGCCGCTCAGTGGCCGATCACAGATTATCTCATACATTTAACTTTTATTTATACACATTATACTGTTTAATGTTGTTATTTTTTTAATCGTTTCAGCACGATTCAATTGCCTATCAGCTATTTATTATTATAATATTATAAAAATCGATGTTTGCAAAAGTCAGGTTTTTTATTTTCCATATTTTTTTCTCTACATTCACTTTTAACATTCTGTTTTAGTAACGACTAATTTAAATTTGAAGTTTTTTTTTACTTTTGTACAGGATTGACGATGTTTTAACACGCTTATATTAGCTTCACCTGTATGTTTGCGGGCTTGCTTGCGGGCTTGCTCGTTTGTCAGTTTGTAACCGACTTCTTTGAACTTGATTTTGACCAACTTTGAACGGTCAGATATAGTTTAAACTTTGCACACTTATCAAGGACCGACGACAATACAATAATTCCATAAGTTTGTCCCATTATCCTGACCAGGATCTCCAGGACTAAAAAAAAAAAGCAAAAAACTTCAGATTGAACTGAAACTTTGCACACTTATCAAGGACCGATGACAATACAATAATTCCATAAGTTTGTCCCATTATCCTGACCAGGATCTCCAGGACTAAAAAAAAAAAGAAGCAAAAAACTTCAGATTGAACTGAAACTTTGCACACTTATCAAGGACCGATTACAATACAATAATTCCATAAGTTTGTCCCATTATCCTGACCAGGATCTCCAGGATTAAAAAGCAAAAATAAATTATAATTTAAAAAAACTAAAAAACACGCTTTAATGAACTAAAAAGTAAAAAATAATTAATTTTATTGTAAAAAAGCGTGGGGTGCTTTGTATCATATTTTCATACTACCCCACGCTTTTTTACAATAAAATTAATTATTTTTTACTTTTTAGTTTTGAGCTTAAAGATGAAAAATAGCAAATAAGGAGTGGTTGTCTTTTTATTACCTTTATAATTCACATTGAAAGCCATACATATTACCTATTAAAAATCCAATCAAAGTTCGGGAAGTGATCCTTAGCTGTGTTTTTTTCTATTACTGATATCCATTTTTTTTATCGACAGTATATTTAAAACGTGAACAGTTTTCATTTGGAACCTACCTCTCAATTTTTCTGCCATCAAAAATGTACGATATCATCTTATGCGGGGAACGTTAAGTGACTGTAGTTGTTTATTTATTCTAACTCAATCCTCGAAACTCATGCAAGTCTTAAAAACTACAAAAAAATTTTTTGTAGTTTTGTGAGTGGCATAATTTTAGTTTTTCGTGTACACTGAACCGAAAAGGTTGTATTAATGATAATGTCAATACTTTTTTGTCCTACTCTCTAAAAATAGCTGCTTTACATGCATGTATGTAGGCATGTAAAGTGACTTTTTACAGGCCGGTGTGCGGGAAAGTAGGCGCGCTAACGAATTCAATAGACATTTATTCTGCGTTAGCCTATTATTAGAAGTGAAGTTTGCTGCATAAATGAAATGTCAAGCATTTTGAAAATACCGAAAATGAAGACAAAAGCAGCTATTTTATAGGGGGTAGGACAAGAAGACACCATAATATATCTCGTGCGAAAAGATATTACGACTCGTGTGACTGTTAAAACTCGCATTACAGTTTAAAAAAATACCAAAATCGAATTAGCCATTTTCAGAATTTTTGTCTGTTTGTTTATCAAAGTTGGCTCAGTACTACTTTTTGAGTTATCCCGGGACAAAGAAACTGACAAAGTATAGTTTCAGTCTGTTTGTCAGTTTGTTAACATCATTCAAATGCAGGGCCGGATCTATATAAGGACTTTTTGGGCTGCAGCCCAGGGCCCCGTGGGTATAAAGGGCCCTCAGCCCCCATTGAAGACAATGAACACCCTAGTAGAAATGAAATCTAGTTTCTGTCTAGTAACTGGCTAGTTTGACTAGACTTAAGCCAGGCGCTGGCCATTATAATATCGAGTCACTGTCTAGTAACTGGCCAGTTTGACTAGAGATCCAATGAAATGTGGCGGCTATTAAATAAATAAAACATTTTATTGTCTTCTTTTTTTTCCTATACCGTGTACCTAGAACATCATTAATCATTATCGAAAACAATTTTTTGACAAAATGGCAATTAGTTGATTAATTAGGCAGACCCCCAAGTTGTATTAGCCCAGGACCCCACAAACTCACGGTCCGCCCCTGTTCAAATGTATAAACTATATCTACATTTTACAGAAACTCCGTTAGACAGTGGCGGCGCGTGAACATTTTAAATGGGTGTTCTGCAGAGTCAACCCGGAGATTTGAGTAGCCCCCCCCCTAATGAGGCAACCTCGAAAAAAAAAATTCAAAAATACATTTGATGCAATTTTTAAGTGTATTTTTTGATCTGAATAATTTGTCTATACATTAGATATACAATGATTTCGCTAGCGCTAAAATCGTAAATAAAGTGATTTTTATAGCAATATTTTTTATTGTATTAAAAAAAAGAGTGTGTGTGTACTATGTACGCACGTCAGAAGTTATACTTCTTTTAGATAACAAAACAAAAATAACTCCGAACATTTTATCCCGCGTGCCAGTACTAAACGTTTGTAAAAAAGACGATAAAATAATAAAATAAAGATATTAAATAAATTAATTTAATTTAATAAATTATTAATTTATTAAATATATTTATTTATGATATTTATCTAATTATTTATTAAAAAAAATAATAAGGTATGTTTGTATTGAGATTTGAACCCGAGACCTATTGCTTATAGAGCCACTACGTTACCGCTACACCACGAAGACACCTTATTGCATTGCTATATAATACGGTATTATAACCAAGAAAAATAATACTGTACTAGGTTCTGTGCACACGTTCTGGCTTTTACGCGTATAAATCTGTCTCATTTTTACTAAGTCATCTCTCTTTAACACATTAGATTTAGGTGCAACACAAACTGCAGCACCTCCTGCAGGACTGTTTATAGAATATAGGCCTGCGGCATGCCGTCATTCATAATAATGCTATGTGATTATGAAATTAAAACATATTATGCAGATTTATATAATATTTTTTTTGAATTGTGCGTTATTTTCTGGCAGTGCGGCAGCTCTCATAGAGGAGCCGCCACTGCCGTTAGACGTCACTTATAGTACCTTTCATGGAAAGTAGTAAGGCGCGCGCAAACGCGTTTGGCGTCGCATAAGAAGTATAACTTCAAAAAGTACTGAGCCGATTTTGATCGCATTTTCACTGTAGTGCTTCTTTTACATAAATGAATAGGATAGGGCCATATAGGGTTCAAAAATGAGCCGAATCGCTTCGAGAAAAGGTAGGCTAGGCAGTGCTTAACCTTCGGCGGGGGCACTACCGTGCCCCAGATTATCAACACACTTCTACTTAAGGCGGCTGAGCAGCCAAAAAAAAAAACGACATTAACGCGAACGAAGCTAGTTGTAAATATAACGATGCAAATAATTAAACATTATCCGTTATAAAATTCATAAAGAAACATCGTCATCAAATGTGTAAAAATGTTACAAAATAAATTTTAATCAAAATTGTTAAACAAGTTAAATCGTTTGTGTATTAATTGTGTTGTTCTTCCAAGCGAAGCCC
The DNA here is from genome assembly GCA_039654895.1 of Mongoloraphidia duomilia. Classification (NCBI taxonomy): domain Eukaryota; kingdom Metazoa; phylum Arthropoda; class Insecta; order Raphidioptera; family Raphidiidae; genus Mongoloraphidia; species Mongoloraphidia duomilia. The sequence goes on along the minus strand of CM077525.1, from coordinate 20,546,910 downwards.
CTGCAGTTAGAGACTAGGTAAACACAGTGCATTATGAATGGATATTCTTCTACGGTGTACCTACTTTTTTTATTTAAAGCTTTTGATAATGATTATTAATATGAGAGGATCACAGTTGCTTTGCATAGTGTGAAAAGCACATAACAAAACACATTCGTGTTAATTATAAAGCCGTTTAATTATTGTTGTTGTTATTATCTCACGTTTTATTAACATCACCATTATTTATTTTCTAATTAGTTTCTGTAAAATATGCAGACACGTGTGGCTGCCATTTTGTTTTAAATCATTTATAGATATAAATAATGTCATAGTAAACTCTGTGGCCAAAAGAAAACAAGTCGAGATTTTCGAAGTGGGATGGGATATACGAGCGTTTCTCAACCTTTGGGTCGCATTAACCTTTTAATGAGTCACGATTCACGAAGGAAGGTAAAATACCGAAATAAAAATATAATTATCTTATTTGAAAAGAAAACACTTCGGAAATTAACAAAAGAGGTTAAATTAAAAAAAAATAGTTTGAAATTATAAATTATTAGTCCATTGTACCATCAGTTGATCCGAGTACATTTCAGTATATCATGCTGACGATATACTACCTTTTTTATTTTATAATATAAAATAAACAATTGGGTCGCAGTACCACTGCAGTACCAACGTTGAACTATAATATAACCACTTCGGTCTGTGGGCAGTTATCATAGTAGTGTGTATAAAATACAAAGTTTATTTAAAATAATGAATCATTGACAATGCCAAAGTGCTGTGTTTACCAATGTTCAATTCATAGAGGTTTTGTGTTTCCAAAGGATTAGGAATAGTGGCGGCCGGTGGTCAATAATTGTGGCAGTGCGCCTAGTACCTAATATTGTATTGAATATAACATTTTTTAGGCGCGATCTTAGCGAAGCTAGAAGCGCCTATATACACTCGCTTTGTCTGTGAATCTGTGATTCTGTGAATCTGTGAGTCTGTAACGGATTTTTTGTATCAGTCGTACAGCCCAAAAAGTTTTTCAAAATCGGTTAACCGATTTTGAAAAACTTTTTTTTGTTCGATTCCTCTCGGGGTCTATTTGATCCTAACGTCGCCCGATTTTTGAATTTTGGCCCCAGAGGGGAGCAAATTAGAAAAAACGGTGTTTTTTGCTTATAGTTTGCTCAATTTAAGTCAGATCGATTCGAAACCTGTCTTAAACGAAAGAGCAGAAAATTTTAGATAGATTTCATGTATAATATTGTGTCAAAACAGTTTTTTTATACAGATTTATATGATTATTAAACTAAATAAATGCGACTTTATCTAATAAATCGCGAACTTGTTTCGCTTGTCCTTGTCTGTTGCACAGTGTGATATGGATATTGGAAGATAGCGTATGCTCTGTCTTATATTGCATTATTTTAATATAGTTATTCAATTTTTTGACTGCTGATGTTTGAATTTAAGTTTAAAAACCCTGGCCTACTGAGTTAAAATGACGTGCAACTAATTATTGACGTCGATCGGATGAGACCTAGGGATCGGACCAAAATTTCTCGACGTTCATACCTTCCCGAACAATTTGACTTTCTCTGTCTGTATGTCCCTTTGTACGCTTATAACTCGAGAACCACTGATCCGATTTACATAATTTTTTTTAAGTAAATAACTTCTTATGCGACTGCGAGTTTTAAAATATTCTGGCATCACGCAAAAGCAACCGAACTGATTCTCAAATAAAAACGTATGTTCTGGCATCACGCAAATGTAAGTAGGTAAGTAGATGCTTTGTTTTTTAAACGGTGGTTTTATTTAGCTTGATCCCGTATATTTGTTACAAATCTTGCGACCGACTGAGTTGAAATTTTGCACACATGTGTAGCTCCGGTGACAAAACAATATTATGGTAACTAACTGACTGGCCCGGTTCGTCCGGGCGTAAATCGTACTTTTGAACTTTCACCCACTTTCTATGATCCGATTGAGTTGAAATTTTGCACACATGTGTAGCTCCGGTGACAATACAATATTATGGTAACTAGCTGACCGGCCCGGTTTTGTCCGGGTGTAAATCGTACTTTTGAATTTTCACCCACTTCCCGTGATCCGATTGAGTTGAAATTTTGCACACATGTGTAGCTCCGGTGACAATACAATACTATGATAACTAGCTGACCGGCCCGGCTTTCGTCCGGGTGCAAATCGTACTTTTGAATTTTCACCTACTTCCTACGATCCGATTGAGTTGAAATTTTGCACACATGTGTAGCTCCGGTGACAATACAATTTATGGTAACTAGCTGACCGGCCCGGCTTTCGTGCGGGTGTAAATCGTACTTTTGAATTTTCACCCACTTCCCGTGATCCGATTGAGTTGAAATTTTGCACACGTGTAGCCCCGGTGACAATACAATATTATGATAACTAGCTGACCGGCCCGGCTTTCGTCCGGGTGCAAATCGTACTTTTGAATTTTCACAGGCAAAAGGTCTTTCTCCGGTAACGTTTCAGTGGATCGGATAAATGTTATAAAATCAGACTAAGGAAATAAAGCACACTAAAAAATTAAAAATAAAAATAGATAAAAAACTTTTAAGTTAAACGGTTTTATAAATGTACTGAAAAGAAAAAAATAAAATTTAATTTAGGTTCATAAGTATAAAAGCGTGGGTCGTGACTATAATAAATTATCATAGAGTTTACGACCCACGCTTTTATACTTATGAACCTAATTTAAATATTATTTTTTTCTTTTTAAAACATTTATAAAACCGTTTAACTTAAAAGTGTTTTTATCTATTTTTATTTGAAGCTATGCTTCTTAACGCACGTTTCAGATGGGGACCGAAATAATAAAAAGTGAAACGTCACGTCACGAAGTAGTGTAACGTCACTTTTGTAAAAATTATCCGATCCTTTTGAAAATTAATATTTGAGAGTTTTATAGGACACAAAAAATAAAATGGCGTCAGATTTCAAAATGGCGGCCATATATACTTTTTTGTAAAAATTATCCGATTCTCTTGAAAATTAATAATTGAGAGTTTTATAGGACACAAAAAAATAAATGACGTCAGATTTTTCAAAATGGCGGCCATATGAACTGTTTGTAAAAATTATCCGATCCTTTTGAAAATTGATATTTGAGAGTTTCATAGGACACCAAAAAATAAAATGACGTCAGATTTTTCAAAATGGCGGCCACATGTACTCTGTTGTAAAAATCATCCGATCCTTTTGAAAATTGATATTTGAGAGTTTCATAGGACACAAAAAAATAAAATGATGTCAGATTTTTCAAAATGGCGGCCATAAGTACTTTTTGTAAAAATTATCCGATCCTTTTGAAAATTGATATTTGAGAGTTTCATAGGAGACAAAAAAATAAAATGGTGCCAGATTTCAAAATGGCGGCCGTATGTACTTTTTTGTAAGAATTATCAGATCCTTTTGAAAATTGATATTTGAGAGTTTCATAGGACACAAAAAAATAAAATGACGTCAGATTTCAAAATGGCGGCCATTATATATAATTTTTTGTAAAAATTATCCGATCCTTTTGAAAATTGATATTTGCGAGTTTTATAGGACACAAAAAAATAAAATAACGTCAGATTTCAAAATGGCGGAAATATGTAGTACTCCTTTCTAAAAATTATACGATCCTTTTGAAAATTGATATTTGAGAGTTTCATAAGACACGTAGGACACAAAAAAATAAAATGACGTCAGATTTCAAAATGGCGGCCGTATGTACATTTTTGTAAAAATTAGCCGATCCTTTTGAAAATTGATATTTGAGGGTTTCATAGAACACAAAAAAATGAAATGACGTCAGATTTAAAAATGGCGGCCAAATGTACTTTTTTGTAAAAATTATCCGATTCTTTTGAAAATCGGTATTTGAGAGTTTCATAAAACACAAAAAAATAAAATGACATCAGATTTAAAAATGGCGGCCGTATGTACTTTTTTGTAAAAATTATCCGATACTTTTGAAAATCGGTATTTGAGAGTTTCATAGGACACAAAAAAATAAAATGACGTTAGATGTCAAAATGGCGGCAATATGTACTTTTTGTGTAAAAATTATCCGATCTTTTTGAAAATAGATATTGACGAGTTTTATAGAACGCAAAAAAATAAAATGACGTCATATTTTAAAATGGCGGCCATAGGTATATACTTCTTTGTAAAAATTATCCGATCCTTTTGAAAATTGATATTTGAGAGTTTAATAAGACACAAAAAAATAAAATGGCGTCAGATTTCAAAATGGCAGTCAAATAATAACTTTTTAATTGTATTGTTTATATCTTTGATAAATTCGGTTTTATTTACAATGCGTAAGAAACATAGCTTCTGTCGGGTATCTTACGACACCTCATGACTTTTTTTATTTAGCAGGTTCCGAGTTTCGCTTAATAGTCAACCGTTGCTATGGAAAATTGTTTAAAAAATTCACTGCACTATTTTTTCTATGTAATCCAATACATATTTACATTAGGTTTTATGGCCATAGCCTACTACAAAATTGATCTTCTTAGTGTTATTTTCCCTATGTTCGGTAAAACCGTTTACACACAATACCTACATGAATATCGCGCCTTGTAATTCTTGAATTACTTGTATGCTCCAACATTTTTACATATTATACTTATATTATATTATGTATTTAAGAGAAAAACAAACCTTATTTATAAAGAAGATCTATTCTACGTTGCTTCTGATGAGAGAAAACCTCTATCACTTGCTGATTAAAATCCGGCATTGAATGAATTAAACACTTTTCAATGGATAGCACTGACAACGCATTTAATCTTTCCTGATGGATAGTATTTCTCAAAAAAGTTTTAATTCTTTGCAGCGTAGAAAAACATCTCTCACTTTCTACAGAAGTCACTGGAATTGTGATAATAATTTTTAATCATTTTGTACACTCCGCAAATGATAAAATATATCTATTTTTATCAACAAAGCTGGTTATGTAAATGTTGCTTTATTTTAGAACGATAGATTCTTATTGTTGTCTTGTATCAATAGAACCGACAACAACTAACTGCATAACAATATGCAAATGAATTTGAGAAAACCCGTGCTTTTTTATTTTTTCGGATAAATGAGCCAAATCGTTAACGCCTTTTTGAGTCCACGTTGCTTCACCGTAAAAAATTAAGCACGGAAAACACAAAAAAACATTAAGTTTATCACATCCGCACAACCACGATGCTTTATCATACAATTCTTTTTTAAATGAACGCGTAAATTTCTATTTTTTTTGTTTTACATGTTTGTCTAATTGTCATAATTGGTCGAGGTGGGCCTAATTGTTTTAACCGTATTTTGTCTTCATAGGTCGATCGATTATTTTTTATATATTCTACACTTCCAATGCTACTCATTTTTGTTTATGAAAATATACGTAAATATTATTTTTATAAAATTTTTAGGTTAGTTTATTGTCGAAGAAAATCAAATCACAATTTTATTGATATCTATAATACAGCTTGATTATATTAACTATTTGTCACCATTCATCACAAAAAATTTTTTCAAATCACAAAATTTAATAAAATTACTGAATTTAATTTAAAAAAAACCCGGGAATTTGCGTTGAAAACTGAAATATGTACTCTGTATTGTTGTTATTAGTATACTAACTTGATTAGACGCTAATGACCTCTGTTGTCGAGCGTCAATAATCTACAATTCAATTCTATACTAACTTGATATTATAAAAACTTCAGAGTTGACTGTACGTACGAAGCTGTTTCGGTGTATTTCGTCTATTTTCGCTCGGCGCGCCACGTGCCCTTATATCAAAGTACGTAAATATATCTGTCTCACGGTTTTACTATCCTTGTCTAATTTTACATTTGAACAATGCTACTTATTTCGTGCGCTTATAAAAGTGCACTGTCTTGGGTGGGGGTGAAATTTCAAATACCTACAACAGATCCGCACTCAGCAGATATTTTGTTCAATATTTCAATACTGATTATTGATCTCACGAAGCATGAATAATCGATTATAATATTTGATTCTGTGTAGGTGTATGCTGTGTCACCGTTTTTCATAAGTAAATCATTCATAAATTTATTTTTTTTAATTTTGCGTTGCGTTTGCATTTCAACTGGCAGTGCGGCGCACGAACGCACTTAAAGAGGAGCCGCCACTGATTAGGAACTGAAAAGAAGTGGTTACCTACATGCTATCAGAAGGGAAAAAAGTTTATTTCTCGGGCGTTTTTCTATGAAAACTAGTGAAAACTTAGGTGGCTATATACGTGCTGCCATCTATATTATCTAGAAATTGTAGTGAACGAAAATGTAAAGATAGTTGGAGATCTTGCACGCGCGATTGTCACATAATACAGAGGTAGTTTATTTTTTTGTTTGTTTATGGGTTTGTCTACGCTAATCTCAGAAACTACTGAACCGATTTTTTCGACGTTTGTATCGTAGGAAGATGCCTCTAGAGGTGTGACTGCAGCAAAAAAATGAACTAGACCTTAAATGAAGTGGCGATTTAAATTGAAAATAATCTTATTTTACAAAAAAAGTCGACATACGCCCTTTTGCTTTGTGGTAATAGAAATATATATACAATTTGTATTCTTCTTCAGTGCTAATTGCATCGACTCGAAGCGCAGTTTGTATTTGCTTTTTATTTAAATAGCAACAAAAAACAACAAGCTTTGGATAGAGAGAAGTAAAATCCGCGCACAGGTTTGGTTCTAATGGAGTCATCTGTAATACGTTTTTGAAACATAATCATGGAAATCTGTCGTCTTCTATAAATTCAAGACACTATAAGGGTTTTTAATATTCTATTTATCAGCTTCTACCGGATCAGTTATCAATTTTAGATTTCCGTACCTACCCAAAGGTGTTCTCACTAATCTGTTTGTCTGTATGTCTGTCTGCATGTCACAAACTTCTACGGTAGTGCTGCAATAATGAAATTAACAAATACTAAGTCGACAAATGTTAATTTGTTTCGACTTATATTTAAGGATCTCCCGGACATCTAAAAAATGGTAAAAATATTAATTTTTTTGAAGATAGCCATGTGGGGCGTCTATACTTAGCAGGCTTGGGGGGCGAAGGGATAAGTTTTTTTTTTCAACCGTAAGGTAAAAACTAGAAAATAGTGAATTTTCTTTAAATAATATCCACTATTTAATATTAATAAAATTGCTTGTTTTACCACTTTCTTACCAAATTTTTTTACATATACCTAATTCTTTATAAGAAATAAGCACGCGTTCTGAGGGACCGAGAATTCCCCTTGATTAAAAATATAAAAAAAACTTCTTACGTCTTATCATTTGGAGGAGAGGGAGAGTCTATATAATTTTTTTATTTTTTCTTACAAAGAGGGGGTGGGGGTCTGAAAAATGACCAATGTTAGTACAACATTGTGTCCCCCTCTCGTAATTAGAAACTACCTAAATGACCAAGGAAACTAGTTGGTAGATATCGATTAATTATACTGTTACGGATCAGCCTGTATATAAACGGTCAACAAAGAGTTCCGAGAATCGGGGTCTGCATACTGAACAACGAGTACCTGCTCGAATGTTCTAGAGAACGCTAGAACGCGCTGTGCCTAAGCCAAGCGGCCTATATAAGCAAGCGAGCGCGGGATCAGTCAGTCAGTCAACGGTCGAATCAATCAGTGAATGGTGAGTCGTGCCATCAAGTGGATCAGTGATAGAAATATTAAGCTGTCATCGGTGAATCAGTGATATAAATCGTGCAGTAATTTAAATGGTTCCGCGATATAAATTGATAAGATAAATATAACTAGAAATAAATAGTCCTGGTATATAGTCAATTGTATATAGTTAATTGTATATAGTTAAGTGTTAATCACTGTTTAGTTATTGCTACTTGTGTTAATTGTTAGAACTGACTTTTCGTTGTTGCATTTTTTGTTATTGTATTTATAATTATTGTAAATAAATATTTATTCCGCCAACTCAGAAAACAGTTTTGTAACAATACTTAAACGAGAAATAAGTTAGTACCGAGGATACATTGTTTTTTAAATTTTTTTTATACCAATTTATTGTAAAATTAAAGAGTATTCCAAAAATTTGAAAAGAAAGAATATATTTTATTTTTGAACTCAAGTTTTGAAAGCAGAACATGTAAGTATTAAAAAAAAAGTAATAATTTATTGATCGAATATTAATGAAAAATCAGTTGGTTTATATTTTGTTATCATTTAAAGACAAACTTTGGAAAGAAAAAAGTCACAATACAAAGAGTAGCTTATAATATTCTCATAAGTACGAAATTCCCGTCTAGTTTTGTAAAGTTGAAAAGTTTTTCTATTGCAATATAATGCATACTAAAGTTTTACTGTGCTGCCCTCTTTTAAATTCACCTTTAACTACACGGATGTGCCCGATATAATACTGACAACAATATTTTTATAACTTAAAATATTTGTGACTTTCTGGAAAAATATTATTCAACGTTTAAACTTCAGCAGGCAGTTAAAAGAATTTGTAAACTATCCCAGAGGTCTGGTAATATAGAATTTTCCTTTAGGTGAAAAGGTAATCAAATCGATTGTATATCTAGACGAGTAGTGACAGTATGTTAAAACGAGCGCTAGCAAGTATTAACAGTCATACGTGTCATAATATCATTGCACACGAGATATATATGTAATTTTTGTTCGTCCTTCCGCTCCTATAAAATAGTTGCTTTTGTCTTCATTTTCAGTATTTTTAAAAATTTTAACAGTTCACTTGTGTAGCACACTTGACTTCTAATATTAGGCTGTCGCACGTACACTCAGCTGCACAAATTCCTATTGAATTGGTTAGCGCGCCTACTATACTTTCCCGCACACTGGCCTGTAAAGCATGCATGCTATTTTATAGGGGATAGGACAAAAATACTGTTGTAATGATTATGGACTCGATTCATAATTGTGACAATGGTTCGGCTATTTCATAATAGATGGCACTATTTACTGAATTATCTATGGTGAAAAGAGCTTCGCGAATCACTACAAATTAATGCTTTTGTTAGTATAAAAAATAATTATTAAGTCAGGTTTTTAAACAGCATTAATATTGCAAGAGACTAGTGACGCTATTGACGTGTTTTTAACACAGCAGTAGTCAAACCATGGCTATCCACCCACCCCACAGTACCACTGCCACTGTTCTATAAGTACACGCGATGCATACAGAGTTACTTAAATGTACAAAACTCAGTTTCTTTTTTACTCTTGATCAAATAAAATACTTTCATCTCAGTAACTATGACTGTATAATACTGAAAACTTGTATGCAATATTCCGCGTTTGTACTGACTTTTATTTATAATGTATGGAATAGAAACATCTCAATGGATAGAGTGGCCGCAATCTCCCTTTTCAACACACGATATTATTATGACTCTCTCTTCTCCTCTTTCTCTTTTCCAAACCAGAATCTTTTTCATAACTTTTCTCTCATTTAAACATTTCTTTATTTCATTTTTATAAAGTAAAAAATAGTTGAAAGAATTAAAATACTACACTGTACCCCGTTTGCTTTACAGACCAACATTTGTTATGCCGAAATATTAACTGAAATATAGACGGGCTTTAAAATAGCCGAGATCGTAAGGATGTTGTTGTTTATATGACATTTGCATGGCTATAGAATATTGCAATGTCTCAGACCCAATATTGAAAACTGGCAAGATAGTTGTCATTGTAACTTCAATTTATGTTAAAAATAATTACAGAACAAGCCGTGAGGTGGGTCGTTTATTAGGACTAAAGTGCGACCCTTGAGGTCCACACGACGAACTTCCCAGTTTGATAAATATTTAATAATAATAATTAAATTAGATATTACACAGAAAAGTAATCATTTTAATCATTAAAACATCAATAATTAAAAAAAAAAAAAAAAAAAAAACGGCTGAACCGATTTTTATAAAATTTATGTCGGATCAAAATGACGTTAACACGCCTCGATTGACACCCTTACGAAGTGCGATATAATTTTTTACTTCGCGAGATATTGTGTAAAATCTACTTTTTTGGAGGTTATTTGGTTAAGAAAAAAGAACGGCTGAACCATTTATAAACAAATTCCTTTCAGATCATATTTACGTTAATACGCGTCGATTGGCACCCCAACGTAGTCGATATCATTTTTCGTTCTCGAGATTTCGTCTGTAGTAAGAAATGGACACATACATACGTACGTACGTACGTACGGACACACACTATCTACACACACAACATCTCACATGAAAAATGTATCGATATGTAGTGCCAATGAAACTATTAAGTAAATTGATCTAAAGATTTTTTTTCATTTTCGGTTCCCGATTTTCTTAACTTACAATAGACTCCAAAAAAGTAATAGTTTGTAGGGTATGATACACGGTAGAGGCTCTCTTGACTTTCACTCACTCACAATGCGACACTTTCGTTCACACATCATAATAAAGCTATGCACACTTTTTAACTTCCCATTGGAAGTTATTGTAATGGGTCCGAAAATCGAAATCAAAATGTATAACAAATTTTTATGTTTCAAGGTCACTACACTATTTTTATACTATTTTTAGAAAGATGTCTGTGTGTGTATGTGTGTGCGTGTGTGTGTACGTACGTATGTGTCCATTTCTTTCTAAGACGAAATCTCGAGAATGAAAAATGATATCGACTACGTTAGGGTGCCAATCGACGCGTATTAACGTAAATATGATCTGAAAGAAATTTTTTCAAAATCGGTTCAGCCGTTCTTTTTTCTTAACCAAATAGACTCCAAAAAAGTAGATTTTACACAATATCTCGCGAATAAAAAATTATATCGACTTCGTAAGGGTGTCAATCGAGGCGTGTTAACGTCATTTTGATCCGACATAAATTTTATAAAAATCGGTTCAGCCGTTTTTTTTTTTTAATTATTGTTAAAAATAAATAATAATTATGTTTTAATGATTAAAATGATTACTTTTCTGTGTAATATCTAATTTAATTATTATTATTAAATATTTATCAAACTAGGAAGTTCGTCGTGTGGACCTCAAGGGTCGCACTTTAGTCCTAATAAACGACCCACCTCACGGCTTGTTAGTATAATAGTATAAAGTAATGGATCAGAAGAAAGACATTTTTTCGGTTGATTTTTAGACGGACACATTTTGGAGCTGAAAGCTAGTTTAAAAAAATAATATCTACTATATACTGTAGACAAAGTAGCTGCTGTGTAAAATGTGCTGCTCTCTGGTGAGATACGAGCTTATTTCGACAGCCTATTTGAAGATTACAATCGTGTCTGAACTTTGTAAAGAATTATATGTTTACATAAAATGAAATTTAACTTTCAAATAAGAATATTATATAAACTTAATTAAATACTTATTCGATGATATTTCAAGTATGTTCAGCGCTATTTTACTTCATAAATTAATTAAAAATGTCTGGTTAAAAATTTGACTTACTATTCAGTTTCGCAGACTGGAAATAGAAAAAAAATGGTAATAAAACAGTTTAGTGGAATATAAGTAATAGATAAAACATGCGACCGGGAAATTTATTAAAGGAAAGTTGGTGCAGTGAAAAGAATTAGGACCGCATTACGAATCTTTCTTTTTCCAATTTCAGATCGACTCCGACAGGAATGGCGAACCTTTTCACATCTACCTACCATATTTTTTCAAAAAATATTTAATGTGGCCATGGCGTGCCAGCAAGCAACCAAAGAAATTTACTGAATCTCAAACGTACATGAAAAGAATTAAATAACAATATATGAGTTAGGTAATTGTGGACAACAATATAATAATTATTAATTAATTCAACAATGAATTTTTAATCCACAAGGCATCCACTAGGTAGTGAATAGTATTTCTTAACATATCAGTCAGCATATTATGCCATCATGATTGTTAAACGGCAAACGATTGTTATAAGATATATAAGGAAAAAATCAGAAGCCACTGTCGGGACTTGAACCCGAAATTCCCAGTTTCCGGCTGGTTGAGTTGCCACTTACTCACACAGTGCCCCGAAAGTGAAATCTGTATATATGGAAAGAACAGATTTCACTTTCGGGGCACTGTGTGAGTAAGTGGCAACTCAACCAGCCGGAAACTGGGAATTTCGGGTTCAAGTCCCGACAGTGGCTTCTGATTTTTTCCTTATATATCTTATAACAATCGTTTGACGTTTAACAATCATAATGGCATAATATGCTGACTGATATGTTAAGAAATACTATTCACTACCTAGTAGATGCCTTGTGGATTAAAATTCATTGTTGAATTAATTAATAATTATGAAAAGAATTATTTCGATAATACAATGGCCATTGAATGCCATGAAACTTTCGTATCGATCTCATATTTGTTACTTGAATGATAGTAAATTTTTTTTAACATCTATAACAATATTTTTAATTATTTCGATTTTGTACCTCAATCAATGTCGTGCCGACAATACTCTGTCACGTGCCTATTGCATAGGAATAGGATACAATTTTTAATTTTTTAAATAAATAAAAGATGGAAAAAAATCATTGTATTTATTACAGTATTTTGACGTGAATAAAGTCTAATGTCTCATACTGGGGTGGCATTTTGGAAATATTGGATGTAACGAAAATAGAAGGAAGTGGTTGACATGTAAAACAAAACACAGCATGCATAACTATGTTAAGGTCTCAGATAGAGTAAGTCAGGTGACCGTATGGAAAAATACGAGTCTACCGACAGGTATATCTCCTACCATATAATTATATAAGAAAAAATAAATAATATTAGGTATTGTTTTATTTTATCACGGTAAATACCTAGGTATCTATTTTGACATTTTAATTTGTAAGCAGTAAATATTTTCTTTTTTTATTATTTAAAATCGTGCTCAGCACGAGATGAAAATCATTTTCTTATATAATAATTTTGCGTAGTTTTAACTAAAAATATAATTTCAAAGCGGAAAGTAAATAAAAAGCGGCATTTATCAAACCTTAGGAAAGATCTACGAAAAATGTTTAGACAGAATCTATCAAAACGCTTGCAGACTATATTTTGTATTTTGTACAGTAAGTTAATTTGTAAGTTTCACTTCTACTGAGTGGGACCAGGACACATCTGACCTTTTTTATAATTTACTTATGGCTTTTTTAATTTCCTGTTAACCGTCGTAAACTTCAAACAATTACCTATTTTTTGGATACCGATTACCGAATACAACTCAAATTCCGTCAACGTTTGCGCATTTGTTGTTTGGTACAGCGCAATTCACCGGTCTTGTGTTTTTTATTTTTAAATCTTGATTTGAATGTATGTTGTTTTCAATTAAAAGGACACCTCCATTTAGTCGAAAACAAAATATGACATTCTTAAATCTAGATTTAAAGACTGAAAGTCTTACCAGAATCTCAGCATAAATCTGTGAATGTTTCATGCTTGCAATGGGCCGATCATCGTGAAATGTGTAGAACCGGCCCTGTACGACAGCAGATGTGTATGTTTGTACGTATTAGCGATAACGTGTTGTTAAGAAAGACGCCTAGACAGACAAAGATGGAAAAGGAGACGGGACTATCATAGAGAGTTACTAGTGAGTTGTAGTCAGGAAATCAAGGCGGCGTTTTAGCGTGCTCTTAAATTTAACTTCGTCTAATAAAATAACCGGTCGACGGTTTGCGCCGCAGCCGTGACTTCACCGTGCCGTTATATCTAGGCGCTATTATAACAGACCTTCTCAAATTTGTAACAGATAACATTCTAATAAATTCACCGCTCGCAATTCGAAACCAACATCGCGCTTGAAGAACGCTACCTAGCAACTGAACGCCCGCTTGATGTATTATTTGTTCGGACGTGCATGAACTGCGCACTTTCTTAATCTTTTAATGAGGGTTGGTTTTATTACTTGTAATACTTAACATGAATTCCGCACTAGTCCAAATTCTGGTATTTACAAAACTAACTATTAATCCCTTTTCTTAATTGATTTACCTTCGCATTGTCAGGTAGAGGTGCATTTATTTGCTTTTCCACCGCACATTTGGGCAAGCTTTACTGCCAGTATGGACAGGACAACAAATTGTTGTGAATCATTTCACGCAAAATTCAACGGGAATTTTTATAAAGCCCATCCATCTTTGCATGTGTTTTTAAAAGTTTTAAATGAAATCCAGACTGAAACGTACATAAAATTGCAAAGTATCGGGGAAACTTGTAGGGTTAAAGATCCTGAGACAAGACGTCGCCATCAATTTTTAATAGAAAAGATTAACTTGTATTCACAAATAGGTGCAGGCTTCAATATATTAAATGTTTAGGATATTTTTATAAACAATAAACGAATTGTAAAATGTTATATTGTAACTGTGAACATATTTTTTGTGTTAAGTTTTATTTTTCTTTCCTTTGACCATACATAATTATTATAATAATTTCCTGGTGCGCAGTTCGTGTACTGTGAATTTTTATGGTCTTTTGTACAGTGCGCAGTTCGTGTAATAAAGATTAGGAGCCAGGTATACAGTGCGCAGTTCGAGCCCGTCGATTTGTTCTATCAGTAACAGCTGTTAGTCCAAGCGGCAGGTAATAAATGAAGGGGGTTACCTGGAAAGTACTTCTGAAGCTAGTGATATTTTGGTATGTTGTTTGTGGGTATACTCTGTGGAGTAGAATCTGAGTTTTCGACCTCGAGGACCCTGTGCTAACGTAAGGGGAGCCGAAAAACTACGAAATTTTATCACCTTTTTTGCTTTTTTCGAAATCTCTCAGAGACAGTCGACTTAAGCAATTCTTTCATTATGTAATGTTTTAGAGAGGATTACATTTCCTACAATTTTCATTCCCATAACTTTTCTGTGGTACTAATGGTAAGCGCGCTGCAGCTTCTTGAAAATCACCCGCTCGGCTTTTTGTAACCTTGATAACCAATGTGTAACATGTGTCTTTTCAATTTAAAGTTCGATGAAGAACAAAATAAATAAAACTATTGGAAAGAACATTACATTTTAACCATTGGTTACCAAGGTTACAAAAAGCCGAGCGGGTGATTTTCAAGAAGCTGCAGCGCGCTTACCATTAGTACCACAGAAAAGTTGTGGGAATGAAAATTGTAGGAAATGTAATCCTTTTTAAACATTCTGAGAGATTTCGTAAAAAGCAAAAAAGGTGGTAAAATTTCGAGGTTTTTCGGCTTCCCCCACGTTAGCAAAGGGTCCTCGAGGTCGAAAACTCAGATTCCACTCCACAGAGTACCCACAAACAACATACCAAAATATCATTAACTTCGGAATACTTTCCAGGTAAAAAATACCTGACTGCTGGACTATGTTTCGAGTGGCGTATTTAAGTTCAGTGTCGCCCCGGGCTACTCGAAATTAACCACCCCCTACCGGCAGCATTTAATATTGACCATATAGAATGTAACACACAATTTATTGTTGTCAAATTCAGGTTGACGAAAGTCGTTCTTGAATTTTGCCGCCCCTACAATTCTGTCACCCGTACGTACGAGTGTTTCTAACAGGAATAGTACCGTTCAAAGTGGACACTGCTAGCCAATGCGATTGACATTGGCGTAGCTAGCGTTATTCTCTGGGTTGGGCCTGGTAGGGGGCAGCCGGTTAACACGACCGAGATAATAAAATAATAGAAAACTTTTGTTGGAAAGCAGCCAATTATATAATTGATTCCAAACATATTGGAAAAAATCATTTTACCAACCAGAGTCACAGTCAGGATTCTAACCTGAACCTTTCCATTTTCGCGGCGGAATGAACTCGCATGTACTGAAAATCAATTGATTCCGAAGCATATAAGGAGAATGTTAGATTAGTAATCATGTCACGGTTGAGTAATTGTAAGCTTATTCCGCCGCGAAAATGGAAAGGTTCAGGTTAGAATCCTGACTGTGACCCTGGTTGGTAAAATGATTTTTTCCAATATGTTTGGAATCAATTAAATAATTGGCTGCTTTCCAACAAAAATTTTCAATTGCAATTCAGCCGTATAAATCTATTAATTTATATAAAACAATAGTTTACATTTCACAATCATATTGTCGCTATATGTTATTATTTTTTTTATTGGGTACATTAGATCGCACTTTTCTGGGGGGGGACACCGGGCATTCTAGGGCGACACCAAGAATTCTGGTGGAGCATGCCCTTCCCTATCTACGCTAATCGTTATTGAAGTATTGTTTTAAGAGGATTACTGACCTAAGCAATTTAAGAGTTTTGTTGCAGCGGTACCTTTCGGGCAATTAAAATTGGCAGTAGATATAAGCTATTGAAATTCCGAGATAAGATTGTTGATGTGAGCGGCTGAAGTGCATTGTTGCAGTGCTATCGTTCTAAAAAAAATTCACAGATTTCGCAATCCTTGCAACCATCAAGGACATTGGAAATGATAACAGCATATATGAAACATAATTAACTGTTTATTATACACACAATATTTATCAATGCACTGTTTAGTTTTGTCAGGAATAACCCTATTATTCTTCTGTTATATACGCGTTCACTTTTGCTTGATTACTTAACTTTTAAATGGATTTTTCTACAGTATTTATTAACATTTGCTCAAAAATAACACCGCAGATCGTCGCAAATACCTCTCAATTAACTAGACATGATATAAAACACATTTCGAAAAAAATGCACTTGTTCAATTTTGCATGATTGCTCCTCACTTGATCGCGACACCATTGTCTTTTGGCCTTGAACGAAAACTCGTAACTCTGCCCCCATATACGAACATAAACATTTCCAATGTTAAAATTAGTAATGCGCTTTGTTGCAGCGAGCGCGATACCATTCGAAAAAATACTAGTGATTTAAGTTAAAGCGCTCTGTTGCAGCGGTATAGTTCTACAAAATACTAGCGGTGTAAGACGTAAGTGATTTAAGCGCTTTCTTACAGCTGTACCGTTCTGAGAAAGATTAGCGGTAGGATTGATTCTTTTTGCAGCGATACTATTTCGAGGAGAGATTTCTGACGGAAGTCACTGAAATGCTTTATTGCTGAAGAACCGTTCTTAAAAAGATTACCAATGTAAACGATTAAAATGCTTTGTTGCAAAGGTATTGTTAAAAAAAATTTTCGACGCAAAAAGCTGAAGTGCTTTGTTTCAGCGATCTGCGATAGCTTTGCTTTCTGAAAAAAAAACGACAATATTTTATTGTTCCGGTACCATTCCAAGAATATATTACTGAAGTAAGCGGCTGAAGCGCTTTTTTGCAGCGGTACTGTTCTAAAAAAATTTACAATATAAACCATTTAAGTTGTAAGTAGAAGTTTCGTAAATGGTTCTAAAATAAGACGTTTACCTTGAGCAAATGAAGCGCTTTATTCAGACGCTGCATTATCAGAACAATAACTTTCGCCTGAGCTAGCGGCAGGCGCCTTACATGACCGCAATCAACTAGACAAGAAGGGATGGGGTTGACTCATTATATGCACCATGCAATGCGGCCATAACTCATCCCTGTGAATATGAACACTAACGGTCGTGAACTGTTATATACAGGCTGTCTCCTTAACGCACGCCACTTTTTCAAAACAGGCTGCAAATTAAGATAAGATCACTTTAAACCATGTACCCCCCAGGGGGGACATTGCATTCCAATGTTCTTTGGGAATTAGCGCTCCCAGGGACCCGAGCTCGTACCAGTTGGTTTGTGTATGCCGGCTGGCGGATTCTAATACACAAATGGACTATTTGTTGTGTTGAAGACGCTAATGACCTGAGTTGTCGACGCGTCTATAATCTACAATTAATTAATTAAACCATGTCATTAGGATTTGACATTTGTGGGCGGCGTCTAATTAATAAGGTTGCGTTGGCATTACATCACTATTATATAAAGACCATTGTTGAAAGGTGGTTTTTAATTTTGACGTGAATAACGTCTAATGTTTCATAGTGGGGTGGCATTTGAGAAATCTTGGATGTTACGGAAATAGAAGGAACTAGTTGTTATGTGAAACAAAATACATATAAGTACCTATGTTAAGATCTATGTTGACATAAGTCAGGTGGCTGTGTGGTAAAGTAGTAGACTACCGACAGGTAGAAACGCCAAGCCCAGGTTCGATTCCCGTAGGCTTTTAATATTTTTTTTTTTTATAATGAAAATATATAGGTATTGGATAACAATTTAAATTATGAAAAAATAAAATTACAATTATTTTAAACATAAGAAATACAATCAATATGATTAGACACCTATACCGTAACTAAATTCACTATATATTAGTGAAATTAACATAAGAATATCAGACGAATTATCGCCATGATATTTATATAGAAGGCTATATAGGAAAAATGTAAATGCACCGCCGGGAATCGAACCCAGAACTCCCAATTTCGCGTCGGGTAAGTTTCCAGTTACTACACAGTGCCCAACAGCGTACATTTAATTCTTCCTATATATGCAACGATGTTTATATTAAAAACCGTATATAGATTTCTCGTTATAATTTGATACAATTATTTTATTTATTACTAGCGGCCCGATCCGGCTTCGCCCGGATCATATTTACTTATGATTTATTATCCCCCTCGCGAGAAATTCTCTCCCTGCGACCCTGGCGAAGCCGAGGCAAGAAAATGGCAGCGTTACGTTTTGTTACTATCCCACAGGAACTTTACATTTTTCCGGGATGAAAAGTACCCTTTGTCCTAGTACAGGATCTAAAGTAACTATATACCAAATTTCATGTAAATCCGTTCAGCCTTTACGGAGCTGAGTGGTAACAAACATACACACAAACATTCGCATTTATAAATTAGTAGAGAATAGAGATATTTTACGAACATTTGATTTTATAAGATAAATATAAGTGGATGTATTAATACAATTATTTGTATTTAACGTTATTCACGCATCTGTCTGTACCCGCGATACAGACATAAACACCTATTTTTTTTCTCCGTGATAAATTTAAAGACAATTTTTGGTTGGGCTCATGTTAACGCAAGCTCGAGAAATGTTGTGGAGGTTGAAAGACTTTTAAAAGCTGGTCACGTGTTATAAAATGCGGTAAAAACATTGATGAACCGCGTAGTGTCAACTGTCACTTGTCGGTGAGGTTATTATTTATAACCAGTTATTGTCTCCGATGGAAAAATAAAGAACTCACTTTGAAGCATTTGTTTGTTTATTTGGCGGCCTTCATAAATAAATATACAAGATAAATGAATTTATTTTATGAAATCCCGGTAGATATGTTGCAGTTAGGTCATATTCTATTAGAAATATACATACATGAATATTTGATATTTCGCGCATACTGAAATATTAATGCACGTATGTAAAATATACAGGGTCTTCAAAGTTACTATTGCACTATTGCTAACTTCGTTATTTTTGGATCTACAAAATCGGTTAAATTAGCAAACTAGAAGTATTTTTTCCGCTGAATAAAACGATGAAAACAGAAAAACAATTGAACATCGCGTTTTCGAGTTATGTCAAAAATTTCTATTTTTTTAAATGAGACACCCGGTATACAATATTCACAATCGATAGACAGTTGAATTCTGAACAAAAAGTGTCCCATAGTCTTCTATCTTTATGTCAAAAATGACTATGTTAATAATGATTTTTCAAATTCAAATTAAAGGTAGCTGCGTTAGTGGCAACTTTGGCTCACCATAAAATAGAAAGTGACAAGAATATCCATAAGGTGAAAAATATCGTTTATTTCAAATTATTCTGTAACTTGGAAGAAAACAAAATTCAAATAAGATTATCAAAACATCACCCTCTTGGTCCAAGCATTTTGTAGCCCGCTTGCAAACACTCCTAGTGACTCTGGCAATCATAACTCGAAAACGCGATGTTCAATTGTTTTTCCGTTTTCATCGTTTTATTGAGCGGAAAAAATACTTCTAGTTTGCTAATTTAACCGATTTTGTAGATCCAAAAATAACGAAGTTAGCAATAGTGCCGACTTAACTTTGAAGACCCTGTACACACAATACCTTCAAAGTGATGGCGGGATTCATTTCCTTGCTGCATTTCATTATCAGAATAATATATGTAATAATAAAAAGGTATACGCGCTTTCAAATTATATATGAAACTTGAAAATTAGGAAAAATTATTCATAGGGTTGCCATTCGGACGACAGTTTTCCATTAGTCAAATGTTGCCCTCCTTTGCAGTTAAAAATGTAAAATTATTTAAATTATTGCATTTTTATTGAAAAGTAAAATTTTTTTTAGCAATGAAAAAAAGACTAATGGCTGGTTTATCGTACATTTTCACGATGCACACTGTTGTACATGACGGGTTGCTATAGTAACGAAACGTAACTGTCAACATTTAACAGTGTGATTAAAAAAACATCGTGATTAAAATGTACAATAAACCGGCCATAAGCGGCTATATTATTATAATATTATGCATCCATGAAATGCAAGTTTGTGAGTTGGCAAAAATATACAGTTTAATCTTCGCTCCATCCGACAAATAGAGATTCTAGCTCAGTGAAATGCAATTATCCATCAATGAAATGCAAGTTTGCGAATTAGTTAAGTCACATACTTCGATCGACGAGTACTTACTGTAAGTAAACTTTCGGCAAATTCTACATTATTTTGGAGCCGCAAGTTTGTGAGTGGGTAGAGGTATATATTTCAGCCGATTAGGGCATCTCTCCCGGAATTACCCTATATAAAAATCTACCGAAAAATTCTCAAAAAATAATCTAATTGTAATGTAGATTTCAACTAAAAAAATATTTGTGGGACGACCCTATTGTGTTGATACGTTGATAAAATTAGTACATAGGTGAGACCTGGACAACCCCTGAAAATTTATTGTGCAGGGAATTCTAATTATTTGAAGCGAAATTTTTTACTTATTGGCTGTTGGATTTATGAATTTATATGGTAACCATTTTTTTCAACAGTCAATAAAGTTTCGCGAACTTGTTATTTTTCAATAAAGTACATATATTTCATGATACCGATGTCAGTAATATTAATTCGTCTTCAAAAGCAATTTAAAAAAAATATAGTGTAGGTACTTTGTGAAAACAGGTCATCTAAATATACTACACCTATGACTACAGTGAAACCTGTCTAAAGCCGAAATCGCGTCACATCGCAATTTCATTAATAATAATTAATTAGTTTGTTTGCATAGTCAGGAAAATTGGTCACATAGCTTCAGGTTGGTTTATGGTTACAAGATTGGTATTGTAAATTATAGACGCCCGACAACAGATCTTATAAACGTCTTATTGGCTGGTTACAAAATCACTGAAATGTTACAGATAGTATTACTAGAGGGCGGAAAGTTGGTGTTTGCGAAGGTGTGTGACACGAGTCGGAATCGCCAATTCCGCTACAGCACTTTTTGTAATAAATGCATTAAAAAAACAACATTAATAAAAAAATAAAAAATTTAAAAAAAATAAAAATTTAAAAAGAAATAGAACCTCCTTCAAAAAAGTCACTAAATAAAGAGGAAAATAATAAAATTTTGAGGCCGGCGCACAATTTAATTGCTAAAACTTTTTATATATTATATACTTTCATTATTAGTGTATTTGCCATAATATGGCACATACACTATTGGCGTCGGTCGGATGGCGGGACCTAGGGGTCGGACCAAAATTTCTCGACGTTTCATAGCCTCCTGAACACTTTGGCACCATTTTTGAAAATGTTTATATATATATGTATATATATATTTATATATTTATATATATTATATACATATATATATATATATGTACGGGCTATAACTTTCGAAAGAGTTAATCGATTTTGACGAAATTTGGTAGGCACGTTGAAATCCATCACCGAACGAAGCCTATTTAAAATGGGCCCAATCGGACCATTTTAAGGGTGGTTTTTAGGGGTTGAAAAATGTTTTTGGGCCCAAAAATGCCGAAAAAATTCTCAGAATCGTTTCAAAATTGAAATTTAACCCTTTAGTAACGATTAAAATGTGCTGCTAAAATTTTAATAAAATCGGCCTGACAGGACCGGACTTACAAATTTTATGAAAACACTAGTTTGCGGATAGTGCTTTACTTACTGAAGGGTGTATTTAATTTGGTACCGAGGTTGCAGTGATAACAATATTGAAATTAAGAAAAAAAATATTATTTTAAGGGATGTATTAAGGGGTTAAATTTTTTATTTTGTTCAAAAACAAACTTAAGTTCACATAATAAAGCCACAAAGCCAGTATTAGCAAATACACTATATTGTCGGCAGGGTTTTGGCACTGCGACCCGAGTTATATTAAATTGGCGTCGACCTCAAAATTTTATTATTTTCCTCTTTTTTTAGTGGCTTTTTTGAAGGAGGTTCGATTTTTCTTTTAAATTTTTTATTTATTTTTATTTTTTACTTTTCAATGCCTTTACTATACATAGTTTGCACGTTATTAACCGACTTCGCTGTGTCAAAACTGACATTTACCTTAACGGTGTTACAGTCCGTTACTAATTTTTTTAAAAATAAAATCAGTCGAACCACTGAAACGATTTAAATAAAATTTATGTGGGACCATCCTCAAGGTATGCCCTATTAAATAAAAAAAGAATCATAAAAATCGGTAGTGTAGTTTCTGAAAAAACCGCGCACATACAAACATACATACTAAGGAAAAACAGAACCTTCCTTTTTTTAAGTCGGTTAAAAACATAAAAAACACCGTTAATGGATATTGTGGTTAGACGAACTACCAGATATGTTTTACAAACATCATATAGGATGGCGCCACTTTCACTTACTTTCGACTCGAAAAGAATTTCTCAAGAAACGAAAACACCTTACTTTCGCTTTGCGCATGCACGACTTTCACATAGGTACTATATCGGCCGTACAGATGACACTGTTATAATTAAAAATGGGTGTGTGCTTATGACCACACAACAGAAGTGAACATTTCAGATTTTCTAATTTTTGGTGTCATCATTATAGCGCATTAATTATGAACTAAAAATAATTTATTACTAAAATTGTATTTTTAATTAATTCCACCTTGATCTTGGTTTCAAAAAAATTATAATTATTGTCAAAGAAAGAATAAGTATAATAAAAATAAAAAAATATATAAATAAATATCATGTAGAATTTAGAAAAAAAACCGCCAAAAATTCTACGCTGCCATCAGGTCTCGAACCCAGGTTCCTAAACATAGAACACAACGACCTAACCAACTGCGCTATACGTGGAACTGTTGGAGATGGCTGTTTTTATGATATAAGTATGTTGCGAATTCTTACGAAAGTAGTTGCGAACGCTTCACATTTTTTCAGTACCCAGGCAAAGAGTGCCTAACGTACCTAAGGAAGTTTTCACTTCAAAAATCATTGTGATATTCCCATATTTTTACTTTCGAGCGACCATAGGAGTGAAGAAAGTTTGTCTTGTAGAAAAAGCGAATTTTGAATGACCGTCCGTCCGTATGTCTAGTTGATACACCACTCAACGGATCGAAATCAGATTTCAAACTTAAGATTTAAGAGGATTCCTGTTGGGTGTTTTTCTTATTTCCTTCCCAATCTCAAAAATAACGGTATAGTGCTGTTGAATTACAATTTTTTCGAAAACATAAATCATGCCTTCCAAAGTCAATGTTGAACAAGAAATCAGTTGCGCATGACACGTAACCATCCAAACTTTTAGAAAACGTTAAAATAAACGAAATTGGTTCGTTTTTTTATTGTGGAGAATTGTTCGCCATTATGGCAGGTTTCACTGTATACATTGACTGCTGATTTTTATAGTCTGTACTGCAGTTTTAGTTAAATATAAAAGTATCGAACGTTGAGTTCGCAAACATATCGCATAAACATGGCCACTGTGTCTTCCTGTATTGGTTTGAGATGTCGCGTTTTGAATAAATGAAACACAGATAAAGTTATAATAATTCTAAAGTTAAATTATATGGGGAATATAAATACAGTGTGTACCAGAAGGAGATCTCACAAACCATATAATAATGGAAGAACTATAGTGATAGGCGATTACGAGATATCTTTATAATCGAAACAATAATAATCGTTCATAATAACAATCGAGTCCACACATTGAGTATTCGTAACACTATATAATAATATTATAATATTATATTGGGATCCGTCATATAGGTGGAGCTTCAAAAACATGGCGCAGACGGAGGGAAAAATCATATACGGGGTATACTTTTGCGTGTAATTTTATGATTTTCAAAGTGATAAAAAATGATAAATATAAGTGCAATTTGTGATTGGGCCGGTACGAATCCTAAACAAAGGAATTTCGTTGAAGGAGAACGGATTCTCAAAGCAGGGCATATTATCAAATGTCGGAAATATAACGAGAAAAATGCATGCAAAATGAACTGTCAAAAGTAGTAATCTTTACGACATATTGCTTAAAAACATCAAAATTAAAAGAAAATCTCCACGAAATTAATCATGCGCGTTCAATGCGCTTTTAAGGCTGGGTTAGGTGAATAATGTAAACACATAACTGCAACATATAATAAGTTATATTGTAATAAGTAGCTAAGTTACTAACCTCAAAATATTTGTATACGAAGTTAACCCTATAAATTTGTTAATCATCAGGGATTCAACTATTTTATTGCAGTATGATAACAAGTACATCTTATTATTACTATAAAATATTTTTTTAATTCATAAGTACAGTTTTTCCACATTTCATTAGAAAATAAATTCTCTGTAAAGTAAGTTTTACAAGGCAATAACTGACAGTGTTTATTGCCATGATATTAGAAAACGTCGCGAATTCCATTTTCGATAAACTTTTTGTTTATTTTACTTGTTTTATTTTTGTAATAAACAATTTCATGATTAATTTGCACTGTTAGCATGTAAAATTTTCCCTCGTTTGAGTACAATTTTCTGCCACCAGATGTCAGATGCTCATTTGACGGATCCCAATAGTGTTACGAATACTCAATGTGTGTTTTTTAAAAAATAATTAACTACACCTGAAGATGGCAACTCGTTGCTGAAACACGTAGTGTTAAATCACAAGAAGTCACAAGACGGACATAATACAAAGTATTTCTAATACTTCATAACATTCATATAGTGACTTGGAGACCCAACACTCTAAAAATGTATCAAATATTTATTGTTGTAAACAAACATTTATTGTTATCCACGGGTGACTCCAATTTCTTATTGGATTTTACTTGTTTTTAAAAACAAAATGACCATAGCCATATAAACATATTAATTACCTCATTTTTGAAATCACATTTTTTTTAAATCACAACAACAAAAGTGAAGTTTACTTCGACGCGCCATCTGTTTTTTGGAAGGGGAAATTTATTTTTCGTACATGCATACCTACTTGCGTTATAGTGAGACGGTGTCACGTCAAAATATTTTTATTTTTTTTATTTAGAACTAACGAAAAAAAAATCAACAAAACAACATAAAGACATGTGCATCAACTTGCGAGTCAAAATATTTTTTTTCTCATATTTCAGTGCATGAATATAATTATTTTGTATCAAACTTAAATTTCAGACTTCGAGAAATTGGTTATTTCTGACTAAATTCAAATGTTTAAACAGTTTGATGAGCACTTGTGTAAAGTACATTTTGCGATTGTAAAGAGGTTCAAATTCAAAATACATTTACAGAACATGTTCTATCGGTGTTCCTCCGTGATACACATGCTTGCCAAGGAGGATAGTACAAAGCAATCATACTGAGTGCTTTAGATTGCCATGTCCGCTCTCCCGGAAGATGATTTAATTTCTGATTTGAACTGGCCACCCAATTATGTAAAACAGTAATGTGATTGTGTTCGTGTAAGCAAATTAAAATTCACGTATGAAAAAAACTGTCAACTTTACTGAATAAGTGCTTTTATAAAAAAAACCTGTTTCATTTATGGATTTGAAGTTTAAACTAAAAAAAAAACGATATATGAGGAAATAAATAGCGATAGCAAATTGATAAATACAAAGAAATAAAATCGTAGTAATTTTTTCTGTATTATTGTAAGTTTTTATTGAAATTTCGACTCGATGAACAATTTACAGGATATCTAGACTGAATTAGCCATTTTCAGAATTTTTAAAGTGAAACTTTTTTAGGGGGTGTATGGCGTATGTTGAGGGGTAAAAAGATAGAATTTGGATTCTTACGTTCGTCTCCATACTGAACAGGGTTCAAATTACATTACCAAAACCACGTAAAAAAATTATATACTTTCGGCGATTTTTAGTACTCATTTATTAAATAAATAAAGTTTCACTTGCACCGTTGTTTTATAAAACGGCACCCTAGTTTTTGTCTGCTTGTCTGTTTGTCCAATGTTTACTCAAAAACAAATAAAGCCATTTCAATCGGACTTTCACTATATAGTGTTCGTTATACAATACATCAGGGGATATAAGACAGAGCGATAGGCTATAAAAATTATTTTCGTTATAACTAAGTGACCTATCATGTAGATAATTTAACAGTAATTATTTTTAATTTTTGATCTAAAAAAATCAGGAGAGCAGGAAACTGCATATTTTTGAGATTTTACATGTTAAATCCCTATTTACACTTCAGCAGTTCACCACCCTGTATTGGGAATTGACGAATTGAGACATGACATCTGGTAGCAAAAAAATTAAACTATTATAAAATTGCACTGTCTAGTTAGTATATGGTGTTAACATTGACATTTAAATTTAATTAATTAATTGTTAAATAAAAAGGTTAAAATGGAAGTTGAATGTTTTCCAGAACGTAAAAAATCGAAAGCTAGAGTTTGTTGTGTAGTAAACGGTTGTCAAAGTAAATCTGCTAAAGATTTAGATGATATTTTTCATAAGTATCCAAAGCGTTATACAGCTGTTGGTACCTATTGAAATTTTTTTTGGTAACGTTGAGAAAATTAAATCTATT
This sequence comes from Mongoloraphidia duomilia, assembly GCA_039654895.1. Taxonomy (NCBI): domain Eukaryota; kingdom Metazoa; phylum Arthropoda; class Insecta; order Raphidioptera; family Raphidiidae; genus Mongoloraphidia; species Mongoloraphidia duomilia. The sequence goes on along the minus strand of CM077525.1, from coordinate 20,520,031 downwards.
GAAATTAAAAGAAGTTACTCAAACAAAGAAAATATGTTCTATATATTTAAAAAAAAATTTTGGAGCATACAAGTAATTCAAGAATTACAAGGCGCGATATTCATGTAGGTATTGTGTGTAAACGGTTTTACCGAACATAGGGAAAATAACACTAAGAAGATCAATTTTGTAGTAGGCTATGGCCATAAGACCTAATGTAAATATGTATTGGATTACATAGAAAAAATAGTGCAGGGAATTTTTTAATCAATTTTCCATAGCAACGGTTGACTATTAAGCGAAACTCGGAACCTGCTAAATAAAAAAAGTCATGAGGTGTCGTAAGATACCCGACAGAAGCTATGTTTCTTACGCATTGTATATAAAACCGAGTTTATCAAAGATATAAACAATGTTATTATTTGACCGCCGTTTTGAAATCTGACGCCATTTTATTTTTTTGTGTCTTATTAAACTCTCAAATATCAATTTTCAAAAGGATCGGATAATTTTTACAAAGAAGTATATACCTATGGCCGCCATTTTAAAATATGACGTCATTTTATTTTTTTGCGTTCTATAAAACTCGTCAATATCTATTTTCAAAAAGATCGGATAATTTTTACACAAAAAGTACATATTGCCGCCATTTTGAAATCTGACGTCATTTTATTTTTTTGTGTCCTATGAAACTCTCAAATACCGATTTTCAAAAGAATCGGATAATTTTTACAAAAAAGTACATATGACCGCCATTTTTAAATCTGACGTCATTTTATTGTTTTGTGTTCTATGAAACTCTTAAATATCAATTTTCGAAAGGATCGGATAATTTTTACAAAAATGTACATACGGCCGCCAATTTGAAATCTGACGTCATTTTATTTTTTTGCGTCTGAAACTCTGAAATATCAATTTTCAAAAGGATCGGATAATTTTTACACAAAAGTACATATGGCCGCCATTTTTAAATCTGACGCCATTTTATTTTTTTGTGTCCTATGAGACTCTCAATATCAATTTTCAAAAGGATCGGATAATTTTTACAAAAAAGTACATACGGCCGCCATTTTGAAATCTGATGTCATTTTATTTTTTTGTGTCCTATGAAACTCTCAAATACCGATTTTCAAAAGAATCGGATAATTTTTACAAAAAAGTACATTTGGCCGCCATTTTTAAATCTGACGTCATTTTATTTTTTTGTGTTCTATGAAACCCTCGAATATCAATTTTCAAAAGGATCGGATAATTTTTACAAAAATGTACATACGGCCGCCATTTTGAAATCTGACGTCATTTTATTTTTTTGTGTCTTATGAAACTCTTAAATATCAATTTTCAAAAGGATCGTATAATTTTTAGAAATAAATTATAAGTACTACATATTTCTGCCATTTTGAAATCTGACGTCATTTTATTTTTTTGTGTCCTATAAAACTCGCAAATATCAATTTTCAAAAGGATCGGTTAATTTTTACAAAAAATTATATATAATGTCCGCCATTTTGAAATCTGACGTCATTTTATTTTTTTGTGTCCTATGAAACTCTCAAATATCAATTTTCAAAAGGATCTGATAATTCTTACAAAAAAGTACATATGGCCGCCATTTTGAAATCTGGCACCATTTAATTTTTTTGTGTCCTATAAAACTCTCAAATATTAATTTTCAAAAGAATCGGATAATTTTTACAAAAAAGTACATATGGCCGCCATTTTAAAATCTGACGCCATTTTATTTTTTTGTGTCCTATAAAACTCTCAAATATTAATTTTCAAAAGGATCGGATAATTTTTACAAAAGTGACGTTACACTACTTCGTGACGTGACGTTTCACTTTTTATTATTTAGGTCCCCATCTGAAACGTGCGTTAAGAAGCATATCTTCAAATAAAAATAGGTAAAAAAACTTTTAAGTTAAACGGTTTTATAAATGTTTTAAAAAGAAAAAAATAATATTTAATTTATGTTCATAAGTATAAAAGCGTGGGTCGTAAACTCTATGATAATTTATTACAGTCACGACCCACGCTTTTATACTTATGAACCTAAATTAAATTTTATTTTTTTCATTTTAGTACATTTATAAAACCGTTTAACTTTAAAGTTTTTTATCTATTTTTATTTTTAATTTTTTAGTATGGTTTATTTCCTTAGTCTGATTTTATAACATTTATCCGATCCACTGAAACGTTACCGGAGAAAGACCTTTTGCCTGTGAAAATTCAAAAGTACGATATGCACCCGGACGAAAGCCGGGCCGGTCAGCTAGTTATCATAATATTGTATTGTCACCGGAGCTACACATGTGTGCAAAATTTCAACTCAATCGGATCACGGGAAGTGGGTGAAAATTCAAAAGTACGATTTACACCCGGACAAAAACTGGGCCGGTCAGCTAGTTACCATAATATTGTATTGTACCGGAGCTACACTTGTGTGCAAAATTTCAACTCAATCGGATCATAGGAAGTGGGTGAAAGTTCAAAAGTACGATTTACGCCCGGACGAACCGGGCCGGTCAGTTAGTTAACATAATATTGTTTTGTCACCGGAGCTACACATGTGTGCAAAATTTCAACTCAGTCGGTCGCAAGATTTGTAACAAATATACGGGATCAAGCTAAATAAAACCACCGTTTAAAAAACGAAGCATCTACTACCTACTTACTTTTGCGTGATGCCAGAACATACGTTTTATTTGAGAATCAGTTCGGCTGCTTTTGCGTGATGCCAAAATATTTTAAAACTCGCAGTCGCATAAGAAGTTATTTACTTGAAAAAAAAAATCATGTAAATTGGATCAGTGGTTCTCGAGTTATAAGCGTACAAAGAAACATACAGACAGAGAAAGTCAAATTGTTCGGGAAGGTATGAACGTCGAGAAATTTTGGTCCGATCCCTAGGTCTCGCCATCGGATCGACGTCAATAATTAGTTACACGTCATTTTAACTCAGTAGGCCAGGGTTTTTAAACTTAAATTCAAACATCAGCAGTCAAAAAATTGAATAACTATATTAAAATAATGCAATATAAGACAGAGCATACGCTATCTTCCAATATCCATATCACACTGTGCAACAGACAAGGACAACCGAAACAAGTTCGCGATTTATTAGATAAAGTCGCATTTATTTCGTTTAATAATCATATAAATCTGTATAAAAAAACTGTTTTGACACAATATTATACATGAAATCTATCTAAAATTTTCTGCTCTTTCGTTTAAGACAGGTTTCGAATCGGTCTGACTTAAATTGAGCAAACTATAAGCAAAAAACACCGTTTTTTCTAATTTGCTCCCCTCTGGGGTCAAAATTCAAAAATCGGGCGACGTTAGGATCAAATAGACCCCGAGAGGAATCGAACAAAAAAAAGTTTTTTAAAATCGGTTAACCCGTTTGGGCTGTACGCGTGACACAAAATAGCGTGACAGATTCACAGATTCACAGACAAAGCGAATGTATATAGGCGCTTCTAGCTTCGCTAAGATCGCGCCTAAAAAAGTGAATATACCAAGTAAATTAGTGGTCTAACCTAAAAAGTAAATAAAATAATGTTTAAAAAGTGTATGGAGTATAATATATATGTAATTACATTTTTCTCCCAACTCTGCTTTACAAGAACAAATTATTAAAATAATACTTTAATAAATAAAACATACAAAACAGGCTATAGCTGTCCAACTTTATTTTTAATATACTAAAAACCAAATCTATGTGGAATTTTAGTGACTTTCCTAGTAACGAAAATACACTCTGTAATACACATAAATCTTTTTTGAGCAATCTGTAGATTACTAAAAGCAAAATTATTAACTGTCAGAAATATTTCTATAAATATTTTAATAATTCTGGACGTGTAAACTGTCAGTTTAAATTTCTTTTTCAAGATTTTCTTTAAATACTCTTGCAAGTTATAATAAACTAAAATGTGTTGTTATTTTTTTTTTAATTAAAAATGAACTGTTTTAATAATTTCTTAAATTTTATTTTGTCAAAAAAATTAACATAATGTCAATGATAATATTAATAAAAAAATTCGACTGATGACCAGTCCTATACTTCCCACCTAGTAAATATTTGCAAAAAATAAACACTCTTTTTTTTATTCTTTGACTAGGCCCAAATAACCTTAGCTGTTGGTGGTCTTTAAAACACAATTTAATTTTTATTCTTTGAAAAAAGCATGGCCCTCTTTTTTGTTTGGTGATCTATTGATGGCTAGCTTAATATAGCAAAAATCATGGTTACCTTGATTTACGTACAATTTTTATTTTTTTTAGTAAAATATTTTTTTTCTCGAAAACTATACATTTTAGAGAAAAAAAATATTTACATTTTTTTCATATTATAACATCTAGAATTCATTTATATTTTTTTTTACCTATGTTAATACGTGACATTGAGGACGTTTTTTTGAATATCTCAGGATCCACTGAACCGATTTGACTCAAAATCTAATCAGATCTAAGTTAAAGGCTGATAAACACAATAGAACAATCGGCATGCCCGTATGTTGTTCCGTTCTTAAGATATCGAAGGCGAAAAATTGACCACATACACACACACACACACACACATACACACACACATACAGACATCAGTCAGAAAATGATCTTAAACGATTGCTAGGGTCTCAAAACGTGAAAATCTGTTAAAATCTCGAAATATTGTTTTCGGACTGAATCCATTACTTCCCTACCATAGTAGAGGTGGGAAGTAAAAATATACATATAGTTTATTAACAAAAATAAGAACTGTCCGTTTAAAATAATATACCTAATTATTGCACTTGCACATTGATTAAGAAAATATCAGCCACTGTAAATTTACCGAAAGCAAATGAAAAATTAACTGTTATAAATAGGCAGTATTAGAAACCACTCGTTCCCGTTGTGTTTTTAAGTTACGGAATTTTAACGTAACGAAAGTTCGAGCCTCTTTATGACGTTTTCATCAACTTATTATTCCATATTTGTCTTTTCATATTCTGTACTTATTTATAAACGCTTTAAACCAACTTGAACTCAGTCGAGGTACGCAAGACTAGAGTTGTGTAGTTTCTAATATGTATAGCTCCAGGAACCATATCCTCTCTATCTTTACGCAACTTAGCATGTCCATACTGCGTATTATTATAATCAGATTTCCATTTGATTTTTTCCATCAGATTTTCCAATACAAATTTGTGTATTACTAATTCACTGTTTAAATAGAATACGTGCATACAGAAAATATTTTCGCAATTTTTTTTTTGAGTTCACCCGTGCGTTCACCGTTTTTTACATATTGATTTTTAAACTGCGAAAAACATTCAATAACAGCCAGTTTTAATTTTTTTGTTAATAAATTTCTGCTCTTCGGCATTTTTTAATTTTTATTTTGTGAATATTTTTTGACGAATATTTTTAATGACAATAAAAATCTGAAATTTACCTTACCTGTTTGAATGGTTTCCATAACAATTTTAAATTTAAACGAAAAGATCTATCGGAAATTTGTATTAATTAATTACCACACATACAAACTAAAAAAAACGTTTAAAAATACTTAGTGCTGCCAACATAAATCAGTTACTAAAATGTAACTAAAATTCCACATAGATTTGGTTTTTAGTATACTAGGTTTCGGTCTGTTATAAGAGACCCTTTTCAAGCACTACTGACTATACACTGTTCATCAAACTTATGAATAACACGAGTTCTTAAATTTAAAATAGGTAATTAGTAATTAAAATAATCTTTTTCGATGTCGGTAGAAGCTAATAAGTGTATAAAAATAATATTTTTCCACCTTAAGATATCACAGCATTTATTTCATCATTTCATGGGATTTTTCTTTCATGTTTGACGTTTGTAAACATAGCGCAGTAGTGGCTGTCACATTATTATCACTTTTTTCATCATTTATTCCACATTTAATTAAATGTCCGACAGATAAAATTCGTTCGGCATCATGTATATTTTTTTGGTTTGGATTATCACCAACGTAAGATATTAATTCACTCAAATTTAAAAACATTTTAATCGTCAATAGTACTATCCCATATGTAATTTTTTTTAAATTGCAATTTTTTGTCGGCAATGTTTTTTTAGCCACTCCTACATGTGATTTCCCAATACTCGTATTATCATCGCACTTCTACTAAAAAAGGCTTTAAATGGGGGTACTAACGAGTAGTGGTCAGAAAATAGACATTAACTCGAGCGAAGCTGCGGATAGAGGCTAGTCATCTAATAAATATTTTTTACTAACATTTCCCGCGGATTCGCTCTCGTGAACGTAGATTTTGATCACAGACTGACTCGCGTTAATATTTTGACTGGAATCCTACTTTAATCCGAATGTAGCAGGATAAAAAGTTCTTTTGTCGTTTCAAGCGGTTCACCCGGTATAAGCAGACAGACAAAAATTCTGGAAACACATTCTCTCCTTTAGATATTATACAAAAATGTTGAAGGATTTTCAAGAAAACAAAACTGCAGACAAATTTTACCACTTATGCAATAATTTCATTTATTAGTATGTTTATGTGTCGGTGAGCCTCTTTGCACGCCTTTGTACGCGTTCCAGTATTATTATTATAGCTCACTAATTTTAATAGTAGGTACTCCAGTAGAGAACTACATAGAAAAACTCATAATCTAGGCTCTCCGTAAGGTGAACTATTTCATTTAAAAAATGTTTTGCCTGAAGTGAAACATTTTTTTAATACAATAGTTCACCTTACGGAACCTGGATAGTTCTCTACTGGTGTACCTACTTTTTTTTTGCCATCAACTGTCAGGGTTATCTGGGCCCAGTACTAGGCTACTATTGATATATGAGCGTATATAAAAAAGAGAGAATTCGATGGAAAAATTTAAATATTGATAGTAATATAAAATAATTTATCGGGATTTGAAACCGTAATTATTCGGTTAGAAAAAAAGTTAATTAGCAATCGGATGTTTTTGAATATAACAGTAGATAGTATATGCTGCAATTTGTCTATAGGTAGTGGAAATTGATTTAACAATGAATAATTAAAAAGTAATTTATATTGGAAGCGGATTTATAATATAGGATTTAATTTTGCTAATGCGTTGTTTATAGCTGTCAGTTAATTAGTAGAGAGACATCTGTTTGTCAATGAACTTGTAAATTCATTTGACAAAACTACCCAATAGAGAAGGAAACAAGACAAAGATAGAATATACTGTATGGATGCGTTTATTTAGAAGCGAAGCGTAAAGTTTTATTCGAGATAGGCAGATCGTAAATTTTTAGCAGAATCAGATTCAGCATGAAAAAGAAACTATACTTGTGTCCGTAACATTTTACCATTCCAACTCCACAAGTGAGGAGTGGTAGGTACTAATTTAAGTCAAACTTCACTTTTCACAATTTTACAATATTTTTTCATTTTGATGCTTCCCAAGTCTGCTCGTCTGTTTGTCTGTGAACACGATACAGGTCAAACGGCTGAGCAAATTGAAACCAAATTTTGAGGACAGTGTGGTCCAGTGGTTAGCGTCACGTCCTCTGGATTAGACTGCTGTGGGTTCGAATCCCGCCTCCGCTCATGGATGTTTTGTGATGTCATTTAGTTTTAGCTTTCTTTTGCATAAAAAAGACTCTATGAAGCTCTGAAGTACTACAACTCCAAAACATGTTTCCGTATTTAACATAGTAGAAGTAAGCGTAATATAGATATTGTAAGGCTTACATTTCTCGGAAACATGTCCGCTCAACAAAGGAAATTTTCATGTACGTTTCGTCTTGGGAATTGTTTTGCGTAAGCCTACTGTAGAGATACTGATTGTCGAAGACAGTGTGCTCCAGTAGTTAGCGTCGCGGCGTCTGGATCAGACTGTCGTGGGTTTGAATCCCGCCTCCGATCATGGATGTTTTGTGATGTCATCTAGTTTTAAGTGAGTTATGTTATTTAATGTAATCAAGACGCTAATGGAGGACGATGTGGTGAAACGGTTAGCGTAGCCGACCTTTGGATCACACTGTCTTGGGTTCGAATCCCACCTGCGCTCATGGATGTTTTGTGATGTCATTTAGTTTTAAGCGAGTTATGTTATTTAATGTAATCAAGACGCTAATGGAGGACGATGTGGTGTAACGGTTAGCGTAGCCGACCTTTGGATTACACTATCGTGGGTTTGAATCCCACCTGCGCTCATGGATGTTTTGTGATGTCATTTTGTTTTAAGTGAGTTATGTTATTTAATGTAATCAAACCGCTAATGGAGGACGGTGTGGTGTAACGGTTAGCGTAGCCGACCTTTGGATCACACTGTCGTGGGTTCGAATCCCACCTGCGCTCATGGATGTTTTGTGATGTCATTTAGTTTTAAGTGAGCCATGTTATTTTATGTAATCAAGACGCTAATGGAGGACGGTGTGGTGTAACGGTTAGCGTAGCCGACCTTTGGATCACAATGTCGTGGGTTTGAATCCCACCTGCGCTCATGAATGTTTTGTGATTTCATTTAGTTTTGAGGATGTTGTTATTTAATGTAATTAAGACGCTAATGACCTAAGTTGTCGACGCGTCTATAATCTACAATAAATAAATAAAGACATTAATGACCTAAGTTGTCGACGCGTCTATAATTTACAATAAATAAAATAAATAGATACTGATTGTCCTCGATGTACGCTTCGCCGGTATACATTGTTTGCATGTATAAGTTGTAAAAGGAGAGGAAGACAATGGTTGCCTTCGGGTGACGACACAGGCTACAGTGGAAAGCTGTTTATTTAATATTACGGGAATTTAACTAAATGACAACAGAGTCAAGTGTATAATATGTACACACAGAGTGAATACGCCATCTACCACCTTCCACTGTCGTCGGCGTCGCCTGCGTCGTCGTCGTCGTCCTTGTGCATTTGTATAACACACCAGACGAACTAAACAACGACGGGCCAACACTCCAGATTAGTGCCGTGAATCACACGGGACTGGTTAACCTTCTGGACGCCCGTACCGTATGTAAATTGTACCATCGCGTTCGTACAATTAGCAATACGGTGGAAGGAAAAGTGTCTCATACCCGCCTCTTACACCATGTCCGTATATTCAAAAGTTCATTGTTTGTGCGATCATTCCGGTCTATCTTTACTTATAGATTTAAAGTGCAATCGATATCTTAAACAAATTAACATTTTATTAATTGAGTGCCATGCCTATGTTTAAATTTGATAAAATTTGAAATGTCAACTACTTATATTGCTAATAAGCTAATAGCACGTATAGCATTTCACAAGTTTTAATAATAATTGCCACTATATTTTATTAACCGACTTCAAAAAAGGAGGTAGTTCTCAATTCGGTTGTATTTTTTTTATGTTTGCTATTATTAATCGAATTTCTTCACGGCAAAGTTTAATTATTTTTTTTATTTATTTATTGTCATTTTTGTTTATATTTGATGATAGGTTATTTATCTAACAAAAATTATTAATTTTTCTAATGTACCTATGTTGTTGCTGATAAAGTCGCAATATTCAATTAAAAATATTTCTCTAGTGTTATATACAAAAGTGAGCGCCATTGCAGTTTAAACATTCTTAGCATCTTTCTAGAAAGTTTTCCATTAATCTTCGTAATAAATCAGGTCCAAAAATTCTAATTTCATCTCGAATTGCGTTTTTCAGATCTTGAAGTGTGCGTGGACGCTACCATGCACTCGGAACTGACCCACCCAATTCCAAATTGCGTCCCGTTTTGGTATTCTTCCGTGCCTGGCAATTTCAAATTCACGCCTAAAATTCCTTTGAGTCTGCACAATGCTCTGTGTTCGAATAAAATTTTCAACAACGAAAGCACGCTTATTTACTGGAAAATGACCCATAACTGGACAAATTGCATGAAATAAGTTTAACAATTACGGGCAACTGACAGTCGTACGTCAATTATTTTTCATTTCATAGGCTACTCGAATCTGCCGTCACTGATTGCCGGACCCTTTATATATCTACATATTATACTGTTTTCATAACTGTCCAAGTACCTATGCAATCTATCATTCAAATTTTTAGTAGATTTTATCGAAACTCTCACCGCTTTCATATTTTTTGTTTGCTCTCCGGAATCACTCGATAATTTTGTATTTATATACATACCTAAGACAAATAAAATATTTATTATTTTTTTTAACTTCCCATTGGGAAGTTATTGTAATGGGTCCGAAAATCGAAATCAAAAAGGGAAAAAAAATTTTATATTTCAAGGTCACTACACTATTTTTACACTACTTTTAGAAAGATGTCTGTGTGTGTGTATGTGTGTGTGTGTGTGTACGTACGTACGTACGTATGTATGTGTCCATTTCTTTCTAAGACGAAATCTCGAGAATTAAAAATGATATCGACTACGTTGGGGTGCCAATCGACGCGTATTAACGTAAATATGATCTGAAAGAATTTTTTTCTAAATCGGTTCAGCCGTTCTTTTTTCTTAGCCAAATAACCTCCAAAAAAGTAGATTTTATATAATATCTCGCGAATAAAAAATTATATCGACTTCGTAAGGGTGTCAATCGAGGCGTGTTAGCGTCATTTTGATCCGACATAAATTTTATAAAAATCGGTTTAGCCGTTTTTTTTAAATTATTGTTAAAAATAAATAATAATTATGTTTTAAAGATTAAAATGATTACTTTTTTGTGTAATATCTAATTTAATTATTATTATTAAATATTTATCAAACTGGGAAGTTCGTCGTGTGGACCTCAAGGGTCGCACTTTAGTCCTATTAAACGACCCACCTCACGGCTTGTTATATATTTAAATCTAATAAGCCAGTCTTAACCCTTCAGCATTCACACTGAATATTGGAATTTCAACACATTTAAATTTTTTCTGTACTCCCGTGAGTCTTAAAGACTCATGGGGGAACAACGGCGCTTCTACTAAAGGGTCGATTACACTAGGGCCTAGGCGATTATAAACGCTACTCGCTTGCGAATTTACTCGCTGCTACCAAAGTCGCTCAATGTAATATAGGCTGTCTGATCCACTCGCCGCGTTTTACTCTCTGGCGAGTGAAATCGCTGTGTATAATTGATATTGGCTAGTAAATCGCAGCGTGCCGTTTGCAAAGATGTCGGAAGCTGTAGTTCGCGCGGGAGTTATTGTTTCTCGTTAACAGACTAGTGAATGACTGAGCGTATTTACCCTCTAAAGTCGCGCACACATAGTATGCAACTATGATGTAGCAGCACACACGCTTGAATCAACGTCATGTTTTCAAACATTACACATAGAACATTCAACCACCGTCCACATTGCATTTAGTATATTTGATTTTATTGTTGTCCATGAAGGTGAACTCGCCATTCAATTTCGGTATTTGTGCAAAGTGGTTGTATTTTTTTCGAAATGAGCGATACTGATGATGAAATTATGTTGTTATGAATAGTTTAGGTTAAAAAAACGTAAATTAAAATATAATCCCCATTTTGGGTCAGCAAAACTTTTAAAAATTTAAAAATTTGATCGTTTGTGAAGACCATTTTGAAAATAATTATTTTACTTAAAAAAAGCAACACCACTATGCACACTATACACTGACAAACTGACAACTAAGAGATAGATTAAAGAAATAATTTTATTTTCAGTACCTCCATCGAGTCAAACAATAAAAACATGAAAAACCCCGTCCAATAGTAGTCATAAATCTCTTTGATGTACCGCTCTTATAGCGATCACAAAATACGTATGTATGCGCTGTGTGTTACTGTTTGTGAACACGTCCACACTAACTCTGTTTTTCGTGTATGTAATTTATTTGCGTTTGTTGCGTGTCATGTTTGCATTATATGTGTGCGCGGCTCCAAGTATAATCGAACTGCTCGCTACACGTTCACTCGCGCGCGACGTTACTCGCTGACGAGTAGTGGGTAAAATCGCCTAGCCCTATAAGCTTTGTTCCAACCACTCTGAATACCGTAATATTACCGTCACGCTCATGCGCAGTGGATAGAACGCGTTCCAACCGAACTTGTGATCGTTTGTGGACGTTTCTTCAAGCGCTTCAACCGAATTTGTGATAGTTTGTGAACGGTTTCCGAACGCTCATTTAGGTACAAGCTCTAGACCAAAATGAAACTGTAAAACTGACGTGCGCATTAAGCACTTTGTTACGTCTGTCTCTGTTCAATACCAACTTGAGACGGTTGTTTATTCATTTGTAATTTGTTTTATTTTTATTTTGTCTCGTCTCTAATCAAATATCTCTTTATTCTTCATTTGAGATTTGTTTTGTTTTTGTTTGTTTTTGCAAAATTATCAATTTAAATATTTATATTTGAATTCTTAGTTAATAAATTTTAATTATATTTATATTCGTGTAATTCTAAAAATTTTAATTAAGTAAATGTTAGACGAACAATACAATTTTTAACAAACGCTCAAAAACATCACGACTATAAATTAATAATTTGCATATTTTTTATTTTCAAAAAAAATGTTGCTAGCATATTTTACCAAAAAATGTTTTAACAGTTAAAACATTTAGTACGTTTATTTATTTATATTATTCTTACGACTAGCCATCAAATAAGTTATTCATTTTCAAAATATTTTTAACAACAAAAAAAGCCTGAAATTAGGAATTTGACAAGTGACAATTGATATATTTTGATCATAATACGCATAGTCATGGCGGCCATGATTTGTTGCACAAAACGGTCACAAAAGCGTTCCAACCAATGTCTACGTTTGTACCGTCACATAACTGTGCAGGGTTGACGCATGCACACAAAACCGACAAAAACAGTTTCGTTATCGTTTCAAAACGATCCATTTATAGTAGGTTGGAACATAGCTATAGTGTAATCGACTTACAACCAGTCGAAACTACATGGTGGAAGATACGGGTATGCGAACACCCGTCACATCCACCATGCTATTTGGATTCTTTTGCCGTTATTATATTATCCACCCGCCGAATATATTATAACAGTTTGCCACGTCTGGAGAAGTGTAAAGGTGCACATAAAAGACAAAATAAGCGAACATTGAAACAATGTTCCCTAAAGCAGCTCTTACTTAGATCCCGAGTTGTGTGTGTGTGTGTGTGTGTTCATCTGAAGTGCGGAGCTGTGGATAGAAAAGGACAGATAGAGACAATGAACAACGCGTGAGAGCGGTGACGATGAGACGAGAGACGCTGGCTTTTGAAATGAGTGTTGTAATCGGGTTGATTTAGCGCGTCATCACACGCTTTAATAGCTGCTAACACCTTTCACGGTGTTCTCTGCAAAGCTTCACGACTGCCTCAGGCAACCAACACTTATACCTATATGTGGATATACTATACATATTATAGTACTGTATCACGGCGTGCGATTCGGAAGGTGGCAGCCATGGAACCCGAATCACACGATAAAACATTTCAAGACGTCTTTAGTAAAGTTGCGTAATATATGCAAATACTCAGTGCCAGTGCTTACTGTTTGATCGGTGAACAAACGCCGGTCAAAAAAAATGGGCATTTAGGGCAGAGCAGCATAGGGGATCTTATTTAGGGTAAGCGGCAAGAAAACAAACGAACGACTCGTAGCTAATTCTGACAATATGTGTTTAAAAGATTGTGAACACCTTCTGTGTCTATTCCCTTCCATACCGACATTCTTTCCTTGGTTAGACAGTACGTGACTCAGAAAGTCTCAACCATGAAACCGTAATCACACAACAAAAAACCTCACGATATTTTCTGTAAAGCTCCACTGTTATCTATAATGCGTATTATAAAATAATATAACTGTTCGTGACTCAGAAGATCGTAGCCGTGGAACCCGAATCACACGATAAAACACCTCATTTTATTTTCTGTAAAGTTCTGCTTTATATCACCTCGACCTCACTGCTACCTCATCTACTATTATATTATAATAGATAGATTACCTACTACATGTGATTCAGAAGGCGGCAACCAAAAAAACCCGAATCACACGATAAAACACCTCATTTTATTTTCTGTAAAGTTTTGCTTTACCACCTAGACCTCACTGCTACCTCATCTACTATTATATTATAATAGATAGATTACTACATGTGACTCAGAAGGCGGCAACCAAAAAAACCCGAATCATACGATAAAACATAGCAGGATATTTTCTTTAAAACTCTATTGACGCTTCAAGCAATGATTATTTATTATAATACTGTAGCATCACTGATTGTGACTCAGCAGGTTATAATCGTGAAACCCGAATCACACGACCAAATACATTTCGTGATTGTCTTGTTCAATGCTGATTTGCAATACGTATCCTAAAATTCGCAACCATGGAACCCGAATTAAACGATAAAACACATTATGTGATAGTGTCTCTGTAAAGCTTCACTACGACCTTGAAAATACTATTGTAATAGGTAATACAGAATATCACTGCTTGGATTCGGAAGATCATACGATGTAATACGGTCCAAAATCCTTCTAGTTTTTATACATGGGATCATAAATGTGAAGATACCATTTTCAAATTGAATAAAAATTAAATGAAGCTACATTTATGTAATTTTTTACATAATATATCGTTTATTTAATTCCTGAAAATATTTATGAAACATGATATTGGCCAATTGTCCGTGCATCTCTGGCCATCAAGCCCGCCATGCAAATACAGGTTCTTTTAACTTCCTTTTTCATCACATTTTGATGCCGCCGCAGTAGCGGCGCTAGGGTTTTTTGCTAGGGTGGGTCAGTTTTGGGCATGATGATCTGAATGTGGGCCAATAACATTTATTCTCAAAATTTCAGTGATCGATAAAATGTTAACCCAAGTTACTTGCTGTAGAATTTACAAAAAAATTGTTGGAATTTCGAGGGTTAAAAACATATTTAAAAGATAGGTAACCTAGAGATTGGGAATTATGCCTGGGTGGGCCAAGAGGTAGGCCACGAGAGTTTAAGGTGGGCCATGGCGCACCCTCTGGCTCCGCCACTATGCCATCGACCCAAATGACGAGGATGCAGAGGTCGTTGATGGATCAGTCGAGGATTTTCAGTTCCCCAATACCGGCTATTTCCAAAAAATTTAACTATATCTACGGTAACTTGTTCGGCACATTAACACCAAAATATTACGTAATTTTTGAATTTCACAGTTGACGATCCTTTTGCATAAAAGATGTTCCATAATAAATAACCACTATTTACAACTGCAGTCAAATGGGAACTATCAGACTTACGTACAACCAAAATGGCAGCCGATCAAATCCTATATCCAAACATTAATGACACGCTGCATCTTGAAAGATTGCAAGCAAGAAATTCCGATTACTCGATAATTATCAACTATATTTTTCGAGAGCTTTTATGAGCTAAGCGATAAATAGATTAGTTGTATTAAGAAAGAGTGTATTTGTCGGTTATTTTTCCGTATTAAGTGTAATAAAGTTAATTTACGTTTAAGCGTAATTTGTAGGTTATGTTGAAACATTCACGAGCGGCGCTCGTATATCATTGGTGTAAGTTATGTTTAGTGGACGGAATAAAACAGCATCGCGTGTTCACAAAACATCTGACTGCAGGTGATTGTGGTCAGTTAAAGTTAAATAGGCGCTAATTAGATACATATCTATTGTAACCGCTGTAACAGCGCGGCCGGTGGTTTATTATCTCTTTCTGCAATTCAACAATATTACGTTTCTTTCAAACAGATAACCGCCGCCCACGTTATTTACTATTAGTTGACTCACGCTGTAATTATGTGCAGTTTCAAAATGGCGACAGGTATATTTTTTTGCGGTAAAAATTGTACATAGTGTTACACAAGTTGATAATTAAGTTGTCTATATTTTTATTTTAAACTTGCCGAAATACCCATTCTTTTTAAACCACGTATTCCCTTGAAGCAGTCTCTTTATTTATTTATTGTAGATTATAGACGCGTCGACAACTTAGGTCATTAGCGTCTTAATTACATTAAACAACAACATCCTTAAAACTAAATGACATCACAAAACATCGATGAGCGGAGGTGGGATTCGAACCCACGACAGTGTGATCCAAAGGTCGGCTACGCTAACCGTTACACCACAGTCCTCTGAAGCAGTCTCGGGCAGGGATGTTACAGATGTATGTTTTCCTGACATCTGTAGATGCGGATGCTGATGCGAATATTAATGGTGTCCAAGAGTGTCAAAGGAAGCAGAGAGTCTGGATGAATGAATGATTAAACAAAATATCTCTTTTTGGTATCCCAAATTCTTGAAATTCATATTCTTGTGTGAATCGCTCTTTATAGCCCACAGTTCCGGTTACTCACAGTATAAATTAATAAATTCGCTAAAAAATACTTTGTTATTAAAATTCGCCATTTTGAAACACTATCTTCTAGTTACACTTATGAAAGGAAACTGCAGTTATTGCACAGTGTGTCGCGCAAAGCCCATACACGATGCACTTTATAGTTGCGCAACACCAATCATTGTACATTTTTCAAACTAGTTTGAATTTCTGCAACGAGTTGCGCAACACGTCAACAATTGTTAGTAGAACAATTGTTAGTAGAACAGCCTCTGGGCTTGAGAATGGCCGAGCGTGTAACAATGCTGTTGTTTAAATGGCGTTGATATGGTTCCTCTATTACAAGTCCCCAGTTCCCGGGTTCTAGCCGGAGAGCTGGTAAAAGTGTCAATTGGATTTAATTCAATTTATTATTAAAAAAAAAAATAATGAATTGAAAATATGAATTAGTGCTAGGTCCAAATAACCTTAGATGTTGGTGGTTTTTAAAACACAATTTTAAAAAGAACAGCCTCTGTTGCGCAATTATGATTCGCTGGTGTATGCATGGGCGCTATTTAGATATAGGTACTTCAATAATCTCTTTTAAAAATTACTTTATATTTTTTGCGATACGAATATTAATATGAAAGTTTATATTGCACATAAAATTAAAGGGCTAATCGAATATAAAGATTTACTAATAATTTCAAACGTAATCAAGACATTTTTCATAAGCGATGCTATTGTTAAATCCATATTATGGTTAAATCCAGCGTCAACTAACTCGTGCACTAGAGCACATGTCTCTGTTTTTTTATCTTTTTCTTGCTCCTCTCACACTTTTCAAGTCAGTTTCAATTTGATATTCGCCTTGTGTTGTTCCACTGAACACAAGTTGACAATTTAAGGGTTTATTTAAGTTTTTGACAAGTTTTCATATTCCTATTAGCTTTTACAAGGGCATCTACTGCTGCGGGATCGCCGATTTCAAAAAAAAATTATACTAGAAAGTGCGCACTTGGGTCCTCACTCCTCAGCATTGCAGGGACCTCAAAAAACCAAAAAGAAATCTCTCTAGTTTTATTTGTAGTTAACTGATAAAATATAAAATTTTTTGGTCTCTAACTCTCTAATGATTAATACGTTACTATTTAGACCTCAAGGCAGACGCTATAATGACCTTTGTTGTCGAGCGTCTATAATTCACAATTCATTCATTCATTCATTTAGACCTCAAAACAAAAGTACGTTTTGGCAGTAACAGTCACATAGCATATAGGTAAAGTATTTCATTCGAATAAGTCATTTCCAACTGAAACCTGATTTGTTTGTTTTTTGATCAGTAAAATGTGTGTTTGCAAAACTATACCGATCAACTACACCACGTTTTTTTTGTTTTTAAATTTTGATCAGAAAATAAGAACCTTTTCATAGTAGCCCCTAGTTGAGATAAACCGTGAACACGATTATTCCATTTATTGAGACATATTCTGATAAACAATGGTGCGCAAACCTTTTAGCCCAGCCCCCATGAAATAACTATAATACAGATTATGAACAAAGTAAATATTTCAACATTAGCAGGAAAATTAAAAATTTTAACTAATAAAAAATGCATTAAAAATACAAATATAACTGCATTCAAGTACAAAACGCCACCCCATAACAAATTGCTTTAATTATTAACGACGACGTGTTTAAAAAAACGGGGTTATGTCAGTAGAATGAATGAAATTTCGTCAATGAGTGAACGTACGTTTAACGCAGATTCTAGTTAGAAGGAGACAGTTGCGACTCCGCCACGCCTTCCTTTCCTAATCTATTATCATAGAAAAGTAATTTCAAACAAATTAAGAAATAATCTTAATAATTTTTAATCCGATCGATAAGCTTGATACCGGCCTCGACTTCCTGAGAACTTTCGCGTATCCTTTTTGGAGCACGGACTGTCTCCAGTTGACGCTTTGTGTCCCAGACAGAATCGGTTCAGTGGCCTGTAAAGTAGGATGTATTATATTTGTATTTCTTGTCTGTGTAGTGGTAGCACTGAGAGTGACCACTGTTACCAACCGCACACCGTCCGCTGCGGACGACACGCCATGTGTGACATAGTTATAAGTTGCCAGACTTCTTATAATGGTATCGTTTAGGTTGGGATATATCACACGGACATGTTCGTTCGATACTCTAGGTCTCTAACGCCAACGCGATCTCACTCTTTCATTGCAAGATTAAAACATGCTGTATCTGTGTACGATATTAACAAAAAGTGCAAAATAAATGTCTGTCTACGTCGATTGCTTTGTCTGTCAATTTGTCGGTGTGTCATTGACTTTAGTAGGACATATTTGCTTTCGTTTTAAGGCGCGATCATAGCATGGAATTTTGTTTTATATCGTGTATTTGCTTCACAAACATTACGCCTATAGACAAAACCATCGAACCTATTTTGGAAAATTTAAGTTTCGTTTGTGACTTTTTGCGGGGTTTATTCGTGCTAGCATTAACTACGATTTTTAACCGACTTCAAAAAAGGAGGAGGTTCTCAATTCGGTTTTTTTATGTTTGTTACCTCAGAACTCCGTCATTTATAAACCGATTTGAAAAATCCTTTTTTATTTGAAAGGATATACTTTTAGATTGGTCCCCTAAAAACTTCATCAAAATCGGTTCAGTAGTTCGGCTGATTTTAATAAAAGTGAGTAACGGCGTGTGATTCCTTTAAGACAAATGTAACTTTTTGACACTAAAAAGTAAAAAATAAAAAACTTTTTAACAAACAAAGAACCTCCTTCAAAAAGCCACTAAAAAGAGGAAAATAATGAATTTTTGAGGTCTGCGCCAATTTAATAAAATATGAAGTCGGTTAAAAAGACAATATTAATCACTACAGGTATACTACACTTTTTAACCGACTTCATATTTTATTAAACTGGAGCAGACCTCAAAATTTCATTATTTTCCTCTTTTTGGTGGCTTTTTGAAGGAGGTTTTTCTTTGTTAAATAGTTTTTTATTTTTTACTTTTTAGTGTCAAAAAGTGACATTTACCTTAAAGGAATCACACGCCATGTTTTTAAACATCAAATATCCTACCAAAATTTGCTTTCGATCCGTTAGCCATTCGACCGGAATCGTGCTGACAGGCAAACAGACTTTTAGCAAAAATGCGTTTTTACGCTCGGGAATCTCAAAACAAAAAATATTGTGAGAAATGAAATGTGATCGAAATTAGAAGGTATCTACTATTCTCCACTTGTGGAGTTGGAATGGTAAATATTATTTCTTGAAAGATATCATTATCTTAGTACCTATTTACAAAAATACCTATTAACAAAAATAAAGTAGGTACCCAAATTAAATTTTCAAGGGGAAACACGATTAGGCACCGTTTAGAAACAAATCAACCATAACGTGCAAAATGCGCGCGAGACACAGCTAGTAGAGCATATAATCGTCTGCGATGAGACTGATATTCTTCATCAGCAGTCGCGTGTTCTTGATTATAACAATTATTATTAATTGCAGGGACGATCGGTACGACTGGTTAGTTATGATAGGTTTGGTTGGTTTATTTGTGGATGACATCGGCAGCGGTGTCGACGCCATACGACCAGCAGTACAATTAGAGACAACATGGAGTTGACCCAGTTTAATGTTGATGACAGTTTAGAGTTTAGATTAGACTGTCGCTTGATTACGCGTCGACATCACCTCATATAAACTTTATTTGAGAAACCTCTCGAGAAATTTGCTTTTTAAAATAAAATTTTTTTGGTATTGGATGGTTGATATACAGGGTGAGTTCGACCACCCGTATCAGTCGTTTTTTTCGAAAACGGTTAGTCGTAGAGAGTTGTGTCAAAAATTTGTATTATAAAAGCCCTAATAAAGAATCGAATGGTGATAATATTTTTTTCCGAGAAGGTCGGCTTCCCTGTTAGTTTGCTCCAGAATGTCCAGAACTCCGGAATTATAAATGTAACGACAGGTCGAAAGTGGTATTGTTGAAAAGATCTTTAAAAAATAAGCAAGTTTTGTAGGAAATTTTTTTTTATTACTGCCACCCCTGTAAATTTCTATAAGTATAAATATAAATTATTATATGTTCCAAACTCCGGAATTTTAGAAAGCACGATAGGTTGAATGTGGTGCTGTTGAAAAGCTCTTTAAAAAATAGGCAAGTTTTGTAGGAAAAATTATTTAATTACTGCCACCCCTGTTAAGTAACAATCGTTTGAAATTATTAAATCAAAGTTTCATAATAACGATCGAAGTCGGCATTAAAAATCTAGCAACCTTAGACATTGTCACAAGTGTTCAAACAGTCTTCCATTTACTCTTTAATACATACTACTGAGCTCTTCTGGTTATACTGTGAGTGTACTTCTTCAGTGTTTAATGATAGATAGATAGGTAACTAGATTTTAATTGCGGACTTTTAAAAAGTTCGTTATTATGACATTTTAATTTAGTAATTTCAAACAAATATTACTTAACAGGGGTGGTAGTAATAAAAAAAAAATCCGTACAAAACTTGCTAATTTTTTAAAGATCTTTTCAACAATAACACTTTCGACCTATCGTTACATTTATAATTCCGGAGTTCTGGACATTCTGGAGCAAACTAATAGGGAAGCCGACCTTCCCAGAAAAAAAAATTATCACCATTCGATTCTTTATTAGGGCTTTTATAATACAAATTTTTGACACAACTCTCTACGACTAACCGTTTTCGAAAAAAACGACTGATACGGGTGGTCGAACTCACCCTGTATATAATGCGCCGACTTCAAGTTCGGTTCGAGAAACTTAATTTGACATAAGAAACATTATTTTTAACCGACTTCAAAAAAAGAGGAGGTTTTATATTCGGGACCTATGTTTTTTTTTATCTATGAATTGTATGTTCACCGATTTCTCCTGCATTTGTGAAACGATTTTCATGATTTTTGTCTTATTTAATAGGGCATACCTCCAGGATGGTCCCATATAAATTTTACTTAAATCGGTTCAGTAATTCGACTGATTTTAATATAAAGTGAGTAACGGACTTTAATACCGTTAAGGTAAATGTTAGTTTTGACACAGCGTAAGTTAATAACGGTTAATAACTTGCAAATTGTAAAGCCACTAAAAAGTAAAAAATAAAAAAAAATTTAACAAAAAAAACCTCTCTCAAAAAAGCCACTAAAAACAGGAAAATAATAAATTTGGCGCCAATCTAATAAAATATGAAGTCCGTTAAAAAGTGCCAATTTAATTACTTAATATTTACTTTTTAACCGACTGCATATTTTATTAAAATGGCATCAACCTTCAAAATTTTATTATAAGTAACTTTTTTGAAGGAGGTTTTTTTTTTTTGTTAAACGTTTTTTTTATTATCTTCGTTCGTTCTGAACACCGAAGTCGTTGGCACTGTAAAAATAATGTAATATATTTTTTTTCTGATAATAAATCGAAAATTAAACTGATACTTTCATTCGCAAGTAGAACCTACGAGAAATAGGGATCTCCCATAGAAACGCCATATAAACAACGTTTACTTTCAAGCTTTAAACAGATTTTCTGTTCTGTTGTTGCTGTTGTTGTTGTTCTATATTGATTCGTTGTCTCTTTTGTTGTACACCTCGTATAAGTGGCATTGTGAACATAACTTGACATCAAATTAGCGCTATATGTTTACAGTTCTGTAGTACGTTTTGCTGTACACGTGTAGGGTTAAAAAGGTCTGTTTTGTTCTTGAGGAACGTGTGAACAAAGGCCGGCCGCTGACCGACCGCCGCCTTATGGACGATGGGAGAGGAACAAGAGAGAGAGAGAGAGAGAGAGAGAGAAAGCGAACTCTCTCAATGAGAGAGGTCGTAGTAGTAAGCTGTGGCCGTGCTTTTGTTAAAGTGCACCCAACACTAACACAACAACAGATCGGCTAAACAATGGCCCTACGACGAGAGTACTCTAATAATATCAGCTACTGGACAAATTACAGTGGCGTCTAACGCTGGTGGAAAATTAAAATTACATAATTTAAAACAAATAATGTTTCTAGCTTAACCTTGGAGACTGGAGTGCTCACGTGGTGTCGAAAAGACAGCACAGTTTTTTACCGTGTACAATTTATCTAAGCCAGCTATCCTCCATACCCTTCGGTGCAACCTCAGATAAATGTGCAGTAAGAAAGCCTTTCAACGTATATTTGTCTCACTCACAAGCACATAATTATTTTATCATCAAATAATTACCACATGAAGCTCTTGAAGAATGATGGAACTTTTGGTGTGAAGACACTAAAATATCAAAAATAAGAATATTACTGAATTTAGACATTCTGAAAGATGATAGCTTTAACAAAAAAATGTTGGATTACCTTCAATTAAAAAAAAAACGTTAGTCCCAGATGAAGACACAAGCGACTAAGACCCTGCAGTCAGGGTCTATTCTGATTGGTCGAATACCCTATCTTGATGTCGTTTAACACACACACACACACCTAAACGAACGTAACTAACTAGTGCGAACTCTGTATACTAATATTGGTAGTTGACAGCGATTAAAATATGGGTTTTGTAGGTATTGGGACAATGTTCAAACACATATTCTTCAAGACAGGCATTGATGTTTACAAAATTAGAATGAAAACTTCAGATAAAGCTTACAATCTAATTCTTTCTATAAAAGTTGATCAATTCTTAGACATTTCAAAATAAAATTTAATTAAAATTTATTTGTCTCTTCTAATTTCTTAATAACACTGTTATTGAATAAATTTTGGACATCCTAATATCTCAAATAATAATATTAAATTAGGTCTTATTTTGAAATGTCAAAAAATTGATCGACTTTTATAGAAAGAATTAGATTACAAGCCTTACCTGAAGTTTTCATTCTAATTTTGTATATACCTACAATTAATATAATAATAGTTTTTTTATACGGCTGAAATGCAATTGAAAGATTTTTTCGTTGGAGAGCAGCCAATTATATATAATTGTTTCGAAACATATAGGAAAAAATCATTTTACCAACCAGTGGTCACAATCAGGATTCTAACCTGAACCTTTCCACATTCGCGGCGGTGTAAGCTCATTCCGCCGCGAATGTGGAAAGGTTCAGGTTAGAATCCTGATTGTGACCACTGGTTGGTAAAATGATTTTTTCCTATATGTTTCGAAACAATTATATAATTGGCTGCTCTCCAACGAAAAAATCTTCCTACAATTAATATTATAAAGAGTAAAAGTTTGTGTGTTTGTCGCGAAAAATCTCAGGAACTACTGAACCGATTTGATAAATTCTTGCACTCTTTAAAAACCTACTTCTTCCTGAGTAAGATAAGATTATATAAGGGGATCCTAATATCTCAAATAATAATATTAAATTAGGTTTTATTTTGAAATGTCAAAAAATTGATCGACTTTTATAGAAAGAATTAGATTACAAGCCTTACCTGAAGTTTTCATTCTAATTTTGTATATACCTACAATTAATATTATAAAGAGGAAAAGTTTGTGTGTTTGTCGCGAAAAATCTCAGGAACTACTGAACCGATTTGATAAATTCTTGCACTCTTTAAAAACCTACTTCTTCCTGGGTAAGATAAGATTATATAAGGGGATGAGCAGTGAGTGAAAATGGAAAACCAGTTGGAATCTCGTTAAGCTAATTATGAGATATGCAATTAGGTATTTAAGTTTAAAAAAAATTATTAATTTTTTAATTTTTTCTAATAATTTAACATAAATAATATTGGAAATCGAAAAGAAAATTTTTTTTAAAGCTATAGATAAATTACTAAAAATTAATTAAAATGTATAAAAATTTAAAAAATATCACGTGACTTCAAAACGGGCCAGGAATGTTTGTGACGTCGTTATGTTAAAATGTGTCTGCATTTGTTGGTATTTGTGTATATGTATTACACATACTATCAAAAATAATAAATTTTTAACTTGGTAACCATGGAATCAAAGACCATAGATAACATAATGACGTCACACGCGTTCGGATTCTTTCGGCGCGTTATCGGAACTGAGTTTAAAAATTAATTTTTATTTAAATATAACTTTTTAATTAGTAAGCAAAAAAATTAAATAAAAACAGTTTTGCTATAAAACTTGATGTGGTCCTTCCATTTAAGTAAAAAAAAAAATTCACTTAAAAACCCAATTAAAGTGAAACAATTTGTTGCTCTTGAAATCTACCGGGGATCAGCAAGATATTCGTGTTACAAAGATAATAATAATTTGTATTTCGCCATTTTAATCATTACTGAAATAGTGAATATGTGACTTTTACAAGAAACGAAAACTTTCAGGTATTTGAATATCCTCGATACGGCCTAGTCGTTATAAGAGAGCTATGTAAAATCGGAGTGTTTAATTTAAACCAAGATGTCGACTCAAAATAAATTAATTTATTTGAAACACTTTTCAATGTTACCATTGCTATAAGAATTTCATAAGCCTCTGAGAAAAGTTTAGCATAGAGCTTTAAATAGAAAAATCATAGATTTTTTTTATTTTGAATAAAATTCTAGTTGTCAATTTTTTATGTACCTCACGACTCACGATATGCAAACTTTAATAATGTTTCATGTTGGAAAAATTATGAAATTGTGTTTCACAACTTTTTTTACACGAGTTATGATTTTTATATTTGAAGCTGTTATTTTTTAAATTTAAGCGTTTCAGGTTTTGTTTGGTTATTTTGATCTCGAGATATCTATGAACTGAATGACGGGTTTTATATAGCTGTATACTTATATTTACATAATAATGAAATTGACTATTTGTGCTTGCAATTTTCAAGTACTATCAATATTGTACGAATTTAAAAAAGCGGTCAAGTGCGTGTCGGACCACGCACAGTGAAAGGTTCCGTAGTCGGGAAGAACGTTCACGGTTATGTAAAGTTAATAATAATTTGTAGTCTTTTATTTTAAGTTGAACATAGTTTTCCAAAAATAAGTTTGTATTAATTCATAGTATTTCTGAAAATCTATGAAAAACAAAGTTATATCTGCGGTCGCTAAACTCAAAAAAATAGCGTGCAAGCAAATATATCCCATATCTCAAAAACTACGCAACATATCTTATTCAAACCAATTTTAGAAGTGTTTTTTTAAGTTCTACCACCTTAAATTTTTTCAGAATTTTCTACCCCACTGTTACAGTTCGCATGTTAAATTGCAGGGAAGTAGTTGTGCATTTCGACTAAATTTTTTATTTCGCCGGAGTGTGTAAAAATAGCGTACCTGATAATAAAAAAGTGGGTGTGTGCTTATGACCACACAACAGAAGTGAAAACTTGATTATATGCAAAACATATATAATATTATATTATTTTATTATTATAATACGTAATAATAAAAACGTAATTCTTGAAACGATGTACTCTTTGTTAGACAGTAAACGTGGTCACCGACCCGAGCGCGCTTGATGTCGAATGGAGCCGAGTAAACCCGATTCAGCGTCACCGACTCGAGCGTGACGATTGACTTTCGTTCAGTATTCAGAAAGAACGCAAAGTGCGCCTAAAGAAGTTTTCACTTCAAAAACCGTCTGGCGACCTACCGGATAGTCAAAATCGGTGTGTGTAAAAGCAGCCTGAGGTGACCCGGTTACATGTGATCCATAACAGTCTGACTTACTCTACCGTAACGTAAAAAACTCGGCTAAAGAAAAATAAATGGTGCTGTGTTATGTTGATATATATCAGTGAGTCGGCGAGGTTACTGGGTTATATATTATAATTAGATGGCGTTGAATTTGTCTTGCACGCTACTGACACCACCAATTTCCAGAAAAATGATTTTTATATTTAGTTCAGGCTCGTAAAGTCTTGTATGGGACATTCTAGGGTTTACTGTTTTAGTGAGGTGAAAATAAGATATTTTTATATCTTGTCGCACTGAACATAGCGAAATTAAACAATAAAAGTACTGCTCTATACGTGACGGGAGCGGGGAAATGGCTCACTGCGCCATTCCCAAGTCCGTTGGGGAATTCAATGTTCGCGCATTTCCAAATCAAACCGAACACTACACTCACTATATACTATACTCCTGCACTATAGTGCCGCGTTACGTTATTGCACAATCATCAATTTCATGGCACAATTGATTTTTAATCTTATTAAAAACATTATTTTCACATAAAATTAAGCAAAATCGCAGGATAGTGGACAAAATAATTTAATTTATTAAATTAAATGTACGACGTTTCGTCTATAGATTTAGACTTTTTCAAGTACATACATAAAAATAACAATATTTATGAAAATTAATATTAATTACTAACCATAGCAATTAACATAAGATAGGGTACATAAGACAAAAAACATGGTAACATGGTAACAAATTATGTTGTTATTTTTATGTATGTACTTGAAAAAGTCTAAATCTATAGACGAAACGTCGTACATTTAATTTAATAAATCAAATTATTTTGTCCACTATCCTGCGATTTTGCTTAATTTTATTATAATCACGATGGACACGATTTCTAATATAAATTATTTTCACAATTTATTGCAATGATCTCGTATACAGATTGTATCAAATTAAACCTGTGCATAGGGCATTCTGTGTGTAAGACAGAGATTGATACGTAAAGCAATAAGTAAGAATGAGATAAATGATCGCTAATAGAATGTTACGTGGTTACTGTAAATTAAACTGATAAAAGATTTACATTTTTACAGCATAGAATGAGCGAAAAAACAAAAATGACGCTATTAGGTTGTATAAATATTGTAACAAAACTCGTTGGTAACTTTGGTAAATATTTTTATTTATCTATTCTTTCACAACAGTGACAACCGTTTACATGCTTTGGACAATTATTGTTCCTCACTTTATTCACTGTTCGCTTTTTGTCTATTTTTCCGTTGGTCAGTTTTGCTTGACCGTTGGTCAATTTTTGTTGACCAACACTTCGTTACTACTTGACCACTGCTTGACCACTATGTGTCCACCATATGTCTGTGGCACGTATATTGTTCACTGGGTCCACTATATGTCTGTGGTGGTAGTATTTATTTGCCACCTGCAGATATCTTCCACACTGTCTGTCACTTTGCACCAGAAGATTATCTGCACTTAATCACTCGAAGATCTCGTCTGTCACTTTCAAATATCTTCCACACTGTTTGTCACTTGGTACTGGAAGATTATTTGCACTAGGTCACTCGAAGAACTTTTAACTCGCTGGTGGTCTATTTATTTCTTGTCGCACTTTTCACGTCTGCTCTCGTTGAGAATGTATACGTGACTCTCTGGTGTTTCATACTTGCTCTTGCCTATATGAACTTTCCTGGTCATTTTATATCCATGGTGGCGGGTTTTCTTATTGTTGTCAACCAGAATATTTCTTCGCGCTCAAGGCTGCGTGATCCATGTTAAGCCAACGAATCAAGGCTGCGACCAGCCTGCTCAGATTCGTTACATTGCCTCCCTCTTAGACCTGTCCTGTCCCAGGACAGATTACAAGCACGAAAGAAGGGGTCATGTCGATAGTGGCATCTCTCGCCTCGGCTGCATGTTCCTCTTGGGTAGAAATAGCAGTCTACACTCTTCTGTTGGCTCATGTGCGTTTTCAGCCCGAAACTGCATACCAGGATGTTCACTTCAGTATCTTCAAAGATTACTTCCAGCATGTTTCGTACGACTCTCCAATCCAACTGATCGAGCCCACAGCCCAGCTTAGGGACCGCTAATTTCTTGACACCGTCATGAAGTAGGTTGGCCTTTAACTCCATTAGGGTGTTCCACAGATCCACGTATGTAGGTTTCTGGTAGACCAATCGTTTCGTCACCAAATAGTAGATAGGACGGCACTGTTCTAGCAGCCGTAGTACCCTACCGACCGCAGGGACTTGTCTCCATAGTTCCTCTTGGCAACCAAATCGTCGTCGGAACTCACCCGCAATCCCTCTGGACATGCGCAGGTCCGCAGAGACACAGTGAGCGAGTGAGTAGCTGTCGGGGACACCAAAAAGGTCCTGTCGTTCTTCCTTGGTTACACCAAAACGGGCCTTTCTGGTCCCAGAGAAGTCGGCCATGAAATTTTCAAACTTCTGTCGGTCGTCCTTGATCGTTGTTTGCCCGACGATTCTTCTGGCCTGGTGGTCTTGTTCAGTCGTCCTGGCATAGTCTCCTTCGTAAGGCGCCAGTCGATTGGAATGCACTACTCTTGGTTTCCCTTGTGGCAACTTCCGCACACGATAGACGACATCGTTTATTCGCTTCATTACTAGATATGGGCCTTTCCAATCTTGTTGCAGCTTTGGCGACAGGCCACGTCGTCTCCGTGGATCATACAACCAAACCAAATCTTCTGATTGAAATCCACCATCTTGCGCTCGCACGTCGTACCGACTCTTCATTCGATCACTGGCCAGTTGGCTGTTCTTGCGGACTCGTTGATGTATATCGTCCAGCTTCTGTTTCAGTTTTGCGGCGTAGCTGTCTCCTACGACTTCTTCTTCCACAGGTGGTCGTCCAAACTCTAAGTCGCAAGGCAGTCGCAGTTCACGTCCAAGCATCACGCTGGCCGGTGTTTGATCGGTAGTCTCGTGAACTGACGCGCGATAAGCCATCAGAAACAGATGCAAGTACCGGTCCCAGTCTCGTTGGTGATCGGAAACAACTTTAGCTAGGTACTTTCCCATCGTCCTATTCATGCGTTCCACCATTCCATCAGACTGTGGGTGCAGCGGCGTAGTTCGTGTTTTGCGAATTCCAAGCAACCGGCACACGTCACCAAAGAGGGCGGATTCAAAGTTTCGGCCCTGATCTGAATGCAGTTCCATTGGCACTCCAAACCGACTGAAGAATTCTTTGACAAGCACCTCTGCCACAGTCGTCGCTTCTTGGTTCGGGAGCGCATATGCTTCCACCCATTTAGTGAAGTAGTCCATCGCCACCAGGATGTATTTATTTCCATCGTCGCTCTCGGGGAATGGTCCGGCTACGTCTATTGCCACTCTCTCCATTGGACTGCCCACGTTGTATTGCCTCATGGGTGCTCTCCTCTTTCCCAAGGGTCCATTTCCGGCGGCACACAATCGACATTTGCGGCACCATTCTTTGACGTCCTCTTTGCAGTTGACCCAATAGAACCTCTCTCGGACTTTTTCCAGGGTCTTCTTCACCCCGAAATGGCCTCCCGAGGCCCCATCGTGAAGTTGTCGCAGCACATCCGGCACTCGGCTTCTCGGTATCACCAATTGAGACCTTACGCTCGTGCCGTCTTCATTTTCCAGTCTTCTCTTCAAGAGACCGTCCTCCACCTCCAGCGAGTTCAATTGGGCCCAATATGCCTTCAGCACTCTACTGGACGAACTGACGGCCTCCCAGGCTGGTCTTCTCACGTTCCGTTTCCACTCTAGCACTATCTTCAATTCCGGATCCGCTTCTTGTTCCCGCCTAACTTCATTGGGCAACCACTCGTCGTTTACCAGGGTGGTTCTTGAAATGCAGCAAGTCTTCACTTCTTGGCGAGAACAATGTTGACAATTTTCTGGACACGGTCTTCTTGAGAGGGCATCGGCATTCCGGTGGATGGTGCCCGCTCGATGTTCGGTGTCGAAGTCGTATCCCTGCAACCGCTCGATCCATCTGGCAACCTGTCCCTCGGGGTTTTTAAATTGCAGGAGCCACTTCAACGCAGCATGATCTGTTCTTAACAAGAATCTTCGGCCATATAAATACTTGTGGAAGTGTTCTACTGACTTGACTACTGCCAGCAACTCTTTCCTAGTTACGCAATAATTTCTTTCAGCCTTTGACAGGACTTTGCTGAAATAGCCAATGACTTTCTCGTGCCCGTCTTGAATCTGGGACAGCACACTACCAATAGCCAGATTACTTGCGTCGGTATCCAGTATGAACTTCTCTTCTGTGCGTGGATAGCTCAGTATCGGTGCCGTTACCAGAGCGCGTTGCAGGTGTCGGAAAGCTTCTTCGCACTCGTTGTTCCAGACGTATTCCCGTCCATCTTCAGTCAATCTTGTCAAGGGCTTTGCAATGTTCGCAAAGCCAGGGACGAAACGTCGGTAGTACGTGCATAGTCCAAGAAAGCTCCGAACTTGGTGCTTGTCTTTCGGTGTTGGCCACTCTTGCACGGCTTTAATCTTCTCAGGGTCGGCTTCCACTCCTTCTCGAGACACAACATGTCCAAGATATTTCACTTTCGTCCGGAATATGTGGCACTTCTTCGGACTCAACTTCAGGTTGGCTCCACGTAGTCTTCGGAACACCTCTTCCAAGTTCTTTAGGTGTTCTCCGAACGTGCGACCAACCACAATCACATCGTCGAGGTATACCAAACAGGTCTTCCATGACAGACCCCTCAAAATGGTCTCCATCAGGCGCTCAAAGGTAGCCGGTGCGTTACACAACCCGAAGGGCATGACCGTGAATTGCCATAACCCTGTGCCGATTGTGAACGCTGTCTTCTCGCGGTCTTGAGGGTCCATTTCGACCTGCCAGTAGCCGCTCTTCAGATCCAAGGTCGAGAACCACTGAGATCCTGACAACGTATCTAGTGTGTCATCGATACGGGGAAGTGGGTAGCTGTCTTTCTTGGTCACGTCGTTAAGGCGCCGATAGTCCACACAAAATCGGGTTGAGCCGTCCTTCTTGCCGACCAGAACCACCGGTGATGCCCATGGGCTGCTTGATGGCTCTATGACTCCCTGCTTCTCCATGTCCGTGACGATCGTCTCAGCTTCATCTCGTCTCGTCAATGGAAGACGTCTCGGTCGTTGTCGTATCGGCCTGGCATCTCCCGTGTCAATTTTATGACGTACCACATCGGTTCGCCCTTGTTGCTCATCGTCGAGTGCGAAAACGTCCGAATAGCTGTGGATTAATCTTCGCACTTCTCTTGACTGTGCAATGTCAAGGTTCTCACACGAGCCGATAATCATGGTCGCCAATTTTTCAATGTTTCTTGCGACGGTTGGCCGTGGTACGTCCTCTACACATCTGGAAATTCGGGAGGCTTGCACACACTGTCCCAGCAGGGTGTTCTTCTTCAGGGTCACCGGTGTCGAGTTAACGTTCATAATTCTCACCGGTACCGTCTCTCCAACCCTGACTAGTGTTTTTCCCACTAGCACGCCGTTACGAACCGACTTGTCGTAGACAGGTTCAACTACTCGCACACTTCCTGCCCGAAGATCTCCATCCAGACCGGCTCGTATCATCATATCGCTTCGTTCTGGCAGTGTGACGTCTTCCTGGAGCCAGACTCTGGCCACCGAGTCCTCCCCGGGATGTAGGGGAAGTTCCTCGTCACCAACTCTCAGGACACCTTCTTTCAGGTCTAGTGCAAAACCAAATTTCCGCAGGAGATCCATACCTAGGATGAAATCGTCGGAGATGTCAGCCACCAGTACTTCATGGTCGAGCTTCTGGTTTCCAATGCCGATAGTCATCGTCGTCGATCCATGCGTCGAGATCCTGTCACCGGTCGCTGTCTTGAGCATAACTGTCGCTGGCAATAGCCTCGTGGCTTTGTGTACAACACCAGGACGTATAATTGATTTCATCGCACCTGTGTCCACCAGTAACTGGATGGTCTGGCCAGCGACGTTCCCATCGACGAATATGCTGGCCGCGCGGTCTTGAGGTGACACGGCATGGATAGTAATCTCCGGAGCATACTTTCTCCAGGTCGACGTTCGCTCCTTCTCGTCAACCTTCTTTAGTTTTCCGGCTTCTGTTTTTCACTGGTTTTCGGGCAGTTGCGCCGTATGTGGCCTCGTTCACCGCAGTTCCAACAACGGGGTCGCCACGGTTCTTGGGGATTCTTTTGGCGGCCGGTCTCCCGGAGAATTCTTCGCACCAACTCTGTCATGCGATCTTCGGAGCTCTCGGTTTCTTCCGCCACAGTCCGGACACGTTCGTGACCTCGTGATGCTTGCTTGGCGGCTTCAAATTCCATGGCATGGGCAAGCGCGTCATCTATGGTCTTCGATCGCGCCAGCCTCAAGCCCTGCTGAGTTTCGCCGTCTCGTAAACCATCAATGAACGTTTGTACCGCCAATTGCTCTAGGAACGACTCAGGTGCTGTCGGATACGCCAATCGTATTAAGCGCGCAACATCGGCTTGGAACTGTTGAAGCGTTTCTCCGTTCTTCTGGTTACGGTTCCGCAGCTGTGCGTGGTATACTTGCTGGAGGTGAGCATCACCGTACCGTAACTCCAATCGGGAGACCAACAGGTGGTAGTCGTTTTGTTGACTTGCTGGGATTGCCTGCAGAATGTTTAAGGCATCCCCGCGCAAGGCTACCACCAGAGAGATGACTTTGTCGCTCTCAGACCATCCATTGGCTCTTGCAGCCGCCTCAAATTGTTTGTAGTAGGTCGACCAGGCCACGTTTCCGTCAAACGTCGGAGGTTTGACTCTCATGCTGGAGGTGGTTGTCTCTCTCTCTATCTCGGTTGCGCTTCTGACTTCAACAACCGGAACAGAACGTCTTCCTTCTAGCATTTCCATTCGTTCTTCCATCCTTCTGGCGTTTTCTTCTAGCTTTTTTGCGTTATCTTCTTGCTTTTCTTCCATCCTCTGCATCGTTGTCATCATCAGCGAGAGTGCATTATCATCGACTCCGCTGTCCGACACAGCGAACGGAAAGCTTTCTGGATCTTCGTCCTCCGCCACTAGCGCCTCTCTGAGCCGCTTTCGCAATACATCGTTCGTTCCTGATGTTTCCATGCTTCTTTTCTCAAGCTCGCGTTTGAGGTCCGCCTTTACCAAATCCTTCAACAGTTTTGTCGTCATCGTTACACCCCACACCTGACACCAGTGTAACAAAACTCGTTGGTAACTTTGGTAAATATTTTTATTTATCTATTCTTTCACAACAGTGACAACCGTTTACATGCTTTGGACAATTATTGTTCCTCACTTTATTCACTGTTCGCTTTTTGTCTATTTTTCCGTTGGTCAGTTTTGCTTGACCGTTGGTCAATTTTTGTTGACCAACACTTCGTTACTACTTGACCACTGCTTGACCACTATGTGTCCACCATATGTCTGTGGCACGTATATTGTTCACTGGGTCCACTATATGTCTGTGGTGGTAGTATTTATTTGCCACCTGCAGATATCTTCCACACTGTCTGTCACTTTGCACCAGAAGATTATCTGCACTTAATCACTCGAAGATCTCGTCTGTCACTTTCAAATATCTTCCACACTGTTTGTCACTTGGTACTGGAAGATTATTTGCACTAGGTCACTCGAAGAACTTTTAACTCGCTGGTGGTCTATTTATTTCTTGTCGCACTTTTCACGTCTGCTCTCGTTGAGAATGTATACGTGACTCTCTGGTGTTTCATACTTGCTCTTGCCTATATGAACTTTCCTGGTCATTTTATATCCATGGTGGCGGGTTTTCTTATTGTTGTCAACCAGAATATTTCTTCGCGCTCAAGGCTGCGTGATCCATGTTAAGCCAACGAATCAAGGCTGCGACCAGCCTGCTCAGATTCGTTACAATATTATTTATTTACAGTAACCACGTAACATCCTATTAGCGATCATTTTCTCATTCTTACTTATTGCTTTATGTATCGATCTCTCTCTTACACACAGAATGCCCTATGCACAGGTTTAATTTGATACAATCTGTACAGAAAAATTTCTTTTATAGCACCTTATTAATAATTTGCAGAACCGTTTTAATTAAACAGGAAAAAAGGCTATATGAATATATATTATTTTTAAAAAATTGAACAAAGAGCCGACGTTTCGGACCACATCAGTCCTTAATCATGACCTACAAAAATGTTACAGAAATTACAGAATACAATTTTATGAATAAAACAATAGGAAATGAAATTCTATGTATCATACAAATTAGCTGCAAAAAAACTTCCTGAGAAATATTACCTAAGATATTACTTAAAAAGGTTATGTAGAAATTGATATTGATATTTGAAAGTAACAATTTAGTTTGTTTTTTAATTTTTTTTTTTTTAAAACAGTAAGTTTTCAAGTTTTATGACTTTAACAGGAAAAAATCTTTTGCAGCCATCTTGTATGTAAAATATTACATTACCTTATTGTTATTTTAAAACATCGTCAAAATGAGCCATATAAGTGAAAAAATATAAATTACTATTGTTATAATTAAATGAAAGAATGATATGCTGTTAGATGCATCACAATAAAAGTTTTCTTATGGTTAATATGAAAAGTACATTTGACATAATATGCACAATTATCAAAATAATTTACTATTGTTATAATTAAATGAGTGAATGACATGTTTTTTAATATTACATTATAAAAGTTTTTTGCAGCTAATTTGTATGATACATAGAATTTCATTTCCTATTGTTTTATTCATAAAATTGTATTCTGTAATTTCTGTAACATTTTTGTAGGTCATGATTAAGGACTGATGTGGTCCGAAACGTCGGCTCTTTGTTCATTTTTTTAAAAATAATATATATTCATATAGCCTTTTTTCCTGTTTAATTAAAACGGTTCTACAATCTGTATAGTTAAAATCAGGTTAAATTTTGATAGTCAATTTTTTTACAAGCTTGAAGGGTAGGATCCTCGACTCTTCGTTTAATTCGAAAATTTTTGAAGCAGTAAACTAGAGATTTTTGGGGTTCCGTAGAAACTAGGAACCCTTATAGTTTCTGTCAGTCTGTCTGCCTGTATGTCACAGGTCCATCTAGTCATTTGTATAAATACAATTTGGTATACGGACAGAGATGATGAGTTTTTTGAAAAAATAATTTTTTGGACCCCCTTCTGGCTCCTATAGATTTGAAAGTGTACTGAAAAAATGTTTTTTTTTTCACTTACCGCATTGAGTGGGGTATCTTCAGATATGTCTCGTAAAATGAAACAATTATTAAAAACAAAAAAAAAATTCGACTGATGACCAGTCCTATACTTCCCACCTAGTAAATATTTGCAAAAAATAAACACTCTTTTTTATTCTTTGAAAAAAGCATGGCCCTCTTTTTGTTTAGTGATCTACTGATGGCTAACTTAATATAGCAAAAATCATGGTTACCTTGATTTACGTACAATTTTTATTTTTTTTAGTAAAATATTTTTTTTCTCGAAAACTGTACATTTTAGAGAAAAAAATATTTACATTTTTTTCATATTATAACATCTAGAATTCATTTATATTTTTTTTTACCTATATGTTAATTCGTGACATTGAGAACGTTTTTTTTAATATCTCAGGATCCACTGAACCGATTTGACTCAAAATCTAATCAGATCTAAGTTAAAAGCTGATAAATACAATAGAACAATCGGCATGGCCGTATGTTGTTCCGTTTTTACGATATCGAAGGCGAAAAATTGACCACATACACACACACACACATACAGACATCAGTCAGAAAATGATCTTAAACGATTGCTAGGGTCTCAAAACGTGACGATCTGTTAAAATCTCGAAATATTTTTTTGAACTAAATCCATTCAGTATTTTTTTTAGTTTCGTAATTAAATATCAAGAAAAAAGTCGATTAATAACGTGCAAACTACGTATTGCAAAGCCACTAAAAAGTAAAAAATAAAAAACTTTTTATAAAAAAAACCTTCAAGAAAAGCTACTAAAAAAACGAAAATATATATTTTATTTTGAGGTCGGCGCTAATTTAATAAAAGTAGATATATAAAAAGTTTTAGTAATTAAATTGACGCCGACCAAATTGTATTATTTTCGGCTTTTTAGTGGCTTTTTTTGAAGGAGGTTTTTTTTATAAAAAGTATTTTTATTTATTAAATTTGTAAACGTAAAATATGTCTTACTGCACTTTTCGTTAAACCAGATTTGTGTTTATAAATAAAGTCAGTATTATAAAGTACCTAATAAAAAACATACATTTGTGTTTTCTTATTACTCAAACATTTTGCGTGTAGAGGAAATGCGGGTCAATATTTTAATTTAAAAATTTACAAACGGTTGCAAGTTTCTATAAAATATCATAAGACAGTTAATTATTTTCGTGACTTTAACATAATATTATTTTATTAGTAGATAAACGGTACGGCTCCACCGCATTCATTTTCTCACTCAATCGTTTCGACTGTGGATTTTCGTTCGCTAGTAAACTATCCTTTCTGTATTTTTCCGAGATAAATGATTAGTGGCATTAATGAGCTATCGATTATGAACAAAATCGTTGGATCTGCAAAATCGCAATTTTTGTTCATCAGTAGACTAGGTGTGATGTGTATCAGCCTTTAATAATTTATAATCATAATGTTATACAATGTTCATTATTAATTATGTAAGGCTTAGATATTATTAGAATGAAATATTTTAAGTTAAAAATAATCATAATTTCTGTGTTTTTTCAATAAAGATTAATTTAATAAATAAATAAAATAGAAATTATTACATTAGGTACCTATATTTAGAGGAGTAAGGTCAAAAAACCCCGAAAAATTGTCTAAAACTTTAAAATTTGGTATCTAAAACTGTTTTTTTTCGGTATGTAGGGACCATAAA
This sequence comes from Mongoloraphidia duomilia, assembly GCA_039654895.1. Lineage (NCBI taxonomy): Eukaryota > Metazoa > Arthropoda > Insecta > Raphidioptera > Raphidiidae > Mongoloraphidia > Mongoloraphidia duomilia. Next base: position 20,483,298 of record CM077525.1, on the reverse strand, counting down.
ACGTCTCAAAATCGATTGTTTTTTGCCATTAGAAGACTTTTTGCCACACACATGTTTTCAGTCGGTAAAAGACGAATTGACCATGGTTATCAAAACTACGGTAATAGGAGATTGTATATCTAGATGTGTAATGAACAATATTACGACGAGTGATGACAGTATGTAAAAACGAGCAATATTTTTTGCCATACCCACTACAAAATACCTACTTTTCACTTCATTTTCAAAAAACTTTGACAGTTCATTTGCGTAGCCATCTTTACTTCTACAGTATGCCGTGAAATTCGTGAGTAAATAATGGCAGGCGCACGCAGGCCTATAGAGCGAATTAACAGAACTTGCTTTGGCAACCGTTTAGTTAGCCCTAGTGCGGTAAGTAAAGCAATTTCCGCACACCTGTCTGTTTACATGTCTAAAGACCGCTGTACATAAATCGAAAGTAGCTATTTTGTAGTGGGTATGGCAAAAAGTACTTTTACATACGGTTTTTACTTTACCGCACAGTTGCTCTGTTCGTATATATACTTTGTCAGCTATATTCTAGAAAGTCAACTCCATACGGACGTCCGTTTATTAAAACAGCACATATTTTTAAAACGGTTTATTATGTTAAAAAACTGATTCTACCCGTAAAATTGGGGCACAAATTTAACTATTTAAATATGTGAAAATAAACATTTCTAAATACATACTACATACTAGTGTAAAAAATAAAAAAAACTTATTTTAAACGTTTTTTGGTTGAAAGTAAGTAGATATTTTAAGTCAGTGATAGATAAACCATTCCCCGATCTTCCCTTACCGAACAGTCGTAATGAAAAATGACAGCAAATAAAGGTAAATACCAGTTGATAAGTTAAATGCAGACCGCTGTAGTATAAAAGCTGTGGGGATTTAGATATGAAGTAGGGAGACTTCTGTCGACGTGCGCAGCCCTAGGACTGCTGTTGATAATATGTTGCCACGAGACAGATACCTACACACATTTTACAGTACACTAATGTAACGATACTTTTATTTGTCGTTTAGTTTTCCCAGCCACACTTCTTAAAACGAAATTTTATTTTGATTCTTCAAAAAACTTGTTATTCAAGAAAGATTATCTTCTAATCTGTATTACCCCATCCAAGTTGTTTACTTTTCAATGTTATAGAAAGAGACGGCACTGCTAGTTACACGCATTTAGCTCCCATTGAATGAAATCAACAACTGATATGAGGAAGAGGACAGAGTGGTGTAACGGTTAGCGTAACGGCCTTTGGACCAAACTGTCGTGGGTTCGAATCCCGCCTCCGCTCATGGATGTTTTGTGATGTCATTTAGTTTTAAGTGAGTTGTTATTTGATGTAAGCAAGACGTTAATTACCTAAGTTGTCGACGCGTCTATAATTTACAATAAATAAATAGATATGAGGAATAAAATTTAAACTGCAATCTACTCATTTTTTTAAGCAGCCAATAGACGATAAACTCCGTTGCCAACCAAGTTATCAATGTAAAACGTACACGTACAGACACTCTAAACCCGTTAGAAAACCATCTGCAGATGATCAGTATTGATACCAACATGGCAAGTTGACAACTTGGTTGATAAAAAGTATTGGATAAGAATGGGTTAAATATTCAATTGTGTAATTGTATGAATGAGCTGTATGAATGTTGCATAATGTCTACAATTATTGTATTAAATAGTTTGAAACACGAATAAACAAGTTAGTTAATTATAGAATCTGTATATTATGTTCGGGCCACCACGAGAAATTATCCTCTTGTTTGCGTGCTCCATAAGTTTATTCAGTGTTGTCTTAAAATTATCAGATATTTTATTAAAAGTTGTGTTACATTTTTTTTTCTTGTGAGTTAATAAATATTATTTCAGTCAGTTGGATGCAAAATCTCAGTGCTAATTGAATGCTAATTAAAGTTTATTTGAAAGGTCGTCTGCTTCGTCATCGCTATGCCTTATAGGTAAGAAAGTTTATTATAAATAGTTTTATTTATTGTAGATTATAGACGTGTCGACAACTTAGGTCATTAGCGTCAATTATAAATAGTAGAATATATTAACGCGAACGAATCCACGGGTAAAGGCTAATATGTAGTTAGATACATTTATTTATCATTGGTTTTATTTAATAGGGCATACCTTCAGGTTGTTTCCATATAAATTTTACCGAAATCGCTTTAGTAGTTCGACTGATTTTTTTTATTATGTATTTTTTATGTATGTCACCTAGGGTTCATTCCCGGGAATTCCCGAGCCGAGAATTCTCGGGAAATCGTTGGGTTTTGTTCCCGAGAAATTAAGCTCGAGAAGAGTCGAGAACTCGAGAAATCATATTTTAGTCTATAAAATAAAACTATTTGCCTTTGATCTATTTGTTTTGTATGTATGTACTATGTTCAGATGTTGTTTTATTGATCTTGCAAAGTTTTAAGTTGATTTTTTTTCTAATTAACCTGCCAAAATAGTGCTGTGATTGCATTTATAAGTCAGCGTAGTATTAACGTTTTAATGTTTAAATTTTTTATTTTTTTTATTTTGTTTGAGAGAAGCTAACTTTGTTGAAAACTGTCAATAAAAGTTTTATGATTATTTTGATACTTTTATTTGACAGGAAAACCACTTAATTTATTGATTTAAAATAAGATATTTTTTATGATACACATTTTTAATTTTGTGACGACTTTTTTCATTATTTGAACCGAAAAGATATCCAAAAACATACGTAAATGTAAATTTCTCGACAACCCGAGAAGATCCGAGAAATTAGCCTCGAGAATTCTCGAGACCCGAGAAACTAATAAGCTCGAGAAATCATGAACCCTAAATTGTCACGTCACCTCATATCTCCTGCATTTGTGAACCGATTTTGACGATTCTTTTTCTAATCAATAAGGAATACCTATCTTTAGGAAGGTCCCACATAAATTTTACTTAAATCGGTTCTGTAGTTTTTTTTTAGTAATCAAACATCAGTAAAGAAGTCAATTAACAACGTGCAGTAAGCTGTGGCAATGCCACTAAAAAGAAAAAAATAAAAAAAAAAATAGAACCTGTTTCAAAAAAAGCCACTAAAAAGAGGAAAATAATAAAATCTTGAGGTCGGCGCCAGTTTAATAAATTAATAAAAGTAGATACCTATATATCTATAAAAAGTTTTAGTAATTAAATTGGAGCCGACCTCAAAATGTTATTATTTTCCTCGTTTTAGTGGTTTTTTTTGAAGGAGGTTCAATTTTTTTATACAGCTAATTAGGTGTAACCATGGAAACGAAAAACATCTCATTAATTATAATATAATTAAATGTCTGTTTATATTATATTATATTTTTTTAAATAACATAAGGCTTTTATATTTAACAATTTTACGGAACACTCATTGCACGAGGCCCGACTCGCACTTGATCGCTTTTTTAATGTAATTTCCTTTCTGCCTCTAAAAACATATTATACTTACATTTTGCCACTTAAACTTCAGGTACACGGTTCTAAATATGAACGGGTTAAAATGGATTGTTGTTTGTGTAATACAAACAGAAATGCGTATTAAATATTCATGTACCTATAATAAAGTTTGAAGAACTCTGTTATAATTTGTAATTATCATCTTTAAGCTTTACGTCAGTTGGAATTGTTTATTTTAATCTTTAAAGACTGTTTATTATCTGCAATTCTGCGAGATTATTATTATACTATTATTTATTTTCAAATATTTAAGTCAATTGTTCTTTTTAAGGGCAAATACTATACAAATTTAAATACGTTCAACTCTGGCCTAAAATTGGTAACAAGCAACACTAGACCGCGCGCGACATGAATGAGACATTTTCCTGAGAGCATTTCCTTCAATTATCCACGAGAGGCAGCACTTATGGTAGGTACAAACATTATTTATTCCTCATTAGTGTCGTGTCATTTTAGTGTTATAACTTGATTATTTAATTAATTTAATAATAATAATTTAATAATTAAATTATGCCACTAAAATGACACGTCACAAGTCACTGATGGGGAATAAATATTGTTTGTACCTACCACAAGTGCTGCCTCTCATGGATAATTGAAAGAACTACTCTCAGGAAAATGGTTCATTGCTAAACAAGTGTGGGGTTTCCGGTTTGTAATTAATTTATGCTACCATAGAGACATAGAGGATTTTTATTTATTGTAGATTATAGACGAGTCGACATCTAAGATCATTAGCGTCTTTCAACTACACTAAATAACAACTAACTTAAAACTAAATAACATCACAAAACATCCATGAGCGCAGGTGGGATTCGGACCCACGGCAGTTCAGTCTAAAGGTTGCGGCACCAAGCATGCTAACCACTAGGCTATACTGCCCTCCTATGTCTATGGATTACACCCTTTACGCTAGTGGCGTTATCTGAGCTGAGCTTTCCGTTTTATGCCCCACTGTCAAGAGTTGTACCTATTTAGTATTTATTTATAGTATCTATAGTATTTGGTATAGGTGTGATAAATTTCTTTAAGTAAAAAATGTAGGCCTGAATGTGTACCGTGGAACACACACTTTTTTTTTATTTGGGGGTGAGAATCCACATTACAAATAGGTCAATGGTCACTTTTGAGAATTTTTGGAATTATATAAAATCATTTTTCAGATAATTTTTTAAAATGTGTCCTTGGTTTTACAAACTTTAGAGCGGCTCCAAGTTTGTTTTTAAAATAATTTTGTTTTCTCTTTTTTAGGATCAGCAAAATCTTCCAACATCAATTATTGGGAGCGGTGTTCGAAAAGGTAATACTAATAATTTATAAACTATATATTATAATATATTTTGTTTTATTCTAAGACCACTATAGTTAACTATCTGAGTTATCTAGGCATATGGTAATCGGTATCAATTATTAATGTTTTTATTCAATCATTATTATTACTATTTATTTTTATTCTAATTTTTATTCACACCTAAAAAATATTTGTGTTGCGAGTTTGCGCCTTAAGAAAAAAGGTGGAACACAAAGTGGGAAAAACCCTGTAATTAATGCGTGGTTAATGATTAAAGTGATGTTAATTTATGTCGCTAATTAATGTAGTTAATATTAACGATGCGTTGTTAGCGGAAAAGAATGCGTAATAGTGTTTCACAGAGCCGGTTTAAGGTACAATTATTATTTTAATTAGCGTTTAAAATACAAGTTCTTTCTGCTTGTATTTGAAAATACCAAGCAAGTTGAAAAATTTTGTTGTGCCTTTTTAAAATACATTAATAATTATTGCAGATAAAAATGAAATAATAATTAAGTAGTGAATCCCGTGCAAGAATAATTTTTTAAGTATTCATAGCTATGTAGTAGGTACTACCTACGGCTACGTATAAAGAAAGAAAGATTCATTCATTGTCAAAACGTATTGTTGAATTTTGTGATTTTTTGCAATCTACAGTTTGAGATTTTTCACAAAGGTAAAAATAGATAAGACCACAAAACATATAATTAATATCATAGTAAAGAAAAAGTTTAATATAATATTTTTCGACAATTTTTTTTGCAAATCTACAGATTGAGATTTTTCATATACCTAATAACTACATTAAAGTAGTTATTAATAAAAGACTACAATATATATAATAAATAACATAATAAAGAAAAGATTTAATATAATATAATTCTTCGACAAATATGTTTTGGTTAATAAAAAATATTACGCACTAATTCGAGAAACCCGATACTTGACGCAAAATAACTATAATAATTTTATCATTTACGCTACAGCTTTCCTTTCTGTCGTGAGCGGTAAAAACTTAACCTTGATTTGAGGCAGAAAAGTTACAAAGTAAAATATTTTACATAAAAAAATATTTCGGTCAGTTTTTTCATTGCCAATAAAAACGTTGTTTTTGTTCGAAGTAATTAAATTAGAATTTTTGGGGAAAATTGTTCCTCGATATTTCGTTTTGAAAACGCATCGTCGCTCCAAAATTGCAAGAATTAAATATTGATAAAATGAAATCATAATATGAATTTGAGAATAAGGTTTTTACGGCCCGTACTGGGGCCGGTGCTGGAGATGCTTATTAGAACCTTGCATTAAAGACGGCAGCCATAAAAGTGTAAAATGGCAAAAATGAAAATTGTTATAGAGATATATTAGTGAGGGTTACACAGAGTAAAATGAAGCAAGAATATTAAATTAAGGAATGCTGTGTTAAGAATACACTTCAAAGTGGAGGAAGGAAGAATAAGCGGAAAAAGGTAAAGTTGAAAAGAACGCATATATAGAATGTGAGAGAGAAGGAGAATCTTCCGGCCTTCTAACTCTATAGATAAAAAAACGTATAAGGAAACTAAATTGTGTTATTTAAATTATTTATAAATAACGTCTTTTCCAAACTGTTACATCTGCAGTCGGATGGATTATTTTTTAAAAGGCTTTGCATTTGTTAAGTGTACTTATATATCTGTGGTCAAAAAGAAAAACTGTTTACGTCGAATTTGTAATAAAATAAGACTGATGAATGAAACACTGAGTTCATATTTTTTTTGCCATACCCACTATAAAATAGCTACTTTACAATACTATCAACTGACATACTCATATCGATTTATCATAGTCTCGTAGGTAACATATTTCGCTATGGAATAATTATGTGAAGTAATTCTACACATGTAACATATTATAAGTTATAACTCGTGTGACTGTTAAAACTCGTTACCGTTATCACTCGTTATAACATACTGTCACTAACTCGTCAGTTAAATACCTCATTACGACACTAGATATACATTCTACTATAATGATGCAGTTATTCATTTTATATCTTTAAAGTTTGCCAAATGTTGCCTATAGAGTAAGCATGAGTCGGAATCCAAAAAAAACATTTTAACAAAAAAAAACCTCCTTCAAAAAGGCACTAAAAAGAGGAAAATAATGAAATTTTGAGGTCTGTGCCAATTAAAATATGAAGTTGGTTAAAAAGAAGATATTAATCACTATACTATACTTTTTAACCGACTTCATATTTTAATTGGCACAGACCTCAAAATTTCATTATTTTCCTCTTTTTAGTGCCTTTTTGAAGGAGGTTTTTTTTTTGTTAAAAAGTTTTTTATTTTTTACCTTAAAGAATCACACGCTGTTACTTACTTTTTATTAAAATCAGCCGAACTACTAAACCGATTTTGATGAAATTTCTATGGGACTAATCTGAAAGTATATCCTTTCAAATAAAAAAAAAATTTCAAAATCTGTTCATAAACGACGAAGTTATCCGCGAACACACATAAAACATAAAAAATATATACGGTCGAATTGAGAAACCTCCTTTTTTTGAAGTCTGTTAAAAATTTTGTCACAAATAACAACTTTTTCTATTGCAGGACAAAAATATGCTTCATTAATATTGCATTTAATAAGTAGATAAGTAAAAATAATACCTTTCAGCTATTGGTATAAAGGTACTTTTAATTAAAGGAAATTGCCTATTTTACTAGAAGATTGGGTTCAATGTTGCCCCAGGCCACAAGTGAATTTCTATTTCAGTATCTTTCTAGTGTTGTCTATTGCATAAAAATGATGGTGCTTCGTGACGCTCGATTGATAGGAAAGTACTTTTCTATAGTTTTCCTGTATCCTGTATCAGTCTTTTTAAATGTCTGATTTTTAACATTTTAGACCAAATATACTTTCGAAGATAGCACATTTTTTAAAATAACTGAAAAAAAAATTTGTTTAAAAATAAAAAAGAAATTTAGTACATATATTCAAAATGAGCTGGTTCTAGCTATACCTATGCCATATGCTGATTGAAAAATTATTATTTTTGAATTTTCACCTTATTGGCCACGCAGATTTTTTTGTAAAACGGAAGTGCATCACTCCATATCTGCATGCCAAACAACTACGACTAATAATGTTAACAAGTCATAGACCTTTGACAGATTAGACAGACATACGGACAACGAAGTCACACAATAAGGGTTCCGTTTTTTAACTATTTTGGTACGGAACCCTAAAAATACCAAAAACTCTACATGCGCAGTTTTGCTTTTGGTCACAGATATATAAATTAAGTGTATATGCTTTAAATTTCTACTCGCTCCATTAATGGAGTTACGTTTTCAATGAAAACAAGATTTATATCATAAATAAAATAGACTTGTAGTACATTTGCAGAATATTTATATGAATTGAAGAATAGCATATATTATAAAGAATTCATTATTACAAATGGAGTTTGAAAAAAAAACTGTTTCTTTTCAACTTTATTCAAACTGATAAAAAAATACCTGAGGATAAATAAATTCAAAGAAAAATTAATTGAAGTCTGTAGTCTCCGAGATAAATTGCAGTAGATATTATTTAAAATAAACTAGCAGCCCGGCTTGGATTCGCCCGGGTGCTATGAATTTATAATTCATTAATACATTACTCACTCTCTTCGCTGTTCGCTCTCAGGTGCTATGAATTTATGATTTATTAATACATTGCTCACTCGCTTCGCTCGCTCCGGTTATATATTATAGCCTATGTTCTAAAGCAAAGTGTCACCTATCTAACAGTGAAAAAAAAATTAAAATCGGTCTTCTGAGATTACTCTCAATTTTCACCCGGGTGAAGCCAGGCCGGCCAGTTTCAGTTATACATCTAAAGCTTCTTTATTTATTGTGGTGTTTTTCAATCAAAAAACGATTTAACACTGATAAAATATTTTATTGAAAAAATAAATCTAATAAGGTATTACAAAACATCGTTTTATACAGATTATATAATAAGTACACTGATTTATACATTACACCTTCACCCATAAAAAAACATAATTTTCTGTTAACAAAATAAATTTTAAAGATTTTTTTTTTAATTATATACAAGTCTGTCAATTGGTTTAATATCACGTTTAGGTCTACTTTTATTTTCTGGCGAATCAGTTGGCAATTTTGCTTCCCTTGCGTTTGCGTTTTCATTATTTATGTTGGGACGCGGCAAATTTGTCATCTGATTATTTTTATCGTTATCAGTTTTTAGAATTTGGTTTAAATGTCTTTTCCAAATAACATCTAAGTTAGGTACATGTATTAAATAATGTCTCGTGCCAATAATTTTTTGTATGTAACCGCGCAACCAACTTTTTTTGTTTATTTTTCTGTAATCACGAACTAAAACAGAATCATTAATTTTAAAAGTGACTTTTCTTGTTCCTTTATAATTTTCAATTTGCTTTCTTTGAGCTGATATTACTTTATTCTGAACAGTATGGTTGGTTGCCTGGTTTTCAGAAACTTTTGGGTTTACAAAATCAAAATTAGATCTGATCTGACGACCAAACATGAGCATTGCCGGACTCTCGCCGGTCGTACAATGGGCAGTAATGCGATAATTAAATAAGAAATTACATAAAATTTTGTTTATCTCTTTACATTCCCCTTTACCGATAGCATTCAACAAAGCGTATTTTACGGTTTTTACGGAATTCTCCGCTGCGCCATTGGTTGCAGGATTAAAGGGAGCTCCTCTGAGGTGTTCTATATGATTTGACTTTAAAAAGTTTTGAAATACTACCGAAGTGAACTGAGTTCCTGAATCTGATACAATAGAATAGGGAATTCCGAAGCGAGCGAACATAGTTCTTAAAACTTGAATTGTAGCTTCGGATGTAATTTTATTCATCATAAATACTTCCAACCACTTGGTGTGAGCGTCTATGATAACTAAAAAGTACGAATTTTGAAACGGGCCCATAAAATCTATATGGAGCCTTTCCCAGGGTTTCAGTGGATATTCCCAACATTTTAAGGGGGATTTTGGGGGTGAGGATTTGTTGAAAACACAGTTGTCACAATTTTTTGCGACTTTTTCTATTTCTGAGTCCATATTTGGCCACCACATGTAGGATCTGGCTAAAGATTTCATCTTGACGATACCGAAATGAGAAGAATGCACTAATTGTAACATTTCATTTCGAAGTGCTTTGGGGATAACTATCCTATGACCATAAAACAAGCAGTTGTCCGTTATAGACAATTTGTCTCTTTGTAGGAAGTACGGTTTTAATTCTTCAATAGTGTTATTTTTCCAATCTGATTTTAGTTTATCTATGACTTTTCGCAACAGTGCGTCATTTAAAGTCTCTCTTTTCACATCATCAAACTTTAAAGGAATATAAGTATTTTCGTTTAAATTATTTATAATGGCTGTATCACTATCTTCACTTCTCATTTCGGTTTCCGGTAAGGGTAATCGAGATAAGCTATCAGCAATGTTTTTATCAGATTTGATATATTGTATCTCATAGTTAAAATTTGACAAAGTTAATGCCCATCTTTGTAACCGATTAGCCGATACCAAGGGTACACCTTTTTTAGGTCCAAAAATTGTAATAAGTGGTTTGTGGTCAGTCAATAATTTAAATTTGTTGCCGTGTAAATATTGATAAAATTTGGAAACTCCAAAAATTATCGCGAGTGCTTCTTTCTCTATTTGAGAATACGCTTGTTCGCTTTTGGTTAAGGTACGAGACGCAAAAGCGATGGGTTTTTCATCACCATTAGGGAAGATGTGTTCAATAATGGCTGAAATTCCGTAGGCTGATGCGTCTGTGCTCAATTTAATTTTAAGTTTAGGATCGAAATGAACCAAAACTGGAGCTGAACTTAAAAATGTTTTAATTTGTAAAAAAGAACGTTCACAATCATCTGACCAATGCCAAGGTTCATTTTTTCTTAGCAAGTTATATAATGGGTACAGAATGCTTGCACTGTTCTCAATAAATTTATTATAATAATTTATTAGTCCCAAAATTGACTTTAACTGAGTCGTATTTTCAGGAGTTGGGGCATGAATTATTGCATCGATTTTATCGTTAGTTGTGTGTAGTCCCTCGTGATCGATATTGTAGCCTAGGTAGTTTATCGATTTTTTAAAAAATTCGCATTTATTTTTAGAAACCGTTAGATTTGAATTTTGAAGTCTATTTAAAACTTGTTCCAAATTGTACAAATGGTCACTTTTGTCTTTTCCCGTAACTACAATATCGTCCAAGAAACATACACAACCTTCAATGCCTTGCAGTAGGGTATCCATAATTTTTTGGAATTTTGCCGGTGCACAAGCTATGCCAAAAGGTAAACATGTGTACCGAAACAATCCTTTGTGGGTACTTATAGTTAATAAATCCTGGGATTTATCATCTACCCCGATTTGTTGGAATGCTTGGGATAAATCTATTTTGGAGAATTCTTTTCCACCTTGCAATTTTACAAACAATTCTTCTATCCTAGGCAAGGGATATTTGTCAATGATAATAACAGGGTTTATGGTGACTTTATAATCGCCACAAAGACGGACTGAACCATCCTTTTTTAGTACAGGGACTATTGGTGTTCCCCATTCTGAATAATCTACTGGTTTTAAAATATCAAGATTTACTAATCTTATTCGTCTCTACTTTATTTTTTAGTGCGAATGCTAGGGGTCGCGGTTTAAAGAATTTAGGCACTGCATCTGTTTTTAATTCAATATTTATTTTACTTTTATTAAATAACCCCAACTTGTCACTAAAAAGTCTTGGAAATTTGTTAAGTATGCTATCAATGTCCGTATTATCAGAAACAAAATTAGCGGGTAAGATTTCTAATTTTAAATTCGACAACCAGTTTCTTCCTAATAATGGAGGCCCGCCGTTTTTCATTATATATAAAGGTAATATTTCTTTTTTATTTTTATGAAATATTTCAACATTAATTAAGCCTAACGGAAACATTTTCTCGCCCGTATAGCCAACTAAACATTTCGTTGTTTTTAATAACTGACAGTGCGAGAAATGTTTAATATACATTTCGTCCGAAATTACGGAAACACTTGCTCCAGTGTCTAATTCAAAATCGATACTTTTATTCTCAACCTTCATTGTAATTTTAATAGGTTTTGTAGAATCTACCAACTTGACTGTGTAATTAATAGGTTCTACATTTGAATCATCTACATTTGAATCATCGACATTTGAATCATCTAGGTAGTGATTATCTTTATTCTTAAGTATTTCTTTCTTTTTACACACTGTAGCAAGGTGACCTACGACATGACAAATGTTACATTTAAGATCTTTATACCAGCATGTGTCCTCTTTATGTCCTTTCTTCCCACACCTTCCGCATCGCTTCCTTATAAGGGCGATCTTCGGTTTCGCTCCAGTAGAATTGGTTGACATCCTGAAAACTTCTGTCTTGACTTCCACCCCTGGTAGATCATAATTATGACGAGAAGCTTCTTTGTTTGTCGCCAATTCTATTGCCTTATCGAATGTTAATTCCTCTACATTCTCTTCGAATAATCGATCCATTAAATTTTGTTGTTCCAGTCCCATTATAAAGCGATCTCTTACTGCAGTTGGAAATTCATTTGCGTTGAACTTGCAATGCGCTGCTAAGCTTTTCACCCTGGCAGCCCATTCGGTGATGGATTCATTACTGTCCTTTTTCGCATTGTAGAATTTATACCGTGCAGGAAAGTAGGATTTTGCAGGTGCAAAATACTTGTCGAATAACGTCAATAAATCTTTGAAAGATTTTTCTTCTGGCGTTATTGGAACGCACAGATTAAAAATGAGTTCGTAGGCTTCTTCATTACAAGCATTAATTAATATTGCTCGTTTACGACCTTCATCTGTTATTTCGTTAGCCAAAAAATATTGCAATAATCTGGCTTTGTAAATATTCCAGTTGCTGGTGCGGTGATCGAATTCCCTTAAATGACCCACTAGTGGTTTTGCCATATTTAATTATTTTATACTAATAATTTTTATACGCGTACCAATTCTCGTCGCCACTGTGGTGTTTTTCAATCAAAAAACGATTTAACACTGATAAAATATTTTATTGAAAAAATAAATCTAATAAGGTATTACAAAACATCGTTTTATACAGATTATATAATAAGTACACTGATTTATACATTACATTTATTTATTGTAAATTATAGACGCGTCGACAACTTAGGTCATTAGCGTCCTTCTAAAGCTTCTTAGTGAATCAGTCTATCTAATTGTGAAGACCGGAACAAAATCCATTTAGTAGTTAGGGAGAAAATCGGGCACAGACAGACAGACGCGGCGGGGAGCTTTGTGTTATATTATGTATTGATGATGTCAAGAAACTGTCAGTGTTTATTAAATATACGTACCGAGTGATTAGCGTAATGGTAAGAGCACCAGACTCACATTCGGAAGGTGCTGGGTTCGATTCCAGGCGGGGGCGGATTTGGCTAGAAATTTTTCCTCACGCCGAGAAACGCTAAATATTATACATTTTAATTACTTTTGAACGAATTGAGTTAAAGAGTTCGGACAAAATCGAGGTAAAATCGTATCACGTAAACTATATTCTGAAAATAAATTTGTTTTTGAAAATTCAAAAATGGCGCCAGGGATGCTATCAACTCAAGAATTTTTGATAGTAAGTGAGGTCTTGTTGCACCTCATTTGAAAGGTATTTCAATTTTAAACTCTCTATACACTCCTTTAAAAATATTAGTTATATGTATAGACGTGCAATATAGTTATCAACATAAACGTCGCTGCTTTTCGATGAATACTGGTCTGGTCGATCGCTTCCAATGGATTGGACGTGACCTGACCTCGACATGCGTAACCGAACGAAAAAAAAAAAACGATACTAAAAAATTTCACTTAAAATTGAAAATTCAATTATTGTTCGTTCTCTAGTTATGAATAGATTCAATAGGTCATGTATATTGTCCAAGAATATAGCGATTACCTACTATTATATCTGTTGGTGGGAAAGAGTATAGACTATTCTGCGCACGCATATTAAGACAAACGTTGTGATGAACAGTATAGGGTATCGGTGTTGACAAAATGTAATCACACTGTAAGAAATGAGAAGGCCGATTACATAGATTATCGATGGTCCATTTGTAGCCAGCGATTAATCTGGTAATAGGCACACAAAGAGACAATGGCGTCGCAAACAGGTATCGCCTGCACATCGCGTAGATTCCATAAAAACACATTGCGCATGCGTGGTTACTAATTTTACATTAATTTGTTTTGTATTCATCCATTTTATATATGTAACTATACATTTTATTTTGTAATTTTTACACACTTTATTGGAATATTACACAAATTATGTAATTTTAATTTACTTTATGTAAAAATCACAAATTTGTTTAACTTTACAGTAAAAGTCCATGTTTTTATGCAGTTTTCTGTGTAAAAATAAATAATAATGTAAAATCACTTAGAAAATCGAGCGAATTCTACCTTAACTTTCAAAGTATTTTTACATCCATTTTTTACAGTGCACACTATGTTATAAATTCGTCGATTTATCACTGATACACTCTGTATATGTTAATGGCTCGTCGAGTTCTCCCAGACAATCATCCGAGGCCCGTAAACTTGCGAAGTCCACGTCGGTCGTGCAGTATATAAAAAGGTTAAAGGGTGTCCTTTTTTTAAAAAATATGTCGCATTTCCAGTCCGTCCATCCGTATGTGTTATGTTTATTCGCTCCCAGCGAGAGATGGCAGTGGTATTGTCACGTGTCGAAAGGCTCCCGTCCTATCTACGTTATTTGTTACGCATCCCGTATGGAACTAGTCCTTGCAATGTGCTCCTTTATCCTACGGCGGGGGTCCCGCGGGACTGATCACCGGACGGCCGAAAGTGGACTTGCACAAACACGCACACAAAGAACGGTACACCGATACTGTCTGTTCGTCTGTATTTCTTGTCCGTCTGCGAACCTACCGTAGCTTCTGCTGCTCTGTTAAGAACCGAACGACTTCAACTCTAAAGCTTTATCCCGGTCGCATTTCTGTTAAGCTAGATTTACATTCATTCATTATATTGAATTTAGATTATCCCTTAACAAGGTTAAAGTTTTTTTCTTTTGTTAAGAAATCTACGCACTTTACAAATAAAGTTAGTGTCCAGTTTCAGACGAATAGTGTTTTGTTTGAATCCATGACACACTCGAATATCCTTTGTTATAAATATATTCCCATCTTCAGGCCCGTGCTAAAGCAAATCCTGCACGAAATCCTGGACGAAAATATTTTTAGGAGATGGCAAAAAACGGTATGTAAATTAAAAAAAAAGTATTATATACTAACTTTCAGGATAACTAGCCTTTCCATTGAACGCCTGACACGAATTTATGGGGGAAACATGTTTTTCTTTGATCGCTACCCTAGTTTTTGACACCCAATTGTTAAGGAGTGGATATTTAAAGTAAAATTACGTTTATTTTTTTGTTCTGCGTTGGGCTAAGGTCGTTCGAATTCGTTTTAATTTCAGACTATTCATTTGATATTCATTTGAACACAACGTCCTTTGCAAAAACAAAGTAATTGTAAAAGAAGCGAAGGACAAAAGGATTAAGGAACTCCCGGTCAAGGGCCCGAATCAGGGGCGTAACTAAGCTGGGGCAACCGGGGCAATGCCCCAGGGCCCCCGACAGCGGTAGAAATTTGAAACTTTAAAATATTAAAAAACCCGCGTTCTACGCCTATGGATTAATATTAATCATAATTTTGATATGGGTTTTTTTGTTCCATAAAACTATATCAACCTGCCAAATGTTAGCAAAATCGCACAAGACGCTTTAAATTTATAACAAAAAAACGATTTCAACATTGTAACTTTAGGGCCGTATAGCGCCCAAGCTAAGCAATTTTGTATCCAGGTAAGTTTGCTTAAATCGGCTTATTTTGGTCTCAGGAACATGTGGTAGGCGTGTGTTAAGTGTCTTTGAAGACACCCTGTATAATCAAGGTGACAAATAATAACGGGAACACATCACAAATAAGAAATGAAGAATTTAGAGGGAAAAAATACAACATTGACGGTGAGTGGTGACCCTCACAACATTTACGTTTACAAATATAGTTATTATTTTCGTTGAAACGAATTCGGAATTGTGAAACTGGCTTCACTGTCAACCGGAGCAAAAACGTGGGAGTTGAAAAGAAGGTATAATGCGAGAATAAAAGGGACATGTGATTGTTGTAACACAAACTGGCAAGCGGAGTATAAAAAGAGGTAATTCTGTTGGTAGTTGTTGCCTGTTGGTAGTTTTGTTAGCCAGTACGTTAACAGTGACTTTTACATTTATGTGTGCCCTTCTTATTCATTAACCGATTCCTTTTTTTATGTTCGCGTCGAGATTTCAAAGTGAAAGTCACTCGTTTAACGCCTTATCAGAACGGTGCAGTTCAGTTATTAGTGTTTTTTATTTTTGATGAATCTTTGAACGATCGATGAGATGTTGATTTTTAACCGACCTCAACAAAAGGAGGTGGTTCTCAATTCGGTTGTATTTTTTTTATGTTTGTTTTCTCAGAACTACGTCATTTATAAACCGATATGGAAAATTCTTTTTTTATTGGATAGGGTATACCTTGAAGTTGGTTCCATATAAATTTTACTTAAATCGGTTCAGTATTTCGGCTGATTTTAATAAAAGAGAGTAGCGGCGTGTGATTCCTTTAAGGTAAATGTCACTTTTTGACACATCACACAGCGTAAGAAATCGGTTTACTAATATTAACTAAAAAGTAAAAAATAAAAAACTGTTTAACAAAAAAAAGCGTCCTTCAAAAAGGGACTAAAAAGAGGAAAATAATGAAATTTTGAGATCTGCACTAATTTAATAAAATATGAAGTCGGTTAACAAATATAGTATATAGTATATCATAAATTCATAGCACCCGGGCGAAGCCGGACCGGGCCGCTTGTATTAAATAAAATAATGTTATGATATTATTGAAACTTTGTCCTCCTGGACAATATTACCAAATATATTCCTGGCTACCTGCTAAGTGGTAGTTAACTTTCTAGTGGTCGCAAGGTTAACTCGCTAATGTAATTCAAAACAGTTCGATCCCCCAGCTAGACTCTATATCGTTTCTGCGAGTTTATTATTTTTATCGCACCATTCATGAAGGTAAAAAGGCATCACAAAGTACCTATATGTTCTGCAGTACTCAATTGCATGGAAAATGAACATCTGGTCAACTGGATATATTCATCACCTAACATATTCATCACCTAACAATTTATTGAGACATTAATAAAAAACAATATAGGTACGGGTACCTATATGAAAATTCTACCTCCTATAATATTATAATCTAACATTAACGAAGTCAAAATAAAAAAAAGGATTTAATAATGACGATAATGAGATAAAAATTAATTTAATCTCAAAAAATCAAATTAAGGTAGGTATGTGATCACGTAACTGCGTATCTAGTTCGACATTGGCAGCGCTGACGTCACAATATCATAAATTGTTCAAGTACCTACAGATGAAATCCTAATAGTATAGTTACAAAGTATTCAAATATAAAATTATGACTTCACCCAGCGCTTGGGTTATTTCGGACTCTGTTTGTAATTACATTTTTAAAACGTTTTTTTTCGATATTTTAGTGAAAAATATTTTTATTATAAAACTTGTCTATGAGGTGACGATTTATTAAAAAAAAACCTTTAATAACCCATCTGGGGTCTGTCTGTCTTTATTCAGAATAATTTAAAAATTTCATTTTACCTCGCATTTTACCATCTTTTCAAAAAGAAACTAATCACCCGCTTGTGGACTTAAAGCAAATAAAAATAGTTAATGTGTTCGAGAAAGCGATTAGTTCTTTCTAAGTAGAAGTGTAATATTCTCAATAGTTTTCAATTTAATTCACTGAACAAGTTCTTCACATTCAAAAGGAATTCTCATACTGCCAACCTATGAGAGTATAACATGAGACCGTTGCATGTATTGGCGTGAAGTGTGCTGTAGAAATTTTGCATAAACTGAATTGTTTTACTAAAGAATGCAATTTTGTCATTAAAATCCTGACCATATTTTGATTAAATATACTAATAATTATGTAATTATTTTTGCATTAATTAATTTATTACTATTGGGATCCGTCAGATAGGTGGAGTTTAAAAAACATGGCGCAGAGGGGGGGAAATTTCATATACGGGGTATACTTTTGCGTGTAATTTTATGATTTTCAAAGTGATAAGAAATGATAAATATAAGTGCAATTTGTGATTGGGCCGGTACGAATCCTAAACAAAGGAATTTTGTTGAAAAAGAACGGATTCTCAAAGCCAGGCATATTATCAAATGTCGGAAATATAACGAGAAAAATGCATGCAAAATGAACTGTCAAAAGTAGTAAGCTTTACGACATATTGCTTAAAAAGATCAAAATTAAAAGAAAATCTCCACGAAATTAATCATCCGCGTTCAATGCGCCTTTAAGGCTGGGTTAGGTGAATAATGTTAACACATAACTGCAACATAATAAGTTATATTGTAATAAGTAGGTAAGTTACTAACCTCAAAATATTTGTATACAAAGTTAATCCTATAAATTTGTCAATCATCAGGGATTCAACTATTGTAGTGCAGTATGATAATAAGTACATCTTATTATTAATATAAAATATTTTTTTAATTCATAAAACAGTTTTTCCACATTTCATTAGAAAATAATTCTGTGTAAAGTAAGTTTTACAAGGCAATAACTGACAGTGTTTATTGCCATGATATTAGAAAACGTCGCGAATTCCATTTTCGAAAAACTTTTTGTTTATTTTACTTGTTTTATTTTTGTAATAAACAATTTCACGATAAATTTGCACTGTTAGCATATAAAGTTTTCCCTCGTTTTGAGTACAAT
The DNA here is from genome assembly GCA_039654895.1 of Mongoloraphidia duomilia. Taxonomy (NCBI): domain Eukaryota; kingdom Metazoa; phylum Arthropoda; class Insecta; order Raphidioptera; family Raphidiidae; genus Mongoloraphidia; species Mongoloraphidia duomilia. Next base: position 20,464,615 of record CM077525.1, on the reverse strand, counting down.
TTTCTGCCACCAGATGTCATATGCTCATTTGACGGATCCCTATAGATTTTTTAAAAGCTAAGGAACTAAATTTTATCTAGCTATCGTAGAGAAGATAACAGTTATATTTGCAATATTATGTGATAATGCAGGTTCCAAGGTAAATGTATTTGCTAGGAATTTATTAAATCGACGTTTCGACAGGGTATTGTCTTCTTCAGGATTTAAAGTTATTTTTAGATCCTGAAGAAGATAGAATACTCTGTCGAAACGTAGATTTTAATAAATTTCAAACAAATATAATTTTGTTTACTTACCTTGGAACCTGTTTAAAGTATCACAAATTCTACGTATTAGTTACTTCATTGCTTTTTTTATTATAGCGAAGCCTAAATTTTAGGCAAAACGTAGTTATATAAGACCAGTAAAGGCAATATTAGGCTGCCTACTAATTTATTAGCAAAAAATTGAATGTATATCAACAGTAACAAATATCGTTTCTTCACGACAAATAAACGAAAAAATTGTTGTCTTCTGCAAATGTTAAGTACTTATATTCTAATTCCATGTTCCAAAGTTAATCACATAGTTTTATTTAAACTTTGGTTTTTATATTTGTTATTTAAGCTGAATTACTAAAAAAAATTAACTACTTTTTACGACAATCTTTCATCGGTTGACCTTTTTTGGCATTAAAATTTCTATTTCTGGACTACTTTTATTACATATTGGGTAGCATATTTGAAATGTTTCATCAAATTTGGCAACTATTACTGTTATTTTGCGTAAATTACTGCTAAATTACTTGTTAGAAGAGTTTCCGTAATAATTTACAACAATATTCAAAACTTTTCATTTTCCAAGGAGGAACATTGATTCAAAATTTTTTTTTAAATGGAGACGAAAGAAATGTCGGTATTTATCATGACCAGAAGGTTCCTGTTTATGATAACTGTTTTCATTAATTGTTCTCCCCATCCTTAGAAAAAAATAAAGATTTATTAAACAAATGTAGAAGTTAGAGTAATTACCTTCCCTCTCTTTATTTTAATTTGTTAATCAGCGTTTATTCTAGCTATTAGCAAGTAACTCTGTTGGTATAGTGAAAGGTTACATATTTTCATTTTGTCTCCTCACGCTTAGAAAATTTCTTTAAAATTGTAAAAGGCGGCGTAATCACCTCCATTGACTTTATTTTGATTTTCTCCGATTTGTTGACAAGCGTTCAGTCTAGCCAACAACAGATAACGCCGTTGGTATTGTGAAAGGCTGGGGGATTATTTTCTCATACACAAGCCAGCCCTTTCAGCCGACATGTGTTGTGTTGTTCAAAAGACAACAGCCCTTAAGTATGCAAAGTAATTCGTTGACGAGCATTTGGCTTGCCTTTAGACGCACAAGTACTGGGATTCCTCTTTCGGCCCGATGTCAATATCTGCCGTTCTATTCTGTCTGTCTGACGACCCTCTCTCCAAATACTATATAGAGACCCCATGTAAATGCATATAGACATAACACTCACACATACACAATATCTCTGGTAACAAGGCAAAGTGGCTTTACTTAATAAAAAACCGTCCAAGTGCGAATCAGACTCGCGCAACGAGGGTTCCGTAGAATAACAAAATTAAGGAGTTAGGTAGGGATAAAAATTAACACATTTGCTTTTAAAAAGTTTTTTTACTTATATTTTATTTTGTTCTTTTTAATGTTTAAATTTTTTTCCGTATCAAATTTAATTAAATTATATTTTTAAAGTAAAAAAATATATTAACTGAACATTTGATTAATAAAAAAAAAAAATACGAAAAGTTATCGTAGGCTAGAATTTGAACCCGGCCTCCTTCGTGTAGTAAGTAGACTCAAAGTAACCATTAGATAAATTGAACTTATTCTTGGTGAAATTAAGCAAGTACACATCTTATACCCATTTTCTCTTCACGAATATTTTCCGTTTCCCGTAGGAATTTAGAGACTTAGGATTTTCATTTAGGTTTTCCTGTAAACTATGAGTGAGGCCCTATATTCCCTATTTTTTCAACATTTTAGGCTCAGTAGTTTCGGAGATAAGGGGGGAATATTTTCTTGAATGTCTTTTAAACTATGTGCATTTTAAAATTGTAAAAAAAATATATGTATTTCTCATAATGAGCCCTTTCGTTTGATACGTCACATATGATGCACTTGGAAATGTTTTTTTTTTAATTTTCTAATTTGCCCCCAAAAATTAACCTCCAAAATCAGAATTCGTTTATTGACGATATACGTCTGTGATTGGGTCACCTAACTCTATATATGTACCAAATTTCAACTTTTTTCGTCCAGTAGATTCGGAGAAAATAAGGTGTGACAGACGGACAGACAGACAGACACAAGAGTGATCCTAAAGGGTTACGTTTTTTTTAAACGGTTTTATTTAGCTTGACCCCGTATATTTGTTTCAAATCTTGCGACAGCTTTTTCAACTGCTTCTACTTAACCGATTCTTATGAAACTTTGCACACACATTGAGTCCCCGTGACAATACAATATTATGATAATTTCAACTTGGTAACGAGGATCTGATGATGGAATCAGGAGGTGGACAGTTGGAAGGATGAGGAGTTTGCATAATGATACGGGCCAGAAATCAAACAAAAACTAGAAAATAAAAATAGGTAAAAAATCTTTTAAGTTAAACGGTTTTATTTTAAATCATCAGCTGTACCACAAACTAGAAAATAATTAGGACACAAACCAAGGGGCACTTTGTCTGTGCGTCAGCAGAATAAGTAATAAAAACGTGAGGCGAATAAAAATCTGTATAACGACTGTATAATTATTAAATAAGAACGGCTTGTCTAGAAAAATGTATTTCCAAGCTCACCAACAGAAATATTTCAAATGCGCCCCACATTTTTATTACTTATTCCGTTAACGCAGCGACACAAAGTGCCCCTTGGTTTGTGTCCTAGTTATTTTCTAGTTTTTGGTATAGCTGATGATTTAAAATAAAACCGTTTAACTTAAAAGTTTTTTACCTATTTTTATTTTAACAGATGTACGGAACCCTAAAAAGGATTTATTTGTGCGATACACCAAAATCTTCCTTTTAACGGACACCCCTCTTGGACGGACAGTTTGGCAAATACCGATCGAATCCTTTTACTTTTGCATATACAATCTCTCTTGAACGGGTCCTCTCGTGCAGAATGTGCGTACACGTGTCATCGGTTACAACGAGGATTCTTCTTATTACAATTTTGGATATCGATAAAATGTAATGGTGGTTTAAACCCTTATTTGGAAAAGGTTGTTTAAACATTTCATTTCACTTTCATTAGAATATAAAAAAGTTTAAAAAAATTGCTAAACATAAGCCACTTTATTTTGTGCCACTGATATATAGTATATACATACATACATACATACATACGTATATTTAATCAGCGGTTCAAAGTAACGTGGCCCTCTGTTTTCATCTTACAGACAGGAAATTTGATTTAATCATCCACGTATATAAAACTAATTACTCACTCATTCACTGACTGCACTTTCTTCAAAAGAGATTGAAGTCAGTGTCCACCGACAAATTTTTACACCGCATCTACAGACTGATAATTTTTTTTAAAGTATTTTAAACGATTTTCAAGTGAAACTTTTTAAGATCGTTTTTTCGTTCGATTGTGCATGTCGCGCGTCAAGTCACATCCGTCACGTCTATCTATAATGTATAACTGCATAGGTACAAGTATAATGGTAGTCGACCAGACCACTACTCATCAAATAGCAGCGACGTTATGTTCCATAACTATACTGTACGTTTACATAAATAATATCGTACGTATTGTTACGGATTACACTGTATATGGACGGCGGACATTAGTTCCGAGAAACGGGGGTCTGCGTACCGAACAACTAGTAACCGCGCGAAGATTCCAAACGTTCTGGAAAGCGCTAGAACACATTGTGCTTCAGTCCCCGCAGGTATATAAACAATGGTGAGTCGACAATCAGGCAGTCAGTCGTGAGTCAGTGTCGTGTTGAACAGCGAATATAAATACAGTACTTACAAATAAATAATCCTGGTATATAAATATAGTTATTTGTTCAGTGATATTTAAGTGTTTCACTTTGTTTAAAGGTGCATTTTCATGTGACGCTAGACGCTGGCGTCTAGTGTCAAATGTGGTCACGTGACATAAACGCCATCTTGAAAAACTGTAGCGTCAAGTTCCAGCGTCAAATTTTAGCGTCAACAGACAGCAAGGTTTTGACAGTTGTAAACTTGTAAAGAGAGCGTCAAATAAAGACATCCATAAATCAAAACCCTGGTGAATTTGTTATAATAATTAATAAATAAGCTCTTTGTAAATTTATTAACAGAAAAGACAATGTCTGAATACGATTATCAAAAATGAAATTCCCATATTTTTGACTTAAATAACCGGCGAAAGTACACGAATTAGGGTCAAGTGGGGTAAATGTGAATTAGGGGTAATTGTATACAGGCTTGCGTATTACAAAAAATTCAAAATAAAGTAGTTTCGCGGGTTTACACCAGCCGGTAATGCGGTTGCACAATTTAGTCCATTCCAGCTGATTTGATGCTAGCAGTGACGAAAAGTTTTAGACAGTGTTTGAAAATTTGTTTTTCGTTTTGGTCACAAAATACTTCAGTTGAAATCAAAGGTACCGAAAGGTAAGTTTGAAACTGTTTATTGTTTATGAGATTAACTATTTGATGTAAATATACGAATTTTGTTGTCATAACCTCAAAATTATCAATCGAGTCACAACAAATAAGTGTTTACAATTACCCCTCTCAAATATGCGTATGGGGGAATTGTAAACGCTTATTTGGGGTATTTGTAAATAACTTATTGCAACAAAATCGTAAGTATTTATTTCATTTCAGGAACGAATCAACATGCCCAGGAACTACGTTAAGAAAAAAACTGCTCAGAGATACACACAAGATGATCTTCTAAGAGCAGTTACTGATGTAAAAAACAAAAACTGCACATATCGTCAAGCTTCACAGCAATATAATGTTCCTGTAGCAGTTATATATCATAGAATCAAAGGCAGAAAGGTGCCAGAAACTAAAATGGGGGGTGGACGTTCTACAGTACTTAGCGTAGAGACAGAAGAGCAAATAGTGGAATGTCTAAAAGCCAGAGCACGAATGGGATACCCATGTAACAAGGAAGAATTACGGGACTTAATTGCGATCTATGTTCAAGAAAAAGACTTAAAAACACCTTTCAAAGATGGCCGCCCTGGTTTAGACTGGTATTACAGTTTTATGAATCGACATAAAACTTTGTCTTTCAAAAAGCCTGAGCATCTCCAGAAAGCAAGAAAGAATCAAAGAAAACCAGATATCATTTACAATTTTTATACAAATTTGGAAAAGGTTGTTAATGAAAAAAACATTCATAATCCTGCTTTTGTATTCAATGCAGACGAAAGTGGATTTGGAAATGATCCATCGAGGATAAAGGCCATCGGAGAACGGGGAAAAGCTCTATCAAGAGTTTCCGGTGGCTCTGGCAGAGAGTCAACAACTGTTCTGGCATGCGTAGCGGCTGATGGATCCTTTTTACCGCCTTTCATTGTTTTTAAAGGAGGTGCAGTGCAGGCTAGATGGACCTCACCAAAGGCTTACCCAGGTACAGTTTATTCTGCATCCACAAATGGATGGATGGAGGAGCCTCAGTTTTTTAATTGGTTTCAATCTTTATTCGTAAAGTGGGTGAAGGATTTACGAGTGACAAAAAATTTACCAGAGCAGGAAGTTTTACTGTTGTATGATGGACACAAAAGTCACATAAGTTTGAGAATAATTGAATGTGCACTTGAAAATAAAATAACATTAGTAAAATTTCCAAGTCATTTAACCGACAGGCTTCAACCTCTAGACAAATGTATTTTCGGCCCGGTAAAAACCTGCTGGGAGAAAAAACTTATTGAATATGGAAAGAAACATATGGGACACGGAGCAGGGCGACTAAAAAAAAATGAATTTACTGAACTTTTAGGGGTAGTCTGGAAAGAAGCTATAACTGAAAAAAACATTAAAAGCGCATTTGTAACAACAGGGGTATTTCCAGTCAACTCTGGAAAGTTTCCTGAAGATGAATTTAATCCTATTGATTTAAAGAGATTCAAAGAAGATCAACGGAAAGCTGCTGAAAATGTTGGAATTCAACAGGAAGACAACAATGAAACCGAACTGGAAACAAGCAATACTGAAGAAAGAAAGAGAGGGGAATCAGAGCAATTATTTTTGTCAAGTCAGTCCACATCTGCTGTTTTAAATACCGATATTACGTCTGCTTCAGATATTATTGGTGTTTTCTCATCAGCACTGGCTAAAACAGTAAACGTGGATCAGAACACGAACCCTGTAGAGCCCAAAAAAGTTACACCAAGATTAAAACAGGCCCAATATGGAGAGGTTTTAACGACAGTTGAAGTTGTGGAACGACTGAAGGAAGCTGAACGTATAAAAGAAGAGAAAAGTAAGAGAAAAAATAAATCTCGCGGAGAAAAAGTTCCCAGAGAGAAATCAAAAAGAAAACGCAAAGAGGAGAGTGAAAGCGAAGAAGAAGACGACAAAATCGAACTTGTAGAATTGTGTAATGACGACTCAGAGGAAGAGATGAATGAAGAGAAATGGGCCGAAGAAGTTGCAGCCGATAGTTATCTGGAAGTTGAATATACACATCCAGAATGGTACTTAATTAAGCCGGGGATATACTTATTGGTCAAGTTTCTTGGAGGATCGAGAAAAAGCACGAATTATAAATATGTCTGCCGTGTACGAAATGTAGATGAAGAAAGTGGAGACATTGAAGTTATTGGATTTAGGCGCAATGACACATTTGCAACTGAATTTGTTGAAAAAGAACGCGATATTTCCACAATTGAATTCGAAATGATTGAAGCCATGTTACCTGAGCCGAAAATTATAATTAGAGCCAGAAAACAAATTCATGTTTTTGCGGGCACCGTAAGCGTTTATGAAAAATAATTCATTTGCTTTTTTGCAATTAAACGTTAATATTCGTTTTATTCTTACTATTAAACATGAATGAAATATTAGTTTCTTTTGTATTTTTACTATTAAGCTTAAATAAAGTGTTCGTTTTTCTGACTGCCTTATAATTGCAGTTTGAATAGGTACCTTATTGTATTTAGGGGTAATTGTAAACACGTAAATAAAGTGATATATACAAATGCAAAATGTTCACTTTAACAGTTGTTCACATTTCCCTCAACAAAATTAACTTTTAGACCTATAGGAAAACGACTGCGTGTTTCCATTTACCCCTACATTTAGCACAGTCTAATTTTTCGTTCGGGTAATTGTAAACAGCTCTTAAAACTTACAAAATAACTCATATGAAGGTGAAATTTGGAGAAAATGCTTGAAACAATTCAAACTTTATGGGTATTATTACAGTTGACTATAATTTATTGCTAAACAGAAAATATATTTTTCAAAACTTCAAAATGCAAAAAACGTTTACAGTTACCCCACTTGACCCTATAAGGAATAAAAATTAAAAATATAACTATGCTTACTTTTTTATAGGTAATTATATGCACTACCAGAATATGAGAAAAAAATAAATTGTATCTTGAGAAATTTTAATGTTTTTAGTATTCAATAAAAAAAAATTGTTTTGTTCTAAGTGAGACGGGAATTTTAATTAACCATCGAAAAACCATCAGGTGATAGTATTTTCCTTAATAAATAGGTACTTTCGAAGTAATAAAATCAATGGGTTAAATTCGTAGAATCAACCCCCTAGTAGCAACATAAAGCAATTCTTTAGCAAGCCTGTGTGTTGATACTTGATGCACAACTCAGTACCTAGCTGTAGAAAACTCGTATCATTAATGACCAGAGACAACTAATGACGCCAGCGTAAAAGCTAAACAATGTTTAGCTTTGACGCTACATTTTTTTCAATATGGCGTTTATGTCACGTGACCACATTTGACGCTAGAAGCCAGCGTCGAGCGTCACATGAAAATGCACCTTAAGAATTACCGTTTAGTTATTATTATTGTGTTGATTGTTAGAATTGACATATAGTTGTTGCGTTTATTGTTATTGAATTGTTGATTATATTAAATAAATATTTATTCCGCCAACTCAGAAAACAGTTTTGTAACAGTATATTATTCGAGCGGCGCATTAAATACCCATTGACCAACAACCATACAATCTGGATTCTTATGTTCGTTTCCATACTGATCAGGTTCAAATTACCTTACAAAAACCACGTAAAGAAAATTATATTCTTTCGGCGATTTTTATTACTCATTTATTAAATAGTTTCACTTGCACCGTGGTTTCATAAAACCGCAACTAGTTTTTTTTTATACAGGGTTTATACAGGGTATACAGGATTTTATGCAGGGTTTATCGTACATTATTTAACACGCTGTTTTGTTAATTCGCTGTTATTTCTATGGTTACTTCGTATGTTTTATGTGTTATTCGGTGTAAAAATTTAACAGCGATTGACAAAACAGCGTGTTACATGTACGATAAACCCGGCATTAGAGCCTTTTTAGCGCCCCCTCCGCCCTGTAATATAACAGACTGGTACAAATAGACAGAAAAAACATTCGGGAAATACGTTTTCTCATATAGATAATAGGTAGGTAGATATACCAAATATAGGTACTCTTAAAACCTAAATTCTAATAGATAATGAAATTATAATAATAATAATAATGCGTTTAACGTCCGTTTCTCGACATTATGTCAGAACAGACGCCATTCGCACCATTACTATTTTCCATTTTTATCACTTCTCGTTTTTTAGATAACGAAATTACAGATAAAGGTCCATTCGTATGATATTTTATATATTAGTATTTTAAGTGATACTTAAGGATAAAAACGGGGTGCAAGGCTGAAGAGTGATAAACTTTTCTTTCTGAAAACCTTTAATGATCGACGTTTTGACATAAATCGGGTCTTCTTCAGAATCTTAAAAATTAGCAAACATTATTTTCAATCCACTGTCTAGCCAATTTCGTTTTTTTTGTAATCTTAGAATGGTGAGATTTTCTTTTTTCGTAAAAATAATTAACATTTTAGATTGATTACCCTACACCTCACAAGCTATCATAATCAACAGCGTGTGAGCTGTTGATTATGATAGCTTGTAGACGACAAGCACAATCAGCTAGTTTGCATTATAAAAGAGAACCGCGAAGTGGTTAGTTTGTTAGCATTGCTGTCAAATTATACATAATATTAAGTTTTATCTAAGTTCACAATATTCCAAAGGCGTTTCCTTTTCGTTATATAATTAAATAAATCGTTTTTCGTTAAAATTACCATTATTCAATAATTATCGCACTCTTCCCCGAGATTGTATGGAGAATTTTAAAGACATTTATTAACTTCCCATTGGAAGTTATTGTAATGGGTCCGAAAATCGAAATCAAAATGTATAACAAATTTTTGTGTTTCAATGTCACTACACTATTTTTAGAAAGATGTTTGTGTGTATGTGTGTGTACGTATGTGACCATTTCTTTCTAAGACGAAATCTCGAGAATGAAAAATGATATCGACTACGTTAAAGTGCCAATCGACGCGTATTAACGTAAATATGATCTGAAAGAAATTTTTTCAAAATCGGTTCAGCCGTTCTTTTTTCTTAACCAAATAGACTCCAAAAAAGTAGATTTTACACAATATCTCGCGAATAAAAAATTATATCGATTTCGTAAGGGTGTCAGTCGAGGCGTGTTAACGTCATTTTGATCCGACATAAATTTTGCAAAACTCGGTTCAGCCGTTTTTTTTTTTTATTTATTGTTAAAAATAAATAATAATTATGTTTTAATGATTAAAATGATTGCTTTTCTGTGTAATATCTAATTTAATTATTGTTATTAAATATTTATCAAACTGGGAAGTTCGTCGTGTGGACCTCAAGGGTCGCACTTTAGTCCTAATAAACGACCCACCTCACGGCTTGTTTTTTTTTATATTTAAATCTGATAAGCCAGTCTTAACCCTTCAGCATTTGCACTGAATATTGGAATTTCAACACACTTAAAGGTTTTCTGTTCTCCCGTGAGTCTTAAAGACTCATGAAGGAACAACGGCGCTTCTACTAAAGGGCTTGTTTTATAATAAATTATCGGGGAGTGTTTTGATCACAAAATAATTATATTGTCCGTCATCTCACGTAAAAGGACGTAACTGACAAAAATTAAAAAAATAAAATACGTCACCGAATAACTGCCCTTAACTTTCTTCTCAAGAAGTGGCGTAACTGTGGTGTAAATCGCAGAGACGTCTTTACGTGAGATGAAGGACGATATGCATGGTTGTGTATCTACTGTGCAGGTATAGTAGGTACACCTTCTCGGTGTCCGAGATAAGATGCTGGGACTTCCTAAACGGTAAGAGATAGAGATTTGGTTAAATGAGAGAAAATGTGCAGAGATTTGAAATCTTTATAAAAAAGTGTCTTAATAAAGTGAAAATATTTTTTTCTAACTTATACTCCGGGAGTTTGCGTTGCAAATGAAAAAGTCATAGTAAGCCGATGATGATTTTAATATCGATAGTTGATCTCGTACAACTAATTAGTATACCGACCGTCAGCTGCTCAAGTAGCGGTGGGTTTGGGTGTGAGAGGCTGCGAAAGTATTTCTAAAATATCCGAAACTAAAAAATGGTTACATGCTATCAGAAGGGAAAAACTTGATTTCTCGCGCGTTTTTCTATGAAAACCAATGATAACTTAGTTGGCTATATATTTCTCATGTGCCCATCTCCATTAAGGATGCATACACACAGGTGCACTCTACTCATGAGCTTTGAACCCGCACTCTGTTTAAATCGATACAATGCGTAAATACTAATTACGCTTTGAAGCAGTAGTTTCCAAACATTACAATAATATACCTGCCTATACTGCCTAGCCATATCAAATTTTTTGTTTTCAAAATGTTTCTAACAGATAGGAGGTATTGTCGTGACAACATCGAAATATTTAATTTTTGCTTTATTTCACTCGTTCGGGACAAGTTCGTCACAAGGTATCGCACTGGATATTTTGGGAGCCACTGCTCTGATGCATTCTCTCATCGCCGTAATTTATATACAGGAGCATTCACATCTAGTCAACCGTTACGGCTTAACTACAGTTGAGTAAGTCAATAATAATAATTTGATCAGTAAAATAACATCTACTTTATAAATCAAAACGTTATTAACTTCCCATTGGAAGTTATTGTAATGGGTCCGAAAATCGAAATCAAAAAGGAAAAAAATTTTTATGTTTCAAGGTCACTACACCATTTTTACACTACTTTTAGAAAGATGTCTGTGTGTGTGTGTGTGTGTGTGTGTGTGTACGTATGTACGTACGTACGTACGTACGTATGTATGTGTCCATTTCTTTCTAAGACGAAATCTCGAGAACGAAAAATGATATCGACTATGTTGGGGTGCCAATCGACGCGTATTAACGTAAATATGATCTGAAAGGAATTTTTTTAAAATCGGTTCAGCCGTTCTTTTTTCTTAACCAAATAACCTCCAAAAAAGTAGATTTTACACAATATCTCGTGAATAAAAAATTATATCGACTTCGTAAGGGTGTCAATCGTGGCGTGTTAACGTCATTTTGATCCGACATAAATTTTATAAAAATCGGTTTAGCCGTTTTTTTTTTTTTTTAATTATTGATGTTTTAATGATTACTTTTCTGTGTAATATCTAATTTAACTATTATTATTAAATATTTATCAAACTGGGAAGTTCGTCGTGTGGACCCCAAGGGTCGCACTTTAGTCCTAATAAACGACCCACCTCACGGCTTGTTGATTGATTTATTCAGGCCGGCTCCACACCAACAAGCAATTTTTTATGGACCGAGTTTAACCGGACCGATTGGCAGTTGATTGTTTGTTGGTTTGTGCCGCGGTTACGTCACAATGTATGGAGTAATTTTAATGAAATTTGGCAGGGACATTCTTTGAACGTATGCCGAATGACGTATATAATAATTTAATCAAAAGAGCCCCGGTGGGTTGAGAGCGGTTTAAATAAATGCTAAAATTGATGAGGCAATAAGCAAACAATCATTAATATTTAGGTACTTTAGGAGAACGGGGTATACAAGGCAAAAGAATAATGATATTTATTTGCTAAAAAAACATCTTTTGCTTCATATCCCGTTTTCCTAAAATGTATTATAAACTTCTGACAAAGTATTTTAAGAAAATTAGAGGCAGCTCGGTGTAATTGTCAGCGTGCTGGGCCTTTGGATCAGACTGTCGTGGGTTGAAATCCCACTTTCGCTTATGAATGTTTTGTGATTAATTAGACGCTAATGATTTTAGTTGTTGAGTGTCTATAATCTACAATAAATTTAAAAGAAATAAGAAAATTAGTCTTAATATATGTTTTCTTGTTCCGATTTTGGGTCAAAACTGGACTAATAAATCACAAAAACCTCGAAATAAGACTAGCAGCGCTGAACCTCTACCAACTGCCCCCTACCCGCTGGTTGAAATATTATATTGAATTTCGACACAATAAGATGTCAATTTTGTGACACGTTTGTGAATAGATCTATGAAATTCCGTCATATAAAAATTTATATTACCCATACTTACTTTTATAAGTATCTATAATCTATATTCTATATAGTATAAACCAGGGATGGCGAACCTTTTCACATCTACGTGCCAACTTTTTTCAAAAAATGTTAATATGACCGTGCCAACAAGCACCTAAAGAAATTTAGCGAACAAAAAAATTATTCAAACGTAGATGAAAAGAATAAATTATTTCGATAATGCATTGACTTGACTTGTGTCGATGTCATAATTTAATTGAATGATATTCAAATTTTTTGAGAGCATCTAACATATTTTTAATTATTTCGATTGTGTACCTCAATCAATAGCGTGCCGACAATATTCTGCTGCGTGGAAACTATGGCACGCGTGCCATAGGTGCACCATCCCTGTTCTATACTATTTACAGACCTGTACTAATTTTAATTTATTACATAATAATACAAATACAGTAATCTTCCGATAAATTGATCTCGTTAAATCAACGCTTCCCACCATCCCCTCCAACCCCTTGCTGTTTTCAACCTTTACGAGTTCCCACTCTTGTAAGACGTGTGAGACTGAGATAAGTAAAATCTCACGGATGTTTAACTCAGACTTAGAAAAAATAAAGAAAATTGGACTCACGTTACAAAAGTCTATTTTAAACTAAAACACTGACAAGACGTTTATGATCTCTGTTGTCGAGCGTCTATACCGACCATAAATTGATCTTGAAAACGTAGCCCGACTGATTTTGCATTAAAAAAACACCTTGTATATGTTTTCGCAAGGGATTAAAGTTTGTTTACACATTCACGCAGTGAAATATCCGGTCCAATGATATTTGCAACTGCATTCGGTGTGTTAACAATGTAAATATGGACTTCCATGTTGTCGTACATCGGGGAATTCCCGACATCAAGCGTGAAAAAAAAAATAGCAACTGTGTATCTACTACTTGTTGGAACGACAATAATCAAAACAGTTCTATACCTAGGTTAAAAAGAGAGAATCACAGTGCGGACATATTCGATTGGTTTACGGTCGAACGCCGGGGAATCCCCGTGGAAAACAATAACAGCTGTACGATTTACAATATTATTCAGCATCTCGATCGAGAGTGCGTGAAAATCGGGGGAATCACAATATATAAACCGTATTTCTGGTTGGAGGCGGTACAAGGACTGCCAATCTCGACGACGAAAGCGGGAATCGATCTAAGGACTCAGAGACTTAATGAGAATGGAGTTTACGCAACCATTCATGTATCAAATGACATTTTAGTTCACCGCACCGCGTTCCGCAAGTCTCAATCCTCTGTAATTGAAGACTTTGGCTTTGTCGTTTCCAACTTTTAATTTATTATGTAGGAATTATTCCCAACAACGAATTAATATAAAACTTAAATTTATCAAATACAGAAACCCATTAAACTTTTTTAATTACAATGAAATAAAAACGTTATACAAATTATTATTATTGTGTATTATTAGGATAACAATTGAAGTATAACAGTCGAATTAAGCGATTCTTTCACTACGTAGTGTTTGAAAGAGGATTTCATTTCCTACAATTTTAATTCCCACAACTTTTCTGCGGTACTAATGGTAAGCGTGCTACAGGTTCTTGAAAATCACGCGTTTTTTGTAGCCTTGGAAACCAAGCAATGGCAAAAACGTTATACTCTTTCAATAACTCTATTTATTGTGTTCGTCATCCAATTTTAAATTGAAAATACATATATTCATAAAGCAAAGAACGCCCTAAATCGTGCTTTTGTCCCATATCGATATCTTTAAGTTGAAATCATCATAGAGTTTTACATCTTTTTTTCGATACGAGTCTCAGAGTGCGTCATTTTGGATAACTTGGTTTTTTTCATGTTGGCACCAATAATACAAATACAAATTAAAAAATCTTCTACATCACTTTTTGCAAGATACAATAATACCATCTACTGACTCTGGACTATATTCTATCAACGTGGACTGTGGAGCTGCAGAGCCCTGCAACCGAGCCTGCAACAATTTAATAAAGAAATTAATATAAAAAAATAATCTTATGAATTTTTTCAACGGAAGCCACTCTGCCTCGCGGACCAAAGTTATTATATAACATTGTTCCAACAATGTAAACGATAAAACATAAGTATGGAACAATAAAAACAATACATATATTAATTCTTCTTTAGGTGCGGATTATTTTCAATAAACATAAGTAGGACATTTCCCTTCAGCGCGCCGCCGGCGGCGGGACAATGGTGAAAACGACAATGGCTTTCAACTTTTGTTTTATGCGGTCTTCCCTCGGAGACAATAAACTGTTAGCATTACGCCATGCCTCATTTCACAGCAGAAATAACAGATTCATATATTGTTTTCCCTAATTACAATGTTCAACTGACCTAAATAATAATGTTACAGTACCTGATAGTGCGTACCGCGCATGTCTTATACAATATTGTTACGGAAATTATTTATACCGTTTTATTATGGCCGTAAACATACACTTTTATTAGCTACGTAGTTATACACGTGTGAAACGCGCGTCGCCGCTCGCCGGGATGCCCCAATCCAATCCCCTCCATTTCCGCCTGGATTATTTATACCGTTTTATTATGGCCGTAAACATACACTTTTATTAGCTACGTAGTTATACACGTGTGAAACGCGCGTCGCCGTTCGCCGGGATGCCCCAATCCAATCCCCTCCATTTCCGCCTGGAGACCATTCACCGTGTGCCGTATTGGCACAATTAGTTCTCGCCAGTGCCGCTAGGCTAATACATACGCCTTGTTGTTATTGCCTATGGTTGTAGTAATTGTCTATGGTTATACACCAGTGAACCTAAATCGGTAGTACAATAGTCATCAGCCGAACTCAAGCGCCACTGCTCTTGATGCGTGTAACAATATATTACAGAGATGGCGAATTTTTTTAGGTACATCTACCTGCTAATTTTTTTCAAAAAATGTAAAATGTGGCCAAAGAAATGAATCAAAATCACCAAGTAAAATTGAACGCTATAGAAACTTTCGTCGATCACATGTATGTTTTGGCACCATTTTTTTGTCATGTGAATGATACTTCTTTAGAGATCTAACTTATTTTTAGTTATATCGATTTTGTATCTCAATCAATTATGCCGTGCCGATAATATTCTGTTGCGTGCCTTCTATATGGCGTGCCATAGGTTCGCCATCCATGCAATAAAATATTATAGGTCCAGTGCGCGTCTGATGTGTCCCCCCCATTTTAACTTTTGAAAGAAATTAAATTAAGGATTTCGGGCACAGTGGAAGTAAAATCTTTCCACATAATCTTTTGAAAATAAATTTGTTTTTAATTCAAAGATGGCGATCAAACATTTTAGATAGCAAAAAGGGCCATGTTGCTCCTCATTTGAAAGGTACTTCAATTCTGTACACACTAGTTCAAAAAAATTGAAAATCCGATTATTCGTTCACTAGTTGTGAATAGATTTAAGATTTTAAGAAAACGAAAAAAATTTAAAAAAAAAAAACGACCACTCCTATATATCACAATTACAAAACAAGGTTCTATCAGTATGAAAAGTAACCGAGTAAAAGCATGTTTAGACTTTAGTGTCATATGACTACTAGTAGGTATACTAAAACTTTAATATGTTTTACCCGGCTATTTTTCATACTGGAACCTTATTTTGTAATTAAATTTAACGAATAATCGGATTTTCAATTTTTTTAAACGAGTGTGTAGAGAATGAAATTCCTTCCGAATGAGGCGTAACATGACCCCCCAATTGCTCTCTAAAAATTTTGAGTTGATAGTGCCCTTGTTTAATAGATATATTAGTTATTTTTCTTTAATATTGTTTCATTCAGAAACAATGAAATAAACATATGTCTTTCTCGATTCAATTTCAATTTATTATTCAATAAAAGGATTATTATTTTTATTTAACTGTAAAAGTACACGGATCCTCATAATATCAAAATAAAAAATTTCAATCAATAATTCGAGAACTTTATTTCAAACTTCCTAGAAATTTTCGTTTTTTATTTAAAGTAACAAAAATAATTGACAATAATCAATTTCGCTACCATAGATACATACACATCAAAGGTAACTTTATATATAAAATTTCCTATGTGTAACATAGAAAAAACTCAAAAAAATTACATTGCATAATAATGTCCTATGTGTACTAAATAAAAACTCGCACGTATATACCTATAGTAGTCTGTATTCATTCATTAAAGTAAAAACGATTCGTCGATGCTTTTGTTTTCGTAATTGTGTTAACGGAGTTAATTGAAGAAACAAGATTTGTTTATGCGTTGACAAATGGAAGTATGTCTCTGTGAGGAGCCCTGTTTTTGTTATGAATACCGCTGTTTTTAATGTCCTATCAACAACGGAACGCTTCATATTTTATGCTCCTGATATAATATTATGCATATTTGATTTTGATTTTTAGTCCATTCTGAAAAAGTGCAGTAGGGAAATAAATCATTTTGGTTTGAAGTTTTTGACAGATTCCAGTGGTACCATAGAGCAGATACCTAGCCTTCTTTTAAATCATTCCCAAATCCAGGTAGACTTAATACTCAAACTGCGATTACTAACGCGTGCCATTCAGTTACAAAGGTTCTGACCTCGGTTTTGACTTATCGCGGACTGGTTAGTGATTTTGTCACCGATCAGTTTCTTTTGAGTAGCGAGGGAAGAGTAGCCTAGTGGATAGCGTACTTGGTACCAGTCTCTAGACTAGACTGTTGTGGGTTCGAATTCCACCTGCGCTCATGGATGTTTTGTGATGCTATTTAGTTTTAAGTTAATTGTTATTTTATATAATTTAAGACGCTATTGACCTAAGTTGTCGACGCGTCCAGTGGCGGATTTAGGTTCGATGCCGCCCTAGGCCCTTGTCGATGTGCCGCCCTTTATTCTATGACTCAAGATATAACTAAATTCAATAATAAAATTATCTAATATGATTTACTGAAAACTTTTCATACATTAAAATAACAAAACGGATCCAAGTCAGTTATTAATTTCAATTATACTTATATATTTGCGCCTTCAAAATTCATTCGTCCTTAAGTTTTTGCCGCCCTAGGCCCGGGCCTCACGGGCCTAGGCATAAATCCATCACTGGACGCGTCTATAATCTACAATAAATAAATAACATTTTTTGAGTAGCTCCGTCACGGCCTAGCTGTGACTAGATGCATTGCGATGAGAGTTAACATTTTTTTAGCAAACCATGGAGAAGTAAAAAAATAGCGTATAAAAAATGTTTAAGCTATACAGAAAAAGGAACTCGTTTTCTCCACTAGACTCGCATTGGGAAGGTACTGGGTTCGATTCCCGGCGGGGGCAGATGTGACTAGGACTTTTTCCTACTGTCTCACGTCGAGAAACGGTAATTCCTGTACCGGCCATCTTGTTTGAGGTTTTCCATGGTTTCCCTCAATTATTCCAGATGAATATCGAGATGGTTCCTTATTCAAGGCCATGGCCGATTACCTGTCAAACTCCTATAATGCTCCCAAAATTGCCTACCTTATCCTAATTTCCTATAATTCCTCCATTCGCACATTGCTATTAATAAAAAAAAAGAGTTGAAGTTTAAAAATGTAGAAAAACAACGGGAAGTGGTAAAAATGGAAAAATAGTAATGGTGCGAATGGCGTCTGTTATGACATAATGTCGAGAAACGGACGTTAAACGCATTATTATTATTATTATTATTATTAACTCGTTTTCTCAGATCCACAATTAAATAGATATTACTGTAGTTTTTTCGACGCTCCAAACACGTGAACGGAGCATCATAAAGAAGAGGGCCCTCTAAATGTCAAATCTAGTCGTTTGCATGTCGTTCTTTAGTAATATATGTTGGGGGACGTGCGTGGGGGGGTGACAGGAGGGGTGTGAACTATGTACTGTACACAAAGGATCATTTGAAAGCGACAATCGACTCTTGTGCTGCCGGCGTGAAGAAGGGCCTCGTCGTCGGCTACACCGTATTCACACCTTTCACGCCTGCACCAGGTATTATATACCGGGTGATGTAAAAAGTGTAACATAATTTATGTAAATTATTGTACAAATGAAAATAGTGAAAAAATGTATCTTATGCTGAGCTGCACAAAGCATTGTCAAAAAATCTGATTTGACAATGACCTTACATTGTTATCACATAATTATAGTTTTTTTTGCCCACTACAAAATAGCTACTTTCCATGCATGTATACTGGCCTGTATTGGGTCATTTAACAGCCAGGCTCCCCCAGGGGGGACATTGGGATGTAGTTGTTATCGCAATTGCATTCTAATGTTCTTTGGGAATTAGCGCTCCCAGGGACCCGAGCTCGTACCAGTCGGTTTGTGTATGTCGGCTGGCGGATTTTAATACACAAATATGTTATATTTTGTTGTGTTGAAGATGCTAATGACCTGAGTTGTCGACGCGTCTATAATCTACAATAAATAAAATAAACAGCCAGGCGTGCCGAAAGTGTTTTCAATATAGTGCGGTAAGTAAACGGTTGCCATAGTAACTTATGTTTATTCGTTCTTGCTATAACATACTTACGGTCTGCTCTAAATGCAAAGATGGCGACGCAAATGAACTGTCAAAATGTTTTGAAAATACTGAAAATGAAGTGAAAAGTAGGTATTTTGTAGTTATAGGTATGGCAAAGAATATCATATGTATTCCGTACGTAATGGTATTATGACTCGTGTGACTATTACTATACTCGTCAGTAATAATTATACCCCATATTATTACGCATCTATAGATATATCGTACATTATACAACCTACATGCAGGAACAGTCTTATGTCGTTGTGAAACTCTCTGTCATGTAGAAAATTAGATTGTAGGTACTAGGTACTTACTCAAACAAAAACAAATGATTGATCTACATCGAAAAAGATCGATTTTCAAGCTAAATATTGATCAAAATTCGTAGAAAAATATTGTTTCGAAGTGGGAATTGTACAAAAAATGATGTCAATAAATATTTACATCTTTAAAAAATATCTTTTCAAATGATTAATTATTTTTCGAGCAGGAACGATTTAAAATTCAACAATGCTTTTCTTAGGGAAAAATAATACGTGTGGTCACAATCTAAGGGCATAATTGTCAAATCAGATTTTTTGACAATGCTTTCTGCAACTCAGCATTAGTGTCATTTTTAACTTCACTTGTTAATCAGGGTCAATGTATTCCAATTTTCACCTTGCACTTCCACATATCCGATCGATTTGAAACTTTGTTGGTAACTTCGTAACCATTTCGTATTTATGGATTAATTACGTTAAATCGTCTTATTTTGACCTGTAGAATCTCTTGTACAAATTGTGCTATACCTCTCTTCCTGAATTATTCTGCATACAGCGTGTCCTAAAAATAAACCGCCGGCCTTACGTTAACCATAAAAAATGTAGTGCTGTGTAAAAAAGTATTCCTATTTGCTGTGTTTTATAAGATATTATGTATCAGCAAGGTGTGCCATAAATTTAACAGGAATTACGTTGGATTTTCGAATGAAATTTTTTTGACATAAATTGAAAGATCACACACAAGTTTTATAGCAAAACTATATCTTTCTATTTACTAATTAAATAGCTAAAAACCATAAACAAAACAATGTTCTGTCGACAATAAAACATAAATATCCCTAAATTTTAAATTAATTATTTACCAAGATGAGCAGATTAAAGCGATTGGAATTGTCCCAGTTAAAAATAGCAAACTTTAGACGTGGTTATAACTGACCCAGAAATTAAGGTGGTCAGAAGTCGGAACTAACCCGGTCGGGTGTGACCCTGATTCTCCCCCAATATAGAAAATTGTTAAGTATTTAGTTCTCGGACTGCACACCTTGTATTTATGTTTATATATGCGTACATATACAACCCTTGTCGAAGACAATAGGACATTGTTTGCCACCAGCGTCCCCCTATTTTGATGGTGTCAGGTGTTTGTGGGGAGAGAGGGGGCAGTAGTGTCACGCTCAGAGCTCTTACACTGAAACCGCTTCAACGAATGGCACCAATTTCCGTCCTATTAATAACATCGGTTTTATTTAACACTATGCATAATCACACAGCTTTCAAGTTTGGCACGTTAGAGCAAATTGTTTCTCCTCGGTACAGGGTCCTGGCCCTAGTGAGGAGGAAAATATTTCTAAAAATTCATTGTACTTACCTGATTATTGTATTGTTACGAAATAAATTTATTTATTATTATTATGCCCGCTTCGGAAAGAGTTGTTTTGTGTCCGAAGGACTGTGCATTACAGCAATATTAGATATGCAATGAAAAAATATGAAGGATATCATAAAGGGTTTTTCAATAAGGACATAACAATTTTGTATTAAAATAAAACACAGAATAATTGAGATATTGGGCTGAAATTTATTCCAGGTGTAGTACACATGTTACAATTATGTATGGAATTCGACGTCGTTCATATGACTACCACGAGCACGACGGCAGCGATCGATTCTTTGAATCCAATTTTCAATTACTCTTTCACACATATCAGCTGGAATGTTGGCAATTTCGCGTTCGATATTGTTCCTGAGCTTCTCTAACGCTGTTGGAATGTTGGCATAAACCTTCGACTTAAGGTAACCCCATAAGAAAAAAATCCAACGGCGTCAAATCGCATGAGCGAGGTGGCCATTTGACTGGACCATTTCTCGAGATTAAACGATTCCCAATTTTTCCTTTCAATAAATCAATTGTTTCACTAGCTGTGTGGCTTGTGGCACCATCTTGTTGGACCCACATATCGTTGATGTCAAGTCCATCCAATTCTGGCCAAAAATAGTCTTCCAACATGGCACGATAGCGAACTCCATTGACCATAACATGGCGGTTTTAACGATTTCCAAACGTTGCTCGTTCGTGAACTTCACCATGATAAAAATGTAAGCCTTGACTGACGTTTTGACTTAGACAGATCATAAAAAAGTTTGTAGGTTATATTCCGTGTTATAAAACACAATTGTTATGTCCCTATTGAAAAACCCTTTAGCAGTCAGATGGCTGCCTCTTACCGTTTTTTGAGATAGAGCCTTGTGACAGATGGACGGACGGACAGACATCATAGGCTCAGTAATAGGATTCCGTTCGGAGGTACAAAACCCTAAAAATGAGCCAGTTCTTATTAATATGCATATAATACAGTAATACCCCGAAGTTACGCGATAGTTGGAACCGACAAAGATCACATAACTTGGGGTACAATTTCGCATATAAAAACAAATTCATATAAATTTTAGATAATTACGATTGTTCTACAGCGCTGCTTGCGTGCGTATCACATTCATAATCCGTACTTAACGTAGGTACACCTGTCTGTATTAATAATTTGTAGGTAGATCAAACAAAATTAAAATAGCTCATTGAATATTAGTTAATAAATTTAATATTCGTTACAGCACGTGGAGGAAAAACTATCATTTTTGCTTATTTTGCTATTTTGCTTATTTTTCGTGTGGTACAAGTATATACTAAAGAAACAGTGAGGAGACGGCTTTACCATTTCCAGTTGCTTTGCTCTTCTGTGCCAGTTGATCCTTGGCAAGGCGACGGCAGCAACAGTCGGGGGAGAGGTTGTAGGGTGAACATCCCATTCTGTGTATTATGCGCACTAATGTACTTACCCCTTGTGTAATACACTCCCTACTAGCCCTAGCCAACCGTTTTAACACTGGGACCCCTTATACAGAAATGATTAAAAAAAATAGGTTGAAATAGAGGACAATGTGGTCCAGTGGTTAGCGTCGCGGCCTCTGGATCAGACTGTCGTGGGTTTGAATCCCGCCTCCGCTTATGGATTTTTTGTAATGTCATTTAGTTTAAGTGAGTTGTTATTTAATGTAATCAAGACGCTAATGACCTAAGTTGTCGACGCATCTATAATTTACAATAAAATATAGGTTGAAATAATATTATAGCTAGAATGTAGATGTGAATCATCGTAAGCTCTCGCAATTACGATGATTCACATCTACAACCTATAGCTATAATTAATAAAACTCGCATGTAGTGGAAATCAATTGACTCCTTTGCATAGATGGAGAATGTTAGATTGGTAATCATGTCACGGTTGAGTATTCATTCCGCCACGATAGTGGAAAAGTTCAGGTTAGATTCCTGACTGTGACTGTGGTTGTTAAAAAGATTTTTTCCGATATGGCTGCTTTTCCAATAAAAATTTTCAATTAGTATATATGTTTTGTTTCACATGACAACTACTTCCTTCTATTTCCGTAACATCCAATATTTCTCAAATGCCACCCCAGTATGAGACATTAGACGTTAATCACATCAAAAAATGGCGGGTTTGTGTATTGCCTAGTACATCAACTATTTGAGAATCGGTTTAGGTAATGGCTCTGCCACAACATTATTAAGTATAAATACAAATGACGGTTAATGTATGACGCGTTGTTCGCCACATCTAGTGTGAACACTCGGTACTAACGTGTACGTATTTAGCTAAATGTCTCACTCTTTCTTTGTTTAATAATTCGCATCACTTTGTCAGATTGAATTAAAGATACGGATTATTATTATTACAACATGACCGTTAGACCGGATCTCTATAATGCTACAATCTCTTCTCCAATCTCCGGACCTCCCATTTGTATTTACATGGACGATGGTAATTAGGAAAACTGTTTTAACTTCAATGCAAATAGTCTTTTTGTAAATCTAAAAAAGTTACTTGCTAAAATAAATTACATATTTGTGTCAGGCAGCAAGTAATTTATATAAGAGGCGACGCTCTGAACGGTTCCTTTGGTGTTTTGTATAGAGTTTCAATGACCTTGAAATATATTTTTAACTTCCCATTACATTGGGAAGTTATTGTAATGGGTTCGAAAATCGAAATCAAAATGTATAACAAATTCTTATGTTTCAAGGTCACTACATTATTTTTACACTATTTTTGAAAATATGTCTGTGTGTGTGTACGTATGTATGTTTGTGGTCATTTCTTTCTAAGACGAAATCTCGAGAATGAAAAATGATATCGACTACGTTAGGGTGCCAATCGAAGCGTATTAACGTAAATATGATCTAAAAGAAATGTTTTCAAAATCGGTCCAGCCGTTCTTTTTTTTTTCTTAACTAAATAGACTCCAAAAAAGTAGATTTTACACAATATCTAGCGAATAAAAAATTATATCGACTTCGTAAGGGCATCAATCGAGGCGTGTTAACGTCATTTTGATCTGAAAGAAATTTTATCAAAATCGGCCCAACCGTTTTTTTGTTTAAAGAAAAAAACTGCCAAAAGGGGATTTTACACGAAATATCGCGAAAAAAATGATATCCACTTTGTTAGGGTGCAAATAGAGGCATATTAACATCAACAAGACCAGAAAGAAATTTTATCAAAATCGATCAAGCCGTTTTTTTTTTTGTTTAAATAAAACGACTGCGAAAAAGTAGATTTTATACGAAATCTCGCCCAAAAAATGTTATCAACTTCGTTGAGGTGTCTATCAAAGCATGTCAACGTCACTATGATCCGACATAAATTTTATAAAAATCGGTCCAGCGGTTTTTTAATTTATTGTTAAAAATAAACAATAATTATGTTTTAATGATTAAAATGATTACTTTTCTGTGTAATTTCTAATTTAATTATTAATATTCAATATTCATTAAACTGGGAAGTTCGTCGTGTGGACTTCAAGGGTCGCACTTGGAGTCCCAATTAAAAGTAACTTTAGTCCTAATAAACGACCCGCCTCACGGCTTGTTGTAGTATACAAACAGGTTTGATTTTACTCAAAACACGTTACTAAGCCAAACAATGTCCAAATTTGTTAATGGACTAAATTTATGGAATTCGTAATATTGATGCTGGGTTGCAGAAAGCATTGTCCGAAAATCTGATTTAATACCTTAAATTATGACCACACATATTTCTCTATAAGAAAAGCATCGTAAAATTTTAAATCGATCCTGCTCGAAAAACAATTGATCCATTGAAACGATATTTTTTTAAACTGCGTATACATGTATTTAACATAGTTTTTTGTACAATTTCTACTTCGAAACAAAATCTTTCTACGCATTTTTATCAAAATTTACCTTCAAAAGCTATATTTTTCTATGTTGATCAATCATTTATTTTTGTGTGAGTACAATCTAATGTTCAGCATTACAAGGAGTTCCACAATGACATTAGACTGCTCCTGCCTGTATAATAACTGTAATTATACAGGGTGGTGAACGTAACTGCTTCCCTAATTATTTTAGGAAAAATATCTTCAAATAATAGTTTTAGAACATAAAATTCTGCATCTAACTCATTAAACAAAATAAATTTTGCATGCTTTGTAACGGCAGAAATTTGATGTGAAAATGTCAAAATTAACTCAAAAACAGATAGCGATAGCCATGGAACTTGAACAAAATGATTAGAAATTATTCTGACAGCTAAAAAGTCATCATTTTGTTCAAGTTCTATGGCTATCGCTATATTCTGTCTTTGAGGTAATTTTGACATTTTCATATCAAATTTCTGCCGTTAAAAAGCATGCAAAATTAATTTTGTTTAATGATTTAGATGCAGAATTTTATGTTCTAAAACTATTATTTGAAGATATTTTTCCTAAAATAATTAGGGAAGCAGGAAATCGCGAAAGTTTGATTTTACGATTTAAATCCCTATGTGCAGCAGTTACGTTCACCACTCTGTATATTATCACAATCGAGGGGTAAATATCTGCCCAAAATTGTGTACACCTTAAATCCTTTTTGGCAAATAAATCCTTATAAATCCAAATAAATCCCCAATAAATCCCTTTAAGTTCAATAAATCCTCATAAATCCTTATAAATCCTCGTAAATCCTCATAAATCCTCATAAATCCTCATAAATCCCCATAAATCCCCATAAATCCTCATAAATCCTCATAAATCCTCATAAATCCTTATAAATCCTCATAAATCCTTATAAATCCTCATAAATCCTCGTAATTCCTTCACGCCGTACACCATAAATCCTCAGATATTTACCCCTCGATCACAATCTAAGGTCATTTTCAAATCAAATTTTTTGACAACGCTTTATGCAACCGAGCCTGAATGTTTTTGTAAATAAAAAACTTAGGCCTTTAACAAATTTGGACCTTGTTTGATTTTCCCAGTAAGACGTTATCCTATAGGTACTGAATAATAAAGTAATCTAATTTAATTTTAATCTTTTAAAAAAAGCCCGTATCTTATAATTTCATGTAACATGTAAAATATTATGTAAATTCGAGACAAAAGGCAGCCGGAACAAGTGAACATTTGCGAGACATCATAACTTATTGGCAAGCTTTTTGTTCATAACAGTGTTGCGTCGAGAGTCGATCATGTGCGTTCTGAAGGGAAGCCAACACAGGCTAATTGTTTAGTACATATAATAATAGGGCATCGGTTTTAAAGGTTAGATACACTGTTTACCGGTATTGTGTAGGTGAAATGATTATGTATTGGCTTTGTGTTCGAACAAATATATACAAAACACTACATATTATAGCCTATAGCAGGGGTTCCCAAAGTCGGGATCGCGACCCCAAGTGGGGTCGCAGGCTGTTTTTTTAGGGTCACGGTCTGTTTCCGTGATTATAGAATTTATAGCTCTCGTGATCAATAATTTCTATATTACTTTTACTGTACTTTTTTATACTTCAACTCTTGAATAAACGACTTAAATTTGAATTGCTGCATTTTTTTACTGAAAAATCTTTTTATAGACTATTTTGTACTTTGTGGGGGAAAAATTTTTAAGGGTCGCGAAGGCTTTTGCAATTTTAAATTAGGGTCATGATTAAAAAAGTTTGGGAACCCCTGGCCTATAGGTACCTACAATCTACATAACTCTATCCTACTACACTATAGTGCATCCATCTTTGTTATGTTATTACGCAATGAAAAAATTTAAATTAAACACAAAATATTAGCAAGCAGAGTAGGGCAAAAAACATCGAGCACTTTCATAAATGCTCGATTTATTAAATAAGCATCGAGCACTTTCATTTTCAAAAATGCTTAAAAGCATTTAAAAGTATCGAGCACTCACTAAACTGCTTTAAAAAATTAGGCATTAAGCATTTCAAAGTAACTTCTTAAATCTTAACTTCAAACACTACAGTTAGTTGTTATTTAGTGTAGTTGAAAGACGCTAATGACCTTAGATGTCGACGCGTCTATAATCTACAATAAATAAAATAAAATTCGAACACTACAGTACAAAAGTCCAAAGTAGACTGAAAGTGCTTATTAAGCATTGAAAGTACTTATTAAGAATTTAAAGTAGGTACTTATTAAGCATTTAAAGTGCTTATTAAGCATTTCTTAAATGCCCAGCGCCCGTGACCAGTCTGCACCTGGATATTAGAATGTATGTATCCATACTCCATACCTCACGAAATTACAAAACGAAACAGTAGGTAATCATAAAAAAAAATTAATTTGAACATTTTAAAAACCCCAGGCGCAAAAAATCAAACCTTTGAAAAGTAGGAAATAATTAATTTCTACTAGGCATATTTGGCCCGACGCAGCGACTATTTCTTCATTTGGATGAAATATTTATTTTATAAGTGCGTAGGAGACCACTGTAAACAGACAAAAATACAATGTCACCGCGGTCCCTGACGCATTTATATATTAAATATTTCATCCAAATGAAGAAATATAGTCGCTGCGTCGGGCCAGATATATCTTCTAGAAATTAATTATTTCTTACTTTTAAAGCTTTGCTATTTTGCGTCGGGGGTTTTTTAAATTTTTAATTTATATAATTTTATATGTGTAGACAGCTGGTCTAGACACTGCGGTAAAGTAGAGTAGAGGTAGGTAGCCCTTAGAGTAGAGGTAGGTAGCCCTTATTCATGATCAGTGGCGGGGCAAGACCTAAATTTGATGTGGGCAAGATATATTTTGCGAGGCCCCCTGATGGATGACGCAAGAGGACGGATTTTGTTGAGAGAAAAAATTTTTTGATACTCAAATTTTTATTTATAAAAATGCAGACTTCTTCATTGTAATTATTTTACATTATTAAGTATACCTCAACTAACAGTAAAATAAACAATTAATGAAACAGAAATTTTCTGCTTTTAGCCTTACTGAACTTCCTAATAACTGTGTCGTAATCCAGATTAGATGCTATATTTGCCTCGATAGATAAAACTGCCAACGCTGAAAGTCTTTCCTGACCCATTGTACTTCTTAAATAATTTTTTTTTAGTTTTAATTTTGAAAAACTCCTTTCAGCTGAGGCTGTACTTACTGGTACTGTTAACAAAATGTGGTAGGTTAGTATTGCCAGATACTTGCTAGCCGGTTTTTTATTATTTATTGCTAGATGAGTAATTATATCTATATTTGCGTTCGGGGGCTTTCGAGGCGCGAGGCCCCTTGGACCGCGAGGCCGTAGGCGGTGGCCCACGTCGCCCACGCCTTACGCCGCCTCTGTTCATAATAGTGGCGTTGCAATCATTAAGGCAAATGTAATACATAAAAACATGTGATACAAATACAGTCGAACTTCGATAACTCGAACCATAACTTGCCACAAAATAATCGAGTTATCAAAACTTCGAGTTATCAAGACTTCGAGTTATCAAATAAATTAATTTTCACTCTTGAAGCTATTGCCAACCAATTTTGTTCGAGTTATCAAGAATTCGAGTTATCGAAATTCGACTGTATACCTAAATGAACAGCTTTTAAATTTGTTTACGCATTTTCTTTGATTTACGCCTTTTCTTTGATCTTTTATCTCTTTTCAATAAAATTAATTGTATGTTTTATTTTAACTTTCTGATTGCAGCGCCGCTATCATGAACTAAAAGTTTGACTTCAATAAGCGACTTACCCCCACCTAGGCTAGCCATATTACAGTGAGTAGACCTGTCTGTACGATCGTGATTTGTGGTACTTGACCGCTTTTTATATGACTTCAAAAAAAAACAAAATAATTAGAATTTTAATACAGGTGAATATTCTTGACGACCCGAGTCTTTGATAGAGCAATGCGTTTGTTTGGTTTGAATATTTTGTCATGTTATAATGAATCGTAGATGGATTAATTATTGTGTTATTGGAAATGCAAAACAAATAATAGAAACACGGTGTATTAATTATTATGCAAATAGTCACAATGGTGGCATCGTTAATAAATAATAACTGTTCTCGCGCGTTAGAATTACCGCGTTCCACACTACCTATATACGTTTTGCTCCAGAGGTATCTCTCTAAGGCTGATTTATGAGCAGAGCAAGCGTAGTTCCTTATTAAACGATATTCGTGTTTAAGTATAGCTGCGACATAATCTTAAAAATGTGCTGTGTTTAGTTTCTTGCAGACATAATTTATTTTACCTATTCTTAATTTTAGTTTCGTATGCGAAATCTGGAAATTTTATTGTTGATGCTATTCGCTGTGAGCAGATGCATGGAGGGGTTTCAGAGTGACTGTTAGCGCGCAACAGCGGATAAATAGAGAAACATGCGGTAGTACCTAACTCCCTTCTCGATGGTAACTGCTAAGCATAACGTCATTGTAAATAATAAAACATATTAAAATGGGCCGTGGAAATGACACTTCTTGTCAAAATAAAGTATTGAATTTTGATGCAGAAAAAATATAATATGCAAAATGTTCATTTGCTTTTAAATTTATTATAACATAACCTGAAGTGGCAAATAAATACAGTGATAAATAAATAAGAGTTGTCTTTGGAACGTAGACAGAAGTGTTTTTTTTATATAAACCATCACCAATGGCTTCAGATGCATAGCCTCATGTGCCAGCACTAATTTCAAAATAACAATTATTTGTTTCTCGCTGTAATAATAGTTTTAAGAGAAACCTTATCTTAACGCGAACGTAAGTTATAGTTGAATAAAAAAAGTTTGGGTACGGCCAGGCATAACAAGTTCTCGAATGACTGACCTTTTGAAATTTGCAAAAAAAATTTCAGAAACAACACGCAAAAAATTTAAAAAAATATATGTAATTCGAAAATGTCCTTATTCAAGATCAAAAAATTTGATTATACAGTCAGGCCCTGCGAAGGTTTGTTGCCGATGGCGCAGTTTTAATGTTGAATGGGATATAGTGTAATTTTTGCACGGGGCTTAAATAAAATGTGATAAATTATAAATTGACACAACATTGCAAAACTGAGCAATAAGACAATTTGCAATTAGCACATTAAATATTAATGCATGCATTATGTACGATAAGGTAATACACTCATTCGTTCTGACTCACTGCTACAACTCATCGATTCGTGTTTATTGCGATGCTCTTTCAATAAAACACTATTAAATCACGTTAAGCGAGTTTCAATATTGCAGTAAATAGATGGAGAGCTGACGACGTTTTCCTCAAGTAAGCCAAAATAATATTAAAAATACATGTATACGACTATACGTGTTCCCCATTTGAGAATCTGTAAGTCTGGCAGCTTTTCTCCCTTGCGTTTTAGGTGACAGGTAGAAATTAGACAGGTAAAATGTGATTTTTTCATGTATCTAATAATGCTATACTTTTTTTATTATATATTAACGAGTGATAATTTAAAATACCTACATAAAAACTCAACTGTAACATAAAAAAAGGGTGTGGGTCTTGGGACCCCCGACAGATGTGAAACATCAAAGAAAACGTTATTGAATTCGGTGGTATTCTCTATGTAGTAGTATATATTTTTTCAAAAGCAGCAACTAACTATGCTGACGTAATCCTATATACCGCACTGTAACACCGCGTGTGTTACAGTGCACGCCTGAGCCAAGAGAGAGAGAGAGAGTGCCGCAGTGGTGGGGAGAACAGCAGCAAAGGAGCGGACCAAACATTTCGTTGCATATTTCCCCTCACGCGGCTGTTCACAGCCCGATATAAGATGTTTCACATCAATAACATTGTCTGCTCGATTAATCATTAATCGTATCATGTCGTTAGACTTATTTATAATTAAAAAACATTTTTTTCATGTATCTACGTAAGGTCTGGCAATATCTAATCTAAACTAACATTATAAAATTGGTAAATTCTGCACTTCGTACAATAGAAGCACTACTGGGTATCGATCGATGTGTAACGCACCTTCAAAGTCCACATCATGAGAGAGTCATGTTTTTAATGATTTATATAGAAGTTAGTAACTTTAATAAAAATAAACTAAATCGTAACTTAGTCTGTAATTGTAAAGTTCTAAGGACTAGAAGAGCGAATTTTCCGTTTTCATAATTTTTTTCTGTTTTTCAAATTTCAATCTATCTATATCTATTTGTTTGGTTGAACGCGCTAATCTCAGGAACGACCAGTCCGATTAAAAAAAACTTTTTTGTTAGATAGCCCATTTATCGAGGAAGGCTATAGGTTATATAATATCACGCTACGACCAATAGGAGCGGAGCATCAATGAAAAATGTTGCAAAACGGAAAAAAATATTCCTTTTGAGAGCTTCCGTTGCGTGCGCTGCGTAAACGGTTAAAGCTACGCAAAAATCATGTATGACGGAATTGTTCCCGGAAGGTTTATACAGTGTGTCCACAGACTCATCCTCAACATGGGGATCTCCGTTGTTATGGGAGATAGAGATTTGGTTAAATGAGACAGAATGTGCAGAATCTCCAGTATTACTACCCTGCGTAGTCAAACTTTCCATATTTTGCTTGGTTCGCGACCGACAGTTGAAAAACGAGATTTACCCATTTTCGTTTTTTGTTTATAACTCGCTTATTAAGTAAGTTAGAAAAAAATATTTTCACTTTCTTAAGGCCCTTTTTTATGAAGATTTCAAATCTCTTTTCATAGTTTTATTTACTTTTATAGTTTTAGAGATACTTGTATTAACTTTGTTTTTTTAAATACACGTCAAAGATGGCCATGACGCCTTTCGAAAGAGATTTTTTTTCTCTTTAATTTGATATGAGGGTTGATGGATTTATTTTCAAAAATAACAGAGTTATACGTAAAACACTGATTTTTAATAGTAGGCTATGCTAAATTAATTGATAAAACAACAGAAGGCTTAGCAAACAGTTGAAATTCGCGTTGGCTTAGTAAACGGCTGTTTTGTTTTAGTTGTCAAAGTCTAGTTTGTTGCAAATTTGTGAGTTTACTAAGTGATTTATTAAATTTACTTTTGTTATCATGGAACCAATTTTGTATTAATGAAAAATTTGATATGTTATCTTGTTACATTCTATGTCACAAAAATTCGACCAGAGCTGCAGAAATGTACTTTGATCAGTATCCAGAACGAGGACAACCTTATTCGTCTAAACGCTTCTAAACGTTATACCTACAAGAGAAAGAATTGTATTTTCTACATATTTTTAGTGCTTGATGTAAGCGTGTTTTTTAGATTTTTTTAAAACAATGAATTTTATTTTAAACTTTTTAGTCTTTGATAAATTTCAACTCTTGCGGCAATATAGTCAAAAGTGCTATTTGTACATGCGGACAAAAGTTGGGCCAGTCAGCTGGTTACCGTAATATTATATTGTCATTGGAACTACACATGTGTGCAAAATTTCAACTCAGTCGGTTAACGGGAAATGGGTGAAAATCGAGTTGCAAGATTTTTTTACATACAACATACATTCAAGTGAAGCTATTATAAACGTGTTAATAAATAGAAGAAGCTCCCGTTAAGTCCGTTTTCTTCACCAACGACCCCAACAGCCCCGGTTAGGCGCGGACTTAGTGAAAGTCTACTGTATCAAATAAAATACTGAAGAACCCTGTATATTCCTACATAGATTTTTTTTTCTAAATAAAAAGAAACCGATACACAAACACATGCATATAAAATAAATATCGATTAAACTTACATGTCAACTATTTATTATTACGCTTTTTTTGCAATAAACACTTTCAATTAGCGTCCATTCCGCTTCGTTTTTTGTATCCGTTTGTCTCTCTCTCTAACTCGGAAATGTTCTCTGTTTGTTACGACTATGGTTTGTGTGTTGGGTGTTCTGTACTTTTTTGTCGGTTGCATCGATGCTATAGCCAACTGGCGCAGGGTAATCAACCGTATCGACATTAAAAAAACATGAAAGGTCTGCCCCTCACTGCCGTTGCGTCATTTTTAATAAAACAACTTATTTATTTCACATAACGTTTGGTAACTAAGAAAAACTAAACTCAAAATCGTTCAAATATATATCACTTATATTATATTTAAAACCTTTGAGGAGGGCAGTATAGCCTAGATGGTAGCGTGCTTGGCGCCGCAACCTCTAGACTGGACTGCCGTGGGTTCGATTCCCACCTGCGCTCATGGATGTTTTGTGATGTTATTTAGTTTTAAGTTAGTTGTTATTTAGTGTAGTTGAAAGACGCTAATGACCTTAGATGTCGACGCGTCTATAATCTACAATAAATAAATTTAAAACCTTTGAAGCGTTACCCTGGTCATATATTACAAACTTCTATTTCCTAGGTTTTAGGAACTGGTAAAAGAATCTAAATCATCAGTTCCTTGTTAAAAAAACAATCAAATAATGTCACATGTTTGACTGTTTAATTATATTTTTTTGAATAAGAAACTGATGATTGCTCTTCAGATGCGCCGAAGGTTTCGTACTTAATTTCCAAAAGAAGAGTTGACACATAAAATAAATTTAAAAAATTATCCGCGGAATCGTTTATCTATATAATAAAAATCAGTTGATGTTCGTTAGTCTCGCTAAAACTCAAAAACGGCTCGACCGATTTGAATATTTTGTTTTGTTCGCTCTAATACAAGGGTGGTTTAAAAAAAAATAGGGAACAGCTGAAAAATTCAAAATTAGTAATTTTGTATGGGAATCGCCATTTCGAATTTTTGTATGAACTCAAGACATCATAACTCGACATAACTTTTTTCAAGTGAGTAATGCATTCGAGCGAACGAGCGAAGCGAGTGAGTAATATATTAATAACTCATAAATTCATAGCACCCGGGCTGTGAGAAATTTCATGCAACTCGTCGTTAGTAACACTCCTAAGTTCTGACAGAAATAGGAATTGCCTTTTTTCATTAATGCGAAAAATACCCGAACATCCGCTGGAGGTAATAAGCTGCCTCCTCTTAAACTATTCACATCAAACCTGACGACCAATCACCGTCATAGAAAAGTGACAAAAATCAACTGCTATCAACATTTAAGAGAGGAAATAGTGTGACGTAACAATATTAATTAACCCCCCCCCCCCCTTTGCAAAGCCATGTAGACCTCAAGAGCATTATGTAGTTTATGGTCGACGATTCCTTACACCAAATATAGAGTTAAAAAAATTTGTCTAAGGAAACATTAAGAAAATGTCGACATACCTAATCGGTTTGCCTTTTTACCACAGATATATTTTGTAAGATATAAAGTTTTTGTATGTAATATTTTATTCTTTAAAAATTGTTAATTACAGCGAACATTAAAAATATTATTAATAGTATTTTTTTCAGTCAGCGACGGTTAGTTAGCGACCCTTGACCATTTAGCTGCCTCAAAATTCTGTTAAACTGAGTTTTAATTAAAATACACCATTAAATTCTTGGCCTGTATGCGCAATATTTATGCTGTATTCCGTTGTACAGTTTTGAAAACATGACCAATGTTACATGGACACAGAATCACGTACGTTCAATATACCGGGTCTTTGTGTCAACTCATCTTCGATTCACAATGATAAATTAGTTTTTTTTTAAATTGATAATGTATAATTCTATTTTTTCAATCTTTCGTCTACTGTACTTATACCTACAGGTTAAACTCCACAAGAACATTAAAATTGCAAATAATATGCTAGACTACCTTACCGGTCCAGCTTCGTGCGGGTATATTTTAGTTTGGCAACGAAATATCAAGAGCAAACATTTCTCGTACTTATTTATCACTTTACTGTATGTCTTATAACTTAGCTACACTAAATAATTTAGCTTAAAAATGACGTGAGCGATCCTCAACTTGCTTTACATTTTCGCTCACCGCTCATCCCTCTTTCGCCGGGAAGATGTAGGCTTTTAAATAGTGAAAGAATTTTCCAAATCGGTTCAATAGTTTCTGAGATTATCGAAGACAAATAAACGCGAGTAACCACACGCTTTTCATCTTTATAATATTAATTAGATATAACCCAGTTGATTAAAAATTAAATTAAATATTTAAAAAACCCCCGACGCAAAAAAGCAAACCTTTAAAAAGTGAGAAAATAATTAGTATCTACTATATATTTTGGCCCGATACACCGTCTATTTCTTCGTTTAGATGAAATATTTCATAAATGCGTCGAGAATCGCTGACATTGGTATTTTTGTCATTTTACAGTGGTCCCCGACGCATTCATAAATTAATTATTTTATCTTAACGAAAAAATAGACGGTAGATATTAATTATTTTCTCACTTTTTTAAGGTTTGCTTTTTTGCGTCGGGGTTTTTTTAAATTTTTAACTCTAATTTTTAATTCATAAGTATAAGGTAGGTACTTTTAAACTATAGGTAATCAAAAACGGAATATTTGAGCTCAAACTCGAAATTTCTGGTTGTAATACTGGCCGAGATTTCTATACAAGCTGTGATGTAAGCTGAAGATCATGGAAACGGCTGAACCGATTTCAATCAAACATGGCTAAAAACCATCTCGAAAATATCAGCTTTCAAACAAACAAAGCAGCATTGAAATCGGTCCATCCGTTTGTGAGTTACAGACAGATACACAGACAGACAGACAGACAGACAAAGGCTTTAAACTTATAACACCCCTCTTTTTTCGTCGAGGGTGAGGACAGTAAGGCTCAGTTCATAGCGTCGCAGCCTCTGAATCAGACTGTCGTGGGTTCGAATCCCACCTCTGCTCATGGATGTTTTGTGATGTTATTTAGTTTTAAGTGATATATTATAATATTTGTTGTATTTAAGACGCTAATGACCTAAGTTGTCGACGCATCTATAATCCACATAAAGTAAAAAATTTCGTCGGGGGTCTAAAAGAAAATTCGTTGACATCTACTCGAGAAGTAAATGGCGAAAGAATTCTCCTAACCTGTTGGAAAAGCAGTCCAATGAGAAATGTTTATTTATACATTGGTAACAGAAAACATACCATTTTATGGACATATGTTACGAGAACACACTGTATATTATTGCTTAGAAAACTAAATTGTCATGAAACTACCGCAAACTATACAAATATTATAAAAGAATCGACTTTCTTTGTGGCAATATTAAATGACATATACGATGAATACTGCAAATTTTTTCACCTGAATTGCGCGAAATTTAATCAACTAATGTATCTAAACATACAGGATGCGATATAAGTAATTACCCAAACTTTGATTTTTTTATCGCATTTTGAGCAACATCTTGTATAAACACGGTAATTGTGCCAATGATTACGATATTGACCCTTCGTTAGACTGACACTCATGTAACGGATCTGGCAATGCTGTCTCTTTCAGTTGCAACGAAAAACTGACGCTCTTCCACTGAAGAATTAATGTTTGACATTATTGGCAATTACATCATTTATATACAAGGTGTTGATAAAATAATAACATTTTGGGGCGTGACTTTAATCACGCACGTCACTGTGGGATTAATAGTATATTGTGTAACTAGTGTGCTAAATACATCTTTATACGTCAGGCGCGATATTTTCAGCACGAGTAGTAGCCTTGGCGAGTGAGCATCGCGAGCCGAATACGAGTGCTGATGTTTTTAGCACGAGTAGTAGGCGAGCGCACACAAACCTGTGCTGAAAATATCGCGCCTGACGCATAAAGATTTAGCACACGCGTTGCACACTATACTTTATTTAACACATGCATGGTTTTAGAATTTAATTGAATTAAAAAAAAAAAAAAAAAACAGTTACATAATGGTTCATTATGTAACTAGTTGCATAATGGTTCATTATGTAACTAGTTGCATAATGGTTCATTATGTAACTAGTTACATAATGGTTCATTATGCAACTGTTTTTTTATTATAGCACTGAAAAGCGTTGCATAATGGATCAATATGTAACTAGTTACATAATGAACCATTATAGCACTGAAAAGCGTTTCATAATGGTCACTAGTCAATAAACGGCTATTTAAGGTTCGCAAATCAGATACGAAAAAACACTAAAAGCGTGCATGTGTTATATAAAATAAGTTAAATAACCACGTAGTGTAGTATATAAGCTCGAGTGGTACGCTCTACTGGCATTTTTTGAAGTTACTGTCGTTTGTCATTTACGGGTATCTAGTAGGTATTTACTAATCTAAACAATGTTAATCAAAATAGATTTAAACGGTGAAAAAATAATTAAAAATCTTCAATCGCAATGTGTTGTGTGACTGGATGTTTAAATAAAAAAACAAGCCGTGAGGTGGGTCGTTTATTAGGACTAAAGTGCGACCCTTGAGGTCCACACGATGAACTTCCCAGTTTGATAAATATTTAATAATAATAATTAAATTAGATATTACACAGAAAAGTAATCATTTTAATCGTTAAAACATAATTGTTATTTATTTTTAACAATAATTAAAAAACAAAAAATATGGCTGAACCGATTTTTATAAAATTTATGTCGGATCAAAATGACGTTAACACGCCTCGATTGACACCCTTACGAAGTCGATATAATTTTTTATTCGCGAGATATTGTGTAAAATCTACTTTTTTGGAGTCTATTTGGTTAAGAAAAAAGAACGGCTGAACCGATTTTGAAAAAAATCTTTCAGATCATATTTACGTTAATACGCGTCGATAGGCACCCTATAAACGTAGTCGATATCATTTTTCATTCTCGAGATTTCGTCTTAGAAAGAAATGGACACATACGTACGTACGTACACACACACACAGAAATCTTTTCAAAAACAGTTTAAAAATAGTGTAGTGACCGGTAGTGACCTTGAAACATAAAAATTTGTTAAAAATTTTGATTTCGAATTTCGGACCCATTACAAAAACTTCCAATGGGAAGTTAATAAATAAAAATTTTATCGATTTCCTGTAAAAATTTGGAAAGTAAACCGACAATAAAATGCTGTGAAAAAATTTTGAACTTTAAGCTAAAGTAGTACCTATATACTTATTTTATAAATGTGGCGGCCTGTGCATGCGTTTTTCAGAAATAATATTATTATAAAAACCTTCTGTTTCAAAGTTTTTTTCGATTAATAGTAATTGTATATATCTAGATACGTGTAATGGGGCATATTACGGCGAGTGATGACACTATGTAAAAACGAGCGAAAGCGAGTTTTTACAGTCACACGATCCGTAATACCATTACGTACGAGACATATATGGTATTTTTTGCCATACCCACTACAAAATACCTACTTTTTACATCATTTTCAAAAAATTCTGACAGTACATTTGCGTCGCCATCTTTCCTTCCAGTGTGCCGCGAAGTTCGTGCAAGCAAGTAATGCAGGCGCACGCAGACGTATAGAGCGAATAAACAAAAGTTGCTATGGCAACCGTTATTTTCTGCGCTAGTGCAGAAAGTAAACTACCTGCCCGTTAAATAGGTCATTAATAGCCGCTATACATACATCGAAAGTAGCTATTTTGTATTGGGTATGGCAAAAATACATTTTTACGAGTTTTTAGAATAAATTTTTTTTTCATAATTTCAATAAGTATTTGGCCTCCATTTTATCAATTTAGCATCTGCATTAAATTATAGGTATAAGTACACCTTTCAGTAAATAATTCTCTATCTACTCTATCTACAAACTAGTGTTTTCTTAAAATTTTTAAGTCCGGCCCTGTTGAGCCGATTTTGATAAAATTCTAGACACATTTTTACCTTCACTCAAGGGTTAAATTTCAATTTTGAAATAATTCCGATAATTTTTTCGGAGTATTTAGGCCCAAAAACACAACCCCTAAAAACAACCCTTAAAATGATCAGATTGGGCCTATTTTAAAATTTTAAATAAGCTTCGTGCAGTGATACCAAGTTTAGTTAAAATCAATTAAGTCGGGAAATTTTTGTCCGACTCCTAGTTCCCGTCATCCGATCGACGCCAATAGTGTATGTGCCATAATATAATATTATGGCAAATACACTAAACATGATGATCTATGAACATAGAGCTAATTGTAAATCGGTTGAGTAGGACCGCTGGCGGACTGCCGAAAGAAAACGGCTTGTATTACAAATATTGTATCACCAAAATATTGTATCACTAAAATTAAATCAAATTATTAATTATTTTATTAATAATATGACTTCTTAATATATTTAGGCTTAGGTATTTTATTTTTAACTTTGTCTGCACGAATTGTTTTTTACCTGTAATTGGACAATAATGTCTGTTGGTAAATAAATAAATAAATAAAATAAATAAAAGAATTACGGCCTGGGGGGAATCTAGGGTAATTTTTTTTTCAATAATGTACAGATAATTCGCACAGATTCATAAATACAAAGATCCTCTGGGTACAAAGACTTTAATCTTTGTTTAGGCCTAAATCGATATACCTATAGATTTATATTGATTATGTTACAGGGAAACTTGATACACATTTAAATAAGTTTAAAAAAATTAAAAATATTTTTCCGGGTCCCTCGTGACGCAATAAAACTTATAGATTATACAAGAAACACGTTAAAGCAGTTTTCAAGTCGGCGTCACTTCATCCGTAATAAATTTGGAAAGTCAAACGCTGTCGTGGCATGTTTAACAATATTTATAACTTTTTGCACGAAAATATATTTCTGTCACATATTATATAAATGAATGACAGTAGAAAAATAATATATAGAATGCACGCAATAGTGAAGAGAGATAGTCACCATTTTCATTTAATATTGATAAAACTATATACTGACTGCCATCGCCAATGACAGCTACCAATTATATACTCGGGCAGCGATCGTTTGAAATCTGACCATATGTGTTGATACGTGTGTGTGTGTGTATTATTATTTATTGCAATGAAAATTTACGTCCATTCTGTCAATTTGGAAATAATTTGCGTTTGTTGATTTAGAATTAAATCTCTATAAATGATATTTTTATATCCCCTGCTTTTGACCAAAATGCACAATCGAATATGCGAATATATATTATGGAACTATGATATTAGGAGCTGTTCAAGTATTACGTAAGCAGGTCTAGGGGATAGAGGGGTTCTGATTTTCTTTATTTTTGACGACAATTGACAAGGGAAGAAGGGAAAAACTAAGGTGCGGTAACCACGGTGTATAAGTGAAACTTATTATTTATTTAATAAATGAGTAATAAAAATCACCGAAAGTATATCATTTTGTTTACGTGGTTTTTGTAAGGTAATTTGAACTTGATCAATATGGAGACGAACATAAGAATCCAGATTCTATCGTTGGTGATCAATGGGTATTTAATGTACCGCTTGACTGAATATTCGTACGATATTAGTTATGTAAACGTACACTATAGTTATTATTAACATAAATGTCGCCGCTTTTAGATGAGAAGGTACTGGTTTGGTCGACTACCATCACACTTGTATGCAGTCGTGGAATATAGCTATAAACATAACGTCGCTGAACGCAGCTGCTTTTCGATGAGTACTAGTCTGGTCGATCGCTTCGATTGGATGTAACGTAACCTCGACATGCGTAACCGAACGGGAAAAAAACTAGGCTAAAAAGTTGCTACGCTAGTGACAGCATAGCATTCTGTTCATAGTAGATTCTTAAATTAATAGATTTTTTTATACGGCTGATTTGCAATTGAAAATTTTGTTGGAAAGCAGCCAATTATATAATTGATTCCAAACATCGGAAAAAATCATTTTACGAACCATAGTCACAGTCAGAATTCTAACCTGAACCTTTCCACTTTCGCGGCGGAATGAGCTTACAATTACTCAACCGTGACATGATTACTTATCTAACATTCTCCTTATATGCTTCGGAATCAATAGATTTTCACTACATGCGAGAGTTAATTCAATATAGCTATATATATAAAACAATGTTGTGTCGACAATGTGGAGTATTATGTTGACTCAAAATGACACAACACTGGGTTGTAGATGTGACTCTTCGTACAAGCGAGAGCTCATCATGAAAGTGAAAATTATTTCAAAACACCCTGTAATGGGATACACTAAATAAGTACTAGATATATCAATGTTATAGATAACCAAATGATTGGTATTACTACATAATATTCTAGAAATAATTATATCTTGTAGACATCGTAAGATATAGTCTACATGTCTACATAAGCATAGTATAGAAATCAATCCAACAAGTTTTGATTTGCTAAGATAAATTAAAAGATTTTTTTATACGGCTGATTTGCGATTGAAATTTTTTTTTTAC
Organism: Mongoloraphidia duomilia; assembly: GCA_039654895.1. NCBI lineage: Eukaryota > Metazoa > Arthropoda > Insecta > Raphidioptera > Raphidiidae > Mongoloraphidia > Mongoloraphidia duomilia. Next base: position 20,423,682 of record CM077525.1, on the reverse strand, counting down.
AACCTAGCTATATTGAATTAACTCTCGCATGTAGTGAACATTTATTGATTCAGAAGCATATAAAGAGAATGTTAGATTAGTAATCATGTCACGGTTGAGTAATTGTAAGCTCTTTCCGCCGCGAAAGTGGAAAAGTTCAGGTTAGAATCCTGACTGTGACTATGGTTGGTAAAATGATTTTTTCCCGTATGTTTGGAATCAATTATATAATTGGCTAGATTCTTAAATTTTATCTCAATTAAAAAATGTAGGGAAGTTTTCCAAATATGCCAGTTGTTACTGTGTTGAAATTTGTTTCGAAAAATTATTATTGAAACACTGACATTTGCAATACAATTTCTATTATTTTGTGAAATCGTTAATCAACTAATAAATTTTACTGAACACAAACAGACAGATAGACCGATAGAGAAAGGGTGAGATGGGTGGTAAATAGAGAGAGAGAGAGAGACAGATGGACAGACAGAAATAGGCAGCCACTGCAAGCGACAACCATATGCATTATTCCGTTAGCTAGTTATATTTAAATGTAAAGTAAATTAAAGTACTTGTTAGCTGTTCTATTTAATTACCGTTTGTGTTTTGTTTCATTAACACATATAGTGCGCGCGCGCTCAAAAATTTCATGTGACAATCATTTTTATTAAATATTTATGTAATTTTCGATTATTTGATAAAGCCCTTTGACGAGAAGAGTTATTTTTCCAGTAGTATTTGTTTACAGTTTTACGCTAAATTTTCAAGTAAATAAATGATCACTGAGTATTCTAGCGGCCACCTACACTTATTTATTTAAATCAACAAAACAACGTAGGAATAGTAAAGTTCCAAAATACAAGAAAAAAGACACTTGAAAATTCTACAAAATTTATTAACACTCAACGCGTTTCGGGCTATCAACCCATCTTCAGGAGTACAAGAACTATGAAGATGGGTTGATAGCCCGAAACGCGTTGAGTGTTAATAAATTTTGTAGAATTTTCAAGTGTCTTTTTTCTTGTATTTACTCATGTTCTAGCAAATGCCTAGCGAGGAATCAATTCAAGTAATAAAGTTCCAAAAGTTGTATAAAATAACAATAAAGAAAATCTAAATAAATGCTTTTTCAATTGATTCAACGATAAACAGAAAATATCAATATTTAAGTCATTAGCAGAATTACACATACAAAACAGAGGGGAGCTAGCCATTTCGGACGTTTTTGGGCAATGAAGATAAAACTTGGGAGCATTTCTAGATCTTAAGGAACTTACGCTGCTTTTCAACCAAGTAGTAGTATGTGGCAATAACTTTCGATTTTATTTATTGTAGATTATAAACGCGTCGACAACTTAGGTCATTAGCGTCTTTTAATTACCTACATCAAGTCAAATAACAAATAACTTAAAACTAAAGACATCAAAAAACATCCATGAGCGGAGGTGGAATTCGAACCCACGACAGTGTGATCCAAAGGCCTGCTACGCTAACCGTTACACCACACTGTCCTCTATAACTTTCGAAAGAGTCAACTGATTTTAACGAAATGTGGTCTAAATCACATGAAGCCTATTGAAAAATGATCAAATCGGACCATTTTAAGGGTAGTTTTTAGGGACTGAAAAATATTTTTGGGTTCAAAAATACCGTAAAAATTCTCAGAATCATTTCAAAATTGAAATTTAAGCCTTGAGTTTAAAATGTGCTACTAACATTTTAATAAAATCGGCCGGACAGGACCGGACATACAAATTTTATGAAAGAACTAGTTTGCGGATACGGATTTATTTAGTACTGAACGGTGTTTAATTTGGTGCAGATGTTGGATTGATAATAATATTGCAATTAAGAAAAAACAATATTATTATTTTAAAGGATCTATTAACCGGGTAATTCTACATTTTTTATTTTGTCGAAAAATCAAACTTAAGTTCACATAATAAAGCCAGATATTAGCAAAAACATTACATTGTCGGCAGGGTTTGGCACTGCGACCCGAGTTTGTTATATTTTAAGTTAAGGTAAGGAAGAGTAGGAATATTATGAAGTATTAGAAATACCTTGTATTATGTCCGTCTTGTGACTTCTTCTAAATTTACACTACGCGTATCAGCAACGAGTTGCCATCTTCAGGTGTCGTTAATTATTTTTAAAAAAACACACATTGAGTATTAATATATAAAGCCACGTAATTCGACAATACCAACATTCTTAATGACAAACTAACACTAAAATCGAACATAATATACGACACAATAATTAACAACACACAAACACCCAATACTCAGTAATCGTCTACACACATACACACACATACATTTCCATTCCATCTACCTACTATATAAATCATAAAATCTCGAAATAATACCACGACATAATACACAGTGCTTAGTATCATAATATTATATAGTGTTACGAATACTCAATGTGTGTTTTTTAAAAATAATTAACCACACCTGAAGATGGCAACTCGTTGCTGAAACGCGTATTGTAAATTCACAAGAAGTCACAAGACGGACATAATGCAAGGTATTTCTAATACCTTCATAATATTCATAATTATAGTGACTTCGAGACCCAACACTCTAAAAATGTATCAAGAGTAGGAACATTGTGAACACCTGTATGTGACAGCAACTGTGTCCGCAATATTAACGATATAGTATTATTATTGTGTATTTTCTATTAAATAACAGTATATTATGTAATATTGATGCGGCGCATTCAGCCCACATGAATAGTGAGCCTGGCTCTTTTGGCCGTCGCTTTATATGAGCCTATTTAATGCTTGAGATGAAAAGGTTGGCCGTGAATCATAAATAAAGGCGATTCAACCAACCGCGGACCAATCGAAGAAATACAGTAGAAACTGAGTTTTATGGACACGTAAAATTTTTGAGAATTTATTTAGATTTAAAAACTGGTGAATGAATTCCGTTCGTCGTGACTCCTGCGTGTAGTGGGAAAGTACCATAGACATTGACAACTGGACAGTGCAATTAAAAATAATGACTTTCTATGGCGCCTACATTTTTCACTGTTTTTTGTAATTGTATTTTAAAGACAACCAACAGCTAAGGTTATTTGGGCCTAGCACCAATTCATATTTTCAATTTTCACTGTTTACTGTATGCTAAAGAGCATTAGCAATATGGACACACATTCAAATGTACCTACACTCATATAATACAAGAAATAAGGATTGCTTAATTTTGCCACTACATCGGTTAACTACGACACAAAAAAGATTTAAATATTCAGCACTGAAATTTTTTAATAAGTTTCCTAGTCATTTACAAAACGTGCCTTCGAAAAAACTTAACAAACAAATAAAATTGCTTATTAATAATAAATATTATTTTTTTTCTTCTATTTGGCAAGTTTTCATTCAATTCGCTTGGACTTAAATGCTTATAATTTAAAAATGTCTGAAGTTATCGGGATAGGGATAGGAATTTAAAACATTAGATAATGAAAGAATCGCTTAAGTCGACCGTTTCTGAGATATTTAGAAACTGGCTTCCGAAAGGCTTGCAAAATTATATTCAAGAAGGGGTGGTGGGGGAAGCACAAAGGGGATAACCGGGGACTTTTGTAAAAATACATGTCTAAAGGTGTTCTACCATCTGTGAAAAATCGAGCTCTATGGGAATTATTTGCGACATTGGGTGATTTTTTCCTTTCATTTACTGGGCTATTACTCATTAAAACCTATAGGGTCGAAAGTAAGCGAAAGTGGCGTCATCCTACGCGACGATTGTAAACTATATTAAATTGTTATAACGGTAGGGAACTCTCAAGGCGCGAGCTTTTCTAGTACTTGCCCGTTAACTGTTCGATTAGATTAAATGGCATTATCATTTTACATCATTAATTTGAAGACGGTATTTGCGTGAAATACTTCAATTTCGTCAACCGTGGCGTGTTTTAGGAAAGTCTCCACTACGCAAGGTGGCAAGGGATTATTGTATAGAAAATAGCAGCTGGCAAATATACATTTATTATTAAAAAAGAAGGTTTGTTCTGCTAATAAATAAATTAAATTTTTATTGACGCAAATTTACTGAAAATTAGTTGTACATTTGTGACTCACCGATAAAAAAGTGAGTCGAGAGTTAGGTTTAAAATATTGATGAAAAAACCGGCCAATTTTCCTTGATGGATGTGTAACTATACAACTGTGCCCTTGTGTTGCGCTACATATATATATATATATATATACCCACACACATGTATACCACATGTACACACGGGTATGTGGGTATGCCCCGGCTACATTGTAACACAAACGCGAGCGCGCACGCTTCTTCTCTCTAGTAGGGCAGTCACAGAGCTCCCTGTGTAGTGTGGTGGAACCGAGCCTCTCCACAACAAAAACCGCATGCATTTTCGGTATGAAACTGTGCAGTCCCGTACTACTACTAAAATAGTATTCGAGAGGTTTTCAATCGTCATGGATTTGGGATATTTACAAGTCTTCAAACATTTTTTAACTGTAACCAAAAACATTTCTATACAAAAATAATCGTACATAAATTTAATGTTACGCTAATTTCTTTTAAATTTGAAAACCAATATATGTTTCTGTAAATACCGAAATGTTTCTTCTACATTTATTTAGGGCCACCAGGTTCGAAAATTCATTTTTCATAATAAACTGAAAATTTAGAGATGCGGTGAAGCGTCGCAGTGGGCCGAGCGCTGGCTGACGTCACAGTAATAATAATAATAATAAACCGTCTTTATTTCATGGTGACACAGAAAGGTGTATGAAACAAATCAAAGGTACACAAAAGGTACAATGTTACAATACATTTAAAAGAGCACTGAAAACTAAAATTTTTTAATAAAATCATTAATTCTATACGGAGCCTTATCAATAAGAATTTTCTTTAGTTCTTTTTTAAATTTTGGTGTAGGTAGTTCTCTTATATTTTTTGGTATATTGTTCTATATTTTTGTTACCATGCTATATATTTTAACACTTTATAACTATGATTACCTGCATAATTGCCTTGAATAGTGCTTGAATATTATGATATTGTGACGTCAAAACTGCTAATGCCGAACCCGGAGTGACAATTTGAATTTTTACGAAATTAAATTATTTTTTATCTTCTTATCAATATAAAATAACATAATACAGCGACATTTTTGTGGTGTTCCATGCTCCGTGCCAGACAACAAGTATGGAATCACCTCTGTGTCCATCCGTCTGTCAGTTTTTTTTCACAGACGTTTGATATAGAAACTTGAAATTAGCACAGTTGTAGGAAGCAGAGGCCCAATCACAGACGTAAAGTACTAAAAGTTGAATGTCATATTGGGGGGTGGAAAAGTGGGCCAAAACATTTTTTTCGGGGTCTTTGTGTTGGGTATCAAATGAAAACTTATACAAAATGAATAATTTAAATATTTATTTTGTCTTTAATAATATTAAAGTAAGTATAAATATTGTAAGGGGCAAAAATTACCCAAATATTTTTTTAATAAAAACTTTAATGAAATTATTAGATACTAGAGCCTCGGCGACTTTATTTTAGAATAGAAAATTTCCTTAGTCCAACTCTGTACTTTTGCATGAATCTAATATGTGTTTATAAAATTTGTAACATAAATAGCAAGGAATACCGAAATTGATATTTTATTATTTATTTTGAATTTATATGAATAATGTTGGCAACCCCTCGGTAATCACACATAATGTCAGGGGTGGTAATTTATTTATTCCCTTTTTTTCATTTATTACAGAGATTTGTTTGGAAATCAGGTTTTTTTTCTCTACTTTTTCACTTTTTTTGCAACCGTAAAATATTGCATGTTCGCATTTGTATGAAGTTTTGTTGGTATATTTACGTTTGGCAAATAGCAACACCAGTTCTCTCAGATAAACAGACTTTTTTTAACAGCGGGCTATCCAAAAATCGTAACATTTTCCAATTTATAAATGAATATTTTTTAAACAAGCTGTTATTAAAATGTAAGTACTAAAAAGAAAAAAACTGACAAGGGGCACAGTAATTACGATTGTGTCGCAACCGAAGACGTAGAACTACTTCCATAGTTTTATCTTACAATTAAAATTTTTTAAGACATACATGATAGTACTAAACACAAAACTATGGCGTGACCATGGTAGTTCACGTCACTCATTTTTTTGTAACGGCGTAACTATGATAGTTCGCGTAACATATTTTTTTTGTGACGAATTTTTCGTCTCGCATCATTATGCCCCCCTATATACTGCCGAGAAAGACGTAGTCAAAAAAATAATTTAGGTTCATAATAATTATAAAAGCGTAATCGTAAACTATAGTTTATTATAATAGCCACGACCCACACTTTTATAATTATGAACCTGAATTAAATATTATTTTCTCTCTTTAGTACATTTTAATAAAAGCTTGTTTAAAACAAAATTACCTATTTTATTTTTAAATTTTATCAATTTTGTATTACCTATTTGAAAACAGACCTCTCTAAAAACCATGGAGACACGTTCTCCCACCACCAGCACTGGGACTTCCACCACATTTTTTTAGATTTAGATTTGACCATTTGAAAAAGGTTTAAGTGCAAATCGTTTGTTTTACTTGATTGACTTTCTAATTAATGGACTTTCCTTATTGAGTAGAGTCTAGTAATTAATAAATACTCGATTTTTCTTTTTTTCGAGTCGAGTAAGAGAGACAAAAAAAGATAAGATACTGTTTAATGTTGACAATCTTCTTCAGTTTCTAACACGAAAATTTTGTATTTATTTAATACTCGACAAAAACAAAAGTTCACTACTCGTATACATAATATTTACAAAATTAGAACTTGTCCAAAAGGTCCAAAACCCCGGACATTTCATTAACAATGAAAGATAAACAATCAATATGATTAATTTCCCTAGACCGTAACTAAATACATAAGAATATAAGACGACACTATCGCCATGATATTATATAGAAGGCTATATTTATAGGAAAAATGTAAATGCACCGCCGGGATTCGAACTCAGAACTCCCGATTTAGTTACGGTCTAGGAAAATTAATCATATTGATTGTTTATCTTTCATTGTTAATTATTATTAGATACCGTATTTAAAATTTCTCACATGTGTGCCCAGACATTTCGCTTGCAACCCCGCATATGCCAAATGTGTTTTCACTTCTGTAGTGTGTAGTATAAACTGTATAACTTAGCCCACTTACAAACTGGCGTTCCAGATCACTAACTAGAATCACTCTTTGCTAGACCAGGAGTCGGCAACCTGCGGCTCGCGAGCCGCATGCGGCTCTTATCATGTCAAGATGCGGCTCTCACTCATGCGCAAATATTAATAATTATATTATTTTATTTTCAAAACTCATAAAAAATATTATACTGCAAAAAAAAACTTTAAACAGGATAAAAACACTCAACAGAGAACAGTGAGAATAGGTGGAGTAGAGAGTATACGGACAGCTGACATTTTTTAAATGTGGCAACACTGTTCTGTTTGTTTAGTTATTGGTGCACTGTGTCATCAACGGTCGCAGTCAGCTAGCTAGCTTTTGTGCGAAACATTTGTATGTTTTTATATGAATAAATATTATTTCATATTTAAAGCTATTATTTTAAATCAAAAATCAAATTTATATACCTAATCCTAATCAAATACCATAATATTTAAATAAAAATGTTAGTGGCTCTTTAAAAACTGGGAAATTTTGTAAATTGTAACTTTTGGCTCTTCCGTCTCAAAAGGTTGCCAACCCCTGTGCTAGACTATCTATGTAGATTTTGAGTAAGTTTCCCTTCTGTAGTATATAGTGTGAGCTACACAGTCTTATAAGCTGTGTAAAATTTGAGTATTGCGTAAGAAGTTACACTTCCTTCGAGTGTCACGACACACACTTTTTTTCAGTCGACTAAATTTAGTTTCCCTAGACATGAATATAGGTGTGAATTTAGGTATGTCCTTAAATTCTGGACACATCGAAAAATCCCCCCGGACGTCCCAGAATTCCCTAAAAAAGAGTACGGTGTCCGAGGAAAAGAGGACAGATGTCAACCCTACTCGCCCACTGCTACAATTTATAATTAGTCCAATAACTTAAGCTTTTTTCTTCGGAATAATTTTAAGCCAAGAATTTTTTTCATACAGAGCTTTGTCATTCTAAATATGATACCTGAAAAGTATCCGACTCTTTGCTGTACGCTTCCCCCCTTTTTAGTGATGGGAGGGGGGTGAAATGGGGAAAAACTTTTATAATATATTTTGGTTTTTGAGAATTGCCGGTCGAATGATTTGAAGTAACTTGTCATTGCTCTCAACCATCGCGAACGATCCGTCAAAAAAGGTTTTCTTTCAAATTGTATAAATTTAAAATGCGTGTTGAAGAAAAAATATACTTCGTGGGTGATTTGAAACGCCGAATTATACATTGTTTCGCGCTTATCGAAACATGGAGAATATTGTATATTATAGACTATAAGAAGCGATGGAAATAGATCGATATATAAAATTATAAGTCAAATCACAACGCAAGCATCTGTCGACCACTTCGTGGCATCTTGACTGATAACCGAGAAACAAACCAAATATTAAACGATATATAGTTAGTGTCTCAGTACTTTGGGCACAATATAATAATTATGACTGCGAGCAAAAATCTAATAATAAGTGCTTTAAGCTGCAAAACGAGAAATTAGAAATTCAATTCATTTTGACGTGAATTAACGTCTAACGGCTCATAAAAAAAATGTTTTTGCCCCTTCGTTTCAATGTATGGGCGCTTTCTTTTTTTTTGTTCTTAGTATATAATTTGTTGATTAACTAGAGGATACGCAGAGTGATACTTGACTTTATAGATAATGGCGTTGTTAAGATAGACCTGGTAACAAAATAGGTCTAAAAATTGTAACTTTGACGGTTTCTAAAACCTACAATTGTGATAAAACAAATAAAAGTAAATACACATTCATAATCTACTCAAAAGGCTTTTTTCAACGATACTCCACTGAGCACAAGAATAGGTACAAAAACAATTTTGTTTGACCCCAGTTTGCATTAATGGGCGCTCCCCTTAAATAAACCTTTTTATAGTATTTTGTTACTCTCTCCGTTTTTGGGCCGCGGTAATACATATTATGTGTGAATTACAAGCCGCTATCTCATTTCGTTTAGAAGTTAGAGACCTGAGTGACAGGCAGACAGATATATCGTTGACGCAGCAATAGGATTCTTTTCTGGTACGGAACCCTAAAAACTAGGGTGAAGTTTTATGAAACCACGGTGCAAGTGAAACTGTTTGCCATAACCCTAAACGCATTTAACCCGAAATCACCGAAAGTATATAATTTTTAAACTCTACAAAGCTAAAAGTGCACACTCCGCTAAGTATGATACTCTATATTATGATAGTAAAATATTAAAATAAAAAATAAACAGAGAAAATATAATCAAAATAGAAAAAAATATCAAGTGGAATATGGAATAGTTAAAATAAGAAACTAAAATTGATAGTACCGCCCAGGTTCGAACCAGCGTGACCTACTGCCTATGCCCTATATAAAGCAGTTGTGATACCGCTACACTACGCATTCCGTTGTGTTTACTGCTATATTTATTATACAGGGTGCTGAATCGTTTTGTGGGTAATAGGAATTTAACCTGTAAAATCAAACTTTTGCGATTTCCAGCTTCCCAAATTATTTTAGGAAAAATATCTTCGAATAAAAGTTTTAGAACATAAAATTCTGCATCTAAATCATTAAATAAAATTAATTTTGCATGCTTTGTAACGGCAGAAATTTGATATGAAAATGTCAAAATTACCTCAAAAACAGATAGCGATAGCCATGGAATTTTAACAAAATGATTAGAAATTATTCTGACAGCTAAAACGTCACCATTTTGTTCAAGTTCCATGGCTATTGCTATCTGTTTTTGAGGTAATTTTGACATTTTCGGTAATTTTGACATTTTCATATCAAATTTCTGCCGTTACAAAGCATGCAAAATTAATTTTATTTAATGATTTAGATGCAGAATTTTATGTTCTAAAACTTTTATTAGAAGATATTTTTCCTAAAATAATTAGGGAAGCAGGAAATCGCAAAAGTTTGATTTTATGGGTTAAATTCCTATTACCCGCAAATCGATTCAGCACCCTGTATAGTACAAAGTTGTCTGTTTGGGATACGCAGTGTTCTGCAATAGTATTGGGATTTGGGATATATATATATGCGATTCTTCGATTTGACGTGACGTGACGTGACCTCGACATGCGTAACCGAATATGAGGCTAAAAAGTTTCACTTAAAAATTCCACATACTTGATTTAGGGATCTCGGATATATTCGCCGGAACAGCTAAGTTATATAATTACTTAATGGAAATCGTAATCAGGAAATGAATAAGTCAAATGGTTCCAGGTGTGGATTATTGTAAGTTTTTCTGTTCGTGTATAAATCAGACTTTAGTTTCCCTACTGCAGACACATCACTCCGATCTGTGACAAAGTTTACGCGAAAAAGAATATCGACAGTTGGTAATACTGTACGTATGTACAATCACAGGGAAATTACTAGAAGCATTTAAACCGACTCATAATGGAGGACAACTTGGTTAATGCGAAGGGCTAATTTACTGTAGGTAGGTACTTATAAAAGAAATTCGAGATAATTTTCACTTTGCATTATAAGTTATAACCATAAATATTAAATATATATCATCATAGCATGTTCGAAAATACTCGTATATCTTGATAGTGTATTTGCATTAATATTATACAAGTAACAGGCAGGTGTGTTGAAAGTGTTTTCAAAACACACTAGTGTAGAAAATAAACAGGTTCCACAGTGATTTATTCGCTCTGATCCGCCCTCTATTATAGTATCTACTCACGGCCTGCTATAAATGTGAAGTTAGCGACGCAAATGAACTGTCAAAATTTTTTTAAAATACTGGAAATGAAATGAAAAGTAGCTATTTTATAGTGGGTATGGCAAAAAATGCCATATACCTATATCTAGTGCGTAATGACATTATGACTCATTACGCATCTAGATATACAATCCAGACGCTAATGACCTCTGTTATCGAGCGTCTATAATCCACAATTCATTCATTAGATATACAATCTACTATATATTTTAGACCCGATTTTAGACGTCTTAGCAATGGCAAGGATTTTGTGAAAAATTACACAAAAAATATCCTGCGGTCAATTGAGTTTAACATACCTGTATTAAGGGTTATTTTTTTTCTTTTGTTCAGTTAATATAAAATTTTAAAAAGCAAAATGGATATGTATTTTATCTATTTTATCAAATACACTATTTTGTCGACAGTGTTCTGCACTGCGACCCGTGATTTTATATTTTAGTAACAAAAATTCCTATACGTAAGACCATGCATGAGCCTTTAAATTCTTAGAGTAGTACGTGAAAGAACGCGTGTCGAGCAGCTATCTGTATGCCGCACAGATATCGTTTTGTTTCGGTTTTGATTTCGGTTCAACGATTTCTGATAGTGTTCCGAAATTCCATTCCGCTTTTGACTGGATTCAGGGAATTCCTACGTTAGCATCCGATCTTGCAGCCTGCAGCCAGATATGCATATTTAAAGTCCCCTCCCCCTCCCCTTACAATAGAAATAAATGAACTGCTCCGGCTTACTAATTTTAATTTTACTGTAATTTAAGATTTAAATACATAATATTCGCAACGCAAATGTTAAAATAACAGTTGAAGAATAATTAAATTCGCGAATACAAGTGACTGTTTGGAGAGAAATTACAAATTATAGACGCTCGATAATTGAGGTTATTAGCGTCCATATAAACAAAAGAAAACAAAATTGTAAATTCTAACTAATATTATAATTGCTAAAGTGAGTTTGTTTGATTGTTTGTTCCGCTTTCACGCCTCAACTACTCAACCAATCTCTATGAAATTTTGCACACGGGTAGCTTCCGCAAGGAGATGAACATAGGCTATAATAATTGTCCGAGCCGGCTTCGCCCGAGTGAATATCAGGGGTAATCTCAGAAATTAGTGAATCGATTAAACATTTTTTTACTGTTCGATAAGTGATACTTTGCTTTAAGACATATAGGCTATAATATCTGGATCTAATAAGCGAAGCGAGTGAGTAATGTATTAATAAATCATAATTTCATAGCTCCCGGGCGAAGCCGAACCGGGCTGCGTATTGACATTGTTTACTATTGTGAAGCGCATTCACGGCATTGGAACGCAGTAAAAAATGATTAAACACTTCACGCGTATATCCAGACAAAGCTTACTACGGTGCAGCGATGGCGCGTGTTTAGACATAGTAAGTATTGTCTTGTGGAACACGACGTATCCTCAATGCATTCTTTACCGCGTCCCAACGGCGTTTATGCACTGTACTATTAGAGGCGTTCACTTTTTTGTTTTTTTAGATTTTATTATATTCACGAGCTTAATCAAAGTATTTTTTATAATGGTTATACGCATCAACGTGAGCGAAGCCAGGAGAAAAAGTATAGTAAATAAATAAAATAAACAAGCCGTGAGGTGGGTCGTTTATTAGGACTAAAGTGCGACCCTTGAGGTCCACACGACGAACTTCCAAGTTTGATAAATATTTAATAACAATAATTAAACTAGATATTACACAGAAAAGTAATAATTTTAATCATTAAAACATAATTATTATTTATTTTTAACAATAATTAAAAAAAAAACGGCTGAACCGATTTTTATAAAATTCATCTCGGATCAAAATGACGTTAACACGCCTCGATTGACTGCACCCTTACGATGTCGAATAATTTTTTATTCGCGAGATATTGTGTAAAATCTACATTTTTGGAGTCTATTTGGTTAAGAAAAATGAACGGCCGAACCAATTTTGAAAAAATTTCTTTCACATCATATTTACGTTAATATACGCGTCGATTGGCACCCTAACGTAGTCGATATCATTTTTCATTCTCGAAATTTCGTCTTAGAAAGAAATGGACACATACGTACACACACACACAGCCATCTTTCTACAAATAGTGTAGTGACCTTGAAACATAAAAATTTGTTATACATTTTGATTTCGATTTTCGGACCCAATACAATAACTTCCAATGGGAAGTTAAAAATTCGACTGATGACCAGTCCTATACTTCCCACCTAGTAAATATTTGCACTCTTTTTTTTGTATTCTTTGACTAGGCCCAAATAACCTTAGCTGTTGGTGGTCTTTAAAACACAATTTAATTTTTATTCTTTGAAAAAAGCATGGCCCTCTTTTTTGTTTGGTGATCTACTGATGGCTAACTTAATATAGCAAAAATCATGGTTACCTTGATTTACGTACAATTTTTATTTTTTTTAGTAAAATATTTTTTTTCTCGAAAACTATACATTTTAGAGAAAAAAAATATTTACATTTTTTTCATATTATAACATCTAGAATTCATTTATATTTTTTTTTACCTATGTTAATACGTGACATTGAGGACGTTTTTTTGAATATCTCAGGATCCACTGAACCGATTTGACTCAAAATCTAATCAGATCTAAGTTAAAGGCTGATAAACACAATAGAACAATCGGCATGCCCGTATGTTGTTCCGTTCTTAAGATATCGAGAGCGAAAAATTGACCACACACACACACACACACACATACACACACACACACACACACACACACATACAGACATCAGTCAGAAAATGATCTCAAACGATTGCTAGGGTCTCAAAACGTGAAAATCTGATAAATCTCAAAATATTTTTTTCGGACTAAATCCATTACTTCCCTACCATAGTAGAGGTGGGAAGTAAAAAATTGATCTGTCAGTTTGTTTTAAAAAATGTTCGATCGATTTTCACAGGATCGTTCCTAAAGCAACTGACACACCACCTGCTGATGTGCGTCCTTATGCTGGACACATTAATTAATTAAAAAGTGTGAGGCCGTGATATTATGAGTATCACACATCTCTGCACATAAAAGAGCTGATGTGAAAACTGCGAACTGTTCTTTACGTGTTTTTATTTCATTTATCGACGTTTTCAATTTCGGTTTTATCCCATATTTTACGTTTGAATTAAAAAAATAAAAAATAATCGAAGAAAATCCGCTGAGTTCAAACGATCAAATACACAAGTCATCAAATCTGAACAAGTAATGTCATCTGATTCAAATTAAGTGGAAATAAACCGTCGTCATCATATTCTCCATTATTATTCCTATTATCCATTCATTATATAACATTGTCTGCAGCCATATTGATTATGTAATTGGAATATCAGTTTAATTTCAATTTAAAAAGAAAAGTATTCGTCTGTCTGGAAAAACAAAGAGGAAAAAGGAAATCATTTCTCTGAAAGCTATATACTTTTCTTATAAAACATAATATTATTGTCATGTCCGTTTCACTTCACAAGAACAAACTGGAAGAATTTTATGCTAGAAGTACACTCTCGTGTCGACTCGTTAACACTCGGCTTAAAATCGGTTTGTTGAACAACTCAAAAAGTACATTAGACGCGAGAGTACTCTCGACTACAAAATAGCTACTTTCGGTGTATAATGTATAGCGGCCTTTAATGAGTCATTTAACAGGCAGGTGTGCGGAAAGTGTTTTACTTTTTGCTCTAGCGCAGAAAATAACGGTTGCCATAGCAACTTCTGTTTATTCGCTCTATACGCCTGCGTACGCTTGCGTGCGCCTGTCATTACTTACTTGCACGAACTTTGCGGCATACTGTGGAAGGAAAGATGACGACGCAAATGAACTGTCAGATTTTTTTGAAAATGACGTGAAAAGTGGGTGTGGCAAAAAATACCATATATGTCTCGTGCGTAATGGTATTACGGCTCGTGTAACTGTAAAAAATCGCTATTGCTCGTTTTTACATACTGTCATCACTCGCCGTAATATTGTCCATTACGTATCTAGACATACAATCTACTATTTTGATAATAAATTAGGTACCTACGCGTGTTCGTAAATGTTAGTTTGATCATCCCTGTATGATTTAGTCATTCGTAAAATTGTGTACAAATTGGTTTTAGAAGGATTGTGGAAATTGCAGTAGACGTACAAAAAAAAAAACAAGTATTCGCCACAAACTTCAGTTTTAATAATTGAATATTGATTAGATTTTTCAAGTTGTTTCAAATTAAATTATTCTACTGGATATCACGTAAAGCAAATAGTTTTATGCAACTCACCTTTTATTCTATATAAGGGCGCGTTTTTTTACCAAATAGGCCGTCAAATCGATGTCATTGATTTTAAGAAATACAGAAGCGTCAGTGTCCTTGAACACATCCATACTAATATTATAAAGCTGAAGAGTTTGTTTGTTTGTTTGGCTGAACGCGCTAATCTCAGAAACTACCAGTCCGATTTGAAAAAAAATTTTTTTGTTAGATAGCCCATTTATTGAGGAAGGCTATAGGCTATATAATATCACTCTACGACAAATAGGAGCGGAGCATCAATGAAAAATGTTTGCAAAAACGGGAAAAATTATTCCTTTTGAGAGCTTCCGTTGCGTGCGCTGCGTAAACGGTTAAAGTTACGCAAAAATCATGTAGGTCGGAATTGTCCCCCTTTATTGGTTCTAAAAAACAGTCCGCGACAGCATATGTCTATCTTTTAAGGTTGACTTACTATAACTTTTTTTATGGTAATCAAATTTGTTCGTAATTATAATTATAATTCAAGCGAACGAGCGAAGCGAGTGAGTAGTGTATTTATAATATTCAAGCGAACGAGCGAAGCGAGTGAGTAGTGTATTTATAATATTCAAGCGAACGAGCAAAGCGAGTGAGTAGTGTATTGCAACCGGGCTTTCTTAGTCAGGCGGTTACCGCTAGTATTTTTATACGCATGTTTAAGTACGCCACAAATTCGCTATCTTAGTTAGAATTTTATTATGGTTTTTAGATAGTGGCTGAATACCTACACAAAAATGTAAAGGCAAAAAAATTTGTTATAAAAAAAAAAAGTACGCCATGTTTTATTGTTATAGTTTTTAATCAATTCGTAGACTCTCCATAAATTAAATATGAACGTCCTATTATACCTGTCTGTGTGTCATTTCATTTTAATTCAAAAAATTAATATATGTTTTGCCATAGCCACTACAATATAGTTATTTTCGTTGCATGTATACTGGCCTGTAATGGGTCATTTAACTGGAAGGCATGCGGAATGTGTTTTACTTACCGCACGTAAACGGTCGCCATGGCAACTTCTATTTATTCGGTCTATCTGCCTGCGTGCGCCTGCCATTACTTACGACCTTCACGGCATACTATAAAAGCAAAGATGGCGATGTATATATGAACTGTCAAATTTTTTTGAAAATGAAGTAAAAAAAGTAGATATTTTGTAGTTGGTATGGCAAAAAATACCATATATATCTCATGCGTTATAGTATTATATGACTCGTGTGACTGTAAAAACTCGCTGTCACTCGTTTTTACATACTATCATCACTCGTCGTAATATAGCCTATTACACATCTAGATATACAATCTATTATTACATTTTTAATTGTGAATTTTCCTACGTCCTTGCATCGATTTAAAAATTCTACAGAGGTACACAATTTTTCGATAAATTGTCATTAAAAAACACTCATAAAAACCCTACGTTTAAAATTTGGTTTCGATCCGTTGAGCTCTTTACTCTTAGACCAAATCAAACTTTTGTATACCCCCTAACGCAACAAGAGCTATATCGATTCTAATTAACTCCTTATAAATTATTATCAAAAATACATTTTTCTGACAAATTAATTAGAAATAATCATCAATAGGTTGTATTGATGAATTTTTTGTGACTACGCTCTATAAAAAATATTTTCGTTATGGTAAGCGACCTATCATGTGAATAATACTTGTATAACCCTGATCATTTTTTAACAAGCCGTGAGGTGGGTTATTAGGACTAAAGTGCGACCCTTGAGGTCCACACGACGAACTTCCCAGTTTGATAAATATTTAATAACAATAATTAAATTAGATATTACACAGAAAAGTAATCATTTTAATCATTAAAACATAATTATTATTTATTTTTAACAATAATTAAAAAAAAAAACGGCTGAACCGATTTTTATAAAATTTATATCGGATCAAAATGACGTTAACACGCCTCGATTGACACCCTTATGAAGTCGATATAATTTTTTATTCGCGAGATATTGTGTAAAATCTACTTTTTTGGAGTCTATTTGTTTAAGAAAAAAGAACGGCTGAATCGATTTTGAAAAAATTTCTTTCAGATCATACTTACGTTAATACGCGTCGATTGGCATCCTAACGTGGTAAGTATCATTTTTCATTCTCGAGATTTCGTCTTAGAAAGAAATGGTCACATACGTACGTACGTACGTACACACACACACACACACAGACATATTTTTAAAAATAGTGTAAAAATAGTGTAGTGACCTTGAAACATAAACATTTGTTATACATTTTGATTTCGATTTTCGGACCCATCCAATGGGAAGTTAAAAATCGGGAAAGCAGGAAATTGTATACCTGTATACGTTTGATTTTACATGTAAATTCTTTATTTTGACATGAGCAGTTCAGCACCCTGCATATTAAATAGTAACGGGACAGCTGTCTGTAATTTTCTTTTTCAACGAATTTTGAGGGATTTTTTTCTTGCATATAACTACTAGACATAAAATTAGCTAGAAAATACGTTTCTAGAATTTTTCTCTAACTGTCTGTCTGCATGACTGGAATGATTTTTTGTACAGCTTCTTAAACTACAGAGTAGGTACTTTTTATCCGGCTGTAATCGGGTTAACATATATGTATAAGATTTCTGTCTACCGACGTTAACGCGAACGAAGGATGACGTGCGAAGTTGACAAAATCGTGTCATTTGTTATTTATCCGATGTAGGATGATGTGTCATGTCGGCGGGAAACGTTCCGTCTGTTTTTGCCTTAAATATTTTTGTGACATTCTCATAAAAGTAAGATTGAGTTGGCGTTGTTTTTATACCTGATTGAGAGGCTTCACATATTGTTCACGTCAAAACAATTGAACTTAACAAAAGAACAACATTTTTGGCATGGCCTACTATATTTTCGTTATTAAAATTTAAACGTCAGATACACTTCCTAACAAAGTACATGAAAGAAGAAATTTTATTATAAAATAAATAACCAAATCGATAAATTCTTATAAAGTCGGAGCTTTGCTTCAGAACGAATTTTTGTCGTCACTGTACGATGGTAAGAAACAGCGATGTATACCGTTGCTGGAATTTTATCAGAAATACTTTTGTTCTTTGTTATTTTGTTAAAAAAAATCACCATTCGTGAATATAATGTTTTTTAAACATAAACGCGTTAACTTTTCAAAGAGTTTTATTCATAAGAAAAAAAAAATCGACGGGGTGCCAGTCCTATTCTTCCCACCCACTAAACAGTCACCGTAACTGAACATTTTTCCAACAAAACAATTATCTATTTATATTCTTATAAAAACCATGACTATATTTACCAAAAACCAACTTAAATAATAATAATTTATAGGTTGTGTGCACGAAGCCTACTAGCGCCGCTAGCGGTCAATAGTGCACGATTGAACTCATTTTTATTGTTATTTTAGACCACGAAATTTTTTAATAAACGAATACCATTTAATTTCGCAGCGTGCATATAATATTAAATAGCATAGCATAAAAGGTACATGAAAATTATTTATTTTAAGTTTTTTTCTGTTTCAATTTTGACGTACCTATAATAAAAAATAACTAATTAATTTTTATCAGACATGGCGGTGTACCTACATCTATGTCTATGATTTATATTGACAGACGACAGCATAACCTAAAACCATGGTGCCTGTAATCTTGCAGACCGTGTTTAAAATTATCAAATTAATCAGAGTTATAGTAATAATTTCCAAATAAGTTAGAAGTAAAATCATGGTTTTACTTGCTTGACTTTTTAAACAACAATGCTCACTGACAATTACGGAAAATTAGAGTTCCGAGTTTACAATGGATCTGACAACGAGCGCTCGCGTCGATATTATTATACACAGTCTATAGACGTCTTTATTAAACAGATAAAAACTTTGCATTTTATTTGAACAGTCGACTCTCGCATGTAGTGTGTTTTCAACTTGAAATTGCTATATATAAGAAGAGATCGGTTTCCACTATCGGGAACTGTGGAGAAATCGGTAACTCACCTAGCCGGAAACTGAGAGTTTCGGGTTCAAGTTCCGACAGTGGTCATTTGATTTTTCCTAGATATAGCTCAAAAATCATGGCAGTCTAGCTGTCAGATATTTATTATTTTCACCTCTAATTGTTATGTGAATAATATGGTGTGGATATAAGGGGTTTTAAATCGATTGATTTTATCATATACCAGATAAAAAATGATTTCCGCGCAATGTTTTTAGAAAACTTTTTTTCTCAAAATCTGTACGTTTTACAAATAAAAAATTTAAATTTCGTCATATTTCATCATTTGAATTTGAGAACACTTCTTTAAATATTCACTAAACTGATTTTGCTCAAAATCTTATCAGATCTAAGTTAAATACTGACAAATACAAAAAAAAAAATTCGGCTGGATAGCCAACCTATACTTCCCACTTAGTATAACCATTAAACAATCGTTCGTAACCGAAAATTTTCCCAACGCAAATAAAAAATTATTTCCACGAAATTTTTTTAAGAAGACATTTTTTTTCGAAATCTACATTTTAGAAAAAAATTAAGATTGTATTCATATTTTAACATCTAGAATGCATTTATATATTTTTTTTAGCTATGTTAATACGTGACACTCATGAGAACATTTCTTTAAGGTGTAGATTTTTAATGTCCATAATTTATTAAAGTATACTTATTTTTTTCATATCTCAGAAATCACTGAATCGATTTGGCTCAAACTATCAAATCTTAGATCTAAGTTAAGTGCTGACAAATACAACACAACAAACCGCATGACCCTATGTCGTTGCGTTTTTGAGATATCCAAGGAGAAAACATTTCACACCATATAAACACACTCACACACACAGACAGATGGTCTCAAACGATTTACCTATTATCCTTTTTTGAATCCTATGAACGTGTCTTATCTGTCCCTCCCGGCCGTCCGTGTTCTTGACCTCTTGTTAGTTTTGCCTACCGAGTTGGGTCCGAGGTACATCCGTTGTCCTGATCCTTATATCTTGATGGTCCATCCTTCTTGTGCCCCCGTTTTTAACAGGGCCGGCGCGTCAAATTATGTCGCCTAAGGCGAATACAACTTTTGCCGCCCCCCCCACATATTAAAAAAATTAATAAACCGATGATATATTTTATTTACTTAACAAATAAAAAACAAATGTAATTCTAATAAACGCTGCCTGGCTGCCTGTAATTTGTAAATACCCCCTTTACAACTTATGGTATTTGCGCCGAGCGGCTGGACGACATGCGACATCTTTTATCTAGTAGTAGAAGGTAGAACTAAGAATCGGTGAAAACTCGAATATAATCATTTTTAAAAAGTAGAATACCGCACGAAAAATTCGCTGCTACAAAAATATGCCGCCCTAAAAATATGGCGCCGTAAGGCAATCGCCTGTCCGACCAGGCGCACGTGCCGGCCCTGCCGTTTTATGTGTGTATGTAAAATCCCTCAACTTAGTTAGAATTATATTATGGTTTTTAGATTGTGGCTAAATACATAAAAGTGTAAAGGCCAAAAAATTTATAAAACTGATGACCAGTCCTATACTTCCCACCTAGTAAATATTTGCAAAAAATAAACACTCTTTTTTTTTTATTCTTTGACTAGGCCCAAATAACCTTAGCTGTTGGTGGTCTTTAAAACACAAATTAATTTTTATTCTTTGAAAAAAGCACGGCCCTATTTTTTTTTTGGTGATCTACTGATGGCTAGCTTAATATAGCAAAAATCATGGTTACCTTGATTTACGTACAATTTTCGTTTTTTAGTAAAATATTTTTTTTCTCGAAAACTATACATTTTAGAGAAAAAAAATATTTACATTTTTTTCATATTATAACATCTAGAATTCATTTATATTTTTTTTACCTATGTTAATACGTGACATTGAGAACGTTTTTTTGAATATCTCAGGATCCACTAAACCGATTTGACTGAAAATCTAATCAGATCTAAGTCAAAAGCTGATAAATACAATAGAACAATCGGCATGGCCGTATGTTGTTATATTGACCGCATACACACACATACACACACACACATACAGACATCAGTCAGAAAATGATCTTAAACGATTGCTAGGGTCTCAAAACGTGAAGATCTGTTAAAATCTCGAAATATTTTTTTCGGACTAAATCCATTACTTTCCTACCATAGTAGAGGTAGGAAGTAAAAAAAAAGTCCTATGAACGAGAAACATCAAACAACTGAAGTTTTACCCGACCAGTGTTATTTTTGAGGATAAAATAAGTACTATTTATATTTTGGAATGTAAATCTTATATAGCTCGGTCCACAGGGGCCGAGCTGTATACATCGTAAAGCCTGCTGATATCCGTCCTGAACCGGAGCTAACAAAACTTTATATACGCAGATTATACACTCACTTGTCCCCGCTTTCGTTTCCCCTCCGCATCTCTGAGGAATTATCTTTCCAATTAGACATTCAAGAGGATCGAGAATTCTACTTTTTGAGTTTTCATAAGAACAACATTTGTTTT
The DNA here is from genome assembly GCA_039654895.1 of Mongoloraphidia duomilia. Taxonomy (NCBI): domain Eukaryota; kingdom Metazoa; phylum Arthropoda; class Insecta; order Raphidioptera; family Raphidiidae; genus Mongoloraphidia; species Mongoloraphidia duomilia. The sequence continues at coordinate 20,402,000 of CM077525.1, read as the reverse complement.
ATATAATTTTCATTTTTGCACAGATTATATATTTTTATACTGACTTATCTACCCACCCAAGCTAGCTATTTGAGAACATTCATTTAAATGTATTAAAAAGAATACAGTGTGTATGTGAAATCGACCATAATGATCAAGGTCATTTTTTTCCTACAATGTGTCCATGTATGTGTGCGCGTGCGTGTGTGCGTGTGTGTATGTGTGTAAGTATGTAAACCTTGAATAACTTTTGAATGGATCGACCGATTGAGATTGGGTTTGCGGCATTCGAAAGAGTTTTACTCAATTTAGATTTCTTAAAAATTTGATTCTAATCGATCAAGTGGATTTTGAGAAATCTCAAAAATAAAATTTTTTTAAAAATGTTTTTTTAATAACTTTTAAAATACTTTACCGATCGATTCCAAAATCTAATCAGCTGTATTCCCTAAAAAACTGCTTCAAATGCCGTAAACTAGATCTCAATCGGTTCATTCGTTCGAGAGAGATCGTTGTCGAAAAATTTTCAAAAAAGTGTTTTTTTAAAATAACTTTTAGATTTTTTGACTGATCGATTTTTAAAAAAATAGTCAATTTTTGCGTTCGAAAAACTGCGTCGAGTGCTACAAACCCGATCTTAATCGGTTGATTCGTTTGAGAGATATTGTTGTCAAAAAATTTTCAAAGAAGTGTTTTTTCAAAATAATTTTTAGATTTTTGAAACGAATCAGCCAGTTTTTTTTTAGTTTTTGTCACATAACTCCTAACTAACTACACGACCGATTGGTCTCAAAATTTATTCAGATTGAGTCTTGAATAGCTCTTTCGATTGCCGAAAGATTTACCAAGAAAAGTCGATTATAGTTTAAAAGATATTGCACAGCTAACATTTCTTTTTTGTCGAGCTCGAAGATAGCGAAAAGTTTCAGGGATGGCCTACAGGGTCAACCGTTTTTCAAATTTTTAGTATAGGATTGTTAATATTCGAGAAATTGAAACTAGTCAAGAAGCAAAATCTCCATTTGTTTGGTTGGAAGTTGTTTGAGAGGTGAAATGCAATGAACATTAATATCATATTATTACTTACAACAAGTAGACGATTCAAACTTTAGACTGAAAAGTGTTGTATAGAAAGGGCAGAGGAATATAGGGATGGAAAAGAGACGAAAGGGTGAGATTAAGGAGTGAGAAGCTGATGTTTTACCACCCTCGGAAACTCCCTTACCACGGGCTTCCTTCCTCTTTCAAAAAGCAAACGTTTCCCCCTTGTACAAGCCATAATCGGAATTTCATCAATTTTGTTTTAGACTTCTATTTTGATCGCCTAAAGGAATAATGAAAATATTTTCATTTTAGTTGTGTGTAGCATAAAACCCGTAACGTGGCTTTCCCTTCCCGCACTCGTTCCGTTCGTGGTGGTTCGAGACTACACACGGCCGGTTTGACAGAGACCTTTCGTCCCTCTTCAGCTGCTGCTGCTACTTCTTCTTCAGTTCTGTTACAATAACGTCTTCTTCATCGCCCCCTTTGGCCCGACTTTACTCATCCTCGGAGTGTTGTTCTATTTTCTATAAACACCGGCATGCCAAAAAATATCGAACAATCATTTTATCAATTTCAGAATGGCGTTGTAGTAATACTACGTCAACACATTTTTAGAAAATAGTTGCTTTTCAAATTCTATATAAGACAATACTTTCAGAATTTATAGACATTGTAATGATACTACTTTCAGACATCTTTAAAAAATACACCAGCTGATGTCCGAGGCTGTTAATGGAATAAACATTTTCTTCCAGAAACGATTTATATTGGAATCAGGTCCGGCCAAACAGATACGAAAGGCATATTTTAAGGGACATACAAAATATGTAGCTCATTCTGTATGGATTAAATTCAACGAAAGTATATATATTATTTCTAGAGTCTAGTCTTAAGGAATTTCAAGGGGGGAAAATTATTGTATACTTGGCGTAGTAAAAAGACAGAGTCTGCCCTGGTTGTAATGATACTGCGTTCATACGCCATTAAAACACATCAGCTGATGTCTAAGGTCTTTATTGGATAAAACGTTAGATACTTCCAAAAAAAGATTAGTATGGTATATCTAATCATACTACGCTGAATACGATTTTAGGAAATAAATCAGCTGATTTTTTATTAGATAACATATCGCCTTCACATGATAGACCTTTTGAACAGTGATATTGCATTATTTTACATATCGTCAAGAAATACATCAGCTAATAATTCAAGGTCTTTATTCTTCCAGAAATCGTTGACAGTTTAACAACAATTCGTTCTTATTTTTATCGTACTTCAACACTTCATTCTTCAAATTATTAAAGTAAATATAAGTTGCACAACTGAAATAAGCAGCTTACTTTCAAGAACGCACTTGTGATGTTTGAGGTGATTGAGTTCATTGAGTGAGTCTTAAATGACTCAATCACTATTCATTTTAAAATACATCGTGTCTATAAATTTTATAAACACGATGTATTTTAAAATCAAAACTTTCTAAAACGTTTTTTCGATATTCAACTGCTGAGAGATAATGAACTGGGTAAAGAATATGTAAAATGTTTGAGCGCTCCTCGCGTGCATGCGTATTATATAAAACCAACATCTTTGTAACCTTATCCAATAAAAGTTAACGTGCTGGAAATTTTTGACATACCTGCCGACTACGTTATGTCTATATTCATTGTACATATTCCGGTATTAAGCAATATACAGACTGTTTCTTTATAAATGCTACTTGCTGTTTAAAATATTTTTTATAAACTGTATATTTTTATAAGTATATTACTGAAAATAATTGTTCGTTTGTTTAAAATAATAAAGACATTAATGTCCACTGTGTAGACTAGGCTAGTTCCGGACCTGTATTTTGTTTCAGGAAATATAAATAAATTTTTGTATAGAACAACCAATATAAATATAAATTTATTTATAATTAATAGAAACTCAACCTTTTGCTCTGGTATATAATTGTTAGAAATAACATAAATGGTCTTCCATTGGCAAGATATGCTCTTATTAAATAAAAAACTCAGGCAACATGTTTCGGCAATAGAATTGCCATCATCAGGGCTTTAGAAATATACAATTTAAGAAGAAGGTACAATTCTTAAAAAGATGCCATCATAACCACATTTGAATTACGCAAGGACCTCATCTATCTATTGAATGTCATGGTATAACCTTGACACGCACTGGAGTATCTTAATCTTTTTCAAGCTATACAAAATTAATTAATTGTAGATTATAGACGCGTCGATAACTCAGGTCATTAGCGTCTTCAAATCAACAAATAATCCATTTGTGTATTAGAATCCGCCAGCCGGCATACACAAACCGACTGGTACGAGCTCGGGTCCCTGGGAGCGCTAATTCCCAAAGAACATTAAAAAAAAATTCAAAAATTCAAATTATTTATTTCCTCAGTAAAAAAATATACAAAATAAACAAATGTTTTATAAAAAGAGGATTTCCTGCCCAACTTGGAAGACCAGTGCTAGGGCAGGAGTCCAAAAATACAATTGCAGATGTGTGTGTGTGTATATGTATGTATGGGAATGCAATTTGCGGTAGCAACCACATTTCAATGTCCCCCCTGGGGGATCAAGCTATACAGTTCGCCGGCCGAACTGTATAGCTTCGCCTATACTTTCAAACTTGCGTCCCAGATCGCTGACTATAGAATCACTCCAGGTATGCAAGCTTTCACGGCCGGCATTGTTCCAAATCTTCATGGTTTCCGGGCTTGTAGGCCGTGGTCCGGTGGTATTTCTACCTGACGTTTCGTCTACCGCAGTTGTAGACGAAACGTCAGGTAGAAATACCACCGGACCACGGCCTACTACCCCGGAAACCATGAAGATTTGGTATAGAATCACTGTTTTCGGGGCGGCATTTATACAACTGTATAGCTTTGCCGTTGCCCAATTACACCAGAGATGAGTCCACGGACTTCCTCGAATATACTTAAGGACTTCTCAGTTTAGGAAACGCTTGTCTATATAATTACATAATAACATTTTTTTCCAATTATACCCAGCGATGTAGCTTAGTGGTACAGCACTATACTCGCATTGGGAAGGTACTGGGTTCGAATCCCGACAGGGGCAGATGTGGCTGGACTTTTTCCTACTGCCTCACGTCGAGAAACGGTAATTCCTGTACCGGCCATCTTGTTTGAGGTTTTCCATGGTTTCCCTCAATTATTCCAGATGAATATCGAGATGGTTCCTTATTCAAGACCATGGCCGATTACCTGTCAAACTCCTATGCTCCCAAAATTGCCTACCTTATCCTAATTTCCTATAATTCCTCCATTCGCACATTGCTATTAATTAAGTTGAAGTATAAAAATGTAAAAAACAACGGGAAGTGGTAAAATGGAAAATAGTAATGGTGCGAATGGCGTCTGTTATGACATAATGTCGAGAAACGGACGTTAAACGCATTATTATTATTAATAGTTTTTTATACGGCTGAAATGCAATTGAAAGATTTTTTCGTTGGAGAGCAGCCAATTATTTAGCAATCTTGTCACAATTGAGTATTGTAAGCTCATTCCGCCGCGAATGTGGAAAGGTTCAGGTTAGAATCCTGATTGTGACTACTGGTTGGTAAAATGATATTTTCCTATATGTTTCGAAACAATTATATAATTGGCTGCTCTCCAACGAAAAAATCTTTCATTATTATTATTATTATTATTATTATTATTATTATTTTTTCCAATTATAATTTTAGTCCCGCTTCTCCTATTAATATTTTTTTACTTAGGGTGTTTACAAGAAGTAGATAGTTTGTCGTAGGTATATAGGTGTGAGATGATTCGGTGTTTGTTAACTTGTCTACTTTGCTCGGCTCTCAGAAATAAAGAGAGAGAGAGAGAGAACTGTGATAAGAGCAAGAGTTGACGTGAGACGCTCTCTACGTTGCTTAGAGACTTGTCTGTCTTTTACTTTAATTGACATTTGACATCATGCAGACTATATAAACTGCTACAACAGTTATGTGACCGCATTGCAAAGTGGGATACAATGAATTTCAGGTAATTTTTTATGCCTTCATAAAGAATTCTTTCATCGTTATTTTAGTAAATGTTAAAGTTTAGAATAATAAATTCTTGTCGGAATTCGCCGGAGATGCTTGGAAAAGCTATATACTGACTTTTTTTAACTTACACTAACAAGCTCAAATCTAAACTATATTGAGTCTGCGACTGTACATTGGTGAATTAATTTCTTTCGAGTCGTCATTTATGGCGCAAGAAAGTCACTAAAAATGGTTACCTATATGTCTGTATCGCGGGTACAGACAGGTAATGTAAATACCGTTAAACATAAATAATTGTAATCGTTGTCATGGAAAGAAATACATCCACTTTTATTTATCTTATAAAATCAAATGTTCGTAAAATATAATAAAAACTCGGGTCGCAGTGCCAAACCCTGCCGACAATATAGTGTATTTGCTAATACAGGCCTTGTGGCTTTAATACGTGAACTTAGGTTTGTTTTTGGACAAAATAAAAAATTTAACCTCTTAATACATCCCTTAAAATAATATTTTTTTTCGGTAATTTCAATATTATTATCAATGCAACCTCTGTACCAAATTAAATACACCCTTCAGTAAGTAAATCACTATCCGCAAACTAGTGTTTTCATAAAATTTGTAAGCCCGGTCCTGTCAGGCCGATTTTATTAAAATTTTAGCAGCACATTTTGATCTTTACTAAATGGTTAAATTTCAATTTTGAAACAATTCTGAAAATTTTTTCGGTATTTTCGGACCCAAAAACTTTTTTCAACCCCTAAAAACAACCCTTAAAATAGTCCGATTGGGTCCCCATTTTAAATAGGTTCCGTGCGGTGATGGATTTCAACGTGTGTACCAAATTTCGTTCAAATCAATTAAGTCTTTCGAGAGTTATACCGACGCCATTAGTGTGTGCCATATGGCAAATATACTATAATAAATAAAGTAGTTGTAATTTTATTTTTTATACGACTTCAAAAAAACTTATACTAATATCTGCGTTTCACATGAACCTTCCATTGTTATCGTAATAGTAATTTATTTACGCCGACTTCTAATTAAATGTAGGTTAGGAAAGATGATTGTACAAATTTATTTTATTCCTTCCAGAGACATTTTTTAAGTTGTATCAATTTTTTTACTTATTTTTGTGTGTACGTGCGTTCGTACGTTGGTGAACTTTTTTTCGGCTCGCATATCTCGAAAACAAATAATGATATCGATTTCGGACCAATTTCATTCGACACATTTTTATAAAATGAACACCTGATTAGATTTACGAAATTTTTTTTAATAAAAAAAACTAAGGGCATCCAATAGGAAGTTAGCAGTGTGGTAATACCCACACACCAAGCCTCTTTTTTAAATTGTTATCCAATACCGCTGTCGACTGACTCGTACGTTACTATACAGCTACACTGGCTTACTAAATCTGATACCCTACAATACACGTTGTGTTTTGTTTCATATGTCAATCACTTCCACTATTTCCGTAACATCTAAAATTTCTAAAATGCCACCCCAGAATGAGACATTAGACGTTATTCATATCAAAATTTAACCGGCAGTATTGTCTCTTTTCATAGTAAATGGACAACTGAATAACATCCTGAATAATTAAATTTATTTACCAAAAATCCAACATGACTCACTTTTCATTGTCACTGCACAATAATTTACAAAGAGATTATTCTGTAACGAACAGATGAAACATTTGAAGCTCGACGAGTTGTCGACTCGTTCATTTGTCAGTTTTCAAAGCCTTCTGCGTGTTTCCATTGACATGATAACATAATGTTAGAGTTTCAACGGCAAACAAACACAACAATTTTCCATGGAAAACACTTCTTAAGTAGGAAATATATACGTCATTTATTTTTCTCTAATTATAAATATAAATTCATATAATATTGAATAATTTGTAAATAAGATAAAAAGAAATCGCTTGGAATTCTCTGAAATTTGAACTTTAAAATTTTATATGTTTGTTTCTTTCGCGTGGAACTTTTAAAACAAACTTATGCATTTGTTTCGTGAAAATTAATTTCAAGATATTAACAGTGGCAGCTGCAAAAGGAATGAAGTATACAGGGTGTTTGCATGACTTACAGTACAAACTTAAGAAGCGTATTCCTGAGATCATTTCAAGAAAAAAATGTCCTTCTGAACAAATGTCCAATTCGCTACGATTACCGAGCTACAAGACGTTCAATGATTAGAAATAATTTTATAATATTAACGTAGGATATTTCAAAATCGCGCTGTACAGTGTATTATGATATCATAGAGATATCATAGATAGAGAGTAGGGGAGCCATAGGCACAAATGTAAGTGACAGTTTTACCTTGGAAAAGAGAGATAGAATACGAAGCAGTTCTCTTTTCCTTGTCTTCTGACGCATTTGGGAATTTAAAAATTTATAGTAGGTATTGTTATAACTTATAGTTTACATCTGTAACCATGGTTATGTATTTGTGATAGAGAAATATAGAAGAACTGCTCTATTCTCCATCTCTGTCTTTTGCATCCATACTTTTTTGGGTACCTAGCCTCCTTATTCTATCTATGATAGTTCTATGGTATTAATGCTGAAAGTGGTCATTTTGAACACATTATAGCTATGTTTCAACCTGCTATAAATGGATCGTTTTGAAACGGTAACGAAACTGTTTTTATCGGTTTTGTGCGCATGCGTCAACCTTGCACGGTTTTGTGACGGTATAAACGTAGAAATTGGTTGGAACGCTTTTTTGACCGTTTTGTGCATCAAATCATGGCCTCCATGACCATGCATATGATCGAAATATATCAATTGTCATTTGTCAAATGTAAATTCCTAATTTCAGGCTTTTTTGTAGTTAAAAACATTTTTAGAATTAGGTACACGAATATAAATATAATTAAATTTTATTAACTAAGAATTCAAATATAAATATTTAAATTAATAATGTTGCAAAAACACACAAAAACGAAACAAATCTCAAATGAAGAATAAAGAGATATTTGATTAGAGACGAGACAAAACAAAAATAAAACAAATTACAAATGAATAAACAACTGTCTCAAGTTGGTATTGAACAGAGACAAACGTAACAAAGTGCATAATGCGCATGTCAGTTTTACAGTTTCATTTTGGTTTCATGTCTAGAGCATGTACCGAAATGGTCGTTCGGAAACCGTTCACAAACGATCACAAGTGCGGTTGGAACGCGTTCTCTCCACTGCGCAGGAGCGTGACGGTAATATTACGGTATTTAGAGTGGTTGGAACAAAGCTAAGATAACGTTCTGTTGCTTTTGTTTTTTATTTTTTTTTGCAAAAACACAGTGCTAAATATTAAAGCTAGTATTTTAATCTTATGAACGTCTATAACTCGGTAATTGTTCACAGGACATTTTTTGCCTGAAATGACCACAGTAATACGCGGTACGCTGCTTAAGTTTGTACAGTACGTCATGCAACACCCGTATATATTATGTAAAACCCGGCTCGCGGCCGCTCCTATATGGGATTGATCAACTATACGCGAGGACAGTGTGGTCCAGTGGTTAGCATCGCGGCCTCTGGGTCAGACTGTCGTGGGTTCGAATCCCACCTTCGCTCATTAATGTTTTGTGATGTAATTTAGTTTTAAGTGTGTTGTTATTTAATGTAGTCAAGACGCTAATGACCTAAGTTGTCGACGCGACTATAAATTATTTACAATAAATAAATAAAGTCAACAATACGCATATTTTAATTTGTAAATCTGGCAGGCTAACAGACAAATAATGTCCAGTAACAAGCCTGCACATAGTATTACAATAAATTCACATTTGCAGCACAGTAGTTACATTAACAAAATATACGACAAAAAAAAATCATAATTAAAGCCCGAAATAGGTGTACGTTTCCGACTTTGATTGGAATGTTTATAGGCAATCTTAGAAGTCACTAACACGGCTGGTCAAAGTTATAAACTAAGAAATTCACTTCGAACTTCGAATACTTATATTATTGTCTCCATGTCCGTGCAAATTATTATACAAGGCTGCTGCCGCGCCAACAGCAACCGCTCAGAAACTCGTGGGGTATAATCGGGTCTACCACGGATGTATGCGGCTATTTTTAAGGCCAACTCACACACATTTCCAGGGTATGGAAACTCCATATTATAAACAACGGGCTACACGGTCGGTTATTCTCAAAAAGCTTCAAGAAAGCACCGAATAACAATTTGTTAATCAAACTTAGCGGGGTGGGTACTTTTGGCTTTGCAACGATTGAAGGGGGGAAGTTTCCTGCGGGGGAAGTGCTAGTGCGATTGAGTTTTTTTGCAAAATGAAAAGGGGGTGGGGTACAGGGGAGAGTTCCCCAAATAACGCGCGCAGGGGGCGTGTTCGTGCGATGGCGTTTTAGTTACAGTTAACACTTCCCTTCCACTTCATCATAAATTGTTAATCAGTGTTCTCTATAGAGGCTAGTCTATTCTCAATCTTTCTAACTGCACTGTTGACCTTGAAAATGTGATTACCATAGAAATTGTATGTTAATTACTTTTAAAACGAAGCATTTGTTTTGATCTTTTCTTGTCGCAAGAGGTACAAACAAATCGAATAATAACGACTAGTTTGAGAACTTCAATATTTTTGTAAAGTGAGAATCTCATTTGAATTTAAGCGAGGAGAACTTTATAGTATTTTACGATATGCATTTAATACGTAATTAAGTCTCATTTCATTACCTTGAGGGGGCGGAGCACCCGTTAATTGTATTCGCAGAGGTGTTTATATACTGCCGACTGACGTGGATCAAGGAGAAACGGAAATGGCATGTCGCGCCAAATTCCGCGTTTATTTTAATTAAATATACATTAAATATTGCACTTTGACAGATCTGTGGAATGTCTTTTGTAAATATTTGTAGCTTTTAAAAATAGAAAGAATTCCAATATATTGGCTCACCGAAAACTACACGCGCAGTCTGGCATTATTATAAAATATAATCAACTATATACAAATTTTTAAATTGCATAGAAATAAAGTTTATTTTTAGCTTTTTACTTACGGCTTCGCTCACGTGAACGTCAAATTTTCTCAAAGATTCGTTCACCTTAGGGCCACCGAGCACATGTAACTTTTTGTATCACGATTGTGCGATTCAGTCGCTTGTAGATTGTCGTATGCAGCAAAAAACAGTGTAAGCCCGCTATAGTGGGGCCGATGAGCGACGATTCCAGCTTCAACCAAAAGAAACCTTATCCTACCCAAAATGCAAACTTAGCCTAAAAAAATGTAAAATGTCAATGGACTACTTATATTTACGCAGGCTGGGGGAGGTTTCGGAGGTAGTCTGAGGGCCGTCTCGTATGAAATTGAGTAAATCCAATGAGACTACCCCCAGGTCTGTGCGAGGAACGGTTGCTGAGATACAGGCGTTTTTCCCCTGAAAGTTACGCATCCACCCTGTCTAGGGGCCCAGTCACGGGGCCAAAAATGGCTCCACATCTTAAAGTGAAGATATGGGTTCGATCAACATTCGTACCGAGTGGCATCTCTCTATCACAAAGTGCAAGGTTGAAACGCTTAACGGCCCCACTACGCACACTATACTCGCTTAAATATTCAACTGACGTAACTCGAAAGCGCGATTGTCAGAAACACATAGCAGACTTGGTCGCAGGTTCTCTCAACACCATGCCATGGATTCTGATTAGACTGGACTCCTTATTGACATCTGTTAGCGAGCAAACTAATTTCTCTGTAATAGTCGGTTGTAGTCTTTTCTCATCACCTTCACAACCTAATTTCCGTCACGTTTTTTTCATATCCGATCGAAATCACTTTAACTGGGCTTACTGCAGCGCTCTAAGAAACATTCAAAAAGCGATTACCGAATGCTGAATATCTTTAGATATTTCACAAACGTTTATGACCTCTGTTGTCGAGCGTCTATTTAGATATTTCATGAATTTTTAAATGCAGTTGTTAATTTACCAGACCCAATAACAAGTTATCCGGCGGTACTGCAGTGTCAAATAACTAAAGTGTGTAGCTTCATGAGATACAGCGGAACTAAACTGAACTTAATTAAAAATTTAATAGCTTTCGCGAATACAAGAGAACTAGTAGACATTCGAACTTAAAAGCTTGAATATTTACAGGGCTGGTCGATTCTCAAGCTGTACGATTTTACAGCTTTGGCTGTAATTACAGACAGATTGGATGTTAATGAATGGAATGAAAAAGTACAAGGCTTGAATTAAGTTTATATAAAATTAATTTAATCAGAGAAGAACGTTTTTAGATCACCAGCAAAAATAGAATTTTCTTTTATTTATTTAAAAAAAATATTGTTGTTTTTTGACTTTAAAAAATAGCTTTTATCCGAGACTTCGCTCATGTGAACGTCAATTTGGCCCAAAGGTTTGTCTGCATTATTGTTGGTTTACTATATTTTTTAAACCAAGCGTAACCGGGTAGTCTGTGAGAAGCAATCAAATAAATAAATAAATAGCACAGATTATCGTACTTTAAGTTTGGGTACTAATTGATAGAGTGCTAGATCAAAATCGATCAAATCGTGTTAATAATGACAGTACAAACAGACAAAAATTCCTCGTTACGCCTACGGACAATTATTATAGATCATACCATTTATCACAGATGACAGCATACTCGCCATAGTACTCTTGAGTACCTATATAATTTGTCAATAATTAGTACTTCTCACTGACGCTAACGTGATGCTAAAGTGAATCTTATTTTTGCTCCTTCCTGGAAAATTTTCGCAATATTAAGATCTTACGAATTCTCTCAGTCTGCAATTGTCCCTAAATTAACAAAAAAAAATTTTCAGTATCGCGTCGATTGGGCAATCCGTCGCATTATCTTTTAGTTATAATATTTATGTGAGGAATCATCCTGTATTATGTAATGCATGAACGTAATGTAACATTTTAATTGCATATTTACGACTTGAACTAAACCTTGCATTTAACTCTGTGCAATAGAGGAACAAACCTGCAGAGGGAGCTGCTGAAAGAATGCCTTTCTCTAATGCGATAGATTTCAGTAAACTTGCCTCTAACACAATTTTCCATGGCTGTACATAATTTCAAATTTTCAATGCAACTGGTGTATTGCTGATACTGTTTTTAAATTTACAGTTTGGAAACTATATTACAAATTGTTGAGTTTTTATTTTTACAATTTTTTTTTTATTTATTATATTGCGCACGTACGTAGTTTTGATGACACACAACATTTTCATGACTCTGGACCTGAGGATAATGTGGTCCAGTGGTTAGCATCGCGGACTCTGGATCACACTGTCGTGAATTCGAATTCCGCGCCTCAACTCATGGATGTTTTGTGATGTCATTTAATTTTAAGTGTGTTGTAATTTAATGTAATCAAGACGCTAATGACCTAAGTTGTCGACGCGTCTATAATTTACAATAAATAAAAATAAAGACTCGATGGACTCAGAAAAGTGATTACCTATCGGAACCTCTCGGAGGTCTACGGTGATTATACTTATTTTGCTTAGTTTGATGACGAGTTTTCACATGGATTTTTTTTTTCATTTTTAGTATGTTTTTAAAAAATTACAAGCTTTTATTTTGTATTTGCATATCATAAAGCATACTATCGTATAATATATTCACTGACTTTTATTTTGTTTGTTTCAGGTGAGTTTGATTACGAAGCTATTTTCAAATCTTGTATTTTGTAAGTACTTCTTCAATATTTATTTAGAAACTTGTATTTAGAGCTTTAAGTTGATTTAAATTCCTATCCACACCAACGCAAGAAATGTTTACATCGTTCACATATAAATTACTAGTGGCCCGATCTGGCTTCGCCCGGGTGCTATGAATTTATGATTTATTATCCCGCCTCGCGAGAAATTCTCCCCCTGCGACCCGGGCGAATCCGGGCTGGTAATGTTTATAATATTAGTCTAAGATTCCGCCAATACGCTAAAATTTATGAAAATGGCAGAGTTACGTTTTGTTACTATCTCACAGGAACTATATATTTTTCCGAGATGAAAACTACCCTGTCCTATTCCAGGACCTAAAATAACTATATACCAAAATTCATAAAAAACCGTTCAGCCGTTACGGAGCTGAGTGGTAACAAACATACACACACACAAACTTTCACATATTTTATATCAGTAGAGATGTGTATAATAATATACTGCATATCTGGCGTTGGCTGAATTACAGTGCAAGCTGTCTTATTATTTCGATGTCTGCAGTAATTAGTTGCATATCTGCGACCAAAGAATTTACCAACTTCCGAATATCTAATTTACTTTTACAAAAACTGCTCGTTTTTATTTTTTATTGAAGTGTTACTTCTTATAGCCTAAGATCCGGCTGCAGAATTAGTACGTTCATCACGTAGGTAATCAAACTATAATTTTTACATATATTTATGAATAGAATAAGATACTTTTCACAAGGTGCCGATCAAAAAGTGCCCGCAACTAATTTTAATTAAAATAGCGTTAATTGATTTTCCACAAAAAATTTCGTTCACTTGTTAGTCAAATAAAATATCATCCATTTCACAGCAATGTATGTAAAGAGTTTGAAAAGTTATGGGTGCTGTTACCTGCTCGGCCGCAACCTAATCGCAGCCAGGTGTAAACAGGTATGATTTAGTTATATTTATACGTTCATGACGTATATTCATTTCTTTTATACCACATTAAAGCTAATTTTTTTCTGATCATGACGTTATAAGGCTGCCTATGAAAAAGTCCCCGCAAATAGGGGTTGCCAGCTGTTGAAGATGCTAAAATTGTACGTAAATCAAGGTAACCATGATTTTTGCTATTAATTAATAGCAAAAATCATGGTTACCTTGATTTACGTACAATTTTTATTGTTTTTAGTAAAATATTTTTTTTCTCGAAAACTGTACATTTTAGACAAAACAAATTTACATTTTTTTTATATTATAACATCTAGAATTCATTTATATTTTTTTTACCTATGTTAAATGTTAATACGTGACATTTAGAACGTTTTTTTTAATATCTCAGGATCCATTGAACCGATTTGACTCAAAATCTAATCAGATCTAAGCTAAAGGCTGATAAACACAATAGAACAATCGGCATGGCCGTTTGTTGTTCCGTTTTTACGATATACCTAGCATCTTCAACAGCTGGCAACCCCTATTTGCGGGCACTTTTTCATAGGCAGCCTTATAACGTCATGATCAGAAAAAATTAGCTTTAATGTGGTATAAAAGAAATGAATATACGTCATGAACGTATAAATATAACTAAATCATACCTGTTTACACCTGGCTGCGATTAGGTTGCGGCCGAGCAGATAACAGCACCCATAACTTTTCAAACTCTTTACATACATTGCTGTGAAATGGATGATATTTTATTCGACTAACAAGTGAACGAATTTTTTTGTGAAAAATCAATTAACGCTATTTTAATTGAAATTAGTTGCGGGCACTTTTTGATCGGCACCTCGTGAAAAGTGTCTTATTCTATTCATAAATATATGTAAAAATTAGAGTTTGATTACCTACGTGATGAACGTACTAATTCTGCAGCCGGATCTCGTACTATTACGCGTTAAATATTTAACGCTAACGGTGTAACCATGGCAACGAAAAAGAAATAATAATATGTAATTCTGTAAATGTCAATTTATAACATTTGGATGTAGATTTTGCGTAAGTTAGTTACACTTCTGTTGTGTGTAACATATCACTGTTTGCCGGACGCCCGACCGAATTATATGAATTTTGGCCATTTACCAACTGGCGTTCCAGACTACTAACTATATAGAATCATTGTTTTCCAGATGTAATATATAGTGTACATTACTCAGTCTCATAAGCAAACTAAATTTTATACTTGGTAACGCAATGAGATATTCCATTCCTTCCGAGTGTCAACAGTAAGTAGTGTTGTGAAAAAATGTAGGCATGTAGAATGTAGATATTTAAAACAAATCGATCGACTGATTTTGAAAAATATGGACATTTCGTTTCAGCTCATATAGTTTCAGTTTCGTCAAGCGTTGTTGAATAGGTCAGAGGTTCCCTAACTGTGCGTCGCGACGCTCTGGGGCGTCGCGGCGCTATCCTAGGGGAGTCGCAATTTCAGAACTTCAGTCCCGATTTGAGAAGTTATGCTCAGAAAAGCAAGCTCATTCTGCTCATTAATTGTATAGTTTGTAGTTTTTTATGTTTTCTAATTATGATAATTATAGTCTAATATAGTTATTTTTGATACGTGTGCGTAAAGTGAGGTATTCTGGTAGGCTTAAATTGAGACACGAGCTAAGGGACTGACGCATACACAACCAGATCGAGTGCGCTGTATACCGTTAGGCGAGTGGGGTAAGCGCACGAGATGTCGTTGTGTATACGTCAGTCCCTTTAGCGAGTGCCTCAGTTTAAGCCTACTAGATATCTTACTTTAAACGGACGTATCGAACATAATTTTTTATAACGACTGCTTCTAAAGTTTAATACAGAGAAAAAAAAGTTATGAAAACGGAAAATTCGCTCTTCTAGTCCTTAGAACTTTACAATTACAGACTAAGTTACGATTTAGTTTATTTTTATTAAAGTTATTAACTTCTGTATAAATCATTAAAAACATGACTCTCTTATGATGTAGACTTTGTATGCGCGATACTATATATAGGAACACATCGATCGTTAGCCAGTAAGTGCTTGTATTGTACAAAGTGCGGAAATTTCGAATTTATAAGATGTAGAGATTGTACTTTTACGCACTGGTGCTCGAATATTGAGCTTTAGAAGCAGGAGTTATAAATAATAATTGAGATTCTATATTCTTCGGAGTTTTCTTTGAATAATAAAGTAATTTTATTGTCAGCTAGAGCTACACACAAGTATCTTCTTTTAGAAGGGCGTCGAAAAAAATTGCAACCTGTAAAGGGAGTAGCAGTAGAGAAAATATTGGGAACCCCTGGAATAGGTGATTCACAATAATCCTAACTTTGAAAAAAATGTTGTCATGAAGAAAGCTAAATCTTGAATAACATACCAAAATATTAAGTTTTGAATGAAATGACAATCTTTTATTGCATAATGGCAGATATTTTTGTAACACGTTGTATATTCTATTAATCGGTTCACACACATTGAACTTAGGTGGCAATTACAATTTAACCTCACCGATTCTCTCTAAACGCGAGATAGGTACCTCAGCTAATTTCCATTATTATTCGGGAGTCTATATTATGCCTGTACAGGTAGTCCCCTGCTTACGTTTGCATAATTAATTCGTGAAAATCTATTTTTAAAGGATATTTTATTCGTCTTTTTATAATAGGTATAGTAAAATAAAATATTTATTTTCAATTATGTATTTGGGAGAAAATTACTTACAGTAATGAACAATTAGATTAACAATCAATTTTGTTATTACTTTCTTACTGTATAAATTCACTATTTTAGTGGAATTAATATAAGGACATCAGACGACATGACTCGCCATAACATGCCCTTATTAATTATTGTAGAAAGGCTACATAAGAAAAATTTAAATGCACCGCCGGGAATCGAACCAGGAACACCCAATATCGCGTCGGGAAAGTTTCCAGTTACTCCGCGGTACCCACAGCGTACACTTAAATCATTCTTATATATAGCAACTATACACCGCAGATCCACAACCTGCGAGAGCTAGTATTATTTTTATTTTTATAACAACATTACAATGAACGCTTTAGTGCTTTAGTGTCATCTATTGGCGCACTTGTGAACTACAATATATATGTTTTAGTGTCATCTGTTAGCGCACTTGTGAACTACAAATGTATTAAGTTTTTAGTGTCATCTATTAGCACACTTATGAAGTACACACCATAACCAGCATACTGCAAATACGTGTTCGTGTTTGAGCCGAGTAGCCCCGATTGTCACCGTCGGGTGCGTTTCACATCACTGTTGTTAACAGCCCAGGCAAATTAGCACGCCTAAAGAAGTTTTCACTTCAAAAAGTTTAATATTAGTCTTCTGCTTCTTTTGCGTTTGTCGTCAGCTGATGTAAGTGTTAAAAACGGTTCAGAAATACAAATTGAACGTAAGCCGAAGACCGCCTGTATTGAAGTTGTGAGGTTGTGTTGCGATATAGGCATGCTTAAGTATTATAAACACATCAATGGCACTTGAGCCAACGTTACATAGAAATAAATCCAATCAATTCGTCAAACAACATTGTAATTAACATTTCATTTTATTTAGTGCACGCAAGCCAACTGCACTACATTTTCTCTCTCTCTCACTCTCTCTATGTGTGTATACAGGTCGTTTCCAAAGTACGTAGCCACGAGGAAATTCTACTCGAGAAAATGTCAAAAAGCAAGTGTAACGATTTTTTGTTAAACCCATCGTAAAAAACGAAAGTTAATTTGGATAATATTTTTAAGTTATTTCAATTATACACCTAAACCTTCCTCGTGAATCAATCTATCTAATCGTGAAAACGGAATAAAATCCGTTCAGTAGTTACGGAGAAAATCGGGCACAAACAGATAGACGCGGCGGAGGACTTTGTTTCATAATATGTAGTGTTTTGTCTGTCGAATTGGTCGTAAAAAATAATTTGAGATAATATTTGTTGAAGTTTTCGCACCTCAAACTAGGTACAGGTGAACATTGATGGGTGTAGTTTATAGGCAGATCTGCTCAGTCAGTGACGTCATGTGATCGTTTTACATATTGTTACAAGATTGTTTTCTGAGTTGACGGAATAAATATTTATTTACAATAATTAAAAACACAATAATAATGAATGCTACAACGAAAAATCAGTTCTAACAATCAACACAAGTAAACAATAACTAAACAGTACCTAATTCTTAAACAAAGCAAAACAAAACAATAAATAGCACTTAACTGATAACTCGTAATTATTTCCACTACACTAGTATTTATTTTATCAATCTATTTATTTATATCACGACACTATTTATATCACTGATCCACCATAGACTTGACTGCGTGACTCACCGTTGACTAATTGATTCACTCACTCGCACTGGCTGTTTATATATGCTGCGTGGTCTAAGCCTAGTGTGTTCTCGCTTTCTCTAGAACTTTAGCGCAGATACTAGTTGTTACAGTAAGTAGACCCCGTTTCTCAGAACTCTTGCCTGCCGTTTATATACAGGGTGATCCGTAACAATATTAATAGCATTTTTAAACATACGCGTGATGTCACTTCTGTCATAAATTTCCGTGACAGAAAATTCTGCGTTACCGCGAAATAAGAAGTTTTACTTCAATTCGCATTTAACTTATTTTAAAAAATGTACAGGGACTAGAGGTCTGAGCACATTAGCGCGGTGGCGGTGGCGTTTTTTGAATAGGCCGCACTGTTGCGGTGGTGTTTGAGGTGACTTTCAATTAGTTTTTCAGTAAAATTGTCTTCGCCATTCGCCATCTCAACAATACAATAACGTTTAGTATATGTCGGTACACGCGGTCAGCGGTCAAACTCAACAAGTTGTGTCTGACCGCCACAACGCCATAGAACGCTGTACCAGAACGCTTTAACGCTGACCAGCAGCGACATATATGCGCGTGTTAATTTGTTTATTAGTGCTGCGTTCAAACGCCACCGCCACCGCGCTAATGCAGTGCTCAGGCCTAGAGCCTAGGGCAACACATGTCAGGGGGCGGAAAATTCGAGATATAAAAATTAAAAAGGAGAGGGCGCAAATTGATATTATACAATCCTTGGACCATTGTTTATGGTTTTTATAATATTTGCTAAAATTGATCGAAAATATATGAGTCGAAGGCAAATATAAAAAAAAAACGAATGATTTAGAGCCTACTCTAAAAAACATTTATAAAATATATTGAGTGGTTAATCGAAAAAAAGTACACTGTATTAATGAAAAGTTCACTGAGTGAACGAAAAATTCATTATGTTAAGAATTAACATCGTTGTGTGTATGAAATACGTTATTGACCAAGAACTACGAACATTTTCAATAATACTACGCACCTTTTTGGTGTAGGGTAGTCAGAACTTTGATTTCACCCCTGGACAATAAAGGCACTAAAAAGTTGTCGTCGCAGACGGGACACCCTATATGTATGCATATATATCCATTTTAACTATGTTTAGAGATAAATTGATTCTGCTAACTTTATTAACGTTAATTTAGTTTGGTTCACCGACATGTTGCAAACATTTCAAGTGAACTCATCTCATTATGTAACTGCAACTCGATTCGATTTTCGTTTGTGTGTTGTTGATACAACACGGAGATTGATATTATCTCTAGGTATATAATATTTGATAGTTAATTGGTCGTTTGTATTATGACGAAAGGCATCATTACATAGACAGGGTTCAATTCTTCCGGCAATATACATTTTAGAAGTACAGTAGACTTCCGTTTATCCGTCAATCTCAGCACCCGCCACTACTATGTGTCACACAGCGTCCCACACCTAGAAGAGTCTTACTCGTTCTTATTTTTGAACTTATAGAGTCCGCTTTGTTTTTAAATTAAAAATTAAGGATGCGCCTTGGCGCGCTGTAGGGCACTTTTTAAAAATATTAAAAAAAAATCATTTGAGTTGACGTAAAGCCATCTAATATTCAGAAGCGCGTCGTGTGACTTAAACTCAACAGTTTAAAATTTGGCCTGTAGCGCCTCAAGAGAAGACAATTTGATGCAAAAAAACTAATTATAATAATAGTACAGGGGCTTGAGAATTATTATCCGCGAGTGTAGCAATGCTGTTGTTTACATGGCGTTGCTATGGTTTCTTTATTACAAGTCCCCAATTTCCGGATTCTTATAGCCCGAGAGCTGGTAAAAGTGTCAATTGGATTTTCAATTTATTATTAAAAAAAAATAATGAATTGAAAATATGACTTGATGCTAAGCCCAAATAACCTTAGCTGTTGGTGGTTTTTAAAACACAATTTAACAATAATAGTACATTGTACAACTAGGACAGAAAGTTGGCGATTGTAAACGAGTGTGAGTTTGCCCTGCCCGAACGCAGCGACTCGCAATCGCCAATCCCGCCCAAGTTACACCCAGTACTTTTTATAATAATTAATGCAATGAAAGAACAATATTAGAAACTTACAAAAATACCGTCTATGATATTTTAGGTTAGGCGAACTGTCAAATACCTATAGTTTAGGATGGCGCCACTTTCGCTTACTTTCGACCCGAAAAGAATTTATCACAGGGAAAAAACGCTTTACTTTTGGTCTGCGCATGCGTACACTTTTATTCTTCATCATTTGCATGAAAAAGTGAACATTCGTTTTCGAGAGTACTTGTAATGCACGTATTAGAAAAACAAGATTTCAAACTGGACTTCCATTCAATTTGTCGTTCGTGCATCCCGCATCCAGCATTATACTAAATAAATTATCCAACATTTCTGTTTATCTAAGAACGTGTCGACCCAGTTAATGCCACATAACGCCACGATATTTTGATTTCATTCAAAATGGAATTTAAAATATTGATTACAAAAATATTCAAATGCTCTATGAGAGAGAATACTGACATAAATTAAATGTAGGTACTAGACATACATATTTTGTATTGTACATATTTTTTATTATTTAATATAACATAATATTTTAATAGATATTAACATACAAAAACACTGGTCGCAGTGCCGGACCCTGCCGGCAAAATAATGTATTTGCTAATACAAGCACTGAAGAATTTAAATGTTTCATTTTGTAAACTTAAATTTGTTTTTGACAAAATAAACAATTTAACCACTTAATACATCCGTTACATTTTTTAATTTTAATATTCGGCAAGCATTTTAACAATTCAACATCTGAACCAAATTATATACATCCTTCAATAAATAATTCGCTATCCAGTAACTAGACTTTTCATACATTTAAATGTTAGTCCCTGTCCGATTTAGAAAAATTTTTGAGGCACACTTTTTAATCTTTACTAAAGGCTTAAATTTCAATTTGGAAACAATTCATGCTAACTTTTTCAGTGTTTTCGGGGCCAAAAATATTCAACCGCTTTATAAATACAACAGCTCATAGAATAATCCGATTGCGCTCATTTTAAAATCAGTGGCGAAATCCAATACGTACCAAATTTCGTTTAAATTCATTAATTTTGGGTTTCTGATACGACTTTTAGCTCCCCCAGGAGGAACATTGGAATGTAGTTGTTCACGCAATTGCATTCCAATGTTCTTTGGGAATTGGCGTTCCCTGAAGCCAGAGCTCGTACCAGTCGATTAGTGTATGTCGGCTGGCAGATTCTGATACACAAATGGATTATTAATTGTTGTGTTGAAGACGCTAATGACCTGAATTGTCGACGCGTCTATAATCTACAATAATAATAATAAAAAACGACTTTTAGCCTAAAATCTACATTCAACAATGTTGCTTGTTTTCAACTAAATGAAGTTTCAATTTAGTTGAAAACTTATGACCTTCTTAAATGTACACTGTAAGAAATGAGAAGGCCGATTATATAGATTATCGATGGTCCATTTGTAGCCAACGATTAATCTGGTAATAGGCACACAAAGAGACAATGCGGAGTCGCAAACAGGTATCGCCACATCGCGTAGAATCCATAAAAACACATTGCGTATGCGTGGTTACTAATTTTACATTAATTTGCTTTGTATTCATCCATTTTATATATGTAACTATACATATTATTTTGTAATTTTTACACACTTTATTGGACTATTACACAAATTATGTAATTTTAATTTACTTTATGTAAACATTTCAATAAATGGTACTAAGGTGTTCAAAATTATGTGAAACGTCGATAATATGGCAGGACCTAGGGATCCTAGGTCTCGCCATCCGACCAATTTCAATAGTGTATGTGACATATACTTATGTATAGGCAAATACACTAATAATAAAACATATTTTATATTCTTGTTTTAGTGTCATATTACATGCGTCAATAAAAATTTAATTTTGCAACTAGTTTTCAGTCGAGATATTTTGTAACTTTGTATGAAAACAATGTCTTTGTCAAATTATATCAACTCTGCTGTCACTGCAGTAATTATAATATTGTTACAAAAACTATTTTCTGAGTTGGCGGAATAAATATTTATTTACAATAATTAAAAACACAACAATAATAACTAAACAATAAATAGCACTTAACAAATAACTATACAGGGTGTCCTCAAAAACACTTGACACACGCTTACCACATGTTCCTGAGACCAAAATAAGCCGATTTAAGCAAACTTACCCTCTTACAAAATTGCTTAGTTTGGGCGCTATACGGCCCTGAAGTTACAATTTTGAATCATTTTTTTGTTATAAATTTAAAACTGCTTGTGCGATTTTGCTAAAATTTGGCACGTTGACATAGTTTTATGGAACAAAAAAAAAACCATATCAAAATTATGATTAATATTAATCCATAGGCGTAGAACTCGGGTTTTTTAATATTTCAACGTTTCAAATTTCTACGCCAATGGAAGAAAAGGGGTTTAAGTATAAAATTTAGATTCAGTAACTTATTTGCTACAAAAAAGCTACTCTTAATAAGATTCGATTACTCTCATGGTTTTTGAGAAATTTGTATTTTAATAATTCGCAGTAATTTTTACAAAATGAAGTAAATTTACTAAAACATGAATAGAAATAAATAAATATGTCATAAAAAGTGGTCGAAGTGTCCACCATTTTCACGCATATAAAGATTTATACGACGAAGAAAATTAATTTACTCTTTGCATAACTTCTTCATTATCTCTAATTTTATTCTTTGAAAAAAGCATGGCCATCTTATTTGTTTATTGATCAACTTATTATTCTCAACGTATTTATTATTGATCAACTTATTATTAAAATACGAATTTCTCAAAAACCATGACGGTAATCGAGCCTTATTAAGAGTAGCTTTTTTGTAGCAAATAAGTTATTGAATCTAAATTTTATACTTAAACCCCTTTTCTTCCATTGGCGTAGAAATTTGAAACGTTGAAATATTAAAAAACCCGAGTTCTACGCCTATGGATTAATATTAATCATAATTTTGATGTGGTTTTTTTTGTTCCATAAAACTATGCCAACGTGTCAAATTTTAGCAAAATCGCACAAGCCATTTTAAATTTATAACAAAAAAACCATTTCAAAATTATTTATATTTCGACATTTATATTTACTGGATTTATATCAGATTTATTTCTCACTATATTCGCTGTTCAACACTGTCACAGTATAATCTACAATGACTGCCCGATTCCCGTCGACTCGCTGCTTATATACTGGCGTGCGGTGTACGCTCAGTGTGTCCTCGTATTCTCTAGCGTTGTCTAGAATCTTCGCGTAGGCACCAGTGTATTCAACGTCAGATACCGCTTCTCAGAATTCTTGCCTGACGTTTATATAAAGGGTGATCCGTAACAATATCTTTGATAAAAGATTAAAAAAACACTTTAGTAAATAATTTTCTTGTAGACGACCATATTTGAGTAAAAGTAGAAAATATATGTATTTTTAAATAGTTTTCTTTTATTAATCAAGTTTAATTTAATTTCACTAACTTCTTCTGCGAGAAAACATCAAAACAAGCGCTTCCATCTATCTGAGAGTGATTTCTAGATGATTATACGTATAAATAGGCAAAGTGTTTATTCAGTGTAAAGAAGAAGAAGAAGAAGAAGAAGAAAGTTTTCATTTAATAGTAGATTGTATATCTAGTTGCGTAATGACGTATATTACTGACGAGTAACTAACATTACGTTAAAACGGGTGATAGCGAGTTTGAACAGTCAACAGTCACACGAGTCATAATATCATTACGAACGAGATATATAATATGATATTTTTTGCCATACCCACTATAAAATAGATGATTTTCACTTCATTTTCAGTATTTTCAAAAAAATTTAACAGTTCATTTGTGTCGCAAACTTCACTTCTATAGTAGGCCGAGATGAACTGCCTCACAATCCTTTTAGATAGGCCATAATAGGCTACGTTAGCTCCCCTCTTCACCCCATCTGCCATTTTTTCGATGCCAAATGATCTGTGCAGATAAAATTATATTATCTGTTTCTGTGATGAGATCTATGAAATTTCACTACGTTAAAATTCCTTAACAAAACATGAAAGGTGGAAAGTCTACTTGTTCGCAAAATCACTAGTAATTTTTTTTAAGACCGTCAACAGCTAGGGTTATTTAGGCCTGGCGCCAATTCATATTTTTAATTTATCATTTTTAGGGTTCCGTAGCCAAATGGCAAAAATGGAACCCTTATAATTTCGTCCCGTCCGTATGTCCCAGTCATTTTACTCGGAGCCATATAGATAAAATTGGGAAGGGAGGTTACCTATTCTATGAGCCACTATGCAATATGGTGAAGTGACATTGAAAAAATAAATTAGGGGTGGCGCTCCATACAATATGTAACTGAGAAATGAAAAAAAAATCCGGTGCACATAAGCGTGTGGGTCTTCAAAAATGATGTAGAGGTTTAAAAATTACTTTTTTATTTAAGTCAATAGTTATTAGTTGGTAAGATATGCGCTTCTAAAGCCGTAATTTTTTAACTATATGGGTTAAAAAATTCTGAAAAAAGTCAAATTAGTAGAACTTATAAAATACTTTCAATGAATTAAATTGTTTAGAATAAGTTATGTAGTTTTTGAGATATAGGGTATGTTCGGTAACACCCTATAAAAACTTATCTGTATCTTGTATTTAAAAACTCAGACTTTTCCAAGCTGTTGGATTAGAACCTGAGAATTGGGGGCTTGTAATAGAGGAGTCATGGAAACTCCATATAAACAAAGGCAATTGCTACACGCTCAGCTATTCTTAAACCCTGCAGTTCGCTTTAACGTTCTATACGTGAAAGTAATTATTTTTACCCCGATGTTAAAAAAATTAAAATAAAAGAAAACTATCTATTCATAATAATGTTTCCACATTTTATTAAATTACTGTATACGTACATTTATTTATTTATATGTTTTTTTTTATATGACCTGTGTATTTACCTTCAGACATTAAAGGTTTTATAGTTTTTAAATATAGATATCAAAGATCAAAGATAGTGTGTAATCACCGCTCCAATTCGTATTGAACCGTAGTTATTAAAAATACATTATTACAATACTAGTGTATTTGCCATGTGGCACATACACTGTTGGCGTCGCAGTCGAATGGCGGGACCAAAATTTTTCGACGTTCTTTCGAAAGAGTTAATTTATTTTAACGAAATTGGGTCCACATGTTGGAATCCATCACGGCACGAAGCTTATTTAAAATGGGCCCAATCAGAGCATTTTAAGGGTGGTTTTTAGGAATTCCAAATTGTTTTGAGGCCCAAAAATATCGAAAAAATTCTCAGAATCGTTTCAAAATTGAAATATAACCCTTCAGTAAAGATTAAGATGTGCTGCTATTAGCATAATATATACACTATATTGTCGCCAGGGTTTGGCACTGCGACCTGAGTTTTTAAAAATTACTATGAGCACTGCGTTTATACATTAGTATTTAGAGCAGCGATGCCCAAACTTTTTCGTTCGAAGGGCCGTTAAAGCAAAATATTCTATATTTTCGGGTCGCGACTCGCGGGCACTGGCGGCGGAAAGTCTTGGGGGGGGAGGAGACTATAGACTCATGATTACTTATTTAACATTGTAAAGAATATTAAACATGCTAATTTATTATTTTAGGGGCTGCAACGCAGGTTGAAGGAAAGATAGATTAGGTACAACAGATTACCATATCAAGTTTAAAGACTAGAAAATTATTGTAATTATTACTAACGCAATGAAAAATTGTTATCTATATACAGGATGTATCACAGAAAACCGAACATAGGGAAAACTCTATTGTGCAAATTAGTTAGGATCAACGATTACTTTGGCCACATATGAGAATGGGTACCATGGTAACGCTGACTAACCATTATTTAATAACAATAATAGCTAATAATGAATAATTAGAAAAATCAGTTAAAATAAATTCTTCAATATTAAATGAATTTATTTTTATTAATGAAACAATTTTTTATTAAGAAAATATTTTTTTAACTAATAATTAAAGGGAGGCAGCGTTGCATTTTAGGTAGTGATTTCATACCGACCAATTCATATTTCTAGTAATTGTTTAAGTATCAACAGCAACCAAAATGAGCGTCAGTCGTCGCATCCGCGGTGGGTGTAGTAGCTAGAGGGTGTCGAAGTTGCTAAAAAAATTAGATTTTAAAATTATTTCCAAATTATTTCATACCGCACCAAACTTGGTATGGTGATTCTTTATATAATAAACAATAAGAAAATAACTGTCAGCTGCGTAGACAGTGGGGGTAAAGAAGTCAGTTTCGCCATAGAACATATCGTGTTTAGATAATTTAAACGCCATTGAACAGAAAATGTCACGGTGTGTTCATTTTGAAATATAGATGTCGTTGATAATAAGCATTTGTTCTCCAAAGAAACAAACCCTTTCCAATGACAGATGCACATCTTCTCTTCAATTCTGCTTTCAAATCGCATAATTTCCATGTAGAATATATGTTTAGAACTAGTTTGTTTGTGTTGTTTTACGCGAAATGACGACAAAAACGAATAACAGCAAAAGCAAAAATCATCCCTATAATAATTAAAATAAACAACAAAGAAATATTTTTTTGAATACAAAAACTTTGTATTTAAATTAAACTTTATTTAGAAACGTATTTGTCGCAAGTATTATATTTGAAATTATTAAATAAATAATTTTTAACCTCGACAAAACAACTACACGTTTATGATAAGTGCAAATCAGGTGCAAATACTCCTTGCACCGTGGGTTTGTTTCTTTGGAGAACAAATGCTTATTATCGGCGACATCTATATTTCAAAATGAACACACCTTGACGTTTCTGTTCAATGGCGTTCAAATTATCTAGACACGGTATGTTCTATGGCGAAACTGACGTCTTTACCCCCACTGTCTACGCAGCTGACAGTTATTTTCTTATTGTTTATTATATAAAGAATCACCACACCAAATTTGGTGCGGTATGAAATAATTTTAAAATCTAATTTTTTAGCGACTTTGACACCCTCTAACTACCACCCCCACCGCTACTAGCGCAGCTGACGGCTGGATGTCTCATCAGGTGGACAAGAACAAACGTTGGTATAATTATCAGCCGGTATGAAATAATTTATTCATTTGCAACGCTGCCTCCCGTACTATAAGTATCTATATTATGTTACGAGCGATTTCGTCCGGCTTCGCCCGGGTGCTGCGAAGCGAAGCCGGCCTGGTGATGTTTATAATATTAGTCTAGGATTCCGCCTCTACGCTAAAATGCTAAAGAATTTCAGAGTTACGTTTTGTTACTATCCCACAAGAATTATCCCACTCCGCGAGAAATTTATCAAGATAAAATATAGCCTATATCACCTAGGGATAGTGTAGTTTTCTATTAGTGAAAGAACTATTACAATCGGTTCACTAGTTCTAGAGAAAAAAATTATGATTTATTATCCCCTCCCCGCGAGAAATTCTCCTTCTGCGAAACGAAGTCGACTGTCATTGTTCTCGCTTCACGTACTTGCCTATAGTTTATAATATTAGTACAGATAGTCAAAAAATCCTACACCCCCGTTTTACCCCCTTTGGGTTTGAATTAAAAAAAAATCGAATAGCCTATAACCTTCCTTAATAAACGGGCTATCTAATAAAAAAAATTTCAAATCGGATCGGTAGTTCCTGAGATTAGCGCGTACAAACACACAAACAAACTCTTCAGCTTTATTATATTAAGATTCTTCTTCTTCCATCCCTGATCTCGTTATTTGGGGTCGGGTCTCCTCACTTTTCTGTGTCAAGTTAATCTATCTTGAGTTGTTGGTTCTTGCAATTGGGCTTGTTCGAGGTCTCTTTTTATATTTGACCATCAGCTCGATATAAATATAATATAGATATAAATATTATAAAATAATATTATAAAATGGTTTATAGTACAGGGTGTCCAAGACTTGCGTTGTCGGCCGATATATTGATTTTGGGTGAAGATAGAAAAAAAGTTTAAATACAAAAGTTGTATAAATTTTAATGTTGTATAACCTAAAAATATTTTCAATTATACAGCCTGTCCCATTTAACCGTGACAGATCAAAGCTATGTTTTTTTTAACCTAGCACCCTGTTTTTATTTGTTTTTTCAATTCTGCACCTAAATGTGAATAGAAATTGTAAGGAAAGCCATGCTCGAAAGATCAGTAATTTTTGAGTTATTCAAGTTTTTCAGAAATTTTTGACACATGCAGACCTTTACCTAAAATTCGACATAGCCAAAACAGAAACCTTTATCAAACTGAAATTTTGAGGATCATTAGATAGGAGACGGACAAATCAATGTCTGTCGTAAAAAAATAAATTTATTATACAGGGTGTTCAAAATAATGTACTTCTTATACCTAACTTCAATCACGTGTAACTTTTGATTTTTAAATACAACGAGGTTATTTTTTTGCTAGAATTGCATTCTTTAGGATATTTCTTAACACATTTATTAAGGGTTGTCCATACCTAAACCAAATACTTTAATACGAAAATATTAAGTTTAGGTATGGACAACCCTTAATAAAAGTGTTAGGAAATATCCTAAAAAATACAATTCCAGCAAAAAAATAACCTCGTTGTATTTAAAAATCAAAAGTTACACGTGATTGAAGTTAGGTAAAAGAAGTACATTATTTTGAACACCCTGTATAATAAATTCATTTTTTTACGACAGACATTGATTTGTCCGTCTACTATCTAATGATCCTCAAAATTTCAGTTTGATAAAGGTTTCTTTTTGGCTATGTCGAATTTTAGGTAAAGGTCTGCATGTGTCAAAAATTTCTGAAAAACTTGAATAACTCAAAAATTACTGAACTTTCGAGCATGGCTTTCCTTACAATTTCTATTCACATTTAGGTGCAGAATTGAAAAAACCAATAAAAACAGGGTGCTAGGTTAAAAAAAACATAGCTTTGATCTGTCACGCTTAAATGGGACAGGCTGTATAATTGAAAATATTTTTAGGTTATACAACATTAAAATTTATACAACTTTTGTATTTAAACTTTTTTTCTATCTTCACCCAAAAGCAATATATCGGCCGACAACGCAAGTCTTGGACACCCTGTATAAACCATTGGATAGCTATAGCCGGTATAGTTTCATTTCGTACGTATTATCAATAATTTGCTGTCGGTTATGTCAATTAATTAATTATAAAACAAAGTCTTCCGGCCGCGTCTGTCTGTGTATTCTGTTAAGGCTTTTAATTTTGAAAGAATTTGATGCGGTTTTCACCATCATTTAGAGACTTTCAGACTACAATAAGGTAGATCTGAAGGCCATTCAAGTTTTAAATAAGTTTAAAATAATATATAAGATTAAAAACTATATTATTATATTGACAAAATTAAATCTACACAGGCGAAGCCGTACCGAGGCGCTATAGTTTAATATGAATCAATAAAAT
Organism: Mongoloraphidia duomilia; assembly: GCA_039654895.1. Classification (NCBI taxonomy): domain Eukaryota; kingdom Metazoa; phylum Arthropoda; class Insecta; order Raphidioptera; family Raphidiidae; genus Mongoloraphidia; species Mongoloraphidia duomilia. The sequence continues at coordinate 20,372,460 of CM077525.1, read as the reverse complement.
TGTTATCACATACTTACAGTATGATCTCATTAATTTGAATTATTAAAAACCAAGCTAATGCATTATGAAATGATTCGAGGTTGCCTTTACAGATAATAGCTGTGTCCAGTAAATTTTCTGTAAGACTTTACCGGTGATAGGTCTGGCCCTGTGCTATCAAAATCAGTAAAAACCTTACGGATTTCGAAATATTTAAACTTTTTTTTTAAATTGTCCCTGGCCGCAAAATTGAGTAAGATTCAAATAGGCGGTAATTACTCAAAAATGAAAAATAAAATATAGCAATAGTTTAGTTTAGTTTGTCATCTACTACTAGAAAACAAAAACTTTAATAGGTACCTAGATATACTTACCTTTACACGATTACTCCTACATTGGAAGCGTGTTTTGTACTTTTGTTAAACGGGTTTTTTAATTATTTTTTTGTTCCATTAAAGTGTTTGACTTGGTTCTATACTTCCATTTTTAATTTTGTTGTGATCAAACATAATAGTTTTTTTAAATCAAATTTTATTATACATCATAATATTGAACGATATATATTAAAACTAGCCGTTACCCGTGGCTTCGCCCACGTATTTTACGATTTGTAATTTTATTTATCGATCGAGATTGAGATTGCTTGGAATCGAGGGTTTTTTAAAAAATTTTATTATACAATACAATGTACCTACTTCAACCTATAATAAAACAGAAAATATAACTAACTTAACTACAAATATCTGGGTGACCGAGCTTTGCTCGGATGAGATCAATAAAAATAGTACTTACTGTGAGATATTGATTTTGTATTATTTTCTCAGAATATTATTCCGAAACGATTAACTGTCAGAATATTTTGACACAAAGTAGTTTGTTTTTTCCAAAGCCTACTCACCATACGACACTGTTTTATAACGTCAAAAAACTGTTTTTAAAAATTTTATTAATACCTACGTACATTACTAACTCGCTTCGCTCGCTCGCACGAATTTTATTAATACATTACTCACTCGCTTCGCTCAAATATTAATAATACATTACATTCGTTATCCCCCCGCGAGAATGTCCCCACCTAATTTGTTATCCCCCCGCGAGAATGTCCCCACCTAATTTGTTATCCCCCCGCGAGAATGTCCCCACCTAATTTGTTATCCTCCCGCGAGAATCACCCCCCTAATTTGTTATCCTCCCGCGAGAATCTTCCCCCCTAATTTGTTATCTCCCCGCGAGAATCTTCCCCCCTAATTTGTTATCCTTTGCTCGTACGCTTGAATTTTATAAATACATTACTCGCTCACTTCGCTCGTTCGCTCGAATATTAATAATACATTACTCACTCGCTTCGCTCGTTCGCTTAAATATTATTAATATATTACTCACTCGCTCCGCTCGTTCGCTTGAAAGTTATTAATACATTACTCACTCGCTTCGCTCGTTCGCTCAAATTTTATTAATACATTACTCACTCGCTTCGCTCGTTCGCTCGAATATTAATAATACATTACTCACTCGCTTCGCTCGTTCGCTCGAATTTTATTAACACATTATTGCTCATCTACGATACCTATATAAGGAACTCCTGTGCAAAATTTGTTATCCCCCCGCGAGAACCTTCCCCCCTAATTTGTTATCCCACTGCGAGAATCCCCCCTAACTTGTTATCCCCCCGCGAGAAACTTACCTCCTAATTTGTTACCCCCCGGGAGATTTTCCCTCCTAATTTGTTGTCCCCCCGCGAGAACCTTCCCCCCTAATTTGTTATCTCACCGCGAGAATCTCCCCACCTCATTTGTTATCTCACCGCGAGATTCCCCCCCCCCTAATTTGTTATCCCAGCGCAAGCATCTCCCCCCCTAATTTTTTATCCCAGCGCGAGAATCTCCCCCCCTAATTTTTTATCCCCCCGCGAGAATCTCCACCCCTAATTTGTTATCCCCGCAAAAATCTTCCCCCCTAATTTATTATCCCCCCGCGAGAATCTTCCCCCCTAATTTGTTATCCCCCTCGAGATTCTCCCCCCCCCCCCGCGTAGCTTTCTATAAGTGAAAAAATTTTTAGAAACGGTTTAGTAGTTCCAGAGATAAAACAAAAACAAATCTATGCCACGGGAACCGTACATTTTTCCGGGATAAAAATTAGCCTATAACATTCTCTGACCCCTAAACTACCACTATGCAAAAAATCATGTCGATCCCTTGCTCAATGAAAAACAAAAACAAAACTATCCCACGGGAACCGTACATTTTTCCGGGATAAAAAGTAGCCTATGTGCTATTCCAGACTATAATCTATCTCTGTACCAATTTCATCCAGATCCGTTCAGCCGTTCTGGCGTGATTGAGTAACAAACATCCATACATACATCCATCCATCCATCCAAACTTTCACATTTATAATATTAGTTAGATTAGATTACCGACGAGAAGCGCTCATAATGCTAAATATATTCTAAGAAACATCTAATGACGTCAAGTATATAATGCAATTTTTGATAGTGCATTGTAACGTGACGTCATTGGGCGTTTCTTATAAATTTAATTGTTTTACGAGATGTTTTATTTACTTTATTTTTTTAAAACTAGGATTATTATCTAATACCTATGTGAAATGTTCGTGCGGTCAAGTTTCGCAAACTATTAAAATACAAATAAATATTTTATTGAAGTATTTCTGTTAAGAAGACCCATCGAATGACGTAACGTTACAGGGCAATATTCAAAAAAATCATTTTAAAACCGATGTCACCGTCGAGACTCAAACCCGAATGAATTTTTCTTGTATTGTATTGTAACGTTACGTCATTCGATGGTTGTTCTTAACAGTAATATGCTAACATAAAAAGCATTTATTTGTATTATCTAATATTTTTGGCTGATAAAAATGTTCAACTAGAAAACAGTAAGAGCGATGACACACACGGCGGTTTGTCAGCGGTTTGTGCCGAGGTGTTTGTCGAGGCGGTTTCCGAGTCGGCACGTATGTTAATGTTTTTCAATGATGCAAAACACACCGCGGCGAGAATTGCCTGTCGACTGAAAGCCGACTCTCAGCCGCCTCGACACATCGTTCTCCACAAGAAACGCCTGACTGCCGAGTTGACACCGCTGTGTGTATCATCGTCGAGTCGGCAACCGCGTCGGCTGCCGAGTCGACACAAACCGCTGACAAACCGCCGTGTGTGTCATCGCTCTAAATTGAAAGGTTCAATACCTATATAATTCTTGGAGGATTAAAATTCGCCCTTGCTCCTCCTTGGTACATCACTGTTTCTTTCCATTGCAGCTAAAAATTGACCAGTGTATCTAGTGTTGCTGTCTAGACAAGACAAGACAAGACTTTCAAAGTCTTGTCTTGTTTTGAAATGTCAAGACAAGACTTCACTAAGTCTAAGTCTAGATTAACAAACTCTTGTCTTGTCTAATATCAAGACTCTAGATTATTTTCAAAAGTCTAGATTAGTAAAGTAGGTACAGTCGACTCTCGTTAATTCGAAACTCGAGGGACTCTTAAAATATTACGAATTATCGAGTGTTTGAAATATCAAATGGTTCGAAACAAAGGCTCAACAAACAAACGTTGATACAAGTTTGAACTTGTCGCAAAATGTATGTATGTACTTACAATCTTTCCGCCTCTTTCTCTCTGCAACTTTGAATTGTCGAGTGTTGGACGCCGATGAGTTCGAATTAACGCGTCGTTTTGTTATATAGCAATGATTTTTTCGTACGAATTACCAAGTGCATAAAAATGTATTGATTTAGTTCGAAATATAAAGAGATTTTGTAGAGAACTCGTGATAACTTTGAATTATAGAGAGGTTCGAATTATCGCAGGTTTGAATTAACAAGAGTCGACTGTAGTAGGTAAAGTAAACCTTTACATACTACTACTTAGTTTATCTAGACTCTTGAAAATTGTATAGAGTTTTGGCAAGAGTCTTGATCTAGATAAAGCAAGTCTTGTCTTGTCTTGAACATTTCTAGACAAGACTTTTGCAAGTCTTGTCTTGAAAATCTAGACAAGACAAGACAAGAGTCTAGGAAGTCTAGATCTAGACGGCAACACTAAGTGTATCTGTCATTTTATTAATATTTTGACATACACCACTTTGGTTTTACAATCACAGATATCATACGTAGGTATAGTGTAAGTTTTCCAGTATATTAATGTAGGTATAATATACCTAGTTACGGGGGGACCTCTATCTTTGTTATACGCTGAGACACTCACCGGAACGGGAAACACCCGACGGTGTCGCAGGCAGCCAACGGAGATAAACGGCTTAGCGGGAATTTGCGACAAATCAATATTCACGGCAATAAAGGTGAATACACACATTTATACACTGTGGCCATGAATTGTTGAAGTTATTCATTCAAGATAAGTTTTCTGTTCTCGCCATTTCAATTGCAAGCATTTGAAGGTTCTTGAGCATAACCGGATTTTGAAACCCCCTTAAAGAATTTTTCAGTCAATATTTTTTTTTGTCGGTCACTGTATACAACAAAAATCACTGTTTATATTATACCATAGCAATATAAGTACAGATAGCTCCCGACTGTATCGAATCGTTTCTATTATTGCGTATCTATGACAGGCAACGAAAGCGCTGTATCGTGGATAAAAATGACAGTACTAGGTTATTTCGTAGTAATCAACAGGGTGACCGACCATAATAACTACGGAAATTTGAACTTGCCTAATTGAAATTGGAAATTTAAACTTTAAAAATAATTAATCAATAATTAATTTGAAGTTTGGTAAATTTTAACTTTGGTATAAATTAAAATTTTATCAAGTAAAACTTTTTATATTCAAATATTAGCGCCCATGGTTGCGTACAAAGTATTATTTTGACATGATTACTATTAGTCCGGGAGTTAGCGTTGCAAATGAAAAAGTCATAGTAAGCCAGCTGATTTTGATATCGATAGTTGATCTCGTACAACTAATCAGTAAACCGACCGTCAGCTGCTCAAGTAGCGGTGGGTTTGGGTGTGAGAGGCTACGAAAGTGGTAAAAAAAATGTTTTTTAAGTAATAGTACGCCGGCTGAAACTTGTTTTTATAAAATATATTTGACATCATCGTGAGTTGAAAAATAATCGTCAGCTGCATCGTGGAAGGGAGATTGTGCGTCTGCTGGTCGCATGAACTTCTAAATAACAGCGTAAAATATTTCGTATTTCACTTTTTTGCACTGACAGCAGCTGAGACATTTACGTTACCTAGGATTATGATAGCGATATAATCACAATCCTAGGTAACGAAATTGTCTCAGCTGCTGTCAGTGCAAAAAAGTGAAATACACAATATTGTACGTGTTTGTTTACAAGTTCATGCGACAAGCGGACGCACAATCCCCCTTCCACGATGCAGCTGACGATTATTTTTCAACTCACAATGATGTCAACTATTTATAAAAACAAGTTTCAGCCGGCGTACTATTACTTAAAAAACATTTTTTTTACCACTTTCGCAGCCTCTCACACCCACACCCACCGCGGGTGCGCCAGCTGACGCTTGGTTTACTTATTATTCATACCAAATTTATCGAAAAAGATAACAATCGATCGGCGTAAAAACACTACTTAAAATACAACGCAAACTCCCGGGCTATATTATGCTTTTAGTTGTATATGAAGTACACGCAAGTTTGACTTTTTAGAAGAAATGATTTATAAAATTTTCGTATTACGTAGATACCTATATTTCCTATAAAGGCAGGAATAAAAACCCAAAAAGTTCCCAACTGATCGGTGTCCGCAACATCCCTTTTTTTGAAAAAAAAGCACATAAACTATTTCAAGCTTATCAGTTTATTATTAGTTAATAGTTTTATTACAAGGACATTTTCGTGAAAAAATCAATATAAATGCAAAAAGAACAAAAAGTTAAATTAAAAAATGTCAAATTTCAAAAGTTTAAATTTACTAAACTTCAAATTACCATAGTTTATATTTCCTAGTTCAAATTGTAAATGTTCAATTTCCAAAGTTCATTTGCGTATGGAATCATGAACAGAGCTGGGAACTATTTTGTATCTAAGATTGTGGTTAAATTTTTTTAAAAAAATTTTACCACACCTGAAGATAGCAACTCGTTGCTGAAACGCGTCGTGTTAAAACACAGCTGGAAGTCACAAGACGGACATCAAAAAATACAAGGTATTTCTAATACTTCATAATATTCATATAGTGACTTGGAGACCCAACACTCAAAAATGTATCATAGAGATAAATACTTAAAACTTATCAATTGATTAAATTAATGGCTTCAAAATAATCTGATCTATTTAACTTAAACACTTTGTAAAACAGATGTTCAGTATAAATAATTCAACAGATTTGGCCCGCGTCCTAATCCTGCATCCCGCATTTAATATTTCATCCCGACGACGCGATGGGTGAGAAGATTGTTTATTACAAATCCAGTGCCGAAAAAGGTGTAAATCTTTCGTCCATAAACACACTATTTTAATAATGTATAAAATAAAGTATTCCAAAGTGATAGGCAATATTGTCAACGGCTTTTAAACGAAGATCAATTTCGTAAACCAGTCCACATAAAACATCATTGGCCGACTAACTCTAACCTGCATGCTATGCTATATTATGTTTGTTGCAGCTACAAATATATATATATATATATACATGTACGGGCATCCTTTTAAGTAAATATATTGGTAGGGTGTGTATGTTTGTGGGGCTGTGTGCGTGTGGGATATATTACCGACGCACGGGAATGATCTACTGGGGACCCTGTCGACCTCACACTAGAAATATACAGCGTGTCCTCCGAAGTCAATGTTTACGTCTTATACGCAAACCATTCAAAACTAAACTTATAAAAACTCGGGTCGCAGTGCCAAAACCCTGCCGACAATATAGTGTATTTGCTAATACAGGCATTGTGGCATTATTATGTAAACTTAAGTTTGTTTTTTGACAAAATAAAAAATTTAACCCCTTAATACAGCCCTTAAAATAATTAAATTTTTCTAAATTTCAATATTAGACATGGATTTCATCAATACACCCAATTAAATACACCCTTCCATATCTAAGTAAATCCGTATCAACAAACTAGTGTTTTCATAAAATTTGAAAGTCCGGTCCTGTCGGGCCGATTTTATTAAAATTTTAGCAGCACATTTTAATCTTTACTAAAGAGTTAAATTTCAATTTTGAAACGATTCTGACAAATTTTTCGGTATTTTTGGGCCCAAAAACTTTTTGGAACCCCTAAATACAACCCTGAAAATGGTCCGATCGGGCCCATTTTAAATAGGCTTCTTGCGGTGATGGGTTCCAATGTGTGTACCAAATTTCGTTTCAATCGATTAAGTCTGTCGAGAGTTATCGTGTACACACACAATATATATATATATATATATATATATATATATATATAAATATATATATATAAATATATATATATATACATACATATATATATAAACATTTTTAAAAATGGTGCCAAAGTGTTCAGGAGGCTATGAAACGTCGAGAAATTTTGGTCCGACCCCTAGGTCCCACCATCCGACCGACGCCAATAGTGTATGTGCCATATGGCAAATACACTAATAAGTATATTGTAACAAAACTGTTTTCTTACGTGGGTGGAATAAATTATTTATTTACAATAATTAAAAATGTAACAAAAATAGATAACAATAAAATGTAACAAATATATCTCAATTCTAACAGTCAACACTGTTTATATAATAATAACACGAACAGTAATTCTTAAACGAACTGAAGCCCTTTAATAACACTGAACAATTTATATGCTGTATTTATTTCAAATCGACACTGTCACACGACTTCCGTTGTTCCTTCTCCGGTGACTTCTCCTGCTTATATAGAGCTAGCAGCTTGACCCCTCCACGCTCGCGCGCTTTCCAGAGCATTCTGGTGGTTACCTGTGTCTTCGATATCATGCCACGCCTCACCATTGTTACTTGTTCTCGATGCTTCTATTGTCGCCAGCGGCGTATCATCTGGGGTTTTGCTACAATATTAATAATTGTGCAATAAAGAAAGAACTATGTTATAGTTATGAATTTAGTACAACTGCAGGTAAAGCAATATTTAAGGGTTATTGAAAGTCAAACAAAATATTTCTATATAGAAATGTTTAGTTTGATTAATCGTGGCACAATAGAGTAATTGATAACTCATTCTCCGCGGAAGAGGAAGTTTCGAGTTTGAGTTCCGACTGTGACATTTGTTAACTTTGAAATAACTATTCCGCTTATCCAAAAAAACAATGTTTATTTAAAATAAACGTAATGCATGTATCTTGCCTTTGTCAACTTTTGACAAATTAAATATTGTAACAAAACTGTTTTCTTACGTGGGTGGAATAAATTATTTGTTTACAATAATTAAAAGTGTAACAAAAAAAATAGATAACAATAAACTGTAACAATTATATCTCAATTTATAACAGTCAACACGATTAATAACGAACAGTAATTCTTAAACGAACTGAAGCGCTTTATTAACACTACAATTTATATGCTGTATTTATTTCAAATCGACACTGTCACACGACACTCGTTGTTCTCTCGCCGGTGAGTGCTCTACTTATATAGAGCTAGCAGCTTGACCCCCCCCCACGCTCGCGCGCTTTCCAGAACATTCCTGTGTCTTCGATATCATGCCACGTCTTCACCATTGTTACTTGTTCTCGATGATTCTATTGTCGCCAGCGGCGTAACATCTGGGGTTTTGCTACAATATGTTTGTCGAACGTCGATGCCTTATAGCGTTTTCTTTAGACTGCACTCGTGTGCACTAAGAGCACTCTGAGAGTAGAATGTCAATTACGGTGCATTCGCTCCGAATTTTCTGTGTTTGACTGACGGCGAAATAGAGAGACAGAGTGCTCTCAGTGCGCCCTGAGTTGCTCTGATTACCGAGGTCGGTGCAAGTCTTCAGTACAATATGGCGTCGATAAGTTCGAGAAACTTAACATTATTAATGGAAATTTTATCTTCGTCAGAGAGCTCTGATGATCAAGAAATTGAGTTGCTGATTAAATGTGAAAAAATTGAAAATGAAAAAATAAAAAATTACGAGGAAGACGTCGTTGAGAATAATTTTATAAACAATGACTTTTCTAACGAATTTCTTTTTTCATAATTTAGCACATAAAAAGTCGCAATACTTCTGCTCTTGCACCGTGACTGTGATCGATTGAAATAAATAGCGCGCACAAATTTCGAGCAAACCTGGTGCGAAGCATGACGTCATAAGCGAGTAGCGAGCAATTTTATTTATTTATTTATTTATATTTCCAAACATTACACCAGTTACAAAACTATATAAACATTGCACCAGTTACAAAAGTATATAAAAAGGATACTCCCTCTCACTAGAGCATGCTCTGTGTCTTAAAATCAAAAGAAAACGTCATTAAATATATCATCATTAATACGTATATTATAAAAAAAAAATACCGTGTCTATCTGTCTGTCTGTGCCCTATTTTCTCTGTAACTACTATATGAACCGATATTTTCCCGGTTTTTATCTCGGGTAAAAGGGGAAATATGCTTTTCGTACATGCATACCTACCTACGTAGTGCGACATTATCATGTCAAAAAATGAACAACCAAACAAAAATTAAAAAAATAATACATATATATATATAAAACGTTCATTGGAAGAATTATAGCGTTCAAGTATTAGATGACAGAGAATCAGGTAAGGGTTAATAAAATATGGGTTGTAAAAAAGTGGATTAGTTCTTTCTGAAAGAGGACAGTCGATATAGGGTAAAGGTAAATGTGCACACGGTGACTGACTTACTGACTGACTCGCTCTCTGTGTGTATGTATGTGTGTGTGTGGAAGGAGGAGGGCAATGGACACCCTCCTAAGTACACACACTCACACACGTGGACTGTACGCTAGAACGGTGCTCGCGAACCAAAGGCACTTCAATAGACAAAAATATCAGTTTTTATATATTTGTGATCGTAAGCCAAAACCGCTTATGTCGAATTGGTGTTAAAGTTAGATTAATGACGATTTAATCATCCACTTCATTTGATGGTCCAAGTCCCTGTTTTTTTGTCTCAATGAAAAGATAAAATAAGATAATATATAAGACAGATTTATTCCACAAAAAAAAAAGATTTTACATTTTCAAATAAAATATTAAAAAGTTTGAATTTTCCAACCCAACTTGGCTATTGCCAGTTGTAGAGTTTGACTTGGACAACTTAAAAAATATATATACTTACTTAATCTCTATAACTACTACAGTTTAGAAGAATTTTTTAACAATAGTTTTTAAATTTCGCATAATATTAAATGGATATAAATTGTATTTCATAGATCTTATATCTGTATTCATGTATTTTATATCTGTATACTTTTTTTACTCATTCCACATATTGCAGTAATTTTTTATGGAATAAAGACTTTTATTATTAATTATTATTATTATATAGTTAAAGAGGCTGCAATGTCGATCACATGCCTCGAAGCACCTTATTATTACGCCGAGTTATCATCAAGATACATTTTTAATTTAAATAAACTTTCAAAAACAGTGAGGCAACTTTGAGGGCCTCACTATTTCCAGTTTCTTACAAATTAAAAACTAACAAATTAAGTCAATAAAAAACTTGGAAAAAGTATTTCACTGAACAAAAGTTACATATTTTATTCAAAATTCGCTAACATCGTTGGAATTGCTAATGATTTTTGAAGATTTTTAGTTATTTTTTTAGGGAGAGAGTTTTTTTGCATCGTCATCAAACTCAAAATTGATTATATTGTAACAAAACTGTTTTCTTACGTGGGTGGAATAAATTATTTATTTACAATAATTAAAAATGTAACAAAAATAGATAACAATAAAATGTAACAATTATATCTCAATTCTAACAGTCAACACTGTTTATATAATAATAACACGAACAGTAATTCTTAAACGAACTGAAGCGCTTTAATAACACTGAACAATTTATATACTGTATTTATTTCAAATCGATACTGTCCCTCGACTCTGCTTATATAGAGCTAGCATTCTGGTGGTTGCCTGTGTCTTCGATATCATGCCACGCCTCACCATTGTTACTTGTTCTCGATGCTTCTATTGTCACCAGCGGCGTATCATCTGGGGTTGTGCTACAATATTTTAGTACTTTATTTTTTAACTCAAATTACCTTATATTTTATACTTTCCATATTCAGTAAAAATAATTATTTTAAAATTTGACATAACCTTAAATCGAATTTCAAGATAAAACATAATTGCAGTAGAAAGGTTAGTAGGTAGTACCTACATTAGTGTCTTAAAAAAACTGTTGGTTACCGCTGAACTACAGTATCGGTATACAATACAGACTACGGTAGTTGGTAGCCAATTTTCACATTTTCGCATTACGGATATCATTCAAGGATTCAGATCACATTTTCTTCTATAGCAGGTATACAGTATGTAGGTGAACACGGCGCGGATATTGGCAGATTACCGAACATATCCGATCAACAACGAAGCTTATATGATAAGTATGTTCCGATTTCAACTTATTGTAGTACAGTGAGTCAAAGATCTAAAATCGTAGCCAAATTTCCGAAAGTTTCTGCGTGAAATTCTTTTCTTGCACGTGTTGGCTACACCTCTCACAATGCAAAGGTATATAGGCAATTCCTATAGATTATAGACGTTCGAGAACTGAGGTCATCAGTGTAGCAATTCCAATTCCATTTACAAAATATCCATGATTTGGTCATGCTAAACGAAAATAAACAAAAATAGACACTAGCATTGTAAAGTAACTTACCTTGTTCTATAATTAACAAAACCACTACCAAAAACACACAGCTCGCTACACGTTAATTTATACTAAACGTCGATAAAAAACATGGATACGTGCCCTTCTATGTGTCCAGTTGAGTTGAAACTTTGCCGTAGTATGCATTTCAGATGACTATACAATATTCTGCTATTTTGGCTATAGTAATATTTGTAACTAGTTTTAAAAATGGAAAAAATAACATGTGGTGGAAGCCCCGGTGTTGATGGTGGGAGAACCTGTTTCCAGTCGTTTTTACAAGCTTTTTCCATATAATACCTATATTTAGATTACATAATGACTAAAAATTTAAAAATAATATAATTAAAAATTAAAAAAAAAGAAAAATACAAAAAATGTATGTTTATAAATTATAAAAGCGTGAATCGTGACTTTAATAAACTACTATAGAGTTTTTGCAACACTTGCATCTAAAGTACAATTTTAGATGGCTGTATGCCGCTTGAAAAGTGATTCTTTATGGAAGCTTCTACTGTATTCGAACGGTAGTGTTTAAAGTAAATTTTAACTCACTCCGTTCTATAAAGTAATACTGTTTTGTTTTACTTTTATAACACACATGCGTAATAAAGTACTTTACAGATTACTTTGCTATAATGTCACTAAAAAAATATTTAACCAAATTGTGTTTTATTTGCTTAAAATTGAACTTTTGAAGCAGTTGTTGCAAAAAATATTATATGTAACGCGTGTTTAAAGTGACTAATCTGACAATCGTGATTTTACAACACTCTCTTAAGGCTATGTTGCATTTATACCAGAACGAGTGTGTGTTTACCGTACGAGCCGAAGGCAAGTGCGGTAATCACACGAGTTCTGGTCGTGATGAGACCTTATTTTATCTTCGTCTTATTGATATTGTGTTCTAATTTGATAATTGATAATATAGCTAAAAAGAAGTCTCTAAATGGCGTAAGGATCCAATAAAAACGCAATTATGTGTTAATAGTTTAGCTGATGAATGCAGTACCAACAGTAATTACCTTTTTATCGGATCCTGACGCCATTTGGAGACTTTTTTGTGTCTTAAAAAAATACTCAGATATCGTTAGCCAATAAATGCAATATCAACAGTAATTGCCTTTTTATCAGATCCTGACGCCATTTGGAGACTTCTTTGTGTCTTAAGAAAATACTCAGATATCGTTAGCCAATAAATGCAATATCAAAAGTAATTGCCTTTTTATTGGATCCTGACGCCATTTGGAGATTTCTTTTTGTCTTAAGAAAATTCTCAAATATCATCAGCTAATAAATGCAATATCAAAAGTAATTGCATTTTTATTGGATCCTGACGCCATTTGGAGACTTCTTTTTGTCTTAGGAAAATACTGAGATATCATCAGATAATAAATGGATTATTAACAGTACCTAAATGCATTTTTGTTGGATATTGAAGCCATTTGGAGACTTCTTTTTGTCTCAAGAAAATACTTAGATATCGTTAGCAAATAAATGCAATATCAACAGTAATTGCGTTTTTGTTAGATCCTGACGCCATTTGAAGACTTCTTTTTGTCTTAAGAAAATACTTATATATCGTTAGCCAAAAAATGTAATATCAACAGTAATTGCATTTTTATTGGATCCTGACGCCATTTGGAGATTTCTTTTTGTCTTAAGAAAATTCTCAAATATCATCAGCTAATAAATGCAATATCAAAAGTAATTGCATTTTTATTGGATCCTGACGCCATTTGGAGACTTCTTTTTGTCTTAGGAAAATACTGAGATATCATCAGACAATAAATGGATTATTAACAGTACCTAAATGCATTTTTGTTGGATATTGAAGCCATTTGGAGACTTCTTTTTGTCTCAAGAAAATACTTAGATATCGTTAGCAAATAAATGCAATATCAACAGTAATTGCGTTTTTGTTGGATCCTGACGCCATTTGAAGACTTCTTTTTGTCTTAAGAAAATACTTATATATCGTTAGCCAAAAAAAAGGAATATCAACAGTAATTGCATTTTTATTGGATCCTGATGCCATTTAGAGACTTCTTTTTGTCTTAAAAAATACTCAGATATCATCAGGATCACTTCACTTTCTGTTTCTCAAGCAGATACTTAGTTCAATGTTAGCGCGGCTAAAGTACTCGAATACTATTAAATACAAACAAATGCTTGGTTAGCACACTGTTAGGAACATTACCGATGATGTTCCTATAACAGTGATGCTAACGAAGCATTTATTCATAATTGATAATATTTTTCACACAACTTCAATCATTATAATGCGTTAGTCCACGTCTTTGGAAGTGCGTTAGTATAGAAGAAGTTGTGACCAGACCTGTATACCATTATATAAGGTCAGTGATATAGGATGTGTTGTATTGCCTGGCCATTTCGTGTACACAAGCCGGCGGTGGTGGGGTGAGAAGGGTGTCGGGACTTCACATACGAACGGGGGAGAAGGAAGAAGGAGATGAACGCGATCCGCAAGCAAATCATTCCTTGCTTCTTCACCGGGTGCTGCCCCCCTCTTCTCCTCCTTTTTGTTCTTCACACGAACTGTAGGAGTGACCGATCTTTACTGAAGGCCGATTAAAGCCTTAACACCGAACTGACCGTCTATATTTGGGACAAATTGTTTTCATTCATCAAGGAATTACGGCTGCCATTTCAATTAAAGGGTGTCTATGAAGCTACTAATTCTCTTTGAATAATTATTCAAAATATCGAATCAATTTTTTTAAAGTTATTTTAAGACCCAGAGTAATTTGGTCTTAGTATCAATTCATAATTTCAATGTATTATTATTTTAATAATTAACTGAAATGATTGTTCATCAATATTTGTAACAAACGAGGCATGGAAACATGTTTGTGTAGTAGGAAGGTGCTTCGAGTCGATCGACGGTACTGTCTCTTTCCATTGCTGCGAAAAATAAACTCCTGTGTCTTCCACCCATTTACCCGTCGTAGGATGTGTCTATACGTTACAATCTGGAGGGTTAATATGTCGTTTTGAAGTGCAGTTTAAATTCATAATTTGTTTAGCGATAAAAGGGTTTTAGACAGTTATACAAAATAGAACTAAAAAAATCCAGTTAGTACCTACTCTCATAGTATGGGTAAACATAGTGTGTGTGTGTCCTGTGTTCGGAGATTACTTTAGTGTCTTTTTTATTTATTGTAGATTATAGACGCGTCGACATCTAAGGTCATTAGCGTCTTTCAACTACACTAAATAACAACTAATTTAAAACTAAATAACATCACAAAACATCCATGAGCGCAGGTGGGATTCGAACCCACGGCAGTCCAGTCTAGAGGTTGTGGCACCAAGCATGCTAACCACTAGGCTATACTGCCCCTAAATTAGTGTCGTATACATTTTTTTTTTCGGGGGACGCGAGTATAAATGTTAATATATCAAAAAAAAAAAACAATATGAGGACAGAAAAAATTATGAAAAATTCGATAATTGGTTTTTAGTTTTTGGCCCAGAAAGAAAGAAACAAAGAAAATATGATATTTTATATTTTATATATTATTATTATTGTATTACATATATATATATATATCTAAACATTTTATACACGATATCTTTTAAGTTAATAAATAAGTGAACGGTTGAAAGATGTAACAGTTGTTGTTAACCACCGCTAGCGGCTAATATAACAGCCGCACCATGGTCTGTCCGCGTGCGGTATTATGTAGTGTAGACTAGTGTAGTGTTAGTGTATGCACTATGTATACTTGCCGAGATACAAAGCTGATATATATGCCTAACGCAGTCTTCTCCACGGCTTGTTACAAATACACAGTTACGATGTTTTGTGTCTCACACTACAACGTCGCTTTCACTTAACATCGGAAGCCATTTTATTGCCTGTGTTTAATGTTGCTGGGTTATTTTAAAGTCATCAACACCTGCAATTACATTATGTGATATCATATTTTATTATTATACCTACATTGAAGCATCTTCGAAGTAGATTGTAAGTATTCAGTTGAAACTTGTATGTGATAAAATACTGTGTATCTTTTTACGATAATTATTTGTTTTTAATAAATAATAATATCTGGGTGATCGAGCTTTGCTCGAATGAGTTCAATAAAAATAATAGGTACTTAATATGCTGTGAGATATTGATATTGTATTATTTTATCATTCTGTAAATTTCATCAAAATCGTTATTCGTTTTTGAGAAAAAAGGTCTAGGTAAGATTATACGTCATACTTATTACATTTAACGTAGGTACTTATACATATTTTATATAGGTAGGAAATATAAAAATAACATACCTATTTATTTAAATATTAGTTAAAACTAATTACATAATAATATGTTTAGTTTTTATTGTTGTTATTTTTTTACTATACAAATAATTCACGACTATTTCCGTAACATCAAATATTTGTCGAATGCCTTCCCAGTATGAGACATTATAGACGTTATTCACGTCAAAAAACTTAATTCCTGAAACGTCAACACGACGATAATGAAAAACTGGTTATTACCGGTATTTATTGTTTAACTTTGAAATAAAGGTGCCTTTGTAAATTCACCAATATAGCTCACTGCAAAATAGAGACGCTGCCGTACCAGTTTTTTCTGTTGGAGCAAAAAATTCAACAGACCTATTTAAATAAATTTCTTGAGTGCCTACATCTAAATTAAACAATGCAAGCTACTGTAGGTCGGGACTCTCGCGACAAAAACTGCTCTAATTCCTGGCCCGTATTCCATTAGAGTGTAGTAAACCAAATATTCGTATCTATCAGTCACTTTAGAAGGGTGCTGAAAAGTCAGAGTTCGCTATTTACATGACTGTAGCCTTGCAAAGGGAAAACGGGCAAAGAAGTATTTGAATTGAAATTGAATACATATACAGGGTGTTTTCGGTCTATTTATTTTATAAAAATACAGATTATCTGTGAGACATTAATGTATTATTAAACTATTGGACACACACACAGTTGAATTGGACAAGTCAAGTAAATTCTTTAATAACTCGTTTAAATAAAGTTTTCTTTATCATTAAGCATCTCAAAACATGCTGCAGTATTGATGTTCTTCTGAACATAATATATTACGCGTATGTGTAGTCAATTTTAAACTATAACATCATTATTTAGGGTCAATCAATTGAAATTTCTAGAATATTCATTTTACAAAAACGCATCCTTCGTACAATTTTTAATTTACCTTTTCTCTATGTATAGCGATAATGGCCACAGAAGCCAAGTCGCATAGTATTTTTTTTTTCGCTTCCAAAAAAAAAAAAAAAAATTTACCTTTTCGAGAATCAGTTAGGCCGTACTTTTTTAAATACAAAATTCTTACTGTCCATGCAATTTTCATTTACAGTAACATTATTTTTCTTAAGCAAAATCTGAATAAATATGAATTTACGCATAATATTCACTGCCGAAACACATGCAATAGAGACAATAATTATTTGACTCGTCACAATCATGTGAGGTACGAAAAATGTCCGCACTATACATCTTCTCATTTGTATAATGCACTCCCTGAGTCCATAAAACATATTGAACACTTTAATAAATTTAAAAAAAATTAAAAGTATATTTGTGCGATAAACCATTGTGCAACTTCAATGAATTTTTTAATCGTAGGTACCAAACCATTCTGACTATGTAAATAAAATTATGTTTTTCAGTATAATAAAATTTATTCTATTCTATTCTATTCTAATAATGAAAAATATTAATAATCAATATGATTATATCTTCCTTACCGCAAATACATTCACTATATTAGTGAATTAACATAATGCGTTTCGGGTTCGAGTCCCGGCAGTGGCATTTACATTTTTTCTTGGAAACTAGTCGGACGCCAAATTTTAATCCAAAATCTTAATACGTTTTTGAAAATCTAGTAAAATTGTTTTTCGAAAACTATTCGTTTTTGACCACACGTTTATATGAAGATTTATTCTTAGAATAGTCGAAGAAATTACACCCTGAAATTCACCGACGTACTTAAGAACAATCCTGTATTTAAAATAGTTACAGGATCTCTGTCTGTATAATGTCGTTTTCTTGTGAGTCATTCGGGATTTTTAAGTATTTTATCAAAATCACCGTTCACGCAAGCAAATCTGCGGGTAAAAGCCACGATGTAATTAAATTTTATCGATAATTATGATAGTAAAAGATATGTTTGATTCTCAAATTGCGATGCCAGTACACGTTCTCTCAACCCGTAAAGATCATCCAGTGTTGATCTACCCTTTACCCGTCGGTTCAAGGGGCGGAGCAGAGGAGGCTCTCTCTATATTGCAGACCGGAACACACAGATTGAAAACGTTTTTCCCGTCAAATAAACGTGGGATCATTTACTTTACAAATCAAATCCGTTAATCTTTTGATCCTGTTTGATACTCCAATAGATTAATGCTTTTTAAATGTCAAAATTATTGTTAAATGTTCTGTTTATTACAGAAGCATTGACAGTTCTTTAAAGGTAAAACATCGACATAATCTCTACAAATATTTTGTCGCTTACATTGTCGGAATACGAGTTTAAAATTAACCTTATTTTCTATAAAATAATATACGTGGTGGAGGTGGTGGAAGAAGAGTGTATCGATCTGCACCTCCACCATTATAACTTCACACACTGCACTAGTTAGTAACTATAAGAAGTAGATTGATAAATATTGTAAATTATAGACGCTCGGTGCACTACTAGAGATGAAGAGAGAGAAATTCTAAATTATAGACGCTCGACAACTGAGATCATGAACGTCTATTTAGAGGTGGAAAACTGTAGATAATATTGTCAATAGATTTCGATATTAAGTTATCTCTAAAAAAATAAATGATGTAGATATTTTAACTTTGACAAATAATAATTAGGTATTGATTGTTATATTTGAAGTGCTGTATAAAGTAAAATTAAGTACGTAATCTACATCAATTCACTAAAATAACTCATTTAGTCATTTACTAAGAAATTTAGTTACAATTTTATTGTTGTTTTTAGAAAAATTTTAAACTACCGAAAACTACCAATAATAATCAATAGTTCGGTTACTAGGTAACGATAGTGCTGACTGTAGATAGTTCCGATTATCGATAGTGTCGACTATCGATAGTTCTTCACCTTTTCCCTCTACTATGCGCCATTCTAATCAGTACTTTAATATAAATAAAATAGTAGCGGGCCTGTAATTTCGTTCCCTTGTGAATTTTTCGAGTATTTTGTGTTTCCAAAATTTTTATCTGGTTGGTTTTTAGTACCGGCGTAAATAAATTGAAAAACACACACTTGAAAAATTCTACAAATTTTGTTTATTTGAACACTAGACCAGCGCTTCCCAACCTTTTTTGTTGTGCGGACCGCCAATTTTGTAAAAGGAAAATTGAGGCCCATTAACTAAATATATACAAGTAAAAAGTATAAACACACAAACACAAATAGACACCTATATACTTGATTGTTCCCATCTCGACCCCTGAAGCTCTTATCTTGGCTTAGACTCTCGACCAGCGTCCACGGCCCAGCACCACGCTGCCCACATGGATTGGGAACCGCTGCACTCGACGATAGTTTCGGACTATCCATCTTCAAGGAATACATGAAGTTATGATGAGTATAACTTCATGTACTCCTTGAAGATGCATTAATAAGACCGAAACGATCGTTTAGTGTTTATAAATAAACACAATTTGTAGAATTTTTTCAAGTGTGTGTTTTTCTATTTTAAGGCCGATCTTGACCGACTTTGGTACACTGCGAGTTGGTATTCAAACTTAAAGTTACTTTCAAGTTAAGATAGGGCTTCCATCAGAACTGAAATTAGCACGAGCATTGGTGAATTTTTTTTAGTGGACAGGCAGACGTTCTCGTTATTTAGTTTATTTTGTCTAGATTGTATACAGGGTGTAGCGCGTCGGTACGATAAATGTAATGTACATTTTTTCGATGTCATTTGAAATTGTATACTAAATAAAATAACAAACGCACCTTAAAAATTTTAAATCATCATTGAAGAACGGGGACTTCTTTGACTATCAAATGAACCCTCAAACACCGTTACATCTATATTTTTAAAGTAAAACTTGTTAGGCGACATTGCCTCGACAATTTGAAGGGATAAATGCTGGCAGAGCTGCAGGCTAGATGAAACGAAATTCGCTACAAAAATGTGTCAAAAAAATTTCGTGACAAAAATGTGTCTGCAAGGTCTCAGCTGGGGGGCAGAGCCCGCATATTGTCGCGGACAGCTTGCACATCTTCCGAAATAGCACACAAACTCTAGACGTACCTATACCAAAACTTAAATTGTTACACATAACGAAATCTAAAACCTTCAAAGTTGTGAAGTCAGAAATTCCTACTTTACGCATCATTTTTAACCGACTTCAAAAAAAGGAGGTTTTTCAATTAGACCGTATATATTTTTTATGTTTTATGTTTAATGTATGTTCGCGGATAACTTCGTCGTTTATGAACCGATTTTGAAATTTTTTTTTATTTGAAAGGATATACTTTCAGATTGGTCTCATAGTGACGTGAATTACCATAACAACCCTAAATAAATCAATAAGTTATTAGTGTAGACTGTAGTCATGGCTCATTATGATCCATTCATTTTATATAGCTTTGTATATACCTGTTATTAATATTGTCTTTTAAATAAAAAAAAATTATAACAGTTTCCACAATTAGAATAATCAATTAATATACTTTAACAAGTTTTGCCGCTACAAATGCTTTTTTTAAGGTTCCGTAGAAACTAGCTGAACCCTTTTCGGTCAGTCCGTCCGTCCGTCTGTCTGCCTGCCTGTATGTCTGTCTGTCTATCTGTATGTCACAGGCCCCCCATCCTTAATTTCGTTTCCATAGTTACGCTTCCGACAAATATCAACAAGAGCAGAATTTGTTATTTTTTGTGAGAATTTTTTTTTAAATATGTCACTACGGAACCCTATCATGTGCAATGTGCATGCCCAATCCCCCAGGGAGAACATTAGAATGTAGTTGTTCTCGCAATTGCATTCCAATGTTCTTTGGGAATTGGCGTTCCCAGGAGCCCGAGCTCGTACAAGTCGGTTTGTGTATGCCGGCTGGCAGATTCTAATAAACAAATGGATTGTTAATTGTTGTGTCGAAGACGTTAATGACCTGAGTTGTCGACGCATCTATAATCTTTACAATAATAATAATAATGCATGCCCAACACGCGCTTGGCCGCTTTTTTTACAAAGTTATATCGATTCTGCCCCTTTCATAAAAAGCGTTGCATGAATAAGTCGAAGTGAGTGGTCTATACCCGCAAAAATAGACGTAGTCCAACGTCAAAACTTATAATTTTGAATATAACCGTAACTTTATAAACGGATACACGACGTTACTGGCAAGTAAACCAAAGGATCAAAGTGAATAATGGACCAACGGTCATTATTGGATACGGTGCTGGCAGATCAGGCTTTGGTGGTAAAAATCGTTTAGTAACCACAGTGCGACTCTTATTGGTTTAGCACCTCGGGCAACTAATACCGACTAGTCACCGCCGATCATCCTCTTTTTCCCCTCTTTCGCCCGGCCCTCGCCATTCTCTTTCCACTTTTTCACACACACAGACATCAGCTCAACGTCCACTACGAACTCTCTGATCGAACGCGCGGGGAAACCCACATTTATTTATTTACGTTGTACTACAGGACTATTCGTTTCAAACGGACCCCAAACTCTAAACAATCACTTTTAAAACGTTTTATGAGAATACATAGCCGGGGTCGGACACTCAATACTCCCCATCACACTTTATTCGTAAGGAGGTTTAGACCAGAACGATACCAACCAAATAATTTTAGATAGGTAAGTTAACCTCAAATTTAAGCAATATAAATAAATAATGTCAGTATATTTGTTAAAAGTTAATATTTTTCTATTCCTTCCATTTTCTTATATATTATAATAAATGAAAAATATTAATTACTAGCGGCCCGGTCCGGCTTCGCCCAAATGCTAAAAAAGCCCGGGTGGTAGGAATTTCCCGGGTGCAATACACTACTCACTCGCTTCGCTCGTTCGCTTGAATATTATAATTACATTACTCACTCGCTTCGCTTATTCGCTTGATTTTTTCAATTTTTTAATAGTTATTCTGTTAACCAGGGCGAAGACAAATCCAAAAAATCAAAGATCATGAAAATCGGTCCAGCCGTTTTTGAGTTATAAATGGTGTAACTAACCCGACTTTGTTTTATATATTAAGATTATTTGCAAAGTACTTATTTAATTGGTCAATTGAAACATAAAATAAAAAATTAATAATTTAACCGACCCCTGATACATAGTGGTGGATTAAGAGTATTCTCTACCGGAAGTTACCCCCTGCACTCTTCATCTCAAATCCTTTCCCCTCGCCTAAAAATGGTTATCGCTCTCCCGACGCTATTTTGATAGATAAAGGATTCGGGTAAACGCCAAATGAAGGACCGAAAATCACACTACATATTCTACAGGCGAGAAATTGAAAAAAAAAAACTGGAAAAACTTGCAACTTTTTAAAAATTGCTTTATCTTTCACACGTAGCCAAAACTTTTTCAAAAAATTCGTCTGTAGGATCTATAATGTGATTCTCGGTCCTTCATTTGGCGTTTACCTGAACCCTTTAGCTTTGAAAATAGTGTCGGGAGAGCAGTAACAGTTTTTAGGCAAGTTGAACGGATTGTGCAGGAGGTAACTTTCGGTAGAGAATACTTTTAAGCATTTGGAGGCTTCTAATCGAAATCTGAATTTGAAAGATCTCTCTCTAAAAATGTTGTTTGAAAACAGTAAATCTCCGATATACTCTCAAAAAATTTGTAGAAAGGACAGATTGGTGTAAAGCACTGGCCACACCAGGCTGGTTGCCAGCAGCTGCTGATCAGCGGCTGACAGTAGCACCAGCAAGGAGCGGCTGCAACCCGCTCACACTTTCGGCCGCTACTCGCCAGTTTCTACTATAGCAAGCAGCGGCTGGCAATCCTGTCACACTGCCTCGACTGCTACTCGCCAGTTTGCTATTCGACATACAAAATACCACGTGAGGTACGGTAGCTAGGTACTCGCTGCTGTGGCAATAGTGGTCTGACTGCGCTGCCGGCTGGTGCAAGCGGTCACGTGATCTATTAGTAGCCGCTGCCTGCTACCAAAAGTAGAACTCGTACAACTTCGCCAGCCGCTGCAGACGAATACTCGCCGGCTGGCAACGCCAGCGGCTAATTTTGTGGTCACACCAAGCTGATTGACGGCTGACAGTAGCGGCTACTAAATTGGCGGCTGGCAACCAGCCTAGTGTGGCCCGTGCTCAACGGTTACCGTTTTGGTTTTTAAACTTACCTGATTACCCCGTGACGAGCCGAGTCCAACGGTATCTCGGTGAACTTTGTACAACCATTGGTTTTCGTGAAAACTTACGCCTTTATATTTGACCCCTATACACGGGCTGGTAGAGGTTTTGGGGAGTAGTCTGAGGACAGTCTCGTACGAAATCGAGTGTGCTGAATCCAATAAGTCCACCCCCAGAACGGGATGAGGAACGGTTGCTGAGTTACAGGCCGATAAAGATGAGATTTTGGCGGTTTGCCATTGAAAGCTAGGCAACCATCTGTCTAGGGACCCGGTGGCGGGACCCAAGGTGTCTCCACTTTTTAAAGTGAAGAAATGGGTCTGAGCAACATTCGTACCGAGTGGTATCTCTCTATTACGTCGTGCAAGGCCCCACTACAAGTCACTCTAGCAAAATAAAAACGTTCATATACATCAAAATTTTGACAAAATCGATTCAGTGGTTTGGGCTATGCAATCACAGACAGATAGACAAACAGACAGACACTTTTTTGTATTCAGCAAACCTGAAAACCGAAAAATCAAAATCTAATTTTTGTACGATCACGAGACTTCCCCCTTTATACAAATTTCGTACCTATATGGGAAAATCAATATTTTTCTGAGGATTTTATTGTAAATTTTTGGTATTTTAATTTTATATAATACATTATTATTATATAAATTATATTATATAAATATATATTACATTATATTATATAAATTATAATAGAGTTTTAATTTGTTTTTGATAGGCAAAGTACATATCATCCTAGCCCAAAATTAAATATAATTTATTTACACCTATAAAAAAAAACTCGGGTCGCAGTGCCAAACCCTGCCGACAATATAGTGTATTTGCTAACACAGGCATAGTGGCATTATTATGTGAACATAAGTTTGTTTTTTGACAAAATAAAAAATTTAACCCCTTAATACATCCCTTAAAATAATTAAATTTTTCTAAATTTCAATATTAGACATGGATTTTATCCGTACAACATCTGCACCAAATTAAATACACCCTTCCATAAGTAAATCCGTATCAATAAACTAGTGTTTTCATAAAATTTGAAAGTCCGGTCCTGTCGGGCCGATTTTATTAAAATTTTAGCAGCACATTTTAATCTCTACTAAAGAGTTAAATTTCAATTTTAAAACAATTCTGACAATTTTTTCGGTATTTTTGGGCCCAAAAACTTTTTGGAACCCCTAAATACAACCCTGAAAATGGTCCGATCGGGCCCATTTTAAATAGGCTTCGTGCGGTGATGGATTCCAACGTGCCTACCAAATTTCGTTAAAATCAATTAACTCTTTCGAAAGTTATTGCCCGCACACACACACACACACACACACATATATATATATATATACATATATATATAAACATTTTCAAAAATGGTGCCAAATTGTTCAGGAGGCTATGAAACGTCGAGAAATTTTGGTCCGACCCCTAGGTCCCGCCATCCGACCGACGCCAATAGTGTATGTGCCATATGGCAAATACACTAAAAATTACCAAAAATTCAACACAAGTGTTTTTGCCTTTCCACCTGAGATATAAATTCCTGACCTCCCTCGTTCTTCTACGGCCTTCTAACCTGCTGAGGAGGACCACCCATAAACTGTGTACAAACCTACGAATATGTATCCAACTATCAGTAAACGGGAAAGTTAAGGCAATATTACGTGCTTAGATTGGAAAAAGTTACACGGGACATGTCCTTCTTAATCCGACCCGTCATCGGATATTACAAGGATTCATAAGTCACATTATAGCCGAAACAATTTCACCACATTGTCTGCTGCAAGTTCAACGTACCTACCTATTTTAAGTTATAGCAATATTATCGATGGTGAAGCAATTTTATCATTAATGATTTACCTATATTATGCAGTTATTAAAATAAAAAAAACCGGCCAAGTGCGAGTCAGACTCGCGCACCGAGGGTTCCGTACAATAATAAAAATAAGGAGTGAGGTAAATAGGCAGGGGTAAAAAATTAACAGATTTATATATTTATTTAAGCTTGTTTTTAAAAAGTTTTTTTTTACTTTTAATTTATTTTGTTCTTTTTAGTGTTTCAAAATTTTTCCTTGCCCCTTAAGTATACTATATACTAGGTACTTGATATACTATAAAAAACGCTATTGCACCAACCCCCCTTCCGCGTACGTTTTGGGAGCACCTTCCTTCATCCCCCATTTCACCCCGCAAACACCATCGCACCAACACCCCCCGCGAGAAACTCTCCCCCTGGCGAGAAACTTTGCCTCCCGCGAGAGTTCGTCTAAAAAATAATTGTAAGGTAGGTGCGGGTAATAAGGCCTAGCTCGGGCCTAGCTAAGGCAGATTTGAAATAAAATAAAAACAATGTGTCCGAATCAACAAATTTTAATGTTAATATAAACCTAGAGATCAATACTATAAAATATAAACAAAAAATGGCAACTTCTGCCGTAAACAAAAACAAAATTAAACATTTAAAAAAATCTTGTCAATAGGCCTTATTATACTACTATAATATAATAAGGCCTAAGACTTTAACAGACATAAATAATCAAACTAGACTTCTATAGATTTGGTAATTGAGATCAATAATATTATATAGGCATTAATCATGCTTAAAGTCGTAAAAATAACAACAAATTACTTTAACAGCCATCAGGACACTCAAAATTATTTGTATCATTCGCTGACAATCCTACGCACTCCTCATGATACCACTTGCCGCATTTAGGACATTGTCTCATGTAAGGCCTACGGTCATATTTAGTAGGCCTTAATAACCGCCGATAACATGTGTAAAGAAAAATTAAAAAAAACATTATTCGGACCATGATATATTATTCAAACATCAAAGGTCGTAAAAGCATGAAATAATAGAAAAGTATAGCGCAAAATTATGTAGATAAGTGAAAGATTACAAAAAATACTTCCGATTAATTGGGACGATTTCTTATTATTCCTGTCGCGCAATCGCTCCTCCAAATGAATGACGTCGCACTGGTGGCAGCGAGCGAGTTAACATGTTCAACAAGTTTAAGCTGCCATCTATGAGTGTTAACTACCTGTAAGTGTGACCTTGAACGAAATCTATCATTTTAAATAGTATTTTTGTAGCTTAGGCCTTATTAGCCGACAGGCCTTATGACCCGCACCTACCTTATGTTAAAAAAATAAATAAATAGACAATTTATAACAAAAAAATAGAAAAGATATATGAATAAATATCAAGTGGAATATGGAACAATTGTAAAAAAAACAAAAAACATTAATGGTGCCGACCGGAATCGAACTAGCGCCCTTCTGCGTACGAAGTACACAGGCTAGCAGTTCGGCTATGTAGCTGCTTGATAGTGAGCTTTTTATAACATGTTGAAAAAATAGAAATTCTCTCATTTGCACTGGTTTTATTTTTTTAGTGAGTCAGCTAGCCGATTGAATTGTTTTATATAATACTGAGGGATTAACTCTCCAGATTATATAATTGATATAATGCTAACAAATGAATCAGATGACTGATGCTGCGCTGGGAATTGTACCGATTTGTGGTTGGCAAAATAGGTCGGGATTAGATTAAACCGGTTTGCGATCGCAAGCTTAATTTTTGCCGACAATTCAATTATACCAAATAATAGCTGCAATATTTAACCATTATTACTTTTGTAGATCATTTTTTACCCCACTGTTTACATTTTAGAGTAAAATATTACTTTTTAACCACGTGAATTAATCAAATACAGGATTTAAGTAACTGTGGATAACAATATTAGATGGTTATAATAATAATAATCAAATTATTTAAATCCCTAATATCCATAATCTGGCAGTGGCATTTGATTTTTTCTTTTAAGGTAGTTGTCGTGCTATGGGCATAGTGTCAGAAAATTCTAAATTTCCGTATACTCATTAAGGATACTATAATACAAATACCATTAAAATTTGAAGTTGATTGACCATCTCTAACTCGAGATAAACTTAATTAAAGTTCGGATAATTAACACGGAGAGCATAGGAAAGGTTGTGTTTTTGACAAGTTTTTTAATTAAAAAAAAAAGTAACAGTCAGAAATTTTCAAAAAAACTAACTGTTCATTGATGTTTTTGTTTTGAGTTTAGAAAAGCAAATCCAAAAATTATTGACATTTTTATTGTTGAGATATAATAACGCAAAGTTCAACAATTTATACGAAAAGATTGACATTTTTATATAATCCAAGCGAACAAACTAAGAGAAATATATGTTACTATGTGAACAACAGTTTAGGTACAATCTTTAACAATTTTTTTTTACATTTAGCACTATACTTATTTATTGTTTTACAAGGTAATATGAACAAAACTTTTGGATAGTATTGTAGCACAACAACTACCTTAAATATAGCTTAGCTGTCTAATATTTCTGTTATATTTACTAATTGCTAAGTGACAATGTGGATATTAGGGGTTTAAATCGTTTGATTATTATTATAACTAACACGTGAATTAAAAAAGACGCTCCGCCCCTAACTTTGTAACTGTTGTAGTGTGTTTTATCGCATAAATAACAAAATGATATTTCAGCAAAGGAAATTGTGAAGAAGTGAGTTTTTCAAATAGCTCTGCCGAAGAGGAAAAGTTAACCAGGTTTTCCAATAGGCGCACCTCCCGGAGTTCCGTACAGTTAGTTAATAGGGTCAACCACACACGCTATACATACAGGCTGACTCAGAAGTAACACCAATAATTTTGAGGGCATCTTATGTGCGAAATGACGATTCGAAAACTCCTTTACCGTTTTTTTAACTACTAAGTTTAACCTCGTATTGCCTTACTTTAGTAAAATATGTACGCATTGATCGCAAGTACTCTCTACATAAAAAGTACCCGCTATAGGCACGCCTGTCTGTTTATTCGTTCGGGATAATCTCGAGAACCACTGGACGGATTTTTACGAGGTTTTCACTGTTATATAGAGCAGGGTTTCCCAAACATTTTTGATCATGACCCTAATTTAAAATTGCAAAAGCCTTCGCGACCTTTAAACATTTTTTCCCCACAATGTACAAAATAGTCTATAAAAAGATTTTTCAGTTCTTGGTAGTGGGAGCGAATGAACAGGGTAGGGGGCACCAGGAGGCGGGTGGGAGGGCTCACTCTCTCTTTATTACCCCAAAGGCACCCTCCTGCCACTTCACTCCGTTTTTATTCGTTGCTGCGGAATGTTTACCTGAAAAAGTGGTGTTTTAAATATTCGGTTTTGAGAGGTTTTTATTGCTACTTTTACTTTAAGAAGCGAAACGTTACTGTTACTAGAATTTTTATTTTATGAACATTTGACTTTCGATACGTTCTAAACGAAAAACAGCATTTTTTATCTGCTATAATTGTGTACAATAATGAAAAATACAATTTTAATTGAATTAAATAATGTTTTATTTAAGAAACCAAAAACTATTACATCGAATGTAGCTTTGTGGGGTACCATTGAAAAGCATTTTTTAAGAACTTTCGATAAGGTATCACAAGTAGGGGGTTTCCATTAAAGATTATTTAGTTGGGGTGACTAGGGGCAAGGGAGTAAGTGAAAACAGCTTAGTTATTATTTTGGTTCCCCCTCTCTATTATAGAAATTGTTTTCAGCGATTTTTAAATTTGTTTTGGTTCCTCAGATATAGCCATTGTAAGTTTTCAAATTGTCACCCTGTACATAGGATGTCCAATTTCAAATAAGAATGTTTATATAGCTATCTAGAAAACACGGTGCGCAATTGTTTAAAATTTTTACCAGACAATTTTTAATCAGGCAAAAAGACATACAATTTTGTCAATTTAACCGAATCCTTATCTTCAATAATAAAAAAAAATAGTAATATTTAACATTGGCATATAGTTGCACCTGTATACAGTACAGCGCACCATTTTCTAAATCGAACCTCCATCAACGGTGTGCGGTACACGCACAACAGTCTCAGTAACTGGTTTAGGCTATAAAGAAGACAAACTGATGTAACACCGTCTGTAAGTGAATAAAACGAAAATTCATCTCCATGCTGTATATGGATTGTGAATCCTCGAACAGCGAGCAGAGGAGATACGAACGATTGTTAATTCTTTTTTGCCATACCCACTATAAATATCTACTTTACATGTGTGTATGTA
The DNA here is from genome assembly GCA_039654895.1 of Mongoloraphidia duomilia. Lineage (NCBI taxonomy): Eukaryota > Metazoa > Arthropoda > Insecta > Raphidioptera > Raphidiidae > Mongoloraphidia > Mongoloraphidia duomilia. The sequence goes on along the minus strand of CM077525.1, from coordinate 20,343,191 downwards.
CTATGTAAACATGGAATGGGTCAGTTAACAGGCAGGTGTGTTGAAAACATAGAAATATCATAGATAGAATAGGGAAGCCACCCAAAAAAGTATGGATGCATAAGATAGAGATGGAGAATAGAGCAGTTCTTCTATCTTTTCTATCACAAATTCATAGATGTACAGATGTACCTAGTCAGGGCCATACAATAGATCTAATAAAGTCGCGGTGTCGACAAGGCTTGCCTTACGCCCTCTTTCTAATCTAATCTAATCTGCAGATGTACCTAAATTAACAATACCTACTATAAACTTTTAAATTCACAAATGATACAGAAGACAAGGAAAAGAGAACTGCTTCGTTTTCGATCTCTCTTTCCAACCTGACACTGTCACTAACAGTTGTACCTATGGTTCCCTTATTCTATCTATGATATCTCTATAGTTGAAAATGTTTTCAAAACACACTAGTTTCCATAGTGATTTATGTTTATTCGATCTGATCCGCCCTACTCACGACCTTCTATAAGTGTTGAAATTGGCGACGTAAATAAACCGTCAAAATGTTATGAAAATACTGAAAATGAATTGAAAAGTAGCTATTTTATAATAGGTATGGCAAAAAATTCCATATACATATTTCTTATGTGTAATGATCTAGGTATTATGCCTCATGTAACTTAAAACTCGCAAAATCGCTCGTTTTAAAATCCTGTCACTACTCGTCTGCAGTAAATATACCTCATTGCGACACTAGTAATACAATCCATTATTGTATAACAACTCTATATTATACAATATACAAATTTCAATTTTTTTACTGTGAATTTCTGTGAAAGCAAGAAATTAGGCATTAAACGCAAAGCTTAGATAACGCCACTAGCGTAAAAGGTGTAATCCATAACGTAGATACAGAAAGCTAGCAGAGCCAAATTGTCGTATGACGAAATTGATTATATGAGAATTAAGGGCTCATTTAATGCCCCTAATAGAAATTTAGGGCTCTTACCTTTTTCGTAAAAATCTATGATTATCCTTCATACGGTAGAAGTACGGGTTTACGTATGGTGGGAGGCACGGGTCACATATATTGGAAACATCTATACAATATAATAAATAATGACAATTTTTATTGGAAGAGCAGCCACCAATTGCATAATTGATTCCTGCAAATATCGGAATTAATCATTTTGACAACCATAGTCACTATAGAGAACCATTTCACCTACATGAATAGCTCTCGCTACTACGATGATTCACATCTACAACCTAGCTATAATTAATAACACTCGCATGTAGTGGAAATCTATTGATTCTTTTGCATATATGGGGAATGCTAGATCGGTAATCATGTCACTGTTGAGTAATTGTAAGCTCATTCCACCGCGATAGTGGAAAGGTTCAGGTTAGAGTCCTGACTGTGACTATGGTTGTCAAAATGATTTTTTCCGATATTTGCAGAATCAATTATGCAATTGGCTGCTCTTCCAATAAAAATTTTCAATTGCAAAACAGCCGTATAAATCCATTTAATATATAATAATTAATAATAATATGAGATTTAAAGGCTCGTCAAGGCCTAATTTAATGCCCCTAACAGAAATTCTTACATCTAATATTTCTATAAAATGCTACCCCAGATATGAGACATTAGAAGGTTATTCACGTCAAAAAATCGTTATAAAATCTTCGTATATTAATAATTTAATACAGTTTCACTGTATTATGTGTTTTAGCACGTGTATCAATGTTATTTGTTTTCGAAGTCAGGAGTATAAGCATTAGAGTGGCAGTGGATATGAGATATTACAAACACAGCTCACGCCTGACGCTACCAAACATTCAGCAATAGCCAACACAAACTAGTGACTTCCTTCACACAAGGATGCCCGTTTCCGCTGGTTAGGTTGGCAGTGTATGGCGGCGGGTCTCACATCACACCGATAAAGATGATAGATTTTATACACTACAGTAAGGTTTATCTCTAACGGAACAGGACCGGTGTTAAGATTGTATATGACTGTAGTTTCAATGAGCCATTTTTCTGAGTGTAGTTCCTTCAATTATCCACGAGAGGTAGCACTTGTGGTAGGTACAAACATTATTTATTCCCCATTAGTGTCTCACTTAATTATTATATTATCATTATTAAATTAATTAAATAATAATTTAAGTTATACCACTAAAATGACACGACACTAATGGGGAATAAATATTGTTTGTACCTACCACAAGTACTGCTCTCTCGTGGATAATTGAAGGAACTACTCTCAGGAAAATGGCTTATTTCATGCACCTACTTTGTATCACTGAGCAAGGAGGACATAGAGACGCATGTATTTATTTATTATGTATTTATGTATGTCCTGGAATTTTGTAATCAATATTTCACCCACTTCCACTGAAGCTATCGGGCTGAAATTTGGCACACACATTGGGTTCTCGAGACAATGCACGATTACTCAAATGCCGCCATTTTTAATCCAATATGGCGGACGTTACAAAATGGCGATTTATCATTTCCACAGCAACCCCTATGATATGGATATCAAATGAAAGGGCTTGATAAGCCAAACACAATAAGTGCATTTTGGGGGCAATTTAAGGGCATTTTGGGGAAAATTTAAGGGAATTTGGGGGGCAATTTAGGACATGCTGGGTGTCGAAGGGGGGTAAAATTTTGAAAGACTAAAATGAACAAAATAAATATTAGTAAAAAAAAACTTTTTAGAGGCAAGCTTTTATTTAAATGCACTAAAAAGGAAAAAATAATTTTTAATAATTTACGTTCATAATTATAAAAGCGTTGGTCGTGACTAATAAACTTTCATAGAGTTCACGACCCACGCTTTTATAATTATAAACCTAAATTATTAAAAATTATTTATTCCTTTTTAGTGCATTTAAATAAATAAAAGCTTGTCTCTAAAAAGTTTTTTTTTACTAATATTTTTATATGTAAGAAGAAGAATTTGAAAGTGTGTATGAGAGTGTATCAGAGGATGTATGGAGAGATAATAGCATATTTTATTCAGTAGGTTATGGAAGAGGAGACCTCGATGGCGTAGGATTAGTGATTACAATACTGATATTAAGTTAATTGCATTTTATATACTGACGTTTCGGTACACTTCGTACCATCCTCAAAGCATCAATGCTGTCTAATTATTATCAGTATATTGTAAAAAAGAAAAATTGTACCTATTCAACATCATGCATCGAAAAAATTTTAACTACAAAATTTTGAAAATTATCTATATAAATGAACAATGTCAAATTATTAAAAATGAACCTCTTCACAAAGCGAGTGTATTGTTTCAATACAATTGCTTTGTGAAGAGGTTCATTTTTAATAAGCTTTATAGTTTAAATAGCTCGGTGGCCGAGCGGTTTTTCGCTATACGCCATCGACTGCAAAATGCCTGGATCGAGGTTGGATTTGGAGTAATATAAAATCGATATAAAATATATGATTTTTCCTTTATTTATTATTAAAAAACATTAAATTGCTATTGAATTTATATTAAATTACTATTGTATTTTACTTTCGCAAATTCCCGCACACCTACCTGTTAAGTGACTTATTTTACAGGCCAGTATACATGCTTGTAAAGTACCTAGCTATTTTATAGTGGGTATGACAAAATCATATTTCCCTATAATCAATCCCGTGTTTGGTCGCCATGTTTGTAATGACCTGTGACTTCAGACTTAGCTTCGCCTTTGTATAAGCAGTTGACAGGATGGCCACTTTCTGGAAAATCTGGAAAAGTCAGGGAATTTTACTAGTCAGGGAAAGTCAGGAAAATGTCAGAGACTTTTGGTAGAAGTCAGGAATTTTTCTGAAAAAAAAATGGCCAAGTGCGAATCGGAGTCGCGCACCGAGGGTTCCGTATCCTACATTAAACAAATTTTGGTGATTGGTATTTACAAGTATAAGTTATTTGAATTTTCCGCTTTTTTTAAACGTTGGGTCACGCCGAGTGTAGCAAAAAAGCTGAAAGATGTTGGAATCACTCGTTTTAAATTGCTTCTATGAGAAAACGAGGTGCAACTAGCTGTCCATATCTATATAAGTCTATGACGTACAACGTCTCTATATCCTCCTTGCTCAATGCTTTGTACATTATCAGTTAAGTATGTTTTTAAAATGAGAATGCAGCTTTTGTGTAAAATGGATTATAAACTATTTCCGCTGCGTAATATAAAATATTTTAGTGCATAAATAATTGAATTTGTGAAGCTGAGCTCGTATAGTAGGAGAACCATTAAGGTAAAAACAAATAGAAGGAGCTAAGTTCCGGCTACATCCGTCCGTGTACTGCATAATATATAATCTGATCTCCTGCTCTAGCACTGATCCTCCAAGTTTGGCAGGAAATCTTTTACAATTAATATATTTGTAATTATTGTGGTGTACCTATTTACTATTGAGGAATAAAAAATTTAATATAATTTAATTTTTTAAGAGCCAGCGCAAGTATTATGCTACTTTTTGTATCGAAAACGCGCGATATAGCAGCTGCATCGCGATTTGACGATTATTCTAAATTTCTCGTTCGATCGCGCGATTTGACAACAACATGAAGAGAGGACGGTGTGGTGTAACGGTTAGCGTAGCGGCCTTTGAATCACACAGTCGTGGGTTCGAATCCCACCTCCACTCAAGGAAGTTTTGTGATGTCATTTAGTTTTAGGAAAATTGTTATTTAATGTATTTAAGACGCTAATGACATAAGTTGTCGACGCGTCTATAATCTAGAATAAATAAATAAACAACATAAAGACTCAATCGCACTTTTGTTCGAGCTAGCGATCGATGCGTTTGTTACGCGTGCGTGCGCCTGCGCGTGAAGACTGCGACCTCATATGGTATTGGGTAGCACGATTTTATTTATTAATTGCAGATTATAGAGCCTAGACAACTTAATTATTAGCGTCTTAAATACTTCATCAATTAAAACTAAATGACATCACAAAACATCCATGAGCGTGGGATTCACGAAAGCTTGATCCAAAGGCCAGTACGCTGACTATTACACCAATATATCCTCGGAGTGGCGCGAACCTGCGACTATGTGTGTTATGTGTTTTTAACAACCGCGCGTTCGCGAATGTTAATTTAACTCCATGTGTTGAGTCGCATCCATGTTGATTTAATATTAATAATAATAAATTCTCGGGAACTTGGATAAAAATAAGTTGATGCTAAATTTTCAAAATTTGCAACGTTTCGTTGGTTTATTTTCCAACTTCTTCAGGCAATCTACAGAAATACAATTAATTAAATGACAGTTGCATTACATAAAACGATAAATATCATAAATTATAACATAAAAAGTCAAATAAAATTACTATATTTACATTTGAGGTTAGCATCCTCGTTGAAATATTTTGGTTCATACTACTACCAAGTCTTTAAAAATAATATAAGACCAGATAAATTATTACATGCAAAGATATCTTTCCCAATAGCTTGTCGAATAATTTTCAATAATAATGAATAAATAAAAAATTATTTACGTTGTCGTAAATAATTTTTTATTTATTCATTATTATTGAAAATTATTCGACAAGCTATTGGGAAAGATATCTTTGCATGTAATAATTTATCTGGTCTTATATTATTTTTAATGACTTGGTAGTAGTATGAACCAAAATATTTCAACGAGGATGCTAACCTCAAATGTAAATATAGTAATTTTATTTGACTTTTTATGTTATAATTTATGATATTTATCGTTTTATGTAATGCAACTGTCATTTAATTAATTGTATTTCTGTAGATTGCCTGAAGAAGTTGGAAAATAAACCAACGAAACGTTGCAAATTTTGAAAATTTAGCATTAACTTATTTTTATCCATGTTCCCGAGAATTTATTATTATTAATGTTAATTTAACTGAATAATCGAGTGAGGCACGCAGGGATAAATTCCTATAAACGAAACGACTCCTCGAAGTTTTTGGCTTTCGACTTATGTAACACTGCAGACAGATGTGAGCAATTCTTTTATTTGATACGAATGTAAAAACAAGTTATAGGTGGTGGCTTGTTGTTTTGCAATGTTACTCATTTATATTGCGAAGTACTGTAAAAATATGGCAATGGAAAATACATTTTTAAATTATTTTGAAAAGAAATAATATTTTCACAACGCCGCTATTGAAAATTCGATTTTCGGTTGAAACTGAGCGTTTTCATCCCTAGGGATGAAAATTTTCTGGTTGGTTTTCTCTGTTTTTTAAAGTTGTTAAGACGGAGACAGAGCGATTGGATCCGCATATAATTTTCGAAAACGTCAAATCCGCATATAATATTCATAAACGTCAAAATGACAGACATAATTTCCTACATAAATCTGACAGATCTAATATTATTGCGACTTTTTTGCACGCCCAAATTGTAGGTACCTCAAATCGAATTGTCAATAGAGTTGTTGTGAAAAATAATATGCAATTACTCGGTATGAAACTTGGCATTTGCAACACGTGTGTTTGCATGCCCTCGTACCTCGGGTAGCAAACTTCACACTGGTTGCAAACGCCAAGTTTCTTACCTTGTATTGCAATATACCTACTATTTTCATTTTTATAAAACATTATAGTTACAACGTTATGGAAGTAAACTTACAATAAAAAACTATTTGTTCGTTATTTTTAAGACATCACACGAAACGTGACAAAGTTAGATTATTGAAAATTATGTTTTTATCTCGGTGGTCACAAAGGATTTCATTTCATTAGTGATCATCCCATCTCGTCGTTTAAATTCAGAAACAAAGCAGATATTTTTTTTCAGTTATGATTTAAAAGTAGATCAAAAGAATAAATTAATACTTGCCTTGCTTAAAAAATCATTACTTATTTCATTGTTAAATTTTATTTTTTTTTCCTGTGAAATGTTCTTTTTTTAATTCCCACCTCTACTATGAAAGATTGGAATCAGCCCGATTTTTTTCAAGATTTTAATAGTTCTTTATCAAGTTTTGATCCTTTTGGAATCATCGCTGATTCATATCTGATCTCTGTGTGTGTGCATATGTATATTATGTGAATATCTATATATTGTGATAAAAAAAATCCCTTGATATCGTAAAAACGGAACAATATTATTATGGTCATGCGGATTTCTTGTTGTACCTATTTGTAAGAACTTCTGATTAAATCAGCGTTTAGACTATAATATAAGATTTTCTTGAAAAAAAGAAGTTGATAAATCTTCGTAGTTGCAAAATTTTGCGTAGCCTCATATGAAATTTTACATTTTTCTGTTGGCCAGACCTGTGAAATTCAAGTAGGTACTGCGTTTATAATAACAAGGTATTGTTGATTTCAATAAATTGATCTTGTATTTTAAATAGTACTCGAAAGCGCGCGTATTCCATGCTCGCACAAGTGGACTGTTACAAAATATAATAACAAGGACGATATCAAATTTCCAAATATAAATTATGCATGATTCGAGAAAATATCATTCTTAAGCTTTGCCCTATAATGTCGACAGAGATGGAGAATCAACGATATCGAATCGCTTCCCCCAGCTTTTCAAGCTGCTCTCTCTACAACTGAAGCTTTTAAAAAGCATTAACAATTTAAATTTTTACACTGCACACCGACTTGGAACACAGTCCAATATATTTGATTTACGGAAACTGGTGGCAAATATTCTGTATTTACAAGCTAAATGTATGCTTTAAAACAGACGGCGAAAGCTCAGGTCATTACCAATTTAGTGTTTTTGTTCAAATTAAATTAGTATCTGCATTTTCATTTTTAATAATTCTTCATTCCACCCAGCATATTTTGTGTGTTAATAGCTGTATATGCTTTAAAATATTTCTTTCTGTTATTAAAATGAAACTTTATTAGCCTTGTTTTTTTTCGTTCGGTTACGCATGTCGAGCGCACGTCACGTCACGTCCACGTCCAATCAAAGCGAACGACCGGACCTGTACTCATCGAAAAGCGGCGACGTTATGTTCATAACTATATTGTACAACTGCATACAAGTGTGAATGTGTGATGGTAGTCGACCAGCTCATCGAAAAGCAACGACGTTATGTTCATAACTATATAATATCTGGGTGGCCGAGCTTTGCTCGGATGAGTTCAATAAAAACAGTACTTAATATGCTGTGAGATATTATTTTCTCAGAATTTTATTCCGAAACGAATTTATTTCTGTAACATAATTTAAAATAATTGTTTCTGATATTTTAACTATACCTATGTGTATTTTTAAGCGTAAAAACTAAGTATCAACTTGAATCAAGCATTTTTTTCTGTAAATATTATTTAGGTCACCATTTTCAAATTTACCGCCGTTATTGTTCTGTTGACTGAAGAACTCGCAAAAACCGATTTTCATAGATTTATCTTGTAAAAATGTTCGAATCAAATGAAATTTTGCTCGCCCGTTACCATTTTAACAATCCAATTTTAAGCATTAATACCAAATATCAACTTTATCGAAGTAATTTTTCTCTGTGATGTCATCTTAACAACTTCCAGTAAATTTCAAATACTTTTTTTTGCATAGGTACCTACTGAAAAACTCACAAAAATCGATTCTTTTTAAAAAAAAGTCGGACTAACCCACGCAAAACTTTTTTTGCATGTATCTTCACCATAGTTTTTAAAAATCGATGTCTTTTGATACACATGCCTGCGGCGCTAGAAGTGCGGCCCTTTGGGCCGCCGTGTCAATTTTTAGATACGCAAAACTTTTTTGTACGTATCTTAACAATAGTTTTTACACAGACCCGCGGCGCCAGAAGTGCGGCCCTTTGAGCCGCCGTTTTGTCATTATTTACATTTTGTGCAAGACACTTCTTATATTAGTGTTCATTTACAATTTTAACACTTGTGATATATTATATAAAATCTATGTAGAAATAGACTTCGAATCAATCTGACTTTAATTGAGCGAGTTATAATAAATAAAAAAAAACACTTTTTTTTTAATTGCTCCCCTCTGGAACCAAAATTCCTATCTAGATCAATTTCTCGCCCCAAAAAATCCTCATTCTGTAAATTTCATCAAAATCGTTAGTCGTTTTTGAGAAAAAAAGGTCTAGGGAAGATTATACGTCATACTACATTTAACGTACCTACTTACCTATATACTACATCTATCTATCTTCTTCTATATATATAAAACAGTTCCGTTACTGACTGATTGATTGACTGACAGACAACGCCCAGGTCAAACCGTTGAAGATATAAACTTGAAATTTGGAAATATGGTTCCTTTTGTGACGTAGGCACCCACTAAGAAAGGATTTTTCGAAATTCAACCTCTAAGGGGGTTAAATTGGGGATGAAAGTTTGTATGGAAATTCATCATTTTTGCAGTTAGAAGCATGCAATTTTGCACAGAAGTTTCTTATATAACGTAGGTGAACACTAAGAAATTTTTTTTTGAAAATTCAATCCCTGAGGAGGCTAAAAAGGGGATGAAAGTTTGCATAGAAGTTCGTTATTTTTGAAGTTAGAAGCATGAAATTTTGCACAGGAGTTCCTTATATAACGTAGATGAGTAATAAGAAAGGATTTTTGAAAGTTCATCCCTTAAAGGGGTTAAATAGGGGATGAAAGTTTGTATGGAAGTTCGTAAATTTTTTAAGTTAGAAGCATGAAATTTTGCATAGGAGTTCCTTATATAACGTAGATGAGTAATAAGAAAGGATTTTTGAAAATGTATCCCTTAAAGGGGTTAAATAGGGGATGAAAGTTTGTATGGAAGTTCATCATTTTTGAAGTTAAAAGCATGAAATTTTGCACAGGAGTTCCTTATATAACGTAGGTGAGCAATAATGTATCAATAAAATTCGATCGGACGAGCGAAGCGAGTGAGTAATGTATTATTAATATTCGAGTGAACGAGCGAAACGAGTGAGTAATGTAATAATAAAATTCGAGCGAACGAGCGAAGCGAGTGAGTATTGTATTATTAATATTCAAATGAACGAGCGAAGCGAGTGAGTAATGTATAATTAATATTCAAACGAACGAGCGAAGCGAGTGTGTAATGTATTAATAAAATTCGAGCGAACGAGCGAAGCGAGTGAGTAATGTATTAATAAAATTCGAGCGAACGAGCGAAGCGAGTGAATTATGTATTATAAAATTTGAGCGAATAAACACCACCGGGCTGGTGGTGTTTATTCGCTCAAATTTTATAATACATAATTCGCAGGAGGAGAATTTCTCGCGGGGGGGATAATAAATCATAAATCGAAAAATACGTGGGCGAAGCCACGGGTAACGGCTAGTATTTTATATAAGTAATATAAAAATAACATACCTATTTATTTAAATATTAGCTAAAACTACTTACATAATTATCTTTAGATTTTATTGTTGTTATTTTTTTACTTTTCAAATAATTATTGATTATTTTAATAAGTTAAAGATTGACTGTCAGAGTAATTTTGACATAAATAATGAAAATAGTTTGTTTTTTCCAAAGCCTACTCACAATGCGACACTGTTTTATGACGTTAAAAAACTGTTTTTTAAAATGATAAAATCGATAAGAAAACGAATTTTTCCAGGGATGAGACCTAGCTAAATCGATTTTTTGCCCCCCGAAACCCCTTTTCGGTAAATTTGATCAAAATCGTTAGAGCCGTTTTCGAGAAAATATTTATATAGGTAGGTACATAGATACATAGATACATAGATACATAGATACATAGATACATAGATACATAGATACATAGATACATATATACATATATACATAGATACATATATACAAGATTTGCTCGTTTAATAATATAGGGGGATTGTACGTCTACATAGCTAATATCGTATGAATATTCTGTCGAGCAGCACATCAAATACCCAATAGGATCTGGATTCTTAAATTCGTCTCCATATTGATCAGAGTTCAAATTTCATTACCAAAACCACGTACCTAAACAAATTTAAAAGCGTTTAGGGTTATGGCAATAAAGTTCCACATGCACCGTGGTTTCATAAAAACACACCCTATTTTTTTTAAAGAGTAACTTCTTACTCGAGTTCGGGCCGTTTAACGCTAACTCTGTAAGCATGACAACGAAAATCAAATCATATTTTATCATACAATATAAAATATATATTTCTGTAAATGTCAATTTATAATATTTAGATGTAGATTTTGCGTAAATAAATTTCACTTCTATAGTGTGTAGAGTAAACAACTGTTTCATTGTTTAAATCCGCCACTGCCAATGTGATAAAATTAGAAATTACTATTCTCTAGACCAGCATTTCCCAAACTATGGGTCGCGACCCACTGGTGTGTCGCGAGCGAATATTGGGTAGGACCTGAAAATGTTTTTTTTTTTATTTTAACAGTCCTTCATTCATATAGCTATACCCTTTTTTTCTTCATGACAGCCAAGAGGTGAGTCCTGAATTTGGAAGTTATTGTTAGGTGGGTCGCGGTCCAGTCAACTTTGGGAACCGCTGCTCTAAACAGTTTCCCTCGACACAGTGCTTGCTCTAATGGGAAGTATCCTTTTTGTATATTTTTTGTATATAATATTCTGCATTATTTGGAAATAAAAATAATAAATGTGTAAATTCGCAGCTTTGACTACATTTAACAATGATAAAAGTACCTATGTAAGTTTTCAATTGTTCGTTGAATTTATATTGTAAAGTTGACGATTAAAGGCCTAATAATACATCACAAACAATATAACCTGTTGTGTGAGCATCAATTCAAACAAAGACAGCTTCTGTCAGTGAGTCTGTCTATCTGTCTATTTGTGTGTTTTTGTTGAGCGTCTCTTTGTGGAGAGTGACACCGTTCAACTCAACACTAAACACTTAAACACTTCCGTTTTACACATAACATCGTGCGCGTGTCAGTTTATGAAGATTAATTAATTATAATTTAGTTTTCGTTCGTTACGCAAAACAAACGAGCGTGCTATAACTTCAACTTCGCAACGATTCGAATGACATCGTCTATGTACCGTGTACATCGATCCATCATCTATAAAATATCATTATTTAATTTTTGCTATGTGGCATATACAACTATTGGCGTCGGTCGGACCGAAGGACCTAGAGGCGGGAGTGTGGAACCAAAATTTCTCGGCGTTTCACAACATCCTGAACAATTTTTACCACAAGTTTTGAAAATGTTTATATATACAGGGTGTCCCAAAAAGAATGGGACATAAAGTAACAGCTGATTCCTTACAAAAAAATATTGCGATAGACCCCAACTTGTCTATTCCGAAAGTTGATATTAAAAGAGATACAGGATGTCAAAGTTTAATTTTTATTTTTGATTTTCTTAAATAACTTTTAAAATAGTTTAGGCATTTTAATGAAATTTAGTATGTAGGGATTTTTTGACATGAGAAATTCAAATCTGACCTTGGTATGGCTCTTACTTCTAGGGGGCGCCACTTACACACCTTTTCACTCATTCAAATAGTCATAACTTTTTTGTACGCACTCGTACTATTTTTTTGAATTAAAAAATTGATTTTCCGTCATTTTTACGTAAAAAAGGTATACTTTGTAAAAGTGGCTAGGAGTAACCTTTTTCAAGATATTTGCACTTAAAGTAATCGATGCAATGTGGTTTTAAATGGCAAATTTTGAAAATGAACATAGGTGGCTTTGAAAACGCCGGCGCGGCGTTATCATGGTAATTTTGACAGTTTTATTTAAAAATTAAAAATAAAAATTAAACTTTGACACCCTGTATCAACTTTCGGAATAGACATGTTGGGGTCTATCGCAATATTTTTTTGTAAGAAATCAGCTGTTACTTTATGTCCCATTCTTTTTGGAACACCCTGTATAATATGTATTAATAATAATTGATTATAACGAAATTTGGTAGGCACATTGGTATCCAACACCGTATGAATCCTATTTAAAATGGGTTCAATCGGACCATTTTAAGATGGTTATTAGGGTTTAAAATATTTTTGGGCCCAAAAATACCGAAAAAATTCTCAGAATCGTTTAAAAATTGAGACTTAACCCTTTAGTACTAAGGATTCAAATGTCCTGTTAACATTTTAATATCAGTAATGTATCTAACTCTATTGAACTTGTACCTTGTGTTGACTTAATAATGAAGTGAAGGTTAAGGGAAATATAGTCGATGTCAACTAAACAAGAAGCACCAAAAGAGAGTGAGAGAGCGAGAGAGAGAGTGGGGAGAGAGAGTGAAAGTCATGTTGTCGAGGTTTGGCGCTATTTGAATGTGTGTAAACTAGCGTAAACAGTTTGAAATGGATTCACAGTCTCTACTCAAAACCAATTTCTAAATATTTGAGGTGTGTTGGTACCTAAACGAGGTTCGGTTTAGTGCTCCGCTGTCTATTTAATATGCAGAGAGAGTGAGAGCTACTGTGTTGTGTTGTGTGTACAGAGCTATATAGCTCTCCCATCCCCCAGTAACTCCCAAACCAATGCTACGTCTCACACCTCTTGTCAACGATTCATTATCTCGCTCGATACAGATTATTGTATTTGATTGTGAAATCTAACTAATTAAATCTGCAGTGTTTTCTATTTCGCAAAATGCGTTGGCACCCTTTTAATTGTTTGCGGGAAAGCACTAATTGCAATGTGTATTTATGCGCGATAATAATAATTAAAAAAAATTTCGCATCTCGTTAAATATGCATGGTTGTTCGATGTAATTTATGTATGGAAAAAAATGATTTTTAACATTTTAGGTTCATAATTATAAAAGCGTGGGTCGTAAACTCTATGATAGTTTATTAGTCACGACCCACGCTTTTATAATTATGAACCTAAATTATTAAAAATTATTTTTTCCTTTTTAGTGCATTTAAATAAAAGCTTGTCTCTAAAAAGTTTTTTTTACTTATATTTATTTTGTTCATTTTAGTCTTTCAAAATTTTACTCCTCTTTGACACCCGTAGGGGTTGAATTTCGAAAAATCCTTTCTTAGTGGATGCTTACGTCAGAAAAGGAACCAACTGTCCAAATTTCAAGTTTCTAGCTTCAGCGATTTGGCCTGGACGTTGATTAGTCAAAAAAAACCTACATCCCCGTTTGAACCCCTTTACTTACTAACTAACATACATTGCAAGTTAAATAAAAGCTTGTAATGAACTGTTTCCTGAAGACGTTGCATAGAGTAACTATAGTAACAGACCTAGCGCGGAACTGAAGAGTTCCGCCAATTAGGCTTTTTACACTATACTTGTTTCATTCTCAATTTGCTCTATTCCGCTTAGAATAGAGGATTGGAGTGAAATGGAATTGGAACCGTTTACGACGAACATATTTCACTTCGATCCGGAACGAAACGGGATTGAACCGCTGAGCGTAAACTAAGTTAATGACTGTTACCTAATGTTTTTCATTAAATGATTGATAGACGATTGAGACCTAAGTTGTCGAACGTCTATAATCAATCAATCATTCATTCGTTGATTAAAAAAATGTATTCCATATATTCTTAAAATTTTATGGATAATGGATTTTTCTTGTCGAGTCAAGTCGAGTATTTATTACATACTGGATTTTCGAAAGCTGAGGATTTGGATGTCGAACTTTTTTCTCTGCTCTACTCAACAAAAAAAATCGAGTATTTATTCCCGATATGTATTGCAGTCGATTCGAAAAAGAAAATTCATTACTTCGAAAGTCAGTCAAGAAACTACCCTTAAAAATTTCAGAATTTGTTTGGAATTGACTCGCCGATTAAGTATTTTTATTACTCGATCAGTACTCGATTTTCAAGTTCTCGCACACCTCTATAGTTCCCGTTATGCTGGATTGAATCGAATTGAATAATAATGATGATCTAGTAACTAATTCATCAAAGGAGCTCTTGATTTTATTTGATACGTAATCAAACACAAATACAGTTCTGTTAAGAGAGAGAAGAAACATGGCGGTTTGTGCAGTCGGGTCTTGTGTGCAGCTTGTAAGCTAGTCGTAAGCAAAGCAAGAAATAATGACCAGGGTAGAAAGGAGAGCCATACAGACAAATCATGGCCTACCTCGTTACTTTCTACGTATGCAATAATACCACCATTCTCTAGATCTTTCTATATGTTTATATACATATATATTTTCACATACTTCTCCGACCTCCATGGTAACAATGCGAGGGTATTTTGTGTTTATGGAAATTATTATTTGTTTTACAATCTTAATGGAAACTGAGAATTTGCATTTGGAAATAAAATACCAAGTTAATAACGTTTTTAACAGTTGTACGCCTGCTTTTATACAACACTGTTAAAGTCCTGTAATAATTCTGATTAAAGATACTTTTTTTTCATATTCGACAGGAGCGGATCGCTAGAAGTTGAGAACCCTTAGAATTGGACAAGGAATTTAAATTATGACCAATTAATTATAACATCAGTTAGATATAAATATAAGCAGAGCGGGATTGGGAATGAAGGAAGGAGGGGCAGTTTATGAATATTGTTACAAAACTGTTTTCTGAGTTGGCGGAATAAATATTTATTTACAATAATAAAAAATACAATAACAATAAATGCAACAAAGAAAAGTCAGTTCTAACAATCAACACAAGTAAACAATAACTAAACGGTAATTAACACTTAATTATATACAATTGACTATACTAATATTTATTTTATCAGGTGTATTTATATCGCGGAACTATTTATATCACTGATCCACTCGATTGCACAACTCACCATTGACTGATCGCTTCACTCACTCGTTTATATACGCTGCGTGGCTGAAGCCCAGTGCTTCTCGCGTTCTCTAGAAACTTCCCGTAGTTACTCGTTGTTCAGCAAGCAGACACCGCTTCTCAGAATTCTTGCCTGACGTTTATATACAGGATGATCCGTAACATTATTGATACTAAGAAAAAAATTAATTTAAATTGAAAATTGGCATTTATGACTTTGAGATCACAATGGAACCATAGTTACAAAGTGTTGGAATAAAAAAAAGTATAGCTACTTGTATTTAAATAAAAAATGCTTCGATGATTTTATATACAAAAACTTGACTGGGGTGCCAGGTCTATACTTCCCACCTAGTAAGCAGTTCGCCCAGGGGGGACTTTGGGATGTAGTTGTTATCGCAATTGCATGCCAATGTTCTTTGGGAATTAGCGCTCCCAGGGACCCGAGCTCGTACCAGTCGGTTTGTGTATGCCGACTGACGGATTTTAATACACAAATATGTTATATTTTGTTGTGTTGAAGACGCTAATGACCTGAGTTGTCGACGCGTCTATAATCTACAATAAAATAAATAAAATAGTAAGCAATCGCATGGAACTGAAAATTTTTCCAACAAAACAATTCTCTTTTCATATTCCTAATATAAAAAGTATGTAGGTAGGCCATCTTCTTTGTCTATTGATCTACTAAAAACCAACTAAAATATAGACATCTTGATTACGCAAATAAAAAATGTTTTACGCAAATTTTTTTATAGAGAGCATTTTTTTCTCGAAATCTACATTTTAGAAAACAATTATTAAGACTTTAATCTTAATATTTTATATCATTTAGAATTCATTTATATTTTTGCCTTTGCTAATATAATATATAACGTCATTTTGAGAACATTTTTTTAAATATATCTCAGGATACACTAAACGGATTTTGCTCAAAAGTTCTAATCAAATATAACAACGAAAAAACTGTATGAGCCTATTGTTGTTCCGTTTTTACGCTATCGAAGGGCGGACACACACACATCAATGAGCCATTTTCCTGAAAGTAGTTCTTTCAAGTATCCACGAGAGGAAGCACTTGTGGTAGGTACAAACATTATTTATTCCCCATTAGTGTCGTGTCATTTTAGAGGTATAACCTAATTATTTAATTAATTTAATAATAATAATAATTTAATAATTATTTTATGCCACTAAAATGACACGACACTAATGGAGAATAAATAATGTTTGTACCTACCACAAGTGCTGCCTCTCGTGGATAATTGAAGGAACTACTCTCAGGAAAATGGCTCATTGGAAAACTGTCATAAACGACTCCTAGGATATCAAAACGTGAAGATCTATTAAAATTCCGAAAAAAAAACGTCACCTTGATTCCAATACTTCCCTAGCATAGTAGAGGTGGGAAGTAAACATAGAAATACCTTTTATTTAACTTTAACTTAACAATTATTGCATATGATTTTGCCGATTTCGTTAACAAAAAAAATAAGATGTAAATTGTTCATGTCCATATTGAAATTATTATAAAAAATCGCAGGTAGATACGTGGGCTGTAGTAAATTATGTAATTGTAAAAATGGTATGTTTGTTTCAGTACCTGAAGAAGTCTGAATAAAGAGACGAAACGTTGTACAATTAGTAAATGAAAAATCATTAACTTTATTTACTATACTTACAGTCCAAGTACCTGCGATTTTTTATAATAAAAAAAAAAAGTTTATTTCTCTGGTTAATCGGTCACAATCCAGGAGGCCATGATAATAACAAACTGCGGTAAATAATTTAACTTATACATACATTATCTGTTTCAGAACTATGTATGTTAACTTGATGTTAACTCGCGGCTATCTTCTAGCTGCGCCCCTCGCCCGTTCCGCGCACCCGCCTCTTGATACACGACGCATTAGTATTGACAGCTTCTGGTTACGTCTGGAATTTAGCCCGGCTTAGTGGGGAATCCATTATCATTAGCAACCCTCTGGCATTGGCTAGGCAGAAATCGTTTTGTTGATGTAATAGCGGATAGTAATGATGGACCCAGTAGTGTACATAAATACACTACACATAATGCATTTGTATTGTATAATGTCACAGCCATTCGATTTAGCTGGACATTTCATCACATGTCTAGACAGTCTAGTTTAGTATGTGCTGAAGATGGGAGAATAGCTCTAGAAATGTACATTCACCGATATAAAAAAAGTTGTGGTAGAAGTGACTAAACATTTATTTTTTAATGTCTAGACAGTTCGTTAAAATCAGGTATAGTGGGGCCGTTAAGCGTTTCAACCTTGCATTTTGTGATAGAGAGATGCCACTTGGTACGAATGTTGGTCGGACCCATATCTTCATTTTAAGAGGTGAAGGCATTTTGGGCCCCGCGACCGGGCCCCTAGACAGGTGACGGTTGGGGCCGTAAAGCGCCTAATCTTGCACGACATGATAGAGAGATGCCACTCGGTACGAATGTTGGTCGGACACATATCTTCATTTTAAGAGGTGAAGGCATTTTAAGCCCCGCGACCGGGCCCCTAGACAGGGTGGTTGCGTAACTTTCAGGGACAAAACGCCTGTAACTCAGCAACCGTTCCTCGCACAGCCCTGAGGGTAGTCTCATCGGATTCAGCGCACTCAACTTCATACGAGACGGCCCTCAGACTAACTCCTAAATCTCCACCAGCCCGCGTATAGGGGTGAAATACAAGTAGTCCATTGAAATGTTAAATTCTTTTAGGCTACGTTTGCATTTTGGATAGGATAAGGTTTTCTTTTTCGTTGCGTGGGGGGGAGCGGTGTAAGTTTAAAAATGAGTTTTCGGGGTCGGCGGCCACCCCATTTGGCCGCCACCTTGAAAAGGGGTGAAGTGGGGCCGTTATTTAGAGTTTTTAAAATATGAGTATTCAGATATTGAATACTTGAATATTCGATTAGTCGAATATTCGAATATTTGAAAAAATCTGTTCTGACAGTATTCTAATATTTAATAAATATGTTTTGAAAGTATTTGATAATTCCAATATTCCATTATTTCAATAAATTACGAGCCTTAGCCTGCTACGCGTGGTAGCAGGCTATGAAAATAGAGCGTAAAAGAGAGTGTGCTGAATACAATGAGACCACCCCCAGGGCTGTGCGAGAAACGGTTCCTGAGTTACAGGCGTTTTGCCCCTGAAAGTTACGCAACCACCCGGTCGCGGGGCCCAAAATGCTTCCACATCTTAAAGTGACGATATGGGTCCGACCAACATTCGTACGGAGTGACATCTCTCTATCACGTCGTGCAAGATTAGGCGCTTTACGGCCCCAACCATCACCTGTCTAGGGGCCCGATCGCGGGGCCCAAAATAGCTCCACATCTTAAAGTGAAGATATGGGTCTGACCAACATTCGTACCGAGTGGCATCTCTCTATCATGTCGTGCAAGATTAGGCGCTTTACGGCCCCAACCGTCACCTGTCTAGGGGCCCGGTCGCGGGGCCCAAAATGGCTCCACATCTTAAAGTGAAGATATGGGTCTGACCAACATTCGTAGCGAGTGGCATCTCTCTATCACGTCGTGCAAGATTAGGCGCTTTACGGCCCCTACCATCACCTGTCTAGGGGCCCGGTCGCGAGGCCCAAAATGGCTCCACATCTTAAAGTGAAGATATGGGTCTGACCAACATTCGTACCGAGTGGCATCACTCTATCACGTTGTATAAGATAGGCACTTTACGGCCCCTACCATCACCTGTCTAGGGACCCGGTCGCGAGGCCCAAAATGGCTCCACATCTTAAAGTGAAGATGTGGGTCTGACCAACATTCGTAGCGAGTGGCATCTCTCTATCACGTCGTGCAAGATTAGGCGCTTTACGGCCCCTACCATCACCTGTCTAGGGGCCCGGTCGCGGGGCCCAAAATGGCTCCACATCTTAAAGTGAAGATATGGGTCTGACCAACATTCGTACCGAGTGGCATCACTCTATCACGTTGTATAAGATAGGCGCTTTACGGCCCCTACCATCACCTGTCTAGGGACCCGGTCGCGAGGCCCAAAATGGCTCCACATCTTAAAGTGAAGATATGGGTCTGACCAACATTCGTACCGAGTGGCATCTCTCTATCACGTCGTGCATGGTTTAAACACTTAACGGCCCCACTTCACCCCCTTTTCAAGGTGGCGGTCAAATGGGGTGGCCGCCGACCCCGAAAACTCATTTTTAAACTTACACCGCTCCCCCCCACGCAACGAAAAAGAAAACCTTGTCCTACCCAAAATGCAAACGTAGCCTAAAAAAATTTAAAATTTTAATGAACTACTTGTATTTCACCCCTATACGCGGGCTGGTGGAGATTTAGGAGTTAGTCTGAGGGCCGTCTCGTATGAAGTTGAGTGCGCTGAATCCAATGAGACTACCCCCAGGGCTGTGCGAGGAGCGGTTGCTGAGTTACAGGCGTTTTGCCCCTGAAAGTTACGCAACCACCCTGTCTAGGGGCCCGGTCGCGGGGCCCAAAATGCCTTCACCTCTTAAAATGAAGATATGGGTCCGACCAACATTCGTACCAAGTGGCATCTCTCTATCACAAAATGCAAGGTTGAAGTTGGATTCGTCGCTTGGCGGCCCCACTAGTAGGCAGTTCTGATGTGAATACCGGCCCTGATGTTAGATTGTTGAATGAATGAAGTCGATAGAGTAAGATTACGATGATTGTTGCCCTGCAATAATTGATTGTATTGTAATTTGTTAATGTTCGAATGACACCACTTTCATAGTTCGCACTCGACGCAAAAAAACTTATGTTTTAAAAAAGCTGAAATTTGACACAGGGTTAACCTACTGAATATAATTTATGAACAAGCCGTGAGGTGGGTCGTTTATTAGGACTAAAGTGCGACCCTTGAGGTCCACACGACGAACTTCCCAGTTTGATAAATATTTAATAATAATAATTAAATTTGATATTACACAGAAAACTAATCATTTTAATCATTAAAACATAATTATTATTTATTTTTAACAATAATTTAAAAAAAAAACGGCTGAACCGATTTTTATAAAATTTATGTCGGATCAAAATGACGTTAACACGCCTCGATTGACACCCTTACGCAGTCGATATAATTTTTTATTCGCGAGATATTGTGTAAAATCTACTTTTTTGGAGTCTATTTGGTTAAGAAAAAAGAACGGTTGGGCATATTTTGAAAAAATTTCTTTCAGGCCATATTTACGTTAATACGCGTCGATAGGCACCCTAACGTAGTCGATATCATTTTTCTTTCTCGAGATTTCGTCTTAGAAAGAAATGATCTCATACGTACGTACACACACACAGACACAGACACAAACATCTTTCCAAAAATAGTGTAGTAACCTTGAAACATAAAAATTTGTTATATATTTTGATTTCGATTTTCGAACCCATTACAATAACTTCCACTGGGATGTTAATAATACACTTATTCTTGAACACACTGTACATAATATGCAACAATATTCAAAACAGTATGCTGTAGTATGGTGTGCGGTAGAGTGTGAAATGTGATATAATGTTAGTGGGAACACTGCTCTAGTGAGCGGTTCTGCACTGTAGCGAATTACACAGTGGTGGAGAAAATTTTTTTATCGACGAGCCGACGAAATTTTGAAGCAGTTTCCCACCTATCAATATTCAATACTAATATATAAAATTGTTGCGGGACCTCTGTTTTAAATTTCGTTTTCTTGCGCGTTTTTTGGGTTTACTGGGTATTTTATATGATACCTGGATGTAGGGAATATGTCATGCATCCAGAATTTTCTGTCTCTCTATTTGTGTCAGAATAACTCAACGTTGGCTCGATTTTGATAAAACTTTGTGCACTATCAAACTTAAGTATAGAATTACCCACGAATATACAGAGAGGCCATAGAAATACAAAAACACACACAGAATTTCAACCGAAAAGATGAAGGCCTCAATCTCAGTAAAACCTGGACACCAGCACTCCGACATACAAAACCAATGACCAATCGTACAAGGACGAAATACGACCGAGTAGAGAACTCACCCCCACCACTACACACTGCGCAGTTGACCAATTACAGAGAGACGGACTACGACCGAACAGAAAACACACTGGTACTAGGCATAAAAGAAGGGAGGACACCAGTCACTGACACACTGACCTGTGAGCCGCCAAGGAGGACACTTCGACCGCTGCCACATCGCCTTTGAGAATGTCTACCGCAGTTGTAGACGAAACGTCAGGTAGAAATACCACCGGACCACGGTCTACAAGCCCGGAAACCATGAAGACTTGGAACAATGCCGGCCGTGAAAGCTTGTACACCTGGATTAAGTATAGAATACTTTTTATTCGGCTATGATGACTATTATCTCCGATGTCTAACAGTCATTGACTGAAGTAATAATATAGTACTTTGATCAGTGGCTGCAAGATGTCCGGGATAATTTAACATCGTTTATACACTACTTTAAATGTCGTTTGATGCCATCGCTATGATCGAGTAAAAAATGTTTCTGTGAAAACCGGTATTAACGCGAGCGAAGCCGCGGGTAAAAGCTAGTTTTAAATAGGCCTCGTAAGTTCGATGAAAAAATAAAATATAGAAATTTTATAATATAGAATCCGATTACTCTAAGAATGATACCGCTACGTCATTGACAGAAAACGCCTATTTATCTGGACGCCGCCTACCTGACCCAGTGGCGTAATATGCAAAGGGTTACTGAAAAAATTGAAAAAAAAAACTAAACAAAAAAAAGTTAGTTTTTTGTTTTTTTCTCTTTTTAGGTGGCCTTTTGATGATTGACGCCGATACATTGATGACGTATCGGTACCATTCTAAGAGTAATTAGAGTGTACCTAGTTATCGGGTTAATTTTGTTTCCATGTCAGGTTGACGTGTTTTGTTTTAGTGTATAGTTCCCCCATCGCTGGCGCGGAGTCTTGGCTGAGGTTTGTAGACTGTAAAACAGTTCCACAACAGCTAACGCCCCAGGCACTTGTCTGTACGTTATAAATGTAATTTATTTCATCTAGCTCGAGATAAAAACAAACTTGTTTACATTTTAAGTTCCTATATTCTTCTTAACATACATACGTTCAACATTGTACATTCTTTTTTTTACTACCACTCCATGTGCATATTCATAATACACTGCGGCATGCAATAAATGTATCCACCGCGCGAAATATAGATTGCTATCGAAGACAATGGCATATTTTTACGTATGAGCTGATTGAGCTAGAACCCAAGGCGGCAGAATTGTAGGGACGGCAAGTATCTCTTCACTTCGATGTAAATAAAAAACAGTAAGCAAGCCGTGAGGTGGGTCGTTTATTAGGACTAAAGTGCGACCCTTGAGGTCCACCGACGAACTTCCCAGTTTGATAAATATTTAATAATAATAATTACATTAGATATTACACAGAAAAGTAATCATTTTAATCATTAAAACATAATTATTATATATTTTTAACAATAATTAAAAAAAAAACGGCTGAACCGATTTTTATAAAATTTATGTCGGATCAAAATGACGTTAACACGCCTCGATTGACACCCTTACGAAGTCGATATATTTTTTTATTCGCGAGATATTATGTAAAATCTAATTTTTTGGAGTCTATTTGGTAAAGAAAAAAGAACGGCTGAACCGATTTTGAAAAAATTTCTTTCAGATCATACTTACGTTAATACGCGTCAATTGGCACCCTAACGTAGTCGATATCATTTTTCATTCTCGAGATTTCGTCTTAGAAAGAAATGGACACATACGTGCGTACGTACATACGTACACATATACACACACACAGACATCTTTCTAAAAATAGTGTAGTGACCTTAAAACATAAAAATTTGTTATACATTTTGATTTCGATTTTCGGACCCATTACAATAACTTCCAATGGGAAGTTAATAAAGACTTATTCTGAACGCGCTTTAAGGCTAAGCTCAACTTCTATTCCCCCCGAGGAAATTCTCTATCGTAAATTACAATTTTTCAATCAATTTTTGATTAAAAACGCCACTAAATTCTTTAGAAAGCAACCTGACAAAGTCGTTAGGTTACTTTCTATTCAAATCCCAATAATCTATAGATTATTGGGATTTGATTGTCTCCTTCGCGTCACAACAGTCCCGAAGAAAAGTTCTTAAATAAATAAAAGTGTAAGTCTAAATAATTAAATAAACGTGTGAAGAAATGTTGACAGTGGAGGCAGCCAGATTTAAGTAGCCCGAAGCGGCACTGAACCTAAATACGCCACTGATCGAAGCTATTGACATTTTTAATTAAGCATTTCTGTAGCGAAAGGGAAAAAATATCTTTTGGTGAATTTTTGAAAATCGGTAATCAATACCTACTAATATCTAAAATAGTCACGGGATCCCTGTCCGCATAAGTTCGTTTTTATGGGTTTTCCGGAGCTTTACGGTATATTTTGTATATTTCATCATTTGTCTCTGTTTTTCTATCTATCCGTCTGCCTGTCTGTTTATCTGTATACCTGCCTGTCTGTGTATACTGCTTACCTCTTTGTATCAGCATTATTCAAGAGTGACCGAACCGATTTAAGTGAAATTTGGTACACTATCACTTGGCACCCAAACATGTGACAAAAATTATTATTATGCGATGTTGGATTTAATTTTATCTTCTTTTATTATATAAATATTCCATCTTTTTAATGTTTAATTGATAAAAAACTATTTATGGGTTCCTGGCAGCCTTGAATGTCTTCGCACTGTGCTTAATAGATAAGACAGCCCTGCCCTCAAGTTATTTCTAAAATTTCGAACTCAAAACTTTATATATATTACCAATTTTTCTATTTAAGTTGGTATGAAAAAATTGAGAAAAAATTTGACACAACATAAATGTTTACGCTTGTGTTTCAGAATTTTTTCTCAGGTATCGACCGCTCGCTGTCACAATTTAGAAACCGCTACACTGGAGAATTAAATCGTCATGAATCTTACTAAATCAAAAAATATAACTGTAGTTCAAGTAATTACTGTTGAGTATCCTAAAACTCTACCAGGGTAATTATTTTCGTGCAAAATTGCGACAGCAGTTAAGTCTTTCGATGACGGCCGAAGACAATATAAGTGCTCCTCTTATAGAGCCCCGTTCGCGTTTTCAGATTCTATAGATTGGATATAAAATCACCCTCATATACATACATATTGACTTCAATTTATTTAAATTTGTCCTTCTCTTTTTTGTTTAGCACCACTCGGTCGGTACACATCTAGCAAACATTGCGTTGTTACGTTCCGTTCCCCTCCAACGTCGGAACGTCCGTTCACATTTTACATTTATCTTTTTTTGATCTAGATTCAGTAGTTTACAACACGAACACGTCTAACACGATAAATCTGTGGCCACAAGGCATAGTGACTTATGTCTCGAGTCGTCGAAATAATCTAAATATTTTATTAGTTTCTGCCCTAATTGTTGCAAACATTTATGTCCCGGCAGTCACATTTCATTTTTTTGCCAGAACCACTTTAAAATAGCTACTTTCCATGCATGTATCGTTTAACAAGTAGTTCAATACTTATAAAAATGTTGTTATATTTGAAAATACAGTCGAACTTCGATAACTCGACCCATGACTTGCCACAAAAAAATCGAGTTATCAAATAATATTAATTTTCACTCTTGACGCTACTGCCAACCAATTTTGTTCGAATTATCAAGAATTCGAGTTATCGCAATTCGAGTTATCGAAGTTCTACCGAAGCTCTAAAAAATTTGAAGAGGTACGTGTCTTCCATACCTCCTAGACACTACAGCTATTATCAAAACTAGACTAGGTACTGATTTTTTGACTGGTATTTTTCGGGAATGGCATTTTATGTGACAACAGTGTAAAATAATCTGGCCTCTCTTTTTATTATTCTTTATATTTAAATGCAGCGTGACATTTTTGAAATATATTTTAAGATCATAAAGAAGGCGTTAGTGAAAATATATTTACAAGGGGTGCGTTGGTTGTTATGAGTGAGTCAGAGTTAAACGGAAACCCATATGATTTACTTCCGTTTTCCAGACATCTTTATGTAGCCACGCCTGGATGAAACCGGGATTGTTTGATTGATAACTTTGCTTTATTTATATTTACTTTAAATGGAATCATTGAAAATATGCTTTTAGTTTAATATATAAAATTATAATAGGTCCTTTGTCTGCATTTTTGTTTTATTTCGCAGTTGTAAGAATATTTTGTAGTTTTGTAGGATACTTGGAGCTGAAGTAAAAATCCTACCTATACTTTTTGCCTGGTTACACTTGGGTTTAGAAGGGGTTCAAAGCCTATATTGACACGAGCAAATCTGCGGAAATATCGACGTTCATGTGAGCGAAGCAGCGGAAATGCTATTTAATCTTCAAAATAATTGTGCCTAACACGAAAACGTCAAATTTTCATTCCGTTTAAAAATAATTGATTTTGGAAGAATAGGTTAGAAAATTAAGATTTTGTTTCAATTATTACAATAACCCTTTCCTACCAAATGTACTAGCTTTGCCTATAGGTATTTTTTAGAGAAGGGATCCCCAATCGTATATTTAGAACTAGGATTTTCGGGAAAACGGCATTTTAAAACATAGTATACAGGGTGTCCAAATAGTGCATTCTCGGCCGATATATTGATTTTGGATGAAGATAGAAAAACAAGTTTAAATACAAAAGTTAGGTACCCATATGAATTTTAATGGTGTATAAGATATAATCTAAAATTTTTTTTTCACAGTGTGTTTTCGAATAGTATTGTGTAAAATTGGTATTTTAAGTGGAACACCCATATTATTGAATTTTTGGATTACTTATATTGATAAGTTTACATATCTTTTAGTCACGACTTTTTTTTTGTTTGGCAATTACACATATAGTCATTAGGTAGCTGAAAATGTAATTTTTAGACAAAACGACAAACACCTGAAAAACTGTTAGGTTAATGTGTAGATCAGATTTTCCCTAACTGTGCGTCGCGACGCCCTGGGGCATCGCAGCGCTAACCTAGGGGAGTCGCAATTTCAGAACTTCAGTCCCGATTTGAGAAGTTATGCTCAGAAAAGCAAGCTCATCCTGCTCATTAATTCTATTGTTTGTAGTTTTTTATGTTTTCTAATTATCAGAATTAGAATCTAATAAATAATAATTAAGATTCTATATTATTTGGAGTTATCTTTGAATAATAAAGTAATTTTATTGTCTAATGTCTGAGAGAAGGGTGTCGCAAAAAATGTCCACCTGTAAAGGGAGTCGCAGTAAAGAAAAGATTGGTAACCCCTAGTGTAGATAATGGTGTTTAAAAAATACGTGTACTTATCAATACAATCCAAAACTTTAAAATAATATACAGGGTGTACCAATTGAATTAACAGAATTGTACTCAACATCACTTTTCTCTGGAACACACAATATATTTTTTGGCTGAGAACGCACTATTTTGACACTCCGTATATAGAAAATAATACATTCACAGGGGATAATTAAACATTTGGAGCTCCTCAATTAGGGCAAGATGATTTTAAGTCGACCCTCTTCTAAATATTTTATGTTCACATCAAATAAATAAAAAATAAAAAAGTCAAGATTTATTTTTTGTTTTTTAGAGGCCTCTTCAATGCTATTGGTCCCAAGCATGCGCTTCTTCGCCCTCTGCAAGCGACGATCCATCGGCAGATATTTTTGAGAAAAAGTTTAATGTAAAAAAAGCGGGTGCGTGTACTTATGTACGCGCGTTTGAAGTTATACTTTAAAAAATCACCAAAAATCGTATGCCCATTTGATATAAAAATATTAAAAATAAATAGAGAAAATTGAAAAAGTGGTGATAGTGACGGGTGACGTGACGATCAAGTTTTTTCTCAGTTTAGTCCCCCGCGGCCAAGCGCACAACTTCCATAAAAAAGTATAACTTTAAAAATCATCTTATAATAACCTCTACTTAGTTGATTTTTTTTAATAACAATTCGGAAAATAGTCGGAAGTGCAAAAACATTTTATCATATCCGAGATGTAAAACGGAAAAAAATTAAAATTAAACGACCCCATTTTCATGAAATCAGCCCTACAGCAATGAGACTTGAGAGTTCATAAATTAAGTAATTCTATGCAAACAGCTGTCATAGATCAACGGAGGCAAACAAAATAAACTCATCTGAATAGTAAATAATCCGTGGTTAAAGTTGAAATTAACTGCACAGCGACCGAGTGATGGTTTACTTCTGGGATAAATATATTATTTATATAATTTATACACACACTGCAGTTAAAGACATTTTCAAGACGTTTTAGATGCGGTATTTTGATTCGCTTTTTCTGTTTAGCTGAAGAGGTTCTGTGTATAGACTCTTAAGCTTCAATATACACTGTGTCCCATTGAATTTTATATCATCAATCAATACATATTATAAAAAAAAGTCCCCCGCTGGGTCTGTCTGTCTAAGCCCGATTTTCTCCGTAACTATACTGAACGGATTTTGTTACGATTTTTACGATTGAATAGATTGATTCACGAGGATTTTTCAGATGTATAATTGAAACTAGCCGGCCCGACTTCGCCCGGGTGAAAATTAGGGGTAATCTCAGAAAGCGATTTCAAACTTTTTTTTTCACTGTTCGATACCTAGACGATACTTTTCCTTAGGACATAGACTATAATAACTGGCCGGCCCGGCTTCGTCCGGGTGAAAATCGGGGATAATTTCAGAAATTACTGAACCGATTTCAAATGATTTTTTACACTTCGATAGGTACATACTAGAAAAATGTTTTTTTTTTCTAATTGTAAATTAAAGTCTCTTTTTATATGAGTATTAAAAAGGTTTTTAATCGAAAAAATGTTTTTTATTATGAAACTCATGCATGGAGGCTGCGTTTTAAAAATTTAGTCTGACAAGATAATTGACAAAAATTTTCAGCCAAACAATTAGTTTTAAAAGATAGGGGAGATCTCAAACTTTTCTTTAAAACAAAAACCAAGGAGGTGTTATGAAATACATGAAAAAAATCATTTATAACAAAAAGTGTGTTAGATGTTAATTAACAAAAATTGTCAGTCAGACCAATTTTTTCAAAAATGATACATTATTTATCATAAATTATGTAAATTTCAAGCAGGTGTTTCGAAAAAGTAAATTCATTTTTTTAGCTAATTTCAAAAATTCAATAAAAATAACAAATGAAAAATGTTTAATACTTGTCTTGTCTGGCGGGCGTAACATGTTTTTTATATGTTTTCCAACCATTTGTGCCAAGGACTAATAGGTACCTACCTAACAGTAATTTGTCTAACTTTGAATTGCGTTTTAGAAATTTAGGTGTGAGATTTTTTTTTTAAATATTTGTGCTCACCTGTGAACTTTGAAGAGTTTAATATTATTATATTACTTTGTTTTTCTTTCCTTAACATTTTTATTAATATCCTTAATTAAACTACCATATTTTAAAAGTCGTTTTCTCATAAGATTTCGCAATAAAAACATATGTATTTTTACTTGGTAAATCTTGTCATTGTTTAATGCTGCATTCTCTTTTATTCCGTTCATTAAAAATGTTTTAATGCTCTGTTTTTTATTTTAACAATCGAATTAAAAATTATTTATCTACTGTTTAAGATTTTATATTAAGTTTAAACTTCCAATTTCATCTTTGGAATATATAATACGTTTTTAAGCGCGGCTTAAGCATAGCCAGAAGCTCTTATATACACTCGTTTTGTCTGTAAGTCCCACTTTTTAGGGTTCCGTACCTCCGTACGTTCGTCTCTCTCACAAACGGTAAGAGGTAACTAGTTGAAATTTTTACAGATTGTGTGTTGTTCTGGCATAAATCCTGGCAAATAATAATTAGAATTAAATAATCAATTAATTTTAATGAATTAATGTGTTTTATTTTACTACTACACTGACTTCAGTCGTACTTCTATACTGTACTATAGACTATAGAGCGTCTAACATCATCGGTCGACTGGCTCAGTTGGTAGAGCGTTCAATTAAAGATTTAAAGGCTTCTGGTTATATCCCGGATTTCGGATCGCAATATTTCTTTAATTTTAATCATCAAATATTTTGTTAGTATATTTATTAACTTTAGAAATTAAATTAATTAAATTTGATAAAAAAAATTTTGAAACACTAAAAAGAACAAAATAATATATAAGTAAAAAAAACTTTTTAAAAACAAGCTTAATTAAATTAATCTGTTAATTTTTTATCCCTACTTAACTCATTTTTTTATTATTGTACGGAACCATCGATGCGTGATTCTAACTCGCACTTGGCCACTTTTTGTATTACGCGTACAGTCCAAACGGCTCAAGCGATTTTGAAAAACTTTTATTTGTTCAGTTTCTTTCGAGGTCTAGTCGTATATGACGAGACCCAATTTTTATTTTTATCACTCAGTGCTTTAACCCAGTTAATCTTGATTTTTGCACTTAAACCACATTCTGTATCGAGAAGTACTGTAGCCATACATAGATGTCTCTGTAACGAACGAAACATTAACGCGTGTATGAAATATCAGATATATTATGCAAATCTAATATTTACGGCATTTTCAATATATTCCATTGTAAAAGAAAATAGAATAAAGAAACATATTCTTATATTATATTGTAAGTTGCATACAATATGCATTTTGTAATATGTTCTGTTTGCCTGTACCCACCACCTACCGTCGCTATTGGAAACTTGGTGTTAATTCATTCTTCGGGTATCTTTAATATCCTTTGTATCGTATCTATTGACTTTCTCCTGCGTTACTGATCGTATTTTTAGAGAGAGAAGTTGCAATTTTTCTCATCTCAAATACCGAGACGAGAACGAAATTAAGGCCTGAGCACATTAGCGCGGTAGCAACACTAATAAACAAATTGACACACGCATATATGCCGCTGCTTATCAGTGTTAGAGCGTTCTGGTGCAGCGTTCTATGGCGCGGTGGCGGTCAGACACAACTTGAGTTTGACCGCTGACCGCGTGTACCGACGTATAGAAGTAAACGTTATAGTATTGTTGAGATGGCGAATGACGAAGACAATTTTACTGAAAAACTAATTGATAGTCACCGCAACAGTGTGGCCTATTCAAAGAACGCCACCGCGCTAATGTGCTCAGGCCTTATAAATGTAGGTACATACAAGTCATACAAACATTCCACTGCGTGTAGGGCGGGCATTAGCTCATAATAAAATTATTTTGTTTGTTACTATTCGACTCCTGTCGGCTATGATCGACCAAAAATCGCTTCGCTAGCGACTTGTTGGCCATTCCTGATATAGTGAATTAATTTATTGGTTTTAACGATTGCGAAAGAATATTTAAAATCGACTTCATGAATACTTACCTACCTGTTAACTACACAAAATAAATGGCGAAATTCACTTATAAACGAGATAAATATAAGATTAGGTATCTTAGCATTACTCACAAGTCTTTTCGAACGAACTCTTGCGCATCTGACCGACACTGTTGAAAGAGATTGCTCGGAACCATTCTGGTTCCGTTCGTACGGTACCCACGTAATTGTGTATCCATAAGTATAGTAGATTCTTTATAAGATTACTATAACATCATCAATATTTATTTTTATTTTCTTTTAGACCACCAACAGCTAAGGTTATTTGGGCCAATTCATATTTTCAATATTTGTTATTTTTTAATAATAAATTGAAAATCCAATTGATGCATTTTTACCAGTTTTCGGATTAAAACGTGCGGGAAATGGGGGATTGTAATAGAGGAACCATGGAAATGTCAAATAAACAATGGCTTGTTACACGCTCGGCTATTCTCATTAGCCAATCAACATTTCTGTAAGAAGAATAGAGTGAAAGGAGGCGAATCTCCATGCATTTGCCGTTGTCTAAAAAGTTAGAAAAATAAGGGTTACTATTCCTATAAGATTCCAAGTACCTACGGTGGGTAACCAGGTCATTTAATTATTAAATTTGTTCGCTAAATAGAAATGAACTGAATTAACTGACCGTAAACAATATACTACGTTTCCGTGGATTCGTTCATAGAATTATAAAGACTGACTCCATGCGGAAGGAGCAACAATACACGAGACATGGAGCGTTGGGGCCGGCGCAAACATACAACTTTTAATCGCACAACTGTTTAGTTGTTTGTCAAAAGGCTATGAGAGCAGCTGATGGGACTGCGTATACTATATCGATAGATTGTAGATTATAGACGCTCAACATCAGAGGTTATTAGCGTCTCGCATACTATCGACACGATAGTTGTACAACAAAAAAATCATCATAAAACTGCATCGATCGTCTTTTGACTTCCCTGTCGAACAACTATCGTCGGCAGCTTATGTACACAGCTTGTATTGACGCGCGCATACCTCGACTAAACAGTTATGTTCGACGGTCCATTAGTTTAATAGTAAAATTGTGGCACGACTGATTGATTGTATGTGCACCTAGCTAACAACTAAATAGTTTAGTCGAGCTGAAATCGCGACACGTACACAACTCGACTAAACTGTTTAGTCGTGGAAATTATTATTGTGTGTATGTGCCCGACCTAACGCATACACACAATTGTTTCTACGACTAAGCAGTTTAGTCGAGTTGTGTACGTGTCGCGATTTCAACTCGACTAAACTGTTTAGTTGTTAGCTAGGTGCGCATACAATCAATCAGTTATGCCACAATTTCACTATTAAACTAATGGGTCGCCGAACAACCATTTAGTCGAGCGTATGCTAGCGTCGATATACACAGCTTTAGACATAAGCTGCCGACGATAGTTGTTCAACAGCTAAAATTCAAAAGACGATCGATACTGTCTTTTGATTTTTTGTCGTACAACTACAGTAGTCGATAATATGCAAAATCCCTTCTGATCCCTTAGCCTTTTAACAGAAAACTAACCAGTTGAGCGATTAAAAATCGATTGTATGCGCCAGGTCTAAAGCTTTAAAAAACGTCCTCATCATCATCGATTTTCGGAACACGCGCTTCGCCTTGCGACCTGCCGAGATCAGTCTGATTTCTCCTCCTATGATTTATCAGGAGATACAAAAATTATATTTCTCGAAATTTTTTTTTTAATTTATTTTTTTACTGTAGGTACCTATTCGAGGAATCAGATCCTCTTAATAAAAAAAATGGGTGTGTGCTTATGACCACACGACAGAAGTGAAAACTTCAGATTTTCTAATTTTTGGTGTCATCTATTATAGCGCATTTATGAACTAAAAATAATTTATTACAAAAATACTAAAATTGTATTTGTAATTAATTCCACCTTGGTTTCAAAAAAATTATAATTATTGTCAAAGAAAGAATATAACAAATATTAAAAAATATATAAATAAACATCATGTAGAATTTAGAAAAAAAATACGTCAAAAATTCTACGGTGCCATCAGGTTTCCAAACCGAGGTTCCTATGCATACAACGCAAATACGCTGCTTACTTAGCTATCGGTGCAACTGTATAACATGGCGTTTTTATTATATAAGTATATGTCAGCCGGGCACAATTGTAAAAGAGGGACCAGTCAGTACCCAGACGTGTATTAACAGCAAATACGTGTTCGTGTTTGAGCCGAGTAACCCCGATTCAGCGAATCTCACCGTCGGGTTGCGAATGCGAACGGTTCACTTTATTTCAGTACCCAGGCAAAGAGTGCCTAACGCGCCTAAGGTAGTTTTCACTTCAAAAATTAAAAGCTGTGGACGCTTGACGTAAAAGAATAAAGAGATGCCGTATTATTACACATGCACATATGTGTACATTTTTTACTTCCCACCTCTACTATGGTAGGGAAGTAATGGATTTAGTCCGAAAAAAATATTTCGAGATTTTAACAGATTTTCACGTTTTGAGACCCTAGCAATCGTTTAAGATCATTTTCTGACTGATGTCTGTATGTGTGTGTGTGTGTGTGTGTGTATGTGTGTGTATGTGTGTGTGTGTGTGTGGTCAATTTTTCGCCTTCGATATCTTAAGAACGGAGCAACATACCGGCATGCCGATTGTTCTATTGTGTTTATCAGCCTTTAACTTAGATCTGATAAGATTTTGAGTCAAATCGGTTCAGTGGATCCTGAGATATTCAAAAAAACGTCCTCAATGTCACGTATTAACATAGGTAAAAAAAAATATAAATGAATTCTAGATGTTATAATATGAAAAAAATGTAAATATTTTTTTTCTCTAAAATGTATAGTTTTCGAGAAAAAAAATATTTTACTAAAAAATATAAAAATTGTACGTAAATCAAGGTAACCATGATTTTTGCTATATTAAGCTAGCCGTCAGTAGATCACCAAACAAAAAAGAGGGCCATGCTTTTTTCAAAGAATAAAAATTAAATTGTGTTTTAAAGACCACCAACAGCTAAGGTTATTTGGGCCTAGTCAAAGAATAAAAAAAAGTGTTTATTTTTTGCAAATATTTACTAGGTGGGAAGTATAGGACTGGTCATCAGTCGAATTTTTGGTTAAGAAGTTATATGGAAGTCCAAAATGCGATCGTGATCGGGAGACTGGTGACGTTGAATTTCCACTATTGAAAAGTAAGTAAGGTTATGTGTAAAACGATTCGACAATTCACGTAGTAAGTTTCGACGAAAACAGGTTCTACATAAAGGACGTACCGTACATCACAATATGTAGTTCGCAGGTATAGAATGATGAGTAAAGCTTTTTGATTAAAATACCAGTGCTCTTTGATGTTACACTTTTGCTGCGTTCGCCTGTGCCGCCCGCGCCGCTCCGTACACCAGTTAGTATATTGTGATATTGTATGTATCGCTGATGTAGCCCTGTTCGACGTCCGTCGTCGAAACTAGGGTATTACTTACCATGTGCCAAAATCGGAATTACAGTCACTGGAGGTTAAAAATCCCGAAGTCTAGTCGTTGGTATGCAAAATAAAACTCAAATAAGCAACTAATTATTTTTACTTCCCACCTCTACTGTGGTAGGGAAGTAATGGATTTAGTCCGAAAAAAATATTTCGAGATTTTAACAGATCTTCACGTTTTGAGACCCTAGCAATCGTTTAAAATCATTTTCTGACTGATGTCTGTTACAGACATCAGTCAGAAAATGATTTTAATGATGTTCCGTTTTTACGATATCGAAGGCGAAAAATTGACCACATACACACACATACAGTATGTGTGTGTATGTGGTCAATTTTTCGCCTTCGATATCGTAAAAACGGAACAGCATACGGCCATGCCGATTGTTCTATGGTGTTTATATGCCTTTAACTTAGATCTGATTAGATTTTGAGTCAAATCGGTTCAGTGGATCCTGAGATATTAAAAAAACGTTCTCAATGTCAAGTATTAACATGGGTAAAAAAAATATAAATGAATTCTAGATGTTATAACATATAAAATGTATATATTTTTTTTCTCTAAAATGTATAGTTTTCGAGAAAAAAAATATTTTACTAAAAAAAATAAAAATTATACGTAAATCAAGGTAGGTAACCATGATTTTTGCTATATTAAGCTAGCCATCTTGAGTAGATCACCAAACAAAAAAGAGAGCCATGCTTTTTTTCAAAGAATAAAAAAAGAATGTTTATTTTTTGCAAATATTTACTAGGTGGGACGTATAGGACTGGTCATCAGTCGAATTTTTTTTACAATGAAACGCCCTACTTATATTTTTGGTCACTTGAAACAGCTCTCAAAAATTCTTGTTTGCCGAAAATTGCTCTATAAAAATGCTCACATTTCAGTCGTATTGCGTGAGCAAAATAGCTCTTGTGGTGTCCACAAAATATAACCTATTTAAAAGACTGTGACCATGCTTGGTAAAATTATTTTTTTCCAATATGTTTCGAATCAATTATATTATTGGCGGCTTTCCAACGAAAAATTTTCTATTGCATTTCAGCCGTATAAATCTTATTAATTTATATAACCTCTTTATTTCTTTGACCCACTAAGAAGACAACGAAAAAATTCTTTTTGTAATACATATTTGAAATGTACAATATTTCGTGCCTCTGGTCGACTGCTTAATATAATATATATCGTACGCGTACAATAATACAATGTTTTGCTCCATACGACAGCATAGGGAGGCGTCAGTAAAATATAGACTGTGTCGTCAGCGTACAATAATGGATATTTTACGCCATACGAGAGAATATTGTTGCTATATGGTAACGAAGTAAATAAATATTGGATCAAGGCAAATACTCAGTGAGATTTAGGTGTTTAAAATTAGTTCAATATAAAGCTGTAAAGTTGAAAATGTTGTACTTACATTTCAAATATATTATGTTACAAAAAAATAATGTACACAACTCGTACAATTAAGTATAACGCACGTTTGGGGTGTTGATACTCTCGCCTGCGGCTCGCGTACCACCTTCACCCTCGCGTGTTATACTTAATTGTACTAGTTGTGTAATAGTAGTTCATACAACTAATACAATTAAGTATAAGACTTTGTGCTGTCATTACAGACATTGAAAAAAATGTTACACTGTTTTTGAGAAAGTTCTTCGTAACATTTACTTGTTTTAGTTTTTTTTTTGTAATTTTTGTAAAACGCTTCACATTTAAAATTCACCACCTAAAGAATTGAAATAAAAATGTGGGACGCTTCACGATTATACTTGATGCGAAAGAAACCCGGTCTTTTATGAAATCCGGGGGGAATCCTTTTTTCGTGTGTTTTCTCTTTGGATTAATAGCCTTGATATAGGTAATAAATAAATTAAATATTTGCGAAAATTATAAATAGGTATAGATAACAATAAAAAAGAGGACAGTATGGCTCAGTTGGTATAGCGTCGCGGCCTCTGAATCAGACTGTCGTGGGTTCGAGTCCCACCTCTGCTCATGGATGTTTTGTGATGTTATTTAGTTTTAAGTGATATATGTATATTGGTTGTATTTAAGACGCTAATGACCTAAGTTGTCGACGCGTCTATAATCCGCAATAAAAAAAATAAAAAACAATAAAAAACTTTTTTACAATGACCCCATGCTGACGTTGTTTAACAGGCCTACGGTACTGCATATTAAACATACACACCGCTGCTTTTATGTTACAGGTAGGCACGTGCGCGCGCATAAAAAAGTTTTACACTATTAAATATAAGCATCAAAAGATTGATATTGGCCAAGAAAGTAAAGCACGTTAACCCTTTCGGTCACGCTGCTACAAATCGCACTTGATGACAGGTAGGGTTAATAATTTAAAGTAGGAAACATGCTCTATCATAAGGTCTGTTTACTCTTTAGCGGGACGTACGTGCCCAAATGAAATTTAGCTTGAAACTATTTTTTTTGTTTTTTTCCGATAGCATATAATTTTCTTTTAAAATTACACAGCATTTTTACAAACTTTTTATACCTAGTTATTTAAGAGTATTCTCTACCGGAAGTTACCCCCTGCACTCTTCAACTCAAATCCTTTACTCACGCCAAAGAACGGTTACCGCTCTCCTGTAGCTATTTTTAAAGCTAAAGGGTTCGGGTAAACGCTAAATGAAGGACCAAGAATTACAGACAAATTTTTCGAAAAAAACTTTTGCCTACGTGATAACGTAATTTTTAAAATGTAGCAAGTTTTTCTAGAATTTTTTTTCAAATGTTCGCCTGTAGGATTTGTAGTGTGATTCTCGGTCCTTGATTTGGCGTTTACCCGAACCCTTTAGATTTAAAAATAGCGTCAAGAGAGCGGTAACCATTTTTAGGCGAGTGAAAAGGATTTGAGATGAAGAGTGCAGGGGGTAACTTCCGGTGGAGAATACTCTTAAGACAAAGTACCACATGTCTTGAAACTTTGCACATTAAATAGGTTCGTACTCGTAGTTCCGATGACAATACAGCATTTTTTAGGAAGAATATGGTTCGGAAAAGGCTGTAGAAAATAATATTCAAGATGTTCAAATATGTTTAATCGCCGACGTTTCGAAAAATGTATTTCCTTCTTTAGGGTTTTTAAGACATTGACAGAAATTACGTTAAAAACCCTGAAGGAAATAAATTTTTCGAAACGTCGGCTATTAAACATATTTGAACATCTTGAATATTATTTTCTACATCCTTTTCCGAACCACATTCTTCCTAAATTCACTAACTATCACATCTACTAAACAGTATTTTTATAAAGATCCAATTTGCATAATCAGTTCCTTCGTTATGAAAATTTCTGTAACTGTCCCGTCATTTACACCATAATTGTTCCGTTTCTCCTGCCATGTGAAATACAATATTTTCGTGTGTCCGAAAAAAAATAATCAAAAACTTATTTTATTTTCTGAATAACTGTATTACACTAGAGTGTATTAGAAAGTTAATACCAAATTTATTGCGATGACTAACAGAAATAATTACCAAGGCAATTATATCAGTTGTACAAGTATATTATGCGAAACTTTATTTGCTACAACCAACACTTTCTGAGATATTAGCTTGTAACACTTTATGTGCCTCACCCTGTATAAGGATATACGAGTAGTAAATTTTCTTCAAGTTGAATCAACTATGTAGTAAGTACGATTGTCGAGTCAAGTAGTACGAAAAAAAAACATTACATAGGTACCAAAAAAGATTTTTAATATTATCAAAATTTTCACTTCCTGTAGTACTTGATTCGACTGCAAAAGAGAAATCGAGTATTTATCAAATACTGCACTCGACTCGAAAAAGAACATCCATTACTTAGAAACGCGATTAAGCGAACTTAAACCTTTTTCAAAATATAATTTTTTTCTTCTTGCACTACTTAATTCGATTCAAAACAGTGTCCGTCATTTTGGCTCATCTACCTGTCTTATTTTTGCAGATCGAGCAGTTTACGAAAATGTTGTTCGCTTGTTCAGTAGTAAACAAACCACTGATTTGTATACTTACTAACTGGATAGCTGATGCGTATGGTAAAAAATTAAAAACATGGAACCAATTCCTGTGGTATAGCCAGTGCCACACATCTGGTCGAGAACTAAAATGAATTTAAATTTTAAGTGCGCGTGCAATAAGCACTGATCTCTATAGCAATAAGGTATATTTTAGTTACTGGCCCGATATTGTGTGGCATTGATTACCCGTTCAAGTTGGGACAATGGCAAACTACAGGAACAGCTATCCAGCTAGTAAGCATAGAGATCTGTGAAACCAACGAACATTTTCGTAAACTGCTCGATCTACAAGAATACGATTTTTTTCGTGTATTGTTTTACTCAAGTTGACGATTGAGTACTATTACTACTTGATAGATACTCGATTTATCAAGTACTCGTATATTCGTAATTATATAAATTTTATATAAGTAGTTTAATAGTTATATTTATTTTATTTATTTATTTTATTACATATACCTAGTTATACATATATAAGATACATATCAGTCAATAAGACAGTCAAAAAATTTTAACTCACTCCTGCTAAGGTAGTTATATATTTTTTTCACGAGAAAATTCTTTTTTCGTTATCCACCTCCTCGTGCAAATAATATTATTCTAAACAGATAAACTCATTGTAGAGTAAATAATAGCATAATGTTACATTTAACCTCAAATTTATATTTTTGTATGTCATTTCTACCTTTTGTGAATATCTCATATCTTATACTTAGGGAAAAGTAATGGAAGAAAAGGTTATTTCAGACAAGTGACCCAATCAAGGAACTGAAAACAATTATGCGTTATACCGTTCTATTGTTTATATCCTGATGACCTAAGTCCTAAGATACTGTCTAATAATCTACAGCCAGCCGTCGAATGTTTTATGCATTTTAAATCTAAATGAAATCAAAACGGTGATTCCCCAAGAGCTTCGGATCGCAATATTTTTGTTATTTTTTTCCATCAAATATAAATTCTATAGAATTATCGCTAGGTACTTGATAGAACATGATTGAATAAAAATTAATAAACAAACACTTGAAAAATTCTACACATTTATTCATCTCAACGATCGTTTCGGGCTTCTAACCCATCATCAGGAGTTTACTTTAAAACTTAACTCCTGATGAGGGGTTAGAAGCCCGAAACGATCGTTGAGATGAATAAATGTGTAGAATTTTTCAAGTGTTTGTTTATTAATTTTTTTCCATCAAATATTCTGTTAAAATATTTTTTCTTTAAAAATTAATTTAATTAAATTTGATACGGAAAAATTTTAAAACAATAAAAAGAACAAAATTAAATAAAAACTCTTTAAAAACAAGCTTACTTACATAAAAAACAATTGTTAATTTTTAACCCCTACCTAACTCCTTATTTTCATTATTGTACGAAACCCTCAGTGCGTGAGTCTGACTCGCACTTGGCCGGTTTCTTTTTCCTAATAATTTCCAGTGAAATTACACTTAAGCCTTGATGTAGTATGCATTGTTTGTGTTATACGTATTTAGAATAAGTCACCTGAATTAAGCACAGTGTGTGGGGTGTAGACTACGTAGTAACGTAGAGACGGAGTGGTGTGTACGTGACTTTATAACAGATCACGTACACAACAAGAAGACAACTCGACTGCCAGGGCCGCGCGTTCACTGGATCTGTTTGTCGGTAGTACTACTATACACTGTATATATATGCACTACGCTATACTACACGTTCGCTGTGTAGTGGCGCTCTTGTTAAATGAATGACTTTAACTCAAAAGCTTCTAGAGAACATCACGGGCAAACATTTTAATGATCAAACTTAGCGGAGTGCGTACTTTTGGGTTTGCTACGATTGTAGGGGGAGAGTTTTCTGCGGGGGAGATGTTGGTGCGATGGCGTTTTTTGCGAAGTGAAAAGGCGGTGGGGTGCAGGGGGGTTTCCCCAAAAAATGTTCGCGAGGGGGGTGTTCGGGCGATAGTATTTTTTGCGTGGTGAAGAGTCAGATAATAAATTGTTTGCCGATGTTCTTTAGTCTTCTTTAACTGTGCTTCTACTATCTAACAAACTTGCAAAAACAGCCCGTTCTTCACACGGATTCTTTTAACTCTCGTTGTTTTAAGAATTAGAGGACTTTGAATTTTCGATGTTAGCATAGGAGCTCTATCTGTGAATATGTCATATTTAAATCTGAAAGTGATTTAATTTTCTAGACACCGTTTTTCTGAATTTTGAGACAGATGAACTTGAGTTAAATAATTTTATTTTGCGTGTGTACCTAGTCTTACATTATGTTACTCTTTTTGGAGTCAGGCTGTGTATAGACGTTCGGTTTTTTTAAACTGGATTGGAAATTGCCTTAGATTTTAACCAAACTCTAAACTGTAATAATAATGGAACACGCCTAAACTCAATGAGTTGAGTGAATTAAGATAGTTTGTATTTGTCATAAAGATAATGCGAGATAGGTACTAACTGTGATACTGTACGATATATAGATTGTGCAACGTGTAGACGAGAGAGAAAAAGAAAAGAATACCCAATACCTATTAGCAGCTTTCGTTTGTGGGCTCGCTCTTAATACACGGAAGAGCTTTTGGTCTTTGGAGAATGCGTTCCAGTATTAGCTATACATATGTGTCTAAATAATGCGTTCTCGACCGATATATTGATTTTGGGTGAATATAGAAAAAAAAAATTAAATACAAAAGTATTATGAATTTCATAATTTCACTGTATACTGTATAGCCTAAAAATATTTTTGTTTATACAGTGGTGTTGTGTAAAACTTTGTTATTTTAATTGGAACACCCTGTATATTATTTAATTTTTGGGTTGTATGGATAAGTTTACATATTATCTTTTTTATATCTACATGGCTTTTTTATGACTAATACAAAATACAGGAAAATGTAATTTTTTAGACAAAACGACAAATATCTGAAAGCTGTTAGGTTTAGGTGTAGATAATAGTCTATAAAAGATTTGTAAACTTATCAATAAAACCCAAAAATTAAATAATATACAGGCTGTTCCAATTAAAATAACAAAGTTGTACACAACACCACTTTTCTCTGGAACGCAGTATATAAACCAAAATATTAATTTTAGGTTTTACACCATTAAAATTAATACAACTTCTATATTTAAATTTTTTTTCTATCGGCCGAGAACGGACTATTAGGACATACCTACAGTATATTATGTACCTAGTTCAGTGTTAGCGAGCTATTGAAATACTCTCAAGGAGTCGTTTTTAGTGATGCCCGAATTAAGATACAATCACATTTGTTATTATACAGGGTGCTGAATCGTTTTGCGGGTAATAGGGGCTTAACCCGTAAAATCAAACTTTTGCAAATTCCTGCTTCCCTAATTATTTTAGGAAAAATATCTTCGAATAAAAATTTTAGAATATAAAATTCTGCATCTAAATCATTAAACAAAATTAATTTTGCATGCTTTGTAACGGCAGAAATTTGATATAAAAATGTCAAAAATTATCTCAAAAACAGATAGCGATAGCCATGGAATTTGAACAAAATGATAAGAAATTATTCTGACAGCTAAAACCTCATCTTTTTGGTCAAGTTCCATGGCTATCGCTATCTGTTTTCGAGGTAACTTTGATATTTTCATATCAAATTTCTGCCGTTTCAAAGCATGCAAAATTAATTTTGTTTAATGATTTAGATACAGAATTTTATATTCTAAAACTTTTATTCGAAGATATTTTTCCTAAAATAATTAGGGAAGCAAGAAATCGAAAAAGTTTGATTTTACGGGTTAAATCCCTATTACCCGCAAAACGATTCAGCACCCTATATAGATCCACTTATAAAAGATTTTGCCCAAAATAAGTCGTTATGATGATGATAGTGATGTGTCGTTCATGCATGATTTCTTCCGTCTAGTGTACCATGAAAGAACGATTTATTTTATTTAAAAAACTGTTTTCCCGCGGTTCAAAATTTTTTATTTATTTATTTCATGCGTCTACTTTTCTTTTGAAAATAATGTACATATATATGGAACCCTCGGCGCATAAAGCTATATTCATGCTTGATGAGTTTTTTTTTGTAACGGAAATTTTTCAACCTAAAATACCTAACGTACTTCCCCGATTTAATTTGTCATCAATGAAAGTGTAGTGAATAGATTGCATTCTTGAGGTGTGAAAACGCCTGCTGCTACACCAAACTGTATGATCGTAGTAAAAGTGTTTTCATTCGAAATTGTGTTTATTATATTGAAATAGTATTGTGAAAATAAAAATGTTTCATTTGATCGCAGTTTCACTATACTTACTGATAATAAAGAATCGGACAATTTATAGCAGGTTTGAAATAAAACAAGGCGAATCGATTGACATATCGGAAATATATCACGAAAAATTACCTTGGAAAAAAAACACATTTTAATGAAACATTCTTTTAACGAAAGTTTCCGAACTCAACGCAGCTTTTTTATAAATTTTTATTCATTTGAAAATGAACAATATTTAATTACTTTTTTAAAAGATTGATTTTCAATTCCGCACGGATATTCTCTGTCAGTGTTGCCAAAGCTGAAAATCTTTACAAAATTTTCATGTAAATTTTGTTATTATTTTTTCCCAAAAATTCTACTTTAATGATCACATTCTTGTACAATATAGGTGGTTCTCTGGTATACATAGCATTATATTCAACAGCATACCTAGACTATGAGAAAATGGACACATATTTTTTTTTTACCAAAACTGCAACTAATAAACGAGTTAATGATCATGCACTAAACCGTTCTTTTTAACCGACTTCAAAAAAAGGAGGTGGTTCTCAATTCGGTTGTATTTTTTTTTTTATGTTTGTTACCTCATAACTCAGTCATTCAAAACCGATTTTGAAATTTTTTTTTTTATTTGAAAGGATATACTTTCAGATTGGTCCCATAGAAATTTCATCAAAATCGGTTCAGTAGTTCGGCTGATTTTAATAAAAGTGAGTAACGGCGGGTGATTCTTTAAGGTAAATGTCACTTTTTGAGATATCAGACAGCGTAAGAAAGTCGGTTTTAGTTTAATAAAAGTGAGTAACGGCGTGTGATTCTTTTAAGGTAAATGTCACTTTTTGACACTAAAAAGTAAAAAACAAAAAACTTTTTAACAAAAAAAAACCTCCTTCAAAAAACCACTAAAAAGAGGAAAATAATGAAATTTTGAGGTCTGTGCCGATTTAATAAAATATGAAGTTGGTTAAAAAGAAGATATTAATCACTATACTATACTTTTTAACCGACTTCATATTTTATTAAATTGGCACAGACCTCAAAATTTTATTATTTTCCTCTTTTTAGTGGTTTTTTGAAGGAGGTTTTTTTTTTTTTTTTGTTAAAAAGTTTTTTATTTAATAATATTTACTGTGATTTAAAAATAACCGGTTACCAGTAACAGTTGTACTTTTACTGGCAGTTAGTAACTTTACTTACTTTTTGTAATAAAAAAAGTGATAATAGTTCTCGAGTAACACAATCAGTGATGAGCAAAAAATCACTATTTGACGTAAAATAGCATAATTTTGGTAACTGTTATTTTCAGAATTGATAATTTTCCAAACAGTTACTAAATAACTGTTGTCCGGACCCGGCAACCGTTACTATTTATTGTTAATGTTACTGCGTCCTATAACTGAAACGAATTTATTAGGCCTGATATGATTCATTAGGTACCTACCCCTCAGATAAATACGTCTTTGAATTGCCCTTTCCATAAGTAAATGTGTATTTTAAACGTAATATTTTGACAACAGCACAGAGAGATTTTATTTAACTTGGTTTCCTGTCTATCTGTCTGTCTGTCCGGAATAAATCTGGCAATCGAATTTTCGACCACTTCCCGATATCCAATCATGCTTAAATCTTGCACACACATTTGGTTCTGAAGACAATACAATATAGTATATTTAATATTATGGTAGATGCAATATGGCGGCTACCACAAAATGGCGGATTACCTTATTCTTTACAGCCCCTTCGACATGGGTATCAAATAAAAGGGTGTGACAAGTAGAATACAATAAGCTATGTGACGTTATTCTAAATTCAATATGGCGGCCTACACAAAATGGCGAATTACCTATTTCTTTACACCCCCCATGGTATGAAAGGGTATGACGAGTAGAATATAAACAATTAGCAGTGTAAATTCATTATAAATCCAAAATTGCGGCCGAAAATTTTGGAAAACTAAAAAGAACAAAATAAATAAATAAAAACTTTTTAAAGACAAGCTTTTATTGAAATGAACTAAAAAGGAAAAAATAATTTTTTATAATTTAGGTTCATAATTATAAAAGCGTGGGTCGTGAGTCGTGACTAATAAACTATCT
Organism: Mongoloraphidia duomilia; assembly: GCA_039654895.1. Classification (NCBI taxonomy): domain Eukaryota; kingdom Metazoa; phylum Arthropoda; class Insecta; order Raphidioptera; family Raphidiidae; genus Mongoloraphidia; species Mongoloraphidia duomilia. Next base: position 20,298,330 of record CM077525.1, on the reverse strand, counting down.
ATCGTAAACTATCATAGAGTTTACAACCCACGCTTTTATAATTATGAACCTAAATTATTAAAAATTATTTTTTCCTTTTTAGTCCATTTCAGTAAAAGCTTGTCTTAGAAAGTTTTTTTTTGCTAATATTTTTTAGTAATAAATCTGTTTGTCGGAAAATTCTAACCACAACAAACAATAATTGATTTACTAATAAAATAAGTAATTTAACAAGCTTTCAAGGTGAGCATTGAGCAACCTTCTAATAAGCAAATATATATTTGCCAGGTGTCACCTTTTTCAATAATATTGATTTAGTTCTAATCATCGACTTATACTAAAATACGTACCTAAGCGGTTAAAAAGTGCCCCTCCGAAAGAAAAAAATGAATGTGTGGCCACAGTATTGCTAATCTGTGTCTCTCTCCAATAGCTTGTAGAGAAAAGCATAGAGATAGGCCACAAAAAATAACTACAACGATATACCGCTAGGGCTCGTCCAGTAGTATACAAGTCGATGGTTCTAATAGTCCAGTACGGATTGCCCGGAGAGTTCTTAAGACCATTCTAGAACTTGGCCAACAAACGTGCACCTCGTTTGGCATGGCTAGTGTAAGTGCGGCTTTATATCGAAAACGTGCCGCTTTCTCCCAACTGCCGCAAAGTTGGCTTTCTCTCCGTCTGCCGGAGTTTTCTTTGACAATTATTGATGTTTGAAAGTGTTCAAAAGAAAATATTGCTGTTTCTTTTCTAATTAAGTTAACCTATTTGTTTTGTATATGCTTTTGTCTTGAAACTTGTCAAGTCGCTGTTTACAGCTTTGAGCTTTCGCCCGCACTTGAGCACTTAATATTCTCGAGCTTTAAAGCGACGCCATTGTTCAATGATTTGTTGTTTGCTTCTTATTGTTGCTCTGTTTATGTTAATCACCTATTAATTTATCTTTATTTTTCAACAAAATCATATTATTGTTGTACAAAAGCACGAAAATCACGTCATAGCTTAGTTAAGGTTTGTAACATATTTTATTTTTAACCGACTTCAAAAAAGGAGGAGGTTCTATATTGGACACTTATATGCTTTTTTTATGTATGTTCGCCGATTTCTCCTGTACCTATTTGTGAACCGATTTTGATGGTTATTGTTTTTTTTAATAGAGCATACCTTCGAGGTGGTCCCATATAAATCTTACTTAAATCGGTTCAGTAGTTCGAGTGATTTTAATGAAGTAAGTAACGGACTGTAATACCGTTAAGGCAAATGTCAGTTTTGATACAGCGTAAAAAGTTTGTATAGAAGTGAGCTATAGTGATCGTATAATATAATAGATGGTGACACAGGTAGTTAAAGTAAATAAGGGTTTTTCTTTTTTTAGTTATTTAGTAATCAAATATCAAGACAGAAGTCGATTAATAACGTGCAAATTACGTATTGTAAAACCACTAAAAAGTAAAAAATAAAAAACTTTTTACCAAAAAAAAACTCCAAAAAAACCTTCAAAAGACCACTAAAAAGAGGAAAATAATAATTTTATTATTTTTCTCTTTTTAGTGGCTTTTTTGAAGGAAGTTTTTTTTTTATTTATATTGAGACTGGAAATTAAAAAAAAATGTCAAAAAATGCCTCAGAAATAGATAGGCAATAGCTATGGAACTTATATAAAACGATTACGTTTTTTTCTGTGAATATTGACCACCCCTGGTTTTAAAATATGTCACCAAATTAAACAAGTGACTAGCTTAGGACGAACGTATTTTTATCATAGAGATATCATAGATAGAGTAGGGGAGTCAATAGGCACAACTGTAAGTGACAGTGTCACGTTGGAAAAGAGAGATAGAAAACGAAGCAGTTCTCTTTTCCTTGTCTTCTGACGCATTTGTGAATTTAAAAATTTATAGTAGGTATTGTTAATTTACATCTGTAATCATAGTTATGTATTTGTGATAGAAAAAGATAGAAGAACTGCTCTATTCTCCATCTCTATCTTTTGCGCCGACACTTTTTTGGGTAGCTTCCATATTCTATCTATGATATTTCTATGATTTTTATTCAGCGTCTGATGCGAAGTTCCACATTGACCTTTTATGTCTTGAGAAATACTTTGATGGTTTCTATACTAAGCGCAAATCTTATGAAAATGTTTGGTGATTTCTACTCCGTTATATTATTTTTTTTCATGGCTTCTGATTGGTCAGTATTTATACAAAAATAAAAATATCTGTTGGTCGAAATTAATTAATTAATTACTTCATGAGTATAATTATGAAGGGAAGAAAGGAAGGGAACAAATTAGCAAGGTCGCCAAATTAAGATATTTTAGATACTGTAATAATGAAGATCCGAGCATTCAGTGTATATTCTTGCCTCTGTGTTCAGGTATACCATGTGATACTAAAAAGGATATATATTATTGAGTCGTCATTCAACGTTAAAAAAGCATGACTAGAACTATGCTAGCGCACGTTAAATTTGGAACTATTAGTTACTAGGTTACTTAACCCTAGTTAGTTACAAAGGTAAAGTACATAATATCTATAACTAGTAGATAGATTACTAAAGTAAAAACAAGCCGTGAGGTGGGTCGTTTATTAGGACTAAAGTGCGACCCTTGAGGTCCACACGACGAACTTCCCAGTTTGATAAATATTTAATAATAATAATTAAATTAGATATTACACAGAAAAGTAATCATTTTAATCATTAAAACATAATTATTATTTATTTTTATCAATAATTTAAAAAAAAAACGGCTGGCCGATTTTTATAAAATTTATGTCGGATCAAAATGACGTTAACACGCCTCGATTGACACCCTTACGAAGTCGATATAATTTTTTATTCGCGAGATATTGTGTAAAATCTACTTTTTTAGAGTCTATTTGGTTAAGAAAAAAGAACGGCTGAATCGATTTTGAAAAAATTTCTTTCAGGTCATATTTACGTTAATACGCGTCGATTGGCACCATAAAGTAGTCGATATCATTTTTTATTCTCGAGATTTCGTCTTAGAAAGAAATGGACACATACGTACGTACGTACGTACGTACGTACACGCACACACACACACACAGACATATTTCTAAAAGTAGTGTAAAAATAGTGTAGTGACCTTGAAACATAAAATTTTTTTTTCCTTTTTGATTTCGATTTTCGGACCCATTACAATAACTTCCAGTGGGAAGTTAAAAATAATGCGAAAAGCCCTAATCAACGTATGTCCAAAAATGTCAGCTATAAGCAAGATACAAGCTTTTGAAATGTCTTAAAAAAATTATAATTTTTTTAATATCTGGTAAACTACCGGAGTTATTCATCTAAATTTTTGAACACAATAATTTATTGAAGTGCGTGACTAATTTATATATTTTGAGTTTTGTTATACTCTCACCAGTGGTATCACTACTATAGCTTGGGAGACCACATTTATTACCAAAACTATGTTACGCTAATGTGGTCTGCCCACCTAGTAGTGACGCCACTGGTGAGAGTACAAATCTCAAAATCTGTAAATTAGTCAAGAACTTCAATAAATAATTATTATGTCCAAAAATCCAATTGAATAGCTCCGGTAGTTTTTCAGATATTAAAAAAATTATAATTTAGCCTAGCTGGCATTTTTAAACATGTACGCATTATTTTTAAGTATTCTTTCTACTATCGAAGTTTGTTACACTCGTTATAGATCATCCTGTGTAACAGACAAGGAGAGGCCTTCCGCTTTATCGACGTCGTAAGTACTTATTATAGTATTATATGATACCTAAATAGGATCGACTTTTTTCTGCCTGTACTATTGTACCAGCATCTCTAGAAAACGGCCGAGACGATTTTGATGAAACTCACTTTGTCAGTTGGGACCCAAAGGTCAAACTCAAAGTATACCTAGGGTACTTTTTATCCTGCTGCGTTTGCGTTACACATTTACTGTCCATGAATCATATGTGATTCAACCGATCTTGAAGCACATGTGATTCATTGTTACGACAGAAACTTATTTGGTTTTTACCTCGTACCTCCTAATATTTGCAATGTGTAAAGATCTAGGGTTTCCCTAGAAACGTTCACGCGAACAAATTCCCGGGCCCAAGCCAGAATTTTCATCGGCATTTTCTATATTTAGATTTTAGAACATCCAATTCAGTAATAAATAATTATAATAATATTCCATCATTAATCTATATAAATATTAGTAGATGTGGAGAATTGCATGTAGTAAATGAATTCGCAACACTTTGTTTGTGTAATTCAGTATGAAATTAATAAATTTTCCGAAAAATTAAGAGTCTTTTATCAATTCTATTTATGTATATGAAAATACGAAAACAAATTAAAAGTTTGTGTATGCTTTAACGAAATTAATAAAATATGTCACAAACTGGTATTTTAACATAGATTACTTACACATGTACAATGGGCTGATGTAATCATTGGAAACTGAATTGACGATTGCGCGTTACATCTCGCAGAACATCAGCATATTGTCACTATTGTTTTACCGACTTAAAAGAGGTTATCAATTTGGTTGATATGTGTGCAAGTACACTAAAAACTATGAAATCACAACGAAAAGAATAAATAATATACCTAATAAATTTTTCCATTGCTAATAAGACCATATTTATTGTATATTACACAACAAGTGTAAGAAGGTACCTTTTTTAAATCATCGCGCAAGTTTTAACAAGGAGGCACCATTCGATATTTCAACTTTGAATGCGTGCCATTTTGTCAATTTTTTAAAATTTTTTTTGTAACTGCAGGTCTACCCAGTATGGATACATACTCATAAAATACCTCCTAAGAATTTTTTTTCAGATGAGTGTAACAACAAACTGTTAAAAAATGCTTACTTTAACTTAAGATTTAATTTTATTTAGGTACATATATTTTTATTATCATTTTGTGTACTCAATAAATACAATAATTAAATAAAAAATTATAATTTAAAAAAACTAAAAAACACGCTTTAATGGTAAACTGAACTAAAAAGTAAAAAATAATTTTTATTTGAAAAAAAGCGTGGGGTGCTCGATATCAGTTGTTATAAAATATGAAAATATGGTACAAAGCACCCCACGCTTTTTTACAATAAAAATTATTTTTTACTTTTTAGTTCAGTTTACCATTAAAACGTGTTTTTTAGTTTTTTTAAATTATAATTTATTTTTGCTTTTTAGTCCTGGAGATCCTGGTCAAGATAATGGGACAAACTTATTGAATTATTGTATTGCCATCGGTCCTTGATAAGTGTGCAAAGTTTCAGTTCAATCTGAAGTTTTGAAGTGGGTGAAAATCGCGTTCAAAGAATCCGTTATTTACATACATACATACAGGTGGAACCCTCAGCTGTGCCGAACTGGCTGTACTAAATTAAAAAAAAAACAGGTGGAACTAATATAAGCGTGTTAAAAAAATGTTTAGAAATAGAACCTCCCTCATAAAAAGTCACTAAAAAGAGCAAAATAATACAATTTTAAGGACGGTGCCAATTTAATAAAAAGTTCTAGTAGGTAATTAAATTGGCGCCGAACTTAAAATTTTATTATTTTCCTCTTTTTAGTACACACATAAGAAGTTACACTGCAAAAAATTAAAAAAATTGTCTACTTTTGGGGTCTTTTGATCAGATAATGCCCTCTTAAATATAGTTTTACACACAACGGTTTTGGACGTACGTATAAAAGACGTACGTCCACATTCCATTAGTGGAGTGCAGAAGTGAATGAGACTTTTCAGACAGGACGGCAACGGCACGGCACCGTGACTGTGCCGTTCAGCAACAACTGTGATATACGTTGCCAAATGCAGGTTTTCACACACAACGAATTTTAGCCGTACGTCAGCTGCCTGAAGTACTTATTTCTCTGATTGAACGCACGTATTTTTGCCCGATTCATCGCAACACACTGTCATTAATGACGTCAAGAGAGCTCAACCAACGGCAAACAATCGTTGTATGTGAAAACAGGACTCTACGATAAAATATCGTACGTCTTTTTTACGTACGTATAAATTCGTTGTGTGTAAAAGCAGCGTTACGTTTCCATTCAGTACATAATACATACACGTAGAAGCTGCACACCGTTAAAGAATATAAGTGAAAGAAGATGAGAATGAACGTTGGGATGTTATGTAAGAAGCAGCCAGCCATTCAGAGCTTTCCCCACCGACACGCTTTTGTTAATTTACTTTCCTGCCAGAGTTGTGACATCGCCGTGATGGAGCTTGTCACATTATTCAGCTGTTATACACTGTTACCACCAACGATACACAAAATGCCACTAGATTAATGGTGTGCTACTTTGGAAACTGAATATGATAGTATTATGTGTCTGTGTGAGAGCGCGAACAGATCAGGGACACTAAACTGTTTAGCAGTCGCAAGTCAAATGATAAGAGACGTTTCAAATAAAAAAATAATAAATTTAAAATTCAGATCTTTTTGTTTGAAATAACTCTGCTGGGATTATTATTAATTAACTTACCGAACCAACTCTCCGAGATATTCGAAGAGAAAGAAACTGCCGTAAATAAGATAATCAATTTTATCGAAATATCTAACCTGAAAAATAAAATATAAATTCTAATCGCAATCGTTTAAGATCATTTTCTGACTGATGTCTGTATATGTGTGTGTGTGGTCAATTTTTCGCCTTCGATATCGTAAAAACGGAACAACATACGGCCATGCCGATTGTTCTATTGTATTTATCAGCCTTTAACTTAGATCTGATTAGATTTTGAGTCAAATCGGTTCAGTGGATCCTGAGATATTAAAAAAAACGTTCACAATGTCACGTATTAACATAGGTAAAAAAAATATAAATGAATTCTAGATGTTATAATATGAAAAAAATGTAAATATTTTTTTCTCTAAAATGTATAGTTTTCGAGAAAAAAAATATTTTACTAAAAAAAAAAAATTGTACGTAAATCAAGGTAACCATGATTTTTGCTATATTACTAGCCATCAGTAGATCACCAAACAAAAAATTCGACTGATGACCAGTCCTATACTTCCCACCTAGTAAATATTTGCAAAAAATAAACATACTCTTTTTTTTTTTATTCTTTGACTAGGCCCAAATAACCTTAGCTGTTGGTGGTCTTTAAAACACAATTTAATTTTTATTCTTTGAAAAAAGCATGGCCCTCTTTTTTGTTTGGTGATCTACTGATGGCTAACTTAATATAGCAAAAATCATGGTTACCTTGATTTACGTACAATTTTTATTTTTTTTAGTAAAATATTTTTTTTCTCGAAAACTATACATTTTAGAGAAAAAAAATATTTACATTTTTTTCATATTATAACATCTAGAATTCATTTATATTTTTTTTTACCTATGTTAATACGTGACATTGAGGACGTTTTTTTGAATATCTCAGGATCCACTGAACCGATTTGACTCAAAATCTAATCAGATCTAAGTTAAAGGCTGATAAACACAATAGAACAATCGGCATGCCCGTATGTTGTTCCGTTCTTAAGATATCGAAGGCGAAAAATTGACCACATACACACATACACACACACACACACACATACACACACACACACACATACAGACATCAGTCAGAAAATGATCTTAAACGATTGCTAGGGTCTCAAAACGTGAAAATCTGTTAAAATCTCGAAATATTGTTTTCGGACTGAATCCATTACTTCCCTACCATAGTAGAGGTGGGAAGTAAAAAGAGGGCCATGCTTTTTTTCAAAGAATAAAAAAAGAGTGTTTATTTTTTGCAAATATTTACTAGGTGGGAAGTATAGGACTGGTCATCAGACGAATTTTTTAAACAATTTTCAATAGCAAGGGTTTATTATTAAGAATAACTCGGAACCTGCTAAATAAAAAAAAGCATCTACTACATATTTACATTAGACCTAGTATATCCCATAGCTTTCTACAATATTGTAAATGTTCGTAATATTACACCCTGTATATCATTAGCGCATAATGTTATTGTATCCATATCTACTTAAGTATTTTGTATTCATATCTTGTACTATTTCAAGTACTCGAGTGTAGGATAGCCTCAGCAGCTGCACACTGGCTTTTTTATCCGACTGCGCGATAGAAAAGGCAGGGTTATGTTTTTCGCGCTATCTATGTATGTGGGATTCTTTATTCCGTCGTAGCATACAAACGGCTCGATGGATTTTAATCAATGAGGTGTCATTAGATTCGTCTTAATTCCGAGAATGGGATAGGGTATATGGCGTCACGCTAGACGCCATTCTGTCACAGTGTAAAAGTAATTTTTAATACCGACATTTTGTTCTGCAAATTAAAATATATACTTAAAACAGTCGCCGTAACAACACATTAAAATTTGAAACTTGAACTAATAACATAAATTTCGTCGGGTACATGACACGTTTAGGGTGATCTGTCACCCCTTTAATCAGTGGCGGCTCCTCTATGAGAGCTGCGGAGCTGCCGCACTGCCAGAAAATAACGCACAATTAAAAAAAAATTGTATTATAAATCTAAAAAAATTGTATTATAAATCTGCATAATGTTTTAATTTCATAATTATGAAGCCATCACATAGCATTATTATAAATGACGGCATGCCACGGGGTCTATATTCTATAAACCGTCCGCAGCCGTACTGAATTCACTACGCACGTGACACGTTCTTCATTATATTTTGCACCAAAATCAATGTGTTAAAGAGAGTAAAAAGAGTAGAAAATGAGACAGATCTGTACGCGTAACGAAGCAATTTAGGTTCGCAAAACGTACAATACGAACTCATACGCACACACGGTAACCGTATTATATAGCAATCGAATTAGATGTCTCCGTAGTGTAACGGATAACGTAGTGGCTTTACAACCAATAGGCCTCGGGTTCAAATCTCAAGACAAACGTTCCTTTGTTTTTTTAAATAATTAGATATAAATATCATAAATAAATATATTTAATAAATTAATAATTTATTTATTTAATTAAATTAATTTATTTAATATCTTTATTTTATTATTTTATCGTCTTTTACAAACGTTTAGTATTAGCACGAGGGATAAAATTTTTGGAGTTATTTTTGTTTTGTTACGTAAAAGAAGTATAGCTTCTGACGTGCGTACATAGTACACACACACTCTTTTTTTTAATACCTACAATAATAAATATTGCTATAAAAATCACTTTATTTACGATTTTAGCGCTAGCGAAATCATTGTATAATGTATGGACAAATTATTCAGATAAAAAAATACACTTAAAAATTGAATCAAATGTATTTTTGAATTTTTTTTTCGAGGTTCCCTCATTAGGGGGGGCTACTTCAATCTCCAAGTTGACTCTGCAGAACACCCATTTAAAATGTTCACGCGCCGCCACTGCCTTTAATACTGACCAATCGATCTGCAAATATTATAATGGCATTATTGTGTCACCGACAAGCTATACAAACAATTTCAGCCTTGAAGCAATAATAGTTGTGACCATTTTTTTTGTTATATGTTGGGGGCGGTCTGCATCCCTCCCATACCGCTATCTAGCAAAATCCCTTACTTAGGAGTAAGAACACTTTAAATTGTAGAATATTAATGGTTGAGTGGAAGAGCAGCCGTAGCTGAACTCCGCCTGTAATAAAGAGTTTTTATTATTATTATTATTATTATTATTATTATTTATATTAGAAATCGTGTCCATCGTGATTATAATAAAATTAAGCAAAATCGCAGGATAGTGGACAAAATAATTTGATTTATTAAATTAAATGTACATTTAATTTAATAAATCAAATTATTTTGTCCACTATCCTGCAATTTTGCTTAATTTTATTATTATTATTATTATTATTATTATTATTATTATTATTATTATTATTATTATTATTATTATTATTATGACTCCCTCAACATCTTCACAAAAATAAGGCCTTGAATAAATAACACCAAAAAATTGTCACTAGCTCTCGGTCTATTACTTCCGTGACACATTATACCAGTGACATTTCACCGAGTCACTCTAACAGAAATTTTTGGAGAAATATACATATCAACAATTAGGGTCAGACGTACCTAACTCTTCGCTAGTGTACACTTTCATTGCTTGAACCATTGACATAAAGAAAGTCGTACAAAATAACTTTCTAGTTTCTATATTTCTTTTGACTGGTATGACAGCAGTATTCCCTTTTCTGGAATCTTGCGGTGCGAGAAGAGGTCGATGTTGTGTAAATATACAAAGATGGGAAGTGGCAGCGCGGCGGGAGGAAGGGAAGAGTGGGATACGGCGGCGGCGCGGAGCTATTGGAGAGGTGACAGACAGGACGTCACCATCGCCGTGCCGGAAATTGGGAAAGAGACTGCCTGTATACATATATTATATAGTACTACATAGTATCTATGGTCACGAGTCAAAGTCACTTATATCGTATTTTTAGTATTCCGTACCAAAATTGATCAAATGGAACACTTATGCATTCACCTCGGTGTCTGTCTGTCTGTCTATCTGTCACAGGCATTTTTCTCAGAGACCGTTTGACATAAAAAGTTGGAATTTGCCACAGTTGTAGGCAGTGGTGACCCAATCACAGACGTAAAGTACGAAAGGGTTAATTTTGAATTCGGGGGTCAATTTTAGGGAATATAAGAAGAGGCAAAAAAAAATGTTTTGTCAAGGTCATCGTGGGGGGTGTCAAACGAAAGCTTGTTAAAGCGCGAGTTCAGAAAAGTAATTTGTTTTTTAATGTGAACTTTTTTAAAGATTTTTCCAAAAAATCGCTGCTTCTTATCATATATCTTGCAAAAATTCTTTAGAAAAATCTGAAAAAAAAACAAGAACATTGGTAATGAGATCTACATTGAACGAACATTATATCAGTATTGCATTACATAAGATAGCACATTAATCGATTTAGTATAACCTTTTACATAATTGTCTTTGTTAAATCCTATCAAATTGCTGTTTTCGTTTTTACATTGTCTTTCAGTATAACGGATATTAATTAGAGGTAAACACAGATTTTATTTCCAATTTTATCAGTGATAACTACATAGTTTTTTACTTTTAACAATTTTTATGAGTTTTTATTTAAAAAAAAAACCAACAATGTCATCACCATTTCATTAATCGCTCAAACAAAATACTGAAAGAAATTGACAGCATTTGGTAAGTTATAAAAAAAAACACATTTAAATTTTTGTTAATTTTAACTTTATTTCCACATATTCTCACCCATGTTTGTATTATTTTGTAGACTCTGAAGATGGTATAAAGAATACCGAAACGTAAGTAAAATGCAAATTTAATAAAATCAGTATTGCTTTTTATTGATCCTTTGTGCCACGGAAGTTCTCATTTCCAACAATTCTTAAAATTACATAAGATAGTTGTTGGTACATATAAATATTAGATTGTATATCAATAAGATGTGTAATGAACAATATCCGACAAGTTGACAGTATGTAAAAACGAGTGATAACGAGTTTTTACAGTCACACGAGTCGTAATACCCTTAGATACGCACGAGATATATACTTATGGTATTTTTTGCCGTACCCACTACAAAATACGTACTTTTCACATCATTTAAAAAAAATTGACAGTTCATTTACGCCGCTACCTTTTTTTCTACAGTATGCCATGAAGTTCGTGAGTAAGAAATGGCAGGCGCACGCAGGCGTATAAAGCGAATAAACAAAAGTTGCTATGGCAACCGTTTACTTACTACCCTAGTGCGGTAAGTAAAACACTTTCCGCACACCTGCCTGTTAAATGACTCATTTAAGACCGCTATACATACATCGAAAGTAGCTATTTTGTAGTGGGTAATGCAAAAAAACTTTTGAGAAATCTTGTAGTACGAAATAGGTACTGCATGCAAGGTCGGCTTTCAATTAGGTATTTAAGTTTAAAAAAATTATTAATTTTTTAATTTTTTCTAAAAACTTAACATAAATAATATTGAAAATCGAAAAGAAAAAATTTTTTAAAGCTATAGATAAATTACTAAAAATTAATTAAAATGTATAAAATATCACGTGACTTAAAAACGCGCCAGGAATGTTTGTGACGTCGTTATGTTAAAATGTGTCTGCATTTGTTGGTATTTGTGTATATGTATTACACATACTATCAAAAATAATAAATTTTTAACTTGGTAACCATGGATACAAAGACCATAGATAACATAATGACGTCACACGCGTTCGGATTCTTTCGGCGCGTTATCGGAACTGAGTTTAAAAATTAATTTTTATTTAAATATAACTTTTTAATTAGTAAGCAAAAAAATTAAAAAAAACAGTTTTACTATAAAACTTGTATGTGGTCCTTCCATTTAAGTAAAAAAAAATTCATTTAAAAACCCAATTGACCGATTTTTTATATTTCGTACTAGTCTCTTACCTATGGCTTAGCACGCGTTAATGTCTTTTTTCTGACTATTGCTTATATTGCTCAGACTCCTTTAGTAGAAGCGTTATGATATAAGTAATAAATAATATAAAATTTAGCCTATATATTACTGTCGATTCTATTCCCTCATGCATAACAAACACTTGAGTGAAAAATGAAAATCAGTTCAGTCGTTTTTGAGTTAATTGAAAATGGCTATTTCGATCCAGGTATCTATACATCTGAGTCCAAATTTCCAAAATTTTACAATTGCAGACAAAATTTTATTTAGTAGAATGAAAATAAAAACTCGGGTCGCAGTGCCAAATCCTGCCGACAATATAGTGTATTTGCAAATGCAGGCCTTGTGGCTTTATTATGTAAACTTAAGTTTGTTTTTGGACAAAATAAAAAATTTAACCCCTTAATACATCCCTTAAAATAATATTTTTTTTTCTTAATTTCAATAATATTATCAATGCAACCTCTGTACCAAATTAAATACACCCTTCAGTAAGTAAATCACTATCCGCAAACCAGTGTATTCATAAAATTTGTAAGTCCGGTCCTGTCGGGCCGATTTTATTAAAATTTTAGCAGCACATTTTAATCTTCACTAAAGGGTTCAATTTTGAAATGATTCTGAGAATTTTTTCGGTATTTTTGGGCCCAAAAACTTTTTTCAACCCCTAAAAACTACCCTTAAAATGGTCCGATCGGGCCCATTTTAAATAAGCTTCGTGCGGTGATAGGTTCCAATGTGTGTACCAAATTTCGTTTAAATCGATTAAGTTTGTCGAGAGTTATCGTGTACACACATATATATATATATAAACATTTTCAAAAATGGTGGCAAATTGTTCAGGAGAGTATGAAACGTCGAGAAATTTTGGTCCGACCCCTAGGTCCCGCCATCCGACCGACGCCAATAGTGTATGTGCCATATATGGCAAATACACTAATAATAACTAAATTTGCTTCCGTACAAGATGAAAACTCTTTATTGGATTAAAGAGAAATTGACAACATGTTTCGAGAGCTTAAGTTCTTTAACTTGACCTGATGATGAGAGCTTAAGCTCTCGAAACATGTTGTCAATTTCTCTTTAATCCAATAAAGAGTTTTACGGAAGCAAATTTAGTTATTACTATTTTCATTCTACTATAAGTATTGAACAAGAAGCAAAAAACGAAGTCTTACTATACCTACACAAAATTTTATTTATTTGCTTGACCCAAAATTGAACTAAAACAACGTATTGAACGTTATTTTGCAATTATATGAACTGTAAAACTATCCTTAACCCAGGGGGTGTTTTAACCTCACAATCATTTATCTACGTATTTGGGTCTAGATTCAAAGAATAACCTTGCCAAATTTCATTGAAAATGGGCCACACATCTGGTTTAAATGAATTAACAAACTAATAGCATCAAATTGCAAACTGCCTCCTCACCAAAAATCATATTAAGATCGAATCTTTTGTTTGAGTCTGTAATAATTGTGAAAATGTCACGATTGGAAGTGAAATTCCAAGAAGCATCGCTCTACTTCTTCACCAAAACTCGCTCTAAACGTTTTTACATAAGATTACATTATATATGTTACTGTAAAGGCCCGTATTTTGGTATATCTTAGGTTTTACTAGTATATCTTAGGATTTATCAACTTGTGTTGGTAGATGTTAGGATTTTAAAAAAAAGAGACAATATTTCGGGCTTTTACTATTATAGTTTGGTACATTCTAAGTTTCAACAATGACGGTTGGTAAAAGTTGGATTTTTTTTAGATAAAACAATGAATTAATTATCTGAATCATTTATTTCAATTACCACTCCCTAACAGTCAAAACCTTACATATTTGAATTATCATTATGATATATTTTTAATTATAATTATTTCTTAGTATTTCTTAACACCTGCAAAATATTTTTTGAATAATAAAAAACAAATAAAACTGAAATACTTCACAAACATAACGTTTACGTTGGCTAAGCTAACTAAATCAGTACTTTTCTTATTATTTGGTATTTTTAATAAACAAATTGAAAAATGCAATTAATACATGGTCATTTATAGTAAAACATTTTTTTACTTGTTACAACAAGGAGAGCTATTATGGCGAAAGCAACAAATTCTCTAAATCCTCTTCAGATCTTACTAATCCAATCATATGGGGGTCTGCAGACTGCAGGCCCACGAATACGAGATGATGCGCCGAACACGTCTTGACATGTCCTTTCAACATTTACCATGTCTCTGAGGTAAAACCTAAGATTTACCGAGTGAATGGTGGTAAAAGTTCGAAATGAACGATGATCACCAAGCAGTTCGGACTTTTACCATTAAGAGTTGGTAAATCTTAGGTTTTACTGTAAAATCTTAGGATTTACCGAAGTTCGGGGTATTACAGTAACATATACATCAAAAGATAAAAAAATATCAAAAATTGGGCATAAACCATTTTACGTTAAGGCCATAGATATAACATGCGTACATATAATATGTTCTGTAAATAATATATGATTCATTGACTGAGTGACTTACTCTGAAACTGCAGACTTGCACCCTGAGTCTCTCGGGATCGTAAAAAAATACGTGAAATTTTAAATTAACATTATTTTTTTGAAGAAATTGTTTTTTTAGAGTGAAATTCGTTAAAATCGATAAAGCGAAAAAAATGGGAGCTTTGTTCGATTAATGGCTGAGGTATAACACCCTCGGTTGACATTTTCTATATAAAATGTCAACTTCAATAATATTATTACATTTATGATTCCCTTGCCTTATTATTTTAAGTAATGCAAATTACGTGACATGGCCTATTTACACGATATTTCGCGCTCCGTTTTAGCTTCATCTAAACTTTTAATAGCAGTTTTATTTTACTTTTATTGTCGAGTAGATGTTAAACTTCATTTAACATTCATCATTATCTCTTGTGAAAAGATTGCGATTTGTCAATTGTTACTTTCACGACTCACCGGATCTCAGTTCAGTTTTCCAGCTTAATATATGTCAAAGCTCAGAACAGAGATAGCCATAGAAGTAGCATATCACCGTTTGTAGATATTAGCTTTGTTCCAACCACTCTGAATACCGTAATATTACCGTCACGCTCATGCGCAGTGGATAGAACGCGTTCCAACCGAACTTGGGATCATTTGTGGACGATTCTTAAAGCGTTCCAACCGAATTTATGATAGTTTGTGAACGGTTTCCGAACGACCATTTCGGTACATGCTCTAGACATGAAACCAAAATGAAACTGTAAGACTGACATGCGCATTAAGCACTTTGTTACGTTTGTCTCTGTTCAATACCAACTTGAGA
The DNA here is from genome assembly GCA_039654895.1 of Mongoloraphidia duomilia. NCBI lineage: Eukaryota > Metazoa > Arthropoda > Insecta > Raphidioptera > Raphidiidae > Mongoloraphidia > Mongoloraphidia duomilia. The sequence goes on along the minus strand of CM077525.1, from coordinate 20,282,656 downwards.
CAGTTGTTTATTCATTTTTAATTTGTTTTATTTTTGTTTTGTCTCGTCTCTAATCAAATATCTCTGTATTCTTCATTTGAGATTTGTTTTGTTTTTGTTTGTTTTTGCAAAATTATTAATTTAAATATTTATAGGTATTTGAATTCTTAGTTAATAAAATTTAATTATATTTATATTCGTGTAATTCTAAAAATGTTTTTAACTACAAAAAAAGGTTGAAATTAGGATTTTACATTTCACAAATGACAATTGATATATTTTGATCATATGCATGGTCATGGAGGCCCTGATTTGATGCACAAAACGGTCACAAAAGCGTTCCAACCAATGTCTACGTTTGTACCGTCACAGAACCGTGCAAGGTTGACGCATGCGCACAAAACCGATAAAAACAGTTTCGTTACCGTTTCAAAACGATCCATTTATGGCAGGTTTATTATGACGAAGTTATCCACATTGTGGTTTTTAACTAATAAAGTATTCTATTCTATTCTATTCTACAGTACACGCGTGTCACAGATGTGTCCCTACACTTACATACAAAATGACGAACCAATAAAACACCATATAATATCAGATTGCTCAAAATCAACTTTATTAATTGATAATGTTAGAGAACTTCTCTTTTTTGCAATAGAATTGTTACATTCAAACGTATTTTTTAATATTATATACTTACTTTTGAGTTATATATCAAAAAAATATTCATTGCAAATTTGCAACACTCATGAAAAAGGAACTTAGTACCTATCTACTATAACTTAACTAAGTAAATCAGAATAAAATTTAAGTGAAACTTTAACTTTAAATAATTTGGGTCAGCAACAGTCTCATTTGGTTAAAAATAATCAGGTCATATAATTAATAAAAAAAGGAACTTATAGTACCTTCCTATAACATTAGTAATATTAACACATTGCCGGCTGCTCATTCGGCATTGTACACAATGCCTAGGCCAAGTGTGAAATAAATAATATTTCATACATTGCCTGGACGTTTTAGGCATTCTATACGTAGCCTAGGCATTGTATACAATGCCGGATTATACAGATTGCCGTTAACATATATAAGGCAGTGCGCGCGACTGAGTGGGGATCAGTCAGTAACCTTTGCGCCATGCGATTAACCAGCGAAGTACGGGAAATAAATATCAAATAAATAAAACAGTATTCTGTGGATATACCTGTTAAAATAAATAATCATTGTATTTGTTAAGAGTTATAATTACCGTTTAAGTGTTTCATTGTTTAGAATTGACATTTTCGTTATTGTTACTACTGTGTTTATAATTATTATAATTAATTGTTGTAAATAGACATTGTACATAAATCCTAATAAATAAATAATTTAATTCCGCCAAAAGAAAAACAGTTTTGTTACAATAATATGAACAGATATATTTCGTCTGTTTTTAGCTCATGTATAAAGACATTGTAATAATTTGGAGTGATTAGTTAATATTTTAACATTCAAATCCCAAAGGAAATTGACTTTTATACAGCTTTTACTGTTATTAAGGCATAACTTGATTTGAAAAAAAAGTATACATTTTACATGAACTTTTACTGCAAGCGTTTTGGTTAAAAATGCTGAACCTACGCATAAAATTTACATTCCCATACATTTGAACATAAATATCGAGGTTAATTTTTTTAAACTTTGATACTTCGGAAATTGGATAATTTAACTTAGCACTGCGTGCTTTTCAAATGAATGAAAATCTGTGGTCATGAGGTAAAAACGTTTATGTCAACTTTTTAGTAAGATAAGATTAAAAAAAAATTAAGTCATCTAACTCAGAATTTCCAAAACTAGAGCTATATAGTAAAAGTGTTCAATTTGAGTTTCCTAGGTTGGCAGCGGCGTAAGTCAAACAGCTGTCAATAAGCACTTATTTTCAAAGTGTCAAATGTTATATTAGTTTGCAACAACACATTTACGAAATGGATCACTTAACCACCACTCAACGCGTTAAAATTTCCCCCAGGGTGGACATTAGAATGTAGTTGTTCTCACAATTTATTGCATTCAATGTTCTTTGGGAATTGGCGTTCCCAGGAGCCCGAGCTCGTATCAGTCGGTTTGTGTATGTCGGATGGCAGATTCAAATACACAAATGGATTATTAATTGTTGTGTTGAAGACGCTAATGACCTGAGTTGTCGACGCGTCTATAATCTACAATAATAAAAAAAAGCGTTAAAATTGTTCAATTGTTCCACAGAAATGATAATTCTGTACGAACGGTGTATCAAAATTTACGGGAAGATTAACGTCAACGAGGTTAAGTTAGGTTAGAATAAACGTCACTGGTTGATTTAAGTTAGGACATTCATCTAATCTAATCTAATCTAACTAATATTATAAATGTGAAAGTTTGGATGGATGTATGGATGTTTGTTACTCATTCACGCCAGAATGGTTGAACGGATCTGGATAAAATTTGGCACAGAGATAGCACATAGGCTACTTTTTATCCCGGAAAAATGTACGGTTCCCGTGGGATAGTTTTGTTTTTGTTTTTCACAGAGCAAGGGATCGACATGATTTTTTGCATAGTGGTAGTTTAGGGGTCTGATAATGTTATAGGCTACTTTTTATCCCGGAAAAATGTACGGTTCCCGTGGGATAGATTTGTTTTTGTTTTATCTTTGGAACTACTAAACCGATTTTAAAAATTCTTTCACTAATAGAAAGCTACGCAGGGGGGGAGATTCTCGCGGGGGATAACAAATTAGGGGGAAGATTCACGCGGGGGATAACAAATTAGGGGGAAGATTCTAGCGGGGAGATAACAAATTAGGGGGGATAACAAATGTAATGTATTATTAATATTCGAGCGAACGAGCGATTCGAGTGAGTAATGTATTAATAAAATTCGAGCAAACAAGCGAAGCGAGTTAGTATTGTATTATTAATATTCAAACGAACGAGCGAAGCGAGTGAGTCATGTATTAACAAAATTCGAACGAACGAGCGAAGCAAGTGAGTTATGTATTAATAATAAACAAGCGAACGAGCGAAGATCTAATTAAAAATATTCAAACGAACGAGCGAAGCGAGTGAGTAATGTAGGTATTAATAAAATTTGAGCAAACGAGCGAAGCGAGTGAGTAATATATTAATAATATTCAAGCGAACGAGCGAAGCGAGTGAGTTATGTATTATAAAATTCGAGCGAATAAACACTACCAGCCCGGCTTCGCTTCGCAGGAGGAGAATATATCGCGGGGGGATAATAAATTGTTATCGTAAAATACGTGGGCGAAGCCACGGGTAACGGCTAGTTTTCCATAAATTTTTAATTTCAAATAAAAAATTAATTCATACGAAATAATAAAGTTTTGTAGCCAATAATGACGGGATTTATTAATTATTTTTATGAAACAGCCATTGTTTTGGTAAGAAATGTGTTTTAAGAGAATAGTAATGAATATTCTGTTAAACCCCATACATTAAGTACAGTCATAATCCGAGAATTGTGTGAAATATTTTTTTGAAAATATATTTTTCTTTTACACTCGGTCAAGCAAATGTCTTTTTGATATACATTTGTGAAAGACGAGACAACTTGTATTGTCCGTTAACGAAATGATTTTTTTTTTCATATCAGACACAATTTGATATGTATTAGGGGAACTTTTTATATATTATCTGGCCGAGAAGAATCAAGTGACACGGGTGTAACATTTTTTGATGTTAATTTAATAAGCGAACATGGTGTTAGAGGAGCCACCCGTCTTCATATTCTCTTTCAAGAGCTCGAACATTCCACCCGCCTCGCCGCTGCCTGCGCTCCACTCTCTGTACATATACACAGGATGATTTTGATCAGAAGCCGGGAAATCTTATAATATTAAGAGTATTCTCTGCCGGAAGTTACCCCATGCACTTTTCATCTCAAATCCTTTCCCCTCGCCTAAAAACAGTTACCGCTCTCACGACGCTATTTTCAAAGCTAAATGGTTCGAGTAAACGCCAAATAAAGAACCAAGAATCACACTGCAGATTCAACAGGTCAATTTTTTGAAAAAGTTTTGGCTACGTATAAAAGATTACCTACGTAATTTTTAAAAGGTTGCAAATTTTTCCAGGAAAATGTTTTTCAATTTTTCGTTTGTGATTCTCAGTTCTTCATTTGGCGTTTACCCGAACCCTTTAGCTTCAAAAATAGCGTCGAAAGAGCAGTAATAATTTTTAGGCGAGGGGAAAGGATTTGAAATAGCGGGGGTTGACTTCCGGTAGAGAATACTCTTAAGTTAGACTGGTGCTGGGTTGCAGAACGTGTTGTCAGAAAATATGATTTGACAATCTCGAAAACTTTCGGATGAAAGTTGTAAGTATAATTAAGTGCGAGGGGGAAATAATACAGAGTAATTAACTTTTTAATTAGGGGGGTGTTTTTAAGGTCAACATTGAGTTAGCAAGTCATATTTTTCTTAACAGATTCAGATTCCGCATGAAAAAAGAAACAACTTGTCCATAACATTTTTTTATCTGATTTAGGCTTAAAACATTTTGCAAACTGCAGCTTATAGTTAATCGAAATAATTTAAGGTAGGAAAATGTTTGTAAATAACTATTTTTATTATAACTTTTAAAACATTTTTATATTTCGTTTAACCAGCTGCAGTTTGCAAAATGTTTTTATTTTGGTTTCAGTGCATCTTACTCGAAAAGTCTGGCAGCCTTTAAAAAAAAGTAATTTTCCAACGTATCTTTTAAATCCACTTAATGAAACTTGAAAAATAAAAGGCCTTCTAATAAATACAAGTATTTTTTAACATTTATATTTCCGCTTGTTTGGTGTTTCACCTACACATATTATCTACATACCCATAATTGCCTTATACATAGCGTTTCGCAATAGGATCTGGGTTTCTAATGTTGTTTTAAATCGGAAAGTTCTAAAGAACATGTGGCCTAAATCCATAGGCGTAATCGGGGATAGCAAGGACTGGCAGTTACCCCCCTCAATATTTTGAAGGAAAACAAATTTTCGCAATATTACAAACTTAGAAACACCAATTTAATTACAAGCATTTTTTTGTTAGTCTGTTTAATCATAGCAAAACAAAATGATCGCTGCAAAATCGTATGTATATTGTAAAATGTTAATAGAAATTATTTAATTTTGTTGTCGTAAATTGCTCTCAAAAGGTTTTAACATCTACCATTTTATTCTTAATTTTTTAAAACCCAGACCCCCGGTAATCTCTGTCCCTCAAATCAAACTGCTTTAATTACGCTCATGCCTAAAGCCAATCATTACAGTTATTCGCACTTGAAAGCAAAAGGCCACAATGTGTTCAGCTAATCGAAAAGATTATTTTGAAAATTCGAAATAAGTTACATGTTTTGATGTTTATTGGAACTATTCGATTAAAAAGTGATTTATATTCTATGGCGGGACACTCTGTATATTGACCGCTTTTTCACATTTTAGTAAGCTTATATAGACGGCTATGAAAGATATCCATAGATTTTTTTATCACAGAATAACATTCACTTTTTAGAGAGAAAGTCCGTTGCGTTGAAATTACACAGACCATTGTAATGCTTTATTTCGTGGACCCAGAATTGCCCGGGTAGGAATTGGTTTGGCAACGAAGTAATCAAGAGCCACAAATGTCTCATATTAAGGGCCAATTCCACTGAGGCAACATTTAGGTAACATGTAGCGTGCGGCAACATACAGAGTTCTTTCAATCGAAGGAACAAAGAGCGACATATGACGCATGTATCTTTGCCACATGCCACAAGTTGGAAACATGTTGGCGGACGCATAATATGTCATCTCAAGATTCAGTGTGTTGAACGGTGTCACCCTTTTCCGACAGTCGGCGGATCGGTGCGACATGGAGTAGATAATTCAGAAAACTACCTCTTTTTTTGAAGATTATCGTAATTCACCGGAATTGTGGAGTAACGAAATTACTGATTACAAAGACAACAACTTAAACAGTTAAGCAGCTAGCGAGAAAAAGTGAATGCGTGTGATTGAAGTGAAGAAGAAAATTAAGAATTTGCGTTCAACTTTCCATCGCGAACGAAAAACACTACAGATTTCAAAGAAGAGTGATTCATCATCCTCCTTCCAAGAAAGGGAAATGGTTTGCGTTTGAGCTGTTGAGCCGACCATTTCTAGAAACATGATGGTACAAACTGGTTGCTTCTATTGAATTGGTTTAGATTCATGCAACAAACACAGACGACAAGCACATGATTTTGACTCTATTTTCACTATTTATTTTAATATCATACAGTGTCAAACTTAGCGGAGTGTGCACTTTTAGCTTTGCAGAGTTTTTAACCAGGTATAAACAAAATTACATACATTAGTGAAATGATTAATATATTTCTAAACGATACTATTAATTCACGATCGGATACGCAGGGACTGAGTAAATTATACATGAATATATTGTCAGAATGTAAATTGAAAGTAAAGTGACTTGGTTACATTTACTATCGGTAATGAAAGAAGATTTTTAGAGTCACTGATTAGATTATGTTACGCATAATTAGTGATTATGTCACTTAATTATTTTAATAGTTGGATTTTGTATTAAATAGCCATGTTGTTTTTTAAAAAAAGGAAAAATTGTGTCTGTTGAACAAATGAATTTTAATGAAATTATTATGATCAATTCTTTCAAAAGAATTTTGAATATTATATTATCGCTGTAAATGAATGATGACTACAGATTATTACTGACATACTCGTGTTATGTTTTAAGGTTTGTAATAAGATATATTATAAGTTTGTATGAGTTGTACAGTAATGTATGTGGTTATTATTCACAGAGCCTGAAGAAGTCTAAAATATAGACGAAACGTTGCGAATTAAAACTTTAACTGAGTTTCAACCAACCCACGGTCCAAGTTCCCATTAATCTCTTATATAAAATTACATACTTTCGGCGCTTTAGGGTTAAAAGGGTCATGGTAAAGAATTTCACTTGCACCGTAGTTTCATAAAACCGCACTCTAGTTTTATTTAATTTTATTTAATTAGTCGTTTATGTTCATCTTTTATAATAAAAAGAACACTATAGTCGGGCCGCTTAACAGATGGAGCAATGAAAACGCATGGTCACTGCGTGATCACCGCGTGCAAAGTACCTGATTGGTTGCTTGAGCGTTCGGGAACGAAACTATATGCGAAGGTCACGCCTGCTACGCAAGCTATTCATATTGTTACTGATCATCCTGTATATAAACGGCAAACAAAGAGTTCCGAGAAACGGGGTCTGCATACTGGACAACGAGTACCTGGTGGAATGTTCTAGAGAACGCGAGAAGCACTGGGCTCCAGTCCACGCAGCCTATATAAATCAAGTGGATCTGTGATATAAATATTAGTCAATCAACGGTCGAATCAGTCAGTACAGTGATATAAATAGTGGAGTGGATATAAATAAATAGTACTGAAGTAACTGAGTAAATGACCGACATAAATAAACGTTAGAAATAAATCTGATATAAATACAGTGACATAAATAATTACAAATAAATAATCCTTGTATATATAGTTATTTGTTAAGTGTTATTTAAGTGGCTCGTTTAGTTCAATAATTTCCGTTTAAGTTTTTTTTATTGTTAAAATTGACTTTTCGTTGTTGCATTTATTGTTATTGTATTTTTAATTATTGTAAATAAATATTTATTCCGCCAACTCAGAAAACAGTTTTGTAACAATATGCCCGACAATAATGTTTCATTTTAATTTTTCAGTCTGAATTAGGTTTAACGATTCAGTGACAATAATTATTGTAGTGGTGATCTTTTGAGGTTAGCTTCATTGAACACGTCAACATTGGCTGTCGTGTATTGAAAGCACCTATAGCTCTAGTCGACCATAAAAAACATTTCATGAAGAGTACATACATCATTTAAGTCATATTTTCAACGTTAAAAGATATAAGTTTACCTTCATGCAATAAAAATCTCCGAAACATCTCGACGTAAAACGGGGTTCAGGTGTTGCGTAGAGATAGTCATAACTAAAAGATTAAAAGAATCATTCCAACATTAGCATTGGTCCTTCGAGTCGGATGTAAGCCGAATATTATGAAGTATAATAAATTACGGTCAGTGACAGAACAGAATGCCACTCGACGATAAAAACATTTCATGAAGAATACATATTGTTACGGATCACCCTGTATATAAACGTCAGGCAGGAAGCGGTGTCTGCTTGCTGAACAACGAGTAACTGCACGAATATTCTAGAGAACGCGCTGTGCCTAAGCCAAGCGGCCTATATAAGCAGGCGAATGCGAGGTCAGTCAGTGTAGTGTCGAATACGCAGTCAATGGTGGCTCGTGCAATCAATCGGATCAGTGATATTAGTCAATCAACGGTCGAATCAGTCAGTACAGTGATATAAATAGTGGAGTGGATATAAATAAATAGTACTGAAGTAACTGAGTAAATGACCAACATAAATAAACGTTAGAAATAAATCTGATATAAATACAGTGATATAAATTGTTCCGTGATATAAATTCACCTGATAAAATAAATATTAGTGTAGTCAATTGTATATATAGTTAAGTGTTAATTACTTGTGTTGATTGTTAGAAATGACTTTTGCTTGTTGTATTTATTATTGTTGTGTTGTATGGTAAATAATTGTAAATAAATATTTATTCCGCCAACTCAGAAAACAGTTTTGTAACAATATTATATTTTCTGAAAAAAACGATACGTACGTAACTTCGCGACGGTTTCCATAGTTTCGTTATTATTAAGAACTTTGGTATCAGCCTGGATACCGGTGGAAAGTTATCTGACCTTTTAGAAGAAGGGCGTCAGTTAAATATTTTCAGTTTTAAATTTAGGAACATTGTTCTTGACGAACGAAGTTCAGCTGTAATATCCTAACTAATATTATAAATGCGATAGTGAGTTTGTTTGTTTGTTCCGCTTTCACGCCTCAACTACTCAACCAATCTCTGTGAAATTTTGTACACGGGTAGTTTCGGCAATGATAACTTGCCGACCCGGCTTCGCCCGGGTGAATATCAAGGGAGATTTCAGAAGACAGATTTCGCCGTAACTACTCAATGGATTTTGTTCCGGTTTTCACGACTAGATAAATTGATTCACGAAGAAGGTTTAAATGTATAACTGAAACTGGACAGCCCGGCTTCGCCCGGGTGAAAATCGGGGGTACCTAATCTCTGAAGACTGATTTCAATTTTTTTTCACTGTACGATAAGTGATACTTTGCTTTATGAACATAGGCTATGATAACTGAACGAGCAAAGTGAGTGTGTAATGTATTAATAAATCATAAATTCATAGTACCCGGACGAAGCCGGACCGGCCCTCGGTACAGATATAAAACAGTACACAAGTCTACCGTAAGGAATACATTAGTTATTAGTACATTGTGCAACTACGGCAGAAAGTTAGCGATTGCGAGAAAACGTGACGTTGCCCGCCAGAACGCCGCGAAGGCGGCAATCACACGAGTTGCAATCGCCAATTCCGCTTAAGTTACACACAGTACTTTTTGTAATAAGTGCGCTGAAATTGTTTGTATAGCTTGTCGGTGACCCAATAATGCCATTATAATATTTGCAGATCGATTGGTCAGTATTAAAGGGGTGGCGGATCACCCTAAACATGTCATATACCCGACGGAATTTATAGTATTAGTTCAAAGTTCAAATTTAAATATGTTGTTACGGTGACTGTTTTAAGCATACATTTAAATTTGCAGAACAAAATGTCGGTATTAACCCCCCTCTTAGAGGGAAACTTGCTCGCCTAGGTGTTTATATCGTTCTGCAAGGGGATTAATACCGACATTTTGAAATATATGCTTAAAACAGTCGCCGCAACAACATATCAAAATTTAAATCTTGAACTAATAATAAAAATTTTGTCAGGTACATGACACGTTTAGGGTGATCTGCCACCCCTTTAATACTGACCAATCGATCTGTAAATATTATAATGGCATTATTGGGTCACCAACAAGCTATACAAACAATTTCAGCCTTGAAGCAATAATAATTGTGGCCATTTTTTTGTTACATGTTGGGGGCGGTCTGCATCCCTCCCATACCGCTATCTAGCAAAATCCCTTACTCAGGGAACTTTAATATGCCTCCCTGAACATCTTTACAAAAATAAGGCCTTGAATAAATAACACCAAAAAATTGTCACTAGGTCTCGGTCTATTTGTTCTCGGCGTGAAACGAGGTTCAGCTGAGCTATGCAGAGACAATCGTAGCTGTAGGTATGGCCAGTGAGAACAGCATGCGAGTCGAGTCAAGTCAGTTATAAAACATTTGACACTATTAAAATACTTTTGTAATTAAGTTTCCCGTAGAGCAACAATGTCCAAAGTCGCGACTGTCTTCAGAGAGTTGAGCTTCAACTCTCGAAGCGTGTTATGTAAGAGTTAGAGGTGTCGGTAGTTGTATGTGTGACGACGACAGTGCTGCCTGGCGGTAGAACTCGAACACTAGTACACGGTGGCACGGTGTCGACGAATACGCTCAAATTACAATTAAGTGCGGGGGTGGAGGGGCGGAACGCCACAGTGATGGTGCACCGGGGGACGACAGCGATGCGAAAGCTTGAAAATGTTAGCTCTGAAAATATTTGCTCCGAGATGTCAACTAAGTGAAAATTAAAGGTGCGTTCACACAATAATAATTAATTAACTTTATATAGTTGAACATCTTCAGATCAACTTCGGACAGACCATCACAAATATTGGCATACCTTCTCTATGTGACGAAATTCATTTACTGGCGTTCATTTTAAAATTCACAAGAATGCAGACATTCCGTTCTCTAATAAACAGACAAAATACAGTTTTGTTAGTATTTTTTTTTGTTTCATTTAACTACATTTGATTTTGTTTTGAATCTATGTATAAAAACATTTACCTATAATAGGTAGGGACCTAGAGAACAGATGACTGGATTTCCAATTGAATGAAATACCTTTCAAATGAAATGCAAAGTGGCCCAGCTCGTACCATTAAAAAATGTTAGTTGATAGTGTCCCTGGCGCCATCTTTAAATTTCAAAAAACAAATTTGTCTTTAAAAAAAGTTTTAACATTGGTAATGTTTATGTTCGTATATGGGGGCAGAATTACGAGTTTTCGTTCAAGGCCAAAAGACAACGGTGTCGCGATCAAGTGAGGAGCAATCATGCAAAATTGTACAAGTGCAATTTTTTTGAAATGTGTTTTGTATCATGTCTAGTTAATTGAGAGGTATTTGCGACGATCTGCGGTGTTATTTTTGAGCAAATGTTAATAAATACTGTAGAAAAATCCATTTAAAAGTTAAGTAACCAAGCAAAAGTGAACGCGTATATAACAGAAGAATAATAGGGTTATTCCTGACAAAACTAAACAGTGCATTGATAAATATTGTGTGTATAATAAACAGTTAATTATGTTTCATATATGCTGTTATCATTTCCAATGTCCTCGATGGTTACAAGGATTGCGAAATCTGTGAATTTTTGATAATATTTTAACTTGTTTTTGTTCGGACTGTTTAACTCAATTCGTTAAAAAATTAAGAGCACTGTATAGATTTTATTTTATTTTAATGTGCGAGCTTATATTTAGTTATGTTTGCTTAAATGTGCCTCCACCTTTACAGCGGTTAAGATTAAAGACGTGTAACGATAAATGTAATGCAGCTTTAACTGAAATTAATTCTCAGCTAACTTTTGCTGTACACTTTTAGCCTCGGTGAATTAAATGAACAAAATCACAATGTAAAAAATTAATTCCCACCCGTCTTTTAAGATTTTAATGGACGTTTTGATAGTTTGCAGTAAATTTCTATTATCTTAAAATGACGTTTTATATTCTATTGGCCAGTTTCGCAGCATCAGCTTTAAAGTCTTATTAAGTTAAGGCTCGTTAAACTTAAAGAACTTTTGTCTTTTATTTCACAACATTACTTTTTTGTAAAGAGTACTTTTTAATCCACGTGGCATTACACTGCTTCTCTTATTTATTGTTACAAAACTGTTTTCTGAGTTGGCGGAATAAATATTTATTTACAATAATTAAAAACACAATAATAAACAATAACTAAACAGTAATTACAAAGCAAAACAAACAACTATATACAATAACTCGTAACAATTAACTATATACCAGAATTATTTATTTCTAGTTATTTATGTTTCAAATATTTACATTAACTGTATTTATATCAGACGCACTATTTGTCGCTCAGTATTCTCCATTGACTGATCCCTCGTAGGCTTGACTGCTGTTTATATATGCTGCGTGCATAAGCCTAGTATGTTCTCGCTTTCTCTAGAACTTTCGTGCAGGTACCAGTTGTTACAGTAAGCGGACCCCCGTTTCTCAGAACTCTTGCCTGCCGGTTATATACAGGGTGATCCGTAACAATATTGTAACATTATGGACTTACAAACTTAATTTTTTAGGATTCCTTACCTCCAAACCGAATTGTGTGTTATGGAAAATAATAATTTGAACAAAATAATCAATTCCAATTGAACTCACTAGAAAAGAAGAAAATATACTAATGGCCGCTTTATCGTACATTTTATACACGATGTTTTTTAATCACACTGTTAAATGACAGGTTGCTATGGTAACTAAACTCAGCAACCAACGAACACGTAGTTATCAAAATTTAACAGTGTGATTAAAAAAACATCGTGATTAAAATGTACGATAAACCGGCCATAACTAGACTAAGAATAAGTACAATATACAAGATAATTGCCTTTTCCAATAAGAACCTCCACCATAATGCGATGTAAGGATGCCACGTTCGAATCATCATCGACCACATTCTTCTAAATTATTGTAAAATGCACGAAGATCAGCAGTCGAGCTTGCTAAAACAAAAAAAGAAATATTAAATAACGATATTGACGAAATACAAAAACTAGTGCTAGTGGCAAACATGGCGATGCACTTGTTAAATAAAAAAAATCAAATTTATAAATTAATGTTTTATGTATATTTTTCTACAACACTGACTCCACTCTCCAGGCGTATTTTTATACTGTACTAAAATTTCTCGACGTTTCATATCATCCTAAAAATATTGGGCATCATTTTTAGAAATTTCTACAATCGGACCATTGGTGGTTTTTAGGGGTTAAAAATGTTTTTTAGTCCAAAAATACCGAAAAAATGTCAGAACTATTTCAAAATTGAAATTTAGCCCTTTAGTAAAGACTAAAATATGCTGCTAAAATTTTAATAAATTCGGCCCGACAGGACCGGACTTACAAATTTTATAAAAATACTAGTTTCCGGATACGGATTTACTTACTGAAGGGTGTAGGTATTTAATTTGGTGCAGATGTTGGATTCATAATAATATTGCAATTAAAATAAAAATATTATTTTAAGGAATGTATTAAGGGGTTAATTTTTTTATTTTGTCCAAAACAAATTTAAGTTGTCATAATAAAGTCACAAGCCCAAAAACACCGAAAAAATTCTCAAAATTGTTTCAAAATTGAAATTTAACCTTTTAGTAAAGATCAAAATGTGCTGCTAAAATTTTAATGAAAGCGGTCCAACAGGACCGAACTTACAAATTTTATGAAAACACCAGTTTGCGGATAGTAATTTACTTACTGAAGGGTGTATTTAATTTGGTACAGGTTGCATTGATAATAATAATAAAATTAAGAAAAAAAATATTATTTTAAAGTACTTATGTATTAAGGGGTTAAATTTTTTATTTTGTCCAAAGACAAATTTAAGTTCACGTATTAAAGCCACAATGCCTGTATTAGCAAATACACTATATTGTCGGCAGGGTTTTGACACTGCGACCCCAGTTATTTATAATTACCTATGGTTTCATCCTTACCATTAATAAAAAACTCGGGTCGCAGTACCAAAACCCTGCCGACAATATAGTGTATTTGATAATACTGGCATTGTGGCTTTATTATGTGAACTTAAGTTTGTTTTTGAACAAAATAAAAAATTTAACCCCTTAATACATCCCTTAAAATAATATTTTTTTTTCTTAATTTCAATATTTTTATCAATGCAACCTCGATACCAAAATAAATACACCCTTCAGTAAGTAAAGCATTATCCGCAAACTAGTGTTTTCATAAAATTTGTAAGTCCGGTCCTGTTGGGCCGATTTTATTAAAATTTTAGCACCACATTTTAATCGTTACTAAAGGGTTAAATTTCAATTTTGAAACGATTCGGAGTATTTTTTCGGCATTTTTGGGCCCAAAAACAGTTTTCAACCCCTAAAAACCACCCTTAAAATGGTCCGATTAGGCCCATTTTAAATAGGCTTCGTGCGGTGATGGATTTCAACGTACCTACCAAATTTCGTCAAAATCAATTAACTCTTTCGAAAGTTATTGCCCGTACACACACACACACACACACACACACACACACACACACACACACACACACACAAACACACACACACAGCATATATATATATATATATATATATATATATATATACATATATAAATAGACATTTCCAAAAATGGTGCCAAAGTGTTCAGGAGGCTATAAAACGTCGAGAAATTTTGGTCTGACCCCTAGGTCCCGCCATCCGACCGACGCCAATAGTGTATGTGCCATATTATGGCAAATACACTAATAAAGCGTTTAACGTCAGTTTCTCGCCATTGTATCATAACAGACGCCCACTCGCACCATTACCATATTCAATTTGCCACATTTTTCATGAAACCATCTCGACATATTATATCTGGAATTATTGAGAAACCATGGAAAACCTCAATAAGGTAACCGGTACAGGAATTAACGTTTCTCGGCAGGAGGTATATAATCAGAAAAAGTTCCAGCCACATCTATCTCCATCGGAATTCGCACCCGCAGTACTTCTAAATATGAATCTAGTGCTCTCACCACTACATCACTCACTCAGCTATTTTTTTTATAACTGGGTACCTATACGCATATTTTACTATTTAATTGCTTTTGCTGCACGCCACTGCCGACTGTTTTGCTAGCAATTATTCAATTTATAATTTATTATATAACATTCCGATTGATTCTAGAAACATATTGTTTTACGCTAAATGATTATCAGTACAGTTTAGTGTATCAAAGTGTTTACAGCTCTTGTTTAAACATGATCCAAAAAATTATTATTACTTTCAGTAAGAATTAATTGTTTTTTTTTAAATTATTTTTTAATATTGTATTTTAAACTATACGTGTATTATATATTTTCTTTGTTTGGAGATTTCGAAATATTGTAAGTACAGTAGAATCTCGATTATAGGAGCTATAATATTGTGAACCGTATCTATCTCGAATACTTGAACTCGCTTTTTTGTACATTATAAATGCTACCAATAGTCCAATATGTAATGAATAAAATGTAAATTATAGACGCTCGACAACTGAGGTCATTAGCGTCTAATCCAATATGTAACTAATAATCTAATAAATATCATTTCGCTTGTTACAGAAACAATGAACGCGACCACAGCGACTATCTGCGGCAGAGTTTAAACTACTCTCCACAGCCAACTCAACCATCATGCCACGTGTGAGGTTACTATGTTTGGTCCTTCTTCTATTTCGACTACGGGGCTTTGGTGAGTAAATTTTCGATAATGTCAACACTGTTTCTGGATTATCGTTTTCTTGTGGTTATTTAATTGACTATATTATACAATATCCAATGTTAAACATCGGGTGTTGTGTAACACTTGTTGCTTGCACAGGCGACGGCAAGCGGAAGTGGATCTGTCGTTGCGGATTTAAGACAAGACGCGGGCGCTCTATGTTTTCCGGTAATCCTTCAGATATCAGGGAGGATTAACAAAGGCCGACTGAGCCACCGCGAATGGGTATATATATTATATATATATATATATGTACACTTGCCTATCTCAGTTTATACCCCAACAGTTCTTCCTAAATCCTTTTCGGCATTAACCGCTGGCAACCGTTAAAATATTACTAGTTTTATTGACTATGAAACGTGACTTCTCACTTTTTATCTTAACAGGCTGTAATCATGCAAGCAAAATAGCTAGCCTAACGTGGCGTTTTTTATATGGCGTTTCATTGATTTTAATCCTAAAAGTGGTAAAAATTGGTTTTTTTATTTTTTAAGACCACCAACAGCTAGGCTAGGGTTATTTGAACCTAGCACCAATTAATATTTTTCTATTTATTATTTTTTAATAATAAATTGAAAATGCAATTGATACTGTAAAAGTATATCATTTGGATTTTTAATTTATCATTAAAAAAAAATGAAATGTGTGTCGTGAGACTATTTTTCTTACTACGTCCCTGACATCATGTTTAAAATTTATAATACTGTGTTTTATAATCTCCAACCTATTACTGTTTTTGTTACATAATTTCATTCGTTTTATTAATATTGTATCGGATTTTATTAGAAATTTTAAGTTTTAAAATACATTTAACTATAAAATCCAATCTAAAAAACATGTAATTATTAGGTTACCTATACCGGGTGCTAATTTGATTTGCGGGTAATAGGGATTTTACAATATGTAAAATCATATTTATGAATTTTCCTGCTTCCCTATATATTCTGGTGAAAAAAAAACAAATATAAAATTTGTTCATAATTAAAAACTCTATCTGACACGTATGTTTGCAAATTACCAATATGCAGCTTTTAATTACAAAATAATTTTTAAGGAACTGTAATTAAGCTTAAATTAAAAATATTTTACTGAATAGCCATGATTTTGTTTAAGTCATGGCTATTCGGATAAAATATTTTTAATTTAAACTTAATTTGCAGTTGGTGTGTTTTAAAGACCACCAACAGCTAAGGTTATTTGGGTCTAGCACCAATTCATATTTTCAATTCATTATTTTTTTTTGTAATAATAAATTGAAAATCCAATTGACACTTGCATATTGGTAATTTGCAAACATACTACGTGTCAGATAGACTTTTTAATTATGAACAAATTTTGTATTTGTTTTTTTGTCACCAAAATATATAGGGAAGCAGGAAAACTCATAAACATGATTTTACATGTAAAATCCCTATTACCCGTAAAGCAAATCAGCACCCGGTATAATACAGCAATCATATCCATAACATGCGTAAATGTATAATACTTATCACAATTTAATATTTATTTTAATCGTTTTTTATTTGCTCCGCTAATAGAACAACTATTGAATTCTCCATATGGCTCTGAATTTCGGTCACTCCAGGAGATAATGGTTAAAAAAATTACCTAAATATACATTTTAATCTAAAATTAACCATACATTCTTTATCCCCATAATGATATTATCCCGCGATCAGTAAAGTAATTAAGTAAGAGATAACAGTTTTTCAAACAATAACTAAACTAAACCATGAATATACATTTGTTGTAATTTTATTTTAACGTAAAGCTAATCGTTTATTTTTTGTCCCAATAATGGGATCGGACGTGCTCAGTAAATAAACCTCTACAGTCTACATATTGTAAAATGTGATTGATTAGGTCATCAGAAGATAACATTATTTTATTTTAAACAATCTTACAATAACCTAAAATATTATGTACTTTTTTCACTTTGATGTAAAATTATGAGATCGGATGTGCTCAGATAAGATTATAGATGCACAAAAGCTAAAGTCATCACCGTCTATGAGTGTGCTAAAAGTATGTGTCAATTTTGGTGATTAGGGAATCAGAATATAACACTCTATAAAGTCTAAGGTAAAATTAAATCATTCATTCTTTTATTCGAATAATCGGTTTGGGCGTGCTTAGTAGAAAAAACCTCTACAAAGGATTAGGTAGTAATCAGGAAATGAATATAACTATTTTAAACTATTTGTGTGTTAATAATTAGTACCCTATAAACTAACAAACTTTTAATACCTCTAAAACAACTATTTATATGGGGATTTATATAATGCTGTTTAATAATAGCTTGACTATATATAAATCCTGGTGCATTTATCGACTGGGGACCTTCATGCGCCGGTGCATACATAGAGCGAAAAGTGTTTTTATAAACAAAAGACATTAAATTTGTATCTCAGAAAATACAACCTGTTTCTGACCTGCGCAACAATAAAAACATTTCAACGGAGAGCAGGAAAGTTGTTCTTGCTGTTATACATTATAATATGGACGCATATATACAGATGGTCGGCTATCAAAATAAATTAGTGTCAATAATATTTGTACTTTGGATTTAGGAGATAAATCAGCTTTGAAATTTTAAAACAATTTTTGATTTTCTACATATTACATTAAACTTATCATTTTCGCGTATTTTAAGCCGAAGCGGACGGTAAAATTACTAAAAAAACAATCCTCCTTCAAACAAAGCCACTAAAAAAACGAAAATAATAAAAATTATTTTGTGGTCGGCGCCAATTTAATTACTAAAACTTTTTGTACTTATATCTACTTTTACTAAATTGGCGCTAACCACATAATTTTATTATTTTCATCTTTTTAGTAGCTTTTTTTGAAGGAGGTTTTTATAGTTTTTTATTTTTTCTTTTTAGTAGCTTTGCAATACCTACGTAATTTGCACGTTATTAACCGACTTCTTTCGTGATAAACTTAAAAAAACTACTGAACCGATTTAAGTAAAATTTATGTGGAACCAACCTGAAGGTATGCCCTATTAAATAAAACAAGAATCATCAAATTCGGTTCACAAATGCAGAAGATGTGAGGTAACATACAAAAAATTAATTTTATTACTACAAAAAGCACTGCTGAACCGATTTAATAAAAAAATTATATTGGACCAATCCGATATCTTCCTGAACACAATGGAGTCAAAATTTTTCAAATCGGTGCGGCCATTTCTAAGTAATCGGTAAATATATACTAACCGAATAATTTGAGAACCTCCTCCTTTTTTGAAGTCGGTTAAAAATTAACGAAATGGCAGTCAAAAATGTATGTGCAGATGTGTCTTTTGGAAATCTCGACTCCTTTGACGCACAACAGTATTCGGCCAAGTTTGGGATATTTTTTCACACGTTCTGCAATTTGTAAATTGATTTGTAACATAAAAGTGAAGCAAGAGGCGTAACTCTCATAGCGGAAATGGTCGCTGTGCGATGGGACCCACGGGCCCAGGACGCCCATTCAGCCTGATCCTTCCCATAGTACAAAATAAAAATGTTTTCCTAGCAAAAATTCTGAATAATAATTATTATGGCCTAGGAGTGGTCTTTTTTTTTCCAGGAGCTTTAAAATTACAGTTTTAATTTTTAAAGGCTCAATAATCAATATATCACAAAATACTGTCGCCCGTTAATGAAACGCGTTAACTTCTAGCCTGAACCGGGGGTGGTTGCAATATTTTGCGACCAGACCAAAAAATACTAGTTATAGATCGAGAAATAGTGACAATTTTTAGGTGTTATTTATTGAAGGCCTTATTTTTGTAAAGATGTTGAGGGAGGCATATTAAAATGCCCTGAGTAAGGAATTTTGCTAGATAGCGGTATGGGAGGGATACCGACATTTTGTTCTGCAAATTGAAATATATGCTTAAAACAGTAGCCGTAACAACATATTAAAATTTGAACATTGAACTAATAATATAAATTTCGTCGGGTACATGTCACGTTTAGGGTGATCTGCCACCCTTTTATTTATTTATTTATTTCACTAATCAACAGAGCTAAGCTGACCAATCGATCTACAAATATTATAATGGCATAATTGGGTTCACCGACAAGCTATACAAACAATTTAAACCTTGAAGCAATAATAATTGTGACCATTTTTTTTGTTACATGTTGGGGGCAGTCTGCGTTCCTCCTATACCGCTATCTAGCAAAATCCCTTACTCAGGGTAGGTACTTTAATATGCCTCCCTCAACATCTTCACAAAAATAAGGCCTTGAATAAATGACACCTGAAAATTGTCACTAGCTCTGGGTCTATTACACCACTAAGTGAAGCTATAGCTGACATAAGCGTGTTAATATTGCGAGGCCCGTTTTGATCTAATCGACGTCCGTGAGAAAAAAACGCGTCAAATTTTAAACGCGATTTCCATGATAAATAATTGTTTTTCAAGAATAAAAATGGAACATTTTTTCAGAATTTTGCTCTAGCAGTAGAGTGTAGAGAATATTTTTTCTCATTTTTTTTTGACAGGTCAACGTTGCACCACCCGGCCCCATTTTTTTATTTGTTAATAACTTTATTTTTTAAGCTCATTTATATGATTTTTTTTTCAAAATTATAGTTAACTGACAATAAATTGAAATTAAATAATAACGTAGTGTCTTTCATCCCTTCAGAAACATTTAAAACATCGTACTAAATTTTCGCCCTAACATGATTAATCACTCAAAATTGGTATTAATGGGGCGTCGCCGCGGGTAAAGGCTATTATTATATAATATAAATTTTAAATGTAAGAAAATTAACCTTTAAAATCATTCTGTATATTATTATGCAGAACATACGGAGATCACGACAAAGAAAAAGTTTTAAACTTTCCATGTAAAGTGTCCAGTATACAATACTAGATAGATACACAGGATGTTACAAAACTTCACTAAAAAACTATCACATTTGAGAAGTCAAATTTACAGTCCTGCTTTTATAACCAGAACTTTATTAAAATTTTGTTGTAGATAATTATTAACTCTCGTTTGAACTCAACATTATGGCAATTTGTTCTATTTATTTGTTTATCCATCCATGTATCCAGAAACGTATAGGTACCTAGACGAACTTCAACGAATTATGGCAGAACTATATTAAATTGAATTTAGGTAGAACGACGTAACCGACCCTTATCCTCTGGTTTATATACTTGCCCCCCCCCCCCGCCCCGCTTATGAACAAAAAAAACAACTCAATTTTCTCTGTAAATAGTTTTAAAAAAATATGTAATGAACGTATATAATATCAAATCATGGCAAAAACCCTTATTGACCGGTGAAAATTTCTACTTGAAAATAAATACGAAAATTATGTTTTGTAGAAGGGTTTGCGGAAAATCCAAGACACTTGATTTGCACCTATACTTGATTTTGCATATTTTATTTATTTTATAATTTTTTAACTTAAAAGATATACCTAGAATTACGAGGTTAGCAGATAAACATTAAATTATTTTTTTTTTGGAAACGAAGAAAAAGTTTTTTGTTTGACATAAATTATTCAAACTATAATATGTTTACGATGGTTTATGGATTTACTCTATTAAACTTGAGAACAGCTGCTTCAAACTGAATCCTTCCATGAATGAATCACGGAAACATCAATATTTATTTTTCTTTCAATTTTTGTATATTGCGTGATAAACTTTGTCATTACTTAAATTTAGGGGTGTACGAAATGTGAATTTTCGTTTTCGAGTAACATGAAATATTAATATTATTAAAATTTTTTTTATTTATTATGAAAAGTAATAAATTGAAAAAAATTAAATTATTATAGAATTTTACTTTAACGCCCGGCGGGCGGTAAAGTTACTTTACCGCCCAGCTCTCGTCACGGGCCTGAAATGGGTCATTTTACGACCGGTGTACATGCATGAAAAGTAGCTATTTTATAGGGAGTAGGACAAAAATATATTAGAAAAATAATATTGTTATAAACACAGCTTAATATATAAAAGTAATGCTGGGACT
Source organism: Mongoloraphidia duomilia (assembly GCA_039654895.1). Taxonomy (NCBI): domain Eukaryota; kingdom Metazoa; phylum Arthropoda; class Insecta; order Raphidioptera; family Raphidiidae; genus Mongoloraphidia; species Mongoloraphidia duomilia. Next base: position 20,261,032 of record CM077525.1, on the reverse strand, counting down.
CATAATGCCTCTCGAAACTACAGATTGTTAGAATATTTCAATGTATTTATTTATTTATTGTAGATTATAGACGCGTCGACATCTAAGGTCATTAGCGTCTTTCAACTACACTAAATAACAACTAATTACTTAAATCTAAATAACATGACAAAACATCCATGAGCGCAGGTGGAATTCGAACCCACGGCAGTCCAGTCTAAAGGCTGCGGCGCCAAGCATGCAAACTACTAGGCTATACTGCCCAACTATTTCAATGTAGGAAAGTGAGGGGTCAAGTGTTCAGTCAATCTGAATCACTCTGTATATATCGTGCATTATAACGTATATTATGTATTGTATTTTCGTTTTAAATAACGGCCAATTCCGGAGATCATCCTTTATAATGCATGTACATATTCCGGAGCCGTGTATATGGATGGCATGTATGTTAGCGAACATAGAGTTGGCGTTGGAAATCCACGATGTCCAATAGAAAGGTCAATTGTATGGATGACGCCCTTGGGACAAAACATCGACCGACTCCTGCTCTCTGCACGGTCGTATTGTAACACACGTCCGTCGCCGTGTTGCATAGAAACAATCACTGTATAGAAGAAGGCCAAATAACCGCCCGTTGCAGTTCTTTCAGAGCACACCGCGTCGTGGCGGTGCCGCGCCAAGTGGTGCACGTCAACCAAAAGTCGTCATTTAAAAGTATATTATGCTACCATAAGGGTTAAAAACATCGAAAGTTTTGAAAGAAAAGACTGTTAAAAGACGAAATATTTAAATCAGCTATACAGTACGTAAACCAGTAAGGTATACATAGGACATTTAGCATTGGAAAAAAATAATTGGATCAGAATGAGCCATGACTCATATTGTATGTATTTATATAGGGCTGCTGTAGTAATTTTAGAGGGCAGTATAGCCTAGTGGTTAGCGTGCTTAGTGCTGCAACCTCTGGACTGGACTGCCGTGGGTTCGAATCCGACCTGCGCTCATGGATGTTTCGTGATGTTATTTAGTTTTAAGATAGTTGTTATTTAGTGTAGTTGAAAGACGCTAATGACCTGAGATGTCGACGCGTCTATAATCTACAATAAAAAAATATAGTAATTTTAGTGTTTTTAACCCTATATAAATACATACATTATGAGACATGGCTCATTCTGATCCGATCATTTTTTCCCAATGCTAAATGTCCTACTTTATCGGTTTACACCATTCACTGAAACAGACAGACTTCAAAGACAGAAGAGACAGCAAACACTGCGTTAGAAAATAGAGGTTCGGCTTTATGGACGTCCCGATCGTATTTTTGAAGCAAAGAGGGTTCGGGTAAACGCCAAATGGAAGACAAAGAATCAGAATCAGATGAATTTTTTGAAAGAAGATTTACCTACGTATGAAAGATTTTTTTTTTGTTTTTCAATTTTTCGCCTGTAGGATCTGTAGTGTGATTCTTGGTCCTTCATTTGGCGTTTACTCGAACCTGTAGCTTTAAAAATAGCGTCGGGAGAGTCAGAACCGTTTTTAGGCGAGGAGCTGACCAAACGAGAGTTGTACTTATAGTTGACAGTGAATCCTTGCGTCACTTCCGTGATAAAACTGTAAAAATTGTTTGAATTTTCGTTTTCTTACGGGTTTTGTGGATATTTCGTATGAAACCAACAGAGGGGCAAACGTTTGTGTAAACTAGTGAAGAACAATTCGTTCTTCAGAAGTTCATGTCTAGGAATCAAAAGAAAACTGAACAAGTGTCTGCCTGTGCTTGCACCACTGTATTGCTTTGGATCAAATTTTGCACCTTGAGTTTTATACACATGGATACTCCTATAGTACCAGTACCTATGAAATCCAAAATATTTTGGGGCCCAAAAATACCAAAAAAATTTTGAAATTGTCCAAAATTGAAATTTAACCCTTTAGTAGAGATTAAAATGTGCTGCTAAAATTTTAATAAAATCGGCCCGACAGGACCGGACATACGAATTTTATGAAAAACTAGTTTGCAGATATATAGTGAATTACTTACTAAAGGGTTATACAATTTGGTGCAGATGTTGTAATGATAAAATTCATGTCGAATATTGAAATTTAGAAAAATGTAATAATTTTAAGGGTTGTAGCTACCTATTAAAAGGGGTTAAATTTGTTTTATTTTGTCCAGAAAGAAACAAGTTCACATAGTAAATACACTATTTTGTTGGCAGGGTGGCTCTGCAGTCCGAGTTTTTTTCTTTTTGCTCACACTGTATATTTTGTTGACGCGGTCCGTTATTTCCCATGCTAATTTGCAGGTGAAATAATGAATTAATCATGTGAATTATAACAGCCCCATTGCAATGGCGTCAACCACTCTTCTATGTTCGTGATAGTTCTTCAATACGTATTCAGCTATTTTTGTACTATTGTTCTATATACCATAGCATATTACCGTCCGATATCTTCCAGTGTCAATCCAGTTTTTCTACCGTATCATGCCTTTCGATTACATCGACACATATAATATTATAGAGGCTGATTCGAAATGCCGATTACGAATTTGTAAAGCTTTTATAAAGACTTGAGTTTGTTATTTACATCAGTTTTTTTACAAGCTTTTATTTAACTTGCAATGTATGTTAGTTAGTTAGTTTGTGTGTTTGTTTAGGTCAAAACTTGCAAGTCAATTTTGAACGACTTCCACGTATCTGATCGATTTGAAATTTTGTACACATATGTATTCCCGATGACAATACATGAATAAATCGTTTTTAGAAATAAATTCAGCCCCTAAGGGGTTCAAACGGGGATGTAGGGTTTTTTTGACTAATCAACGCCCAGGTCAAATCGCTGAAGCTAGAAACTTGAAATTTCGACAGTTGGTTCCTTTTCTGACGTAAGCATCCACTAAGAAAGGATTTCTCGAAATTCAACTCCTACGGGTGTCAAAGGGAGGTAAAATTTTGAAAGACTAAAATGAACAAAATAAATATTAATAAAAAAACTTTTTAGAGACAAGTTTTTATTTAAATAAAAATTAAAATAAATTTTAATAATTTAGGTTCATAATTATAAAAGCGTGGGTCGTGAACTCTATAATAGTTTATTAGTCACGACCCACGCTTTTATAATTATGAACCTAAATTATTAAAATTTATTTTTTCCTTTTTAGTGCATTTAAATAAAAGCTTGTCTCTAAAAAGTTTTTTTATTAATATTTTTTTCAAATATATTGTGACTTGGCTTGAGAGTAGCCGAGCGTAGCATAGCACCATATAATCGGAATACTATAGACAAACTGGCAACCCGCATAAACCAATGCCTAAATACTCTATACGCATCGAAAAAATGTCAATTTCAATTTAGTGAACATTTATAATAAATTACTTAAATGATTTTAAACATTGCTTCTGCCACTTTTTGAAAGAGATTGAAAAAAATATCTCACTGACAATTTTTAATGCTTATCCTTCCATTGACGAATAATTCTAAATTCTATAGAATTATCGCTAGGAACTTGGTAGAACATGATTGAATAAAAATTAACAAGCCGTGAGGTGGGTCGTTTATTAGGACTAAAGTGCGACCCTTGAGGTCCACACGACGAACTTCCCAGTTTGATAAATATTTAATAATAATAATTAAATTAGATATTACACAGAAAAGTAATCATTTTAATCATTAAAACATCAATAATTAAAAAAAAAAAAAAAAAAAAAAACGGCTGAACCGATTTTTATAAAATTTATGTCGGATCAAAATGACGTTAACACGCCTCGATTGACACCCTTACGAAGTCGATATAATTTTTTATTCGCGAGATATTGTGTAAAATCTACTTTTTTGGAGGTTATTTGGTTAACAAAAAAGAACGGCTGAACCGATTTTAAAAAAATTCCTTTCAGATCATATTTACGTTAATACGCGTCGATTGGCACCCCAACGTAGTCGATATCATTTTTCGTTCTCGAGATTTCGTCTTAGAAAGAAATTGACACATACATACGTACGTACGTACGTACACACACACACACACACACACACAGACATCTTTCTAAAAGTAGTGTAAAAATAGTGTAGTGACCTTGAAACATAAAAATTTTTTTTCCTTTTTGATTTCGATTTTCGGACCCATTACAATAACTTCCAATGGGAAGTTAATAAACAAACACTTCAAAAATTCTACACATTTATTCATCTCAACGATCGTTTCGGGTTTCTAGCCAGGAGTTTAAACTCCTGATGATGGGCTAGAAACCCGAAACGATCGTTGAGAAGAATAAATGTGTAGAATTTTTCAAGTGTTTGTTTATTATTTTTCATGTAATAATTGTATTTGTATTTTAATTAATAATTTGTTTTATCTGACTTATTTCACAGCTGTGAAGCTATTCATGAAATATAAATGAATATAAATGAAAATCTTATATGGTATTTTATTGCTCCTCTATTTACTATTACAAACCCTCAGTTCCCCGAGTTCTAATCCGAAAACTAGTAAAATTATTAATTAAAATGATTGAAAATAATTAAGTATAAAAATTATATTGTTACGGATCACCCTGTATATAAACGTCAGGCAGGAATTCTGAGAAGCGGTGGCTGCTGCTGAACAACGAGTAACTGCACGAACATTCTAGAGAACGCTAGAACGCGCTGTGCCTAAGCCAAGAGGCCTATATAAGCAAGCGAGTGCGAGGTCAGCCAAGTGTAGTGTGGAATACGCAGTCAATGGTGAGTCGTGCAATCAAAGCGGATCACTGATATAAATATTAGTCAATCAACGGTCGAATCAGTCAGTACAGTGATATAAATAGTGGAGTTGATAAAAATAAATAGTACTGAAGTAACTGAGTAAAAGACCGACATAAATAAACGTTAGAAACAAATCTGATATAAATACCGTGATATAAATTCACCTGATAAAATAAATCTTAGTGTAGTCAATTGTATATATTTAAGTGTTAATTACTTGTGTTGATTGTTAGAACTGACTTTTGGTTGATGTATTCATTATTATTGTATTTTTAATTATTGTAAATAAATAAGTGTAAATAAATATTTATTCCGCCAACTCAGAAAACAGTTTTGTAACAATATTATTATTAAAAATATGATTTGGTGCTAGAATACACCAAAATAATGTTGAGTTGGTGGCTTTAAAAAATTATATTGTGACCCAAACGACCTTTAAATTAAATAAGAAAATTGAAAGGTAAAAATCGGACACCGTGGTGGTAGTAACCTGAGATTCTAAGATTCTTCGAGAAAATTTTGAAAAAATTACTATACGTCGATTTTGTGATTTCATTTTAAACTTCAAAAATGTATATTTAATCGCATATAACTAAAGCTCTATGGCTCCCTAGAGGCCCGCGACTCACAATTTGAGAATAAGCACTGATCGACACTGTAAGCAAAGTTATTTAAAACTAGCTTTTTCCCGCTGCTCCGCCAGCGTATATCACAGGTGACAGCTAATTAATACCTCTCTGCTAGTGTAACTCGTCACTATATCACGGAAGTATGCGGTTAAGTGTGTCGCGGAAGTAAACCTTGTAGCGGCCAGTTTAAGCAGTCCTATCGTATCAACTATACTCCGGCATCCCCATTCCCTAGCGTCACACAAAAGTAAGTTAGCTATATATTTTAACATCCCTTATCAGATATCTAACTGACCCTAATAGAGATCCTTTTGATCTATAAAGGTCGATTTATATTATCCGGTCAGACACGGCGCGGGAACGTAGCGTTTCCGGCAAGACAAACAATTTTACATGCATTTCAAATACGAATATTCATACTCAGCGCATCCCGTCCGTTCAGACACGTATCAATACTCGTATTTGAAATGTATGTAAAAATCCAGGTGTACAAGCTTTCACGGCCGGCATTGGTCCAAGTCTTCATGGTTTCCAGGCTTGTAAGCCGTGGTCCGGTGGTATTTCTACCTGACTTTTCGTCTACAACTACGGTAGACATTCTCAAAGGCGATGTGGCAGCGGTCGAAGTGTCCTCCTTGGCGGCTCACAGGTCAGTGTGTCAGTGACTGGTGTTCTCCCTTCTTTTATGCCTAATACCAGTGTGTTCTCTGTTCGGTCGTAGTCGACCGTCTCTCTGTAATTGGTCAACTGCGCAGTGTGTAGTGGTAGGGGTGAGTTCTCTACTCGGTCGTATTCCGTCCTTGTACGACTGGTCATTGGTTTTGTTTGTCGGAGTGCTGGTGTCCAGGTTTTACTGAGATTGAGGCCTTCATCTTTTCGATTGAAATTCTGTGTGTGTTTTTGTATAAAAATGTTTGTCTTGTCGGAAACGCTACGTTCCCGTGCCGTGTCTAACCGGATAATATAAATCGAGCTTAATCAAAACATTGTTTCGTCTAGTTTTTCTTTTAATTATGTAATGCGTTTCAAATATGACGTCATAGTGTTACACATTTCTTGAGAGTACCAGGGACTTTTAATAAATTAACTGTACGCATTTTAATGTGCGAAATATAAAAATGAAATATGTGAAAATCAATGTTTGTATATAAATATAATGTCGAGAAACGACTCTTGGCAAATAATATATGTGTGTTGTCTATCTGATGTATGAAGAGAGCCCAAGTGTGCCAACACGTCATGTCTGTTGCGAGGGGGTGTTAGAAGGGGTAGCGAACGGTTGTACGTACGTGCTTGAACATGCGCGTGTGTGTGTCATGTGTGTATGTGTGTGTGTTGTCGTGTGTTGATCAAACGACACCTTGGAGAGTTACAACACACAACGTGCCATCTCTACCAACTCCCGATGTCAGACCCATCTAGTGTTGGCATTGCAATCAACGACGATTAAAAACTTATTCAACGAATTGTAAAATCGTACCGAAGATTTTAATTCACGCAGCTCAGTGACGATTGTTTCCAAGGATAGGACAATTTTGATCCCGTTCTTGCGTTTGAATAGCAGCTTGTCCAGTTGCGTTTCGGGATGAATTTTTAATTTTAAAGAATATCCTCAGTACGATGTGTACAGGGTTCTTCAATAGTGCGGTTTTATTCGACATAATATAAAAAAATATAGAGAAATTATTAACACAAGTTTTTGGGAATTGGGAGTCAACTGTTGTATAACATAAAATTATTTTCAATTATACTACAAGACGTCCTCTGAGAGCAGTGTAGCCTAGTGGATAGCGTACTTGGTACCAGCCTCTAGACTAGACTGTCGTGGGTTCAGTCCCACCTGCGCTCATGGATGTTTTGTGATGTTATTTAGTTTAAGTTAGTTGTTATTTAATGTAATTTAAGACGCTAATGACCCAAGTTGTCGACGCGTCTATAATCTACAATAAATAAAAATAAATAAATAACGTCCTCTTACCTTACCCGCCATCCTACTTTCTTATTTTGAATATAATTAATTAACATCCTGTATTATATTATATTGTATTCTTAATAGAAAGTTATATTTCGGATATAACGTAGGAGCACAGTTTGTATAATTAAACATAATAATATTTTGGATTATGTAGCAGTTGACTACCGCAACAACTTTTGTTTTAATGTTTTTCAAAATCTTTTACATTAAACACTGCAAGAAATGAGAAGGCCGATTACATAGATTATCGATGGTCCCTTTGTAGCAAGCGATTAATCTGGTAATAGGCACACAAAGAGACAATGGCGTCGCAAACAGGTACCGCCACATCGCGTAGATTCCGTAAAAACACATTGCGCATGCGTGGTTACTAATTTTACATTAATTTGTTTTGTATTCATCCATTTTATATATGTAACTATTGGGATCCGTCAGATAGGTGGAGCTTCAAAAACATGGCGCAGACGGAGGGAAATTTCATAAACGGGGTATACTTTTGCGTGTAATTTTATGATTTTCAAAGTGATAAAAAATGATAAATATAAGTGCAATTTGTGATTGGACCGGTACGAATCCTAAACAAAGGAATTTCGTTGAAGGAGAACGGATTCTCAAAGCCGGGCATATTATCAAATGTCGGAAATATAACGAGAAAAATGCATGCAAAATGAACTGTCAAAAGTAGTAATTTTTACGACATATTGCTTAAAAACATCAAAATTAAAAGAAAATCTCCACGAAATTAATCATGCGCGTTCAATGCGCTTTCAAGGCTGAGTTCGGTGAATAATGTAAACACATAACTGCAACATAATAAGTTATATTGTAATAAGTAGCTGAGTTACTAACCTCAAAATATTTGTATACGAAGTTAATCCTATAAATTTGTTAATCATCAGTGATTCAACTATTTTAGTGCAGTATGATAACAAGTACATCTTATTATTACTATAAAATATTTTTTTTAATTCATAAATACAGTTTTTCCACATTTCATTAGAAAATAATTCTCTGTAAAGTAAGTTTTACAAGGCAATAACTGACAGTGTTTATTGCCATGATATTAGAAAACGTCGCGAATTCCATTTTCGATAAACTTTTTGTTTCATGATTAATTTGCACTGTTAGCATGTAAAATTTTCCCTCGTTTGAGTACAATTTTCTGCCACCAGATGTCAGATGCTCATTTGACGGACTCCAATACATTTTATTTTGTAATTTTTACACACTTTATTGGAATATTACACAAATTATGTAATTTTAATTTACTTTATGTAAAAATCACAAATTGGTTTAACTTTACAGTAAAAGTCCAAGTTTTTATGAAGTTTTCTGTGTAAAAATAAATAATAATGTAAAATCACTTAGAAAATCGAGCGAATTCTATCTTAACTTTCAAAGTATTTTTACATCCATTTTTTACAGTGAACGAGGTAATGAATATAATGGCTCACTATTGAAAGATCCTGTACAAATTTGGGAATTTCGTGGACCAGATATTGGTACGGTAATCGGCCATAGTTTTATATAGCAATTAATCATCCCGGCATTTCTCTGTAAGTATTGGGGGTGGAATCACTAGGACTTGAATTACCAGATGCAGCGAGAGAAAAAAATCTGTCACATCCATTCCTACGAGATTCAAACCCGATACCTTCGGAATACGAGATTATCGCTGGTCTGAACTGAACCGGCAGTGGAAACCTGGAAAATGTCCAGAGGATCAGTGACAAAGCCACCAAAAAAATAATTATCCTTTTATTGTATAGTACTTCTATACCTACCTCTTAATTTTATAATAACAAAATTGGACAGGAACTATAGCCGGTCAAAGAAAATGTCCGATAGTAAACTAGTGATCAGTCCGGACCTGGATCAATCGCTCTCACCACGAATCTACCCACTCGATACATTTTTTCCACAGATAGATATTGATTGATTGCAATTATATGCAATTTCTGGGTCAGTTTATACAGTATAGCCTCGTTTATCTTCGCACCGATCTATGTTCATTATAAACTTGTTGTTCGAATCGCGATAGTTGACTGAACACAGTGTATAGGTGAATAGAAATGTTTTCAGATATTCCCACTAGGGGAGTTAGAATTGGTTTGGTTATAATCTACTAGGCTGGATTGTGTCAGACTTTCTCTGTTTCTTCCTGTCTTCTCTTGTCTACAGCTTGCTTTCAATATCAAGGGACTTGTATCTTTTTGTAACTCCAGTCACACTTCTTTTGCTAACTTCACACACGCATGTTCTGCATACTTCGAAACACATTGCCAGTTAAAGAAACGTTATCGTGAAATGATAAGTGATTTCATTAATATTATAAAATAACGTTTTTTTAATACGGGTGCATTTAAAGTGTGTTTCATAATTGTTTTCGAAGACGAAAGTTGACAATTGCGTACCAGCTTTGAAAAATGAAAGTCGTGCATGCTCAGATCAAAGATATAACGTGTTTTCGTCCCTTGAGCAATGCTTTTCGGCTCGAGAGTGATAGAAAGTGACGCCATCCTTTGCGATGATTGTAAACTATATCTGACAGTACGATGTTTTTTAATTACAAAGAGTACTGTGTGTAACTCGGGCGAAATTGGCAAATATAACTCGTGTGATCATCACCCTTGCTTCGCTTGGGCCATCGCTAACTTTCCGCCCTTGTAACACAATGTACTATCCGCGGTTTTGTTCGTGTTAGGCCGGGCGCATACATACAATTGTTTCACGATACAGTTTAGTCGAATTGGGTACGTGTTGCGATTTCAATTCGACTAAACTGTTAAGTTGTAAGAGGTGCGCATACATTCAGTTAGTTGTGCCACAATTTCACTATTAAACTAATGGACAGTCGTTCGACTGCCCATTAGTTTAATAGTTTAGTCGAATGTATGCGCACGTCAATACACAGCTGTAGACATAAACTGCCGACGATAGTTGTTCGGATAGATCGGTGTGGTTTTACGATTTTTTAGTTGGCCAACTATCGTGTTGTATGTATGCGCACTCCCATCTACTCCGCAATAGCTTTTAAACAAACAACTAAACAGTTGTACGATTAAAAATTGTATGTATGCACTGGCCCTTAATATCAATTTTCACAAATCGTGGCCGGAAAAAAGCATCATATACTTTAAGTTTGAGCACCAGTAAATATAGTAAATCAAGTTTAATGAAAATCCGTGTAGCCTTTTTAGTGTATAAACAGGCTCAGATGAATATTCTGGAAACACAATTTTCCATCTAAATTTCATACAAAATAGGTACTTACCCAAAAAAATATATGTATGTACCTAGTATTAGTAATTATAGCATTGATGATATAAAAAACTGGACCTGTCATTGTGTAACATTAGGTATACAGGGTGTTCCGTAAAGAATGCGCCAAAAAGTAAACCTATATTCTAGACATGAAAAGAATAAGATTTAACTCAACTTGCCTTATAAAAATGTCGTTCGTTTCGGATATACAGGGTGTTAAAGTTAGATTTTATATTTGAGTTTCTTTAAATAAATCGAACAGTTTTTGAGATATCTAGTTGAAATTTGGTATCCATGGGTTTTTTAGGGCAGGAAAATATAAAACTTAAACAGATTTGAGTTTCTAAAAAGAGGGCGCTAGTTGCAGCCTATTTGGAGCACATTCATGCCCCCATTTTTTTCTCGAATTTTATAAGGAAAGTTGGGTTAAATCTTATTATTTTTATGTCTAGAAAGTAGAATTACTTTTTGGCGCATTCTTTACGGAACACCCTGTATAGTATAGTCATATTTGGTTTGAAAAATAGTGGTTACCTGGAAAGTTTTCCGGGAGTTTTGAAAATTAGTAATTTTATAGATTTTGATGTGCTCTTTCTGAATTTCGACTTTGCCACCTCGTATTTTTGCCGCTCGCGCCGCCATTTGGAAAAATGGCGCCTAAAAGCAGTTTTTTGACAATACCTCCTTTCCGATTTATTTTACGATAAAAACAGTTATATACAAAATGAAACTAGAGACAATTACCTACAGTTTATGTATCTACCTTTTTTTCATAAAGTCAATAGTTTAGGCGTACGAGCGCCGCAAAGTGTACTCTAACACGCGTTTTGGCCAAAAAACTCATTTCCACACCACCTTGAGGTAGAGTAAGCGGCGCGTTTTTTTACCGTGGTATCCCCAGTGGGCCTAGTCCACATGCAATTCACTATCCTAAAATTTAGCGCATTCTTCTTCGCTTCGTTGTTCTTGATGAACCAGGTGCAGTTGCGAGTTCGTCGTCATTAGTCCTCTAGTAAGTAGGGTGGTTAATGAAAATTAATTTTCTATGTAGATATTATAGACCTGTCAATGAGCAATCTAACTGTGTCGAAAAAATTTGGTAAATTTATTGGTAGCCACCCTAAGGATGTCATTTTTTCAAGATAGTACTTTTCGACTAAAAATGGAAATCCTTGACGCGGACAAAATTAATGCAGGAAATGATCATGACTGGTCTATTGGCTCCAATCACCTTCTTTACTTTAATTATGGTTCGAAAATAATGGGGAGTGAGTCATGCATAGATCGTTCCAAGGTTAATGGAGCAGACCGTACTAGGCACGACTATTAAATAATTAAACTTGAAAAAATTATTTGCATTTAAAAATATATTTCTAAGCCCTGATATTAATAAAGTTTCACTGAATGTCGAGAAGGTAGACTATTAAACAGAGAAAAAAGATATGTAACTGCTGATAGTTTTTGCAAAGAAAAGAAAGTTGTGATTTATATTTGGATTGTTTTTATTGCAGTTCTTTTTTTTTGTTCAATCATATTATAAGAACGAGAGCTTATATAACATAACGTACACTTTGTGCGTAATTTTACGTTTCGGATGGATGGACAATTTTTGAAAAATTCGCACATTTCTGTAAAAAATAATTGTTATTAGAATTTTTGCGCAGGGGCGGCTTTTGAATGACACGACTTCACCAACCGCCGTTTTTTAAAAATAGCCAAAATTTATAAAGAGACTATAAACTTTTACCTGCAGATTCGATGTCAGTTTTGATGGGAACCCTACCTTAAGTCGAGTGAACTAAGTTTCATTGAAATCGGTCCAGCCGAACAAATAAAAAACGTAGAAACACGTTCTTTTGTTTAGGTATTATAATTTATACTGAAAGGAAATTATCACCTAACACAAATTCCGTTACTCTATATTTTATATGAACTAGTATGGAGGGCATCAATTTCTGAAAAAAAGTTTTGCTAAGGTAAATTAGCACATATTATTTAAAACTCTAGACATTTTTTTGTCCGAGAACCTTCAGCGGTTTCCTCTTAACCAATTTTGATAAATTTATTGATTGCTAGCTCTACATACTTTGTTTTGCCACTATTTAGTTGAATAGCACAATACTAGCACATATAGTAGTGTATAAATGTGCAAAATAGTCAAATTTGATAGGTACAGTACCTACGGCCGTATTCATAGTTAACCCTTAAGTAGTAAGTGACACTTACTCATATCCTCAAATCGAATATGCGTTTCATAGTCAATATTGACGTCTGTAAGGGCTCTTACATCACCCTCACCTTAAGGGTGGATAGTATGTCCCTTAAGTGTCGAAAAAGTAAAAACAGTAAAACACATGAAAAACACGCATTTATATCAAAAATGACAACTAAACACAATCGGTCTGCAGTATGACCAACTGTTCTAAAGGAAAAAATCATGGAGGATTACTATAATTCTTCCCTCACTTAAGGAAATGACTATGAAACGCTCCTTTGAATAAGGTGCTCTCAGCGAAGGGAGCCTTATCACTTACCTTAAGGGTTAACTATGAATATGGGCACTACTTATTCATTTAAAGAGGGTCGTAAAGATTGTAGGAAAACTCTAACGAATAATGTACAGAGTCGTCGACGCATGAAGTGCATTCACGCTTGATATGTATTTTTAGTGTTCCGTAACAAAATTGGAAAAACGGAACATTTAAGGCCTCACTCCGGTGTCTGTCCGTTCCTCTGTCACAAGCTCCCAGAGCCAAACGATACAAGCTAGATATTCGAAATTTGGCATAGTTAAAGCTCGTTACGGCCCAATGCTGTGGTTTAGATATGGCTAAATAATTCGGATAATTACGGATAATAATTGGGGTCAAACAGGTTGTGAAAAAATGAAAAAAATTCAACTCCATCGAGTGGGGTGTCTAATGAAAGATAGTGACCGATAGAAAACAGTAATATTTAAAAAAATTATTTAGTTAAATTTGCTTAAGAAAAAAAATTAAAAACCGCGAAAATCGCTTTTTTTCTGTTTTTGTCCATTGCGATCAGCTCTCCCTATAATTTAAATCCATCGTCAATTCACGCGAAGCGAATAAAGTGAAGTAAAGTTTATACGATCCTAGAAGCTATAAATGTGTTTTATGGCTTCCCTTTCAATTTGCCACGTGTTGAACATTTAGAACGTTCATAATATCATTTTTAACGTACTGAATAATATCTTTCTTTATTACTTTCGCCAATAGTAGGTACAGATGCAGATGACATCAAGGTGATCTTGAATATATTTTTAAAATGGACCACCCGCGTCTAATGCTGTACATATTTATTTTTAATTATGATCTGTATGTGTGTGTTTTCCTGAGCACTCACATTGCATTAAAATCAGGGATGGAGGACAGAGTGGTGTAACGGTTAGCATAGCGGCCTTTGGATCACACTGTCGTGGGTTCGAATCCCGCCTCCGCTCATGGATGTTTTGTGATGTCATTTAGTTTTAAGTGAGTTGTTATTTGATGTAAACAAGACGCTAATGACCTAAGTTGTCGACGCGTCTATAATTTAAATATAAATAAAATCAGGGATGTAGTCATGCCAGGGCTAATTAGGAAATGGCCTGCACGGAACTTCAATATAAGTGAGCATTTATTGCAAATACACATTTTAATAATACATGTCAATAATAATATATATTAACGTTGTTTCTTTTTGTGTTCTGGGCCCATATTTTTTACGTTAACATCCCTGATTAAAACATATTAGGCAATGGGCAAGTCTAAAAGTGAAATGAGCTAACCGACACTTTTTTCAAAATTTCGACTGATGACCAGTCCTATACTTCCCACCTAGTAAATATTTGCAAAAAATAAACACTCTTTTTTATTCTTTGAAAAAAAGCATGGCCCTCTTGTTTGTTTGGTGATCTACTGATGGCTAGCTTAATATTGCAAAAATCATGGTTACCTTGATTTACGTATAATTTTTATTTTTTATAGTAAAATATTTTTTTTCTCGAAAACTATACATTTTAGAGAAAAAAAATATTTACATTTGTTTCATATTATAACATCTAGAATTCATTTATATTTTTTTTACCTATGTTAATACGTGACATTGAGAACGTTTTTTTTAATATCTCAGGATCCACTGAACCGATTTGACTCAAAATCTAATCAGATCTAAGTTAAAGGCTGATAAACACAATAAAATAATCGGCATGGCCGTATGCTGTTCCGTTTTTACGATATCGAAGGCGAAAAATTGACCACATACACACACACACACATATACAGACATCAGTCAGAAAATGATTTTAAACGATTGCTATAGGGTCTCAAAACGTGGAGATTTGTTAAAATCTCGAAATATTTTTTTCGGACTAAATCCATTACTTCCCTACCATAGTAGAGGTGGGAAGTAAAAATATATATACCTAGCTGCTTTGTATGTTAGGTTAGAGATTTGGAAAAATCAACCTGAATATTAATAATGAAAAATAATACTGACGTTAGACTAAATCACAGATGACATATTTATTTATAATACAGACAAGTCGTGGCTGTGCTAACGAGTGACCCACCTTTTGAAGGCCATAGATTTGACCCTCGCATCTGTTAGCAGAATTTAAAAGCTTGAAATAAGTATGTGTGAGTTATAGTTGATTCAAAACATAAGGAGTGGTTCTAATCCTACACACTTAAAACAATCTCAATTCTAATAAAATATATATGTCGCTTTAGTCGCGGGATAATATTTAAATAATAACGTATTCTTTTGCTGGCATTTATGAAACATTCCCCCTAATTTAAACTTCACTGAATTATAGGACGAGAAAAAATTGCCATATGCCAATATCATAATTACTTAATTAAATTATATAAAAACATTTTGGTGACGCATGTTTTTATTAGTTACCATTTTTGCCACTAGGTGCCAGGAATGGATATTATCTATAAATACCAAAGGTTTAGTACTTTATTAACTTCCCATTGGAAGTTATTGTAATGAGTCCGAAAAACGAAATCAAAATGTATAACAAATTTTTATGTTTCAAGGTCACTACACTATTTTTAAACTATTTTTAGAAAGATGTCTCTATGTGTGTATGTTTGTGTGTGTGTGTGTGTGTGTGTGTGTGTGTGTGTGTACCTATGTACGTACGTATGTAGGTACGTACGTGTCCATTTCTTTCTAAGACGAAATCGCGAGAATGAAAAATGATATCGACTACGTTAGGGTGCCAGTCGACGCGTATTAACGTAAATATGATCTGAAAGAAATTTTTTCAAAATCGGTTCAGCCGTTCTTTTTTCAAGACTCCAAAAAGTAGATTTTACACAATATCTCGCGAATTAAAAATTATATCGACTTCGTAAGGGTGTCAGTTGAGGCGTGTTAACGTCATTTTGATCCGACATAAATTTTATAAAAATCAGTTCAGCCGTTTTTTTGTTTTTTTTTTTAATTATTGTTAAAAATAAATAATAATTATGTTTTAATGATTAAAATGATTACTTTTCTGTGTAATATCTAATTTAATTATTATTATTAAATATTTATCAAACTGGGAAGTTCGTCGTGTGGACCTCAAGGGTCGCACTTTAGTCCTAATAAACGACCCACCTCACGGCTTGTTTTGTTTATGTTTTTAGTTCCATAAAATGACACAAATCATTCAATAAAGGCTCTCATAAGACGGTCGTTTACTCCCGCAAGGCAAGACCCCCCCTAACTAAATTCACTAAAATGTAATTTAAAATGTGCAATATTTCGAAATGATCATTTATGTGCGGGGTTAGTTCACTATACACGTCCTTTACACAGTATGTTTTATTTTAGGTACTTTTTCTGTGTTATGTGTTTATTTTCCGGTCTTTTTTTATAAATGCTGGCTTTACTAATAATATAGATTATAGAACGTTGCAAATGTCCGATATAATGATAAATCATCATAGTTTTTAATACGTTGTTGTTAATCAGAGTTAGCTCTGAAACGGAGTCCGATAAATCAAATACATTGATTATATTTCCCAATATTAAAACAATCCTTGGAATATCAGTAAATTTGTTAGTGTATTTTATCGAAAAGTAACAAAAAATACCATTTTTCAATTGGACGTGACAAAATGTTTGTTAACAAACAGTACTCTAAAAACATTCTGGCAAATTTATATGGTATCATTAATTATAATGCGAAAGACAGAGATGCGAAATTAAATTTACAGTTATAAATAGTGTAAGTGGAAGAGAGATGAAAAGTAATTCATTACACACAATAGCCCGGCTGTGTAGGAAAGAGAGGGGCTTCGTTGAGTGATATTTAATGTTGTAAATGTCTAAAAATCATTTGCTCTTCCTTTATACCGTGGAAAATGCACTGGCGATACTCCGTTCAACTTCGCTTTGTACTCACGTTATCATAATAATATTATAAAGAGAAAAGATTTGATTTTTTATATATTTGTTTGTTTATTTGTAATGGATAAACTCAAAAACTACTTAACTGATTTTAAAAATTCTTTCACATATAGAAAGCTACATTATCAGTGAGTAACATGGGCTGTATTTTATTTTCAAAAAAGTTAGAGATCCCTACGAAAATTACAATAATGTAATCCAAGGTATCAAAAATTTGCCTATAAAAGTCATTATTTGGCATGCGCTGCAAAAACTATTGATTAATTTTAAATTCGAGCGAACGAGCAAAGCGAGTGAGAAATGATTTAATTAATTATAAATTCGAGCGAACGAACGAGGCGAGTGAGTAATGTTTCAATTAATTATAAATTCGAGCGAACGAGCGAGGCGAGTGAGTGATGTAATAATAAATTATAAATTCATAGCACCCGGACGAAGCCGAACCGGGACGCTAGTATAACATATTGTAACATATCCATGTTACATTTTAACATTAGCCTTTACCCGCATCCTCGATTGCTTTAATATTGGTTTTGACAGAAACCTTGTCTTATTCCCGATCGTAACGATTAGTATAGTTATAACAACACTTAGCTATAATAATATTATTAATAATGAAGAGGTCGTTGGTTGTTGTTTTTTAAGGCTTATGTACCGCACACGGCAGACAGTCGCCGATAAATAATGTCGTCGATAAGAATATTCATCATCGATTCTTATGGAAGACCGCACAACTGTTGGAGCGAAAAAAAAGATGCAAGCAAATGGAAATTGTTCGCTTTTTTGTCGCTCCAACAGTTTTGTCGCTCGTGAGCGGTGCTCCATAAGAATCAATGATGAATATTCTTACCAACAAAACTGTCTATTGGTGACTGTCTGTCGCGTACAGCAAGTCTTAAAAAACAACATATCCAATGACCTCTTAATTAATTAAAATTATTATAACTCTGCAACGATGCAGTTTACAAAAAAAAATATGTATGGTATACCTAAGTATATAGACTTTTCAAACATTCCCCACAATAAGAGTATGTTAACCAATTTTCGTTACACTGTATTGGGGTCCGTCAAATGAGCATCTGACATCTGGTGGCAGAAAATTGTACTCAAACGAGGGAAAATTTTACATGCTAACAGTGCAAGGTTAGTAGAGCATAGGTTGCCTCATTCCGATAGATAGTAGTGGGGGGATGACGTCACTCAGAATATACGATGCTTGCTCACTTCAATAGAAAAGATCAGACCATGGACGCTGCTAATTTTTGGAAATAAAAATCACAGTAACCATGGTAGTGTGATATGTTTTTTCAATACCTAATAGAAACATGATTCTTCTGTTAGTGAAAAAAATATGATAAGTTGTCAATTTTGCGATAGCTATTAAGTGTTATGGTGTTTTGTGGTTATTTTTTATATTTTGTGAATATAAAAGATAAAATAATTAATTTATCAATTTGTTAGTTAATTCTATTCGTTTCTTAAATTTAAAAAAATAGGTAATTAACAAGATCTGCCATTTCTTGAGCATTATTTAATTTTTTGTTTGTTTATATTATAGATATTAAAACCTAAATTTTGTAAAAAAAATAAAAATTATCCTATTTTTTAACATCTATTCTTCTATTTATTGTCTCCTGCCAATTTTAAGAAAAAATCTGCACGAAGCACTTAATATAAATAAGCATAATCTTCAACAATTTTTGTACTTGATTTAAACTAAATTCTAGCTGACGTCATTCCCGCGCTTATGCTGATTGGTCAGATGGAATGAGGCAACCTGTACTTTAATAACCTTGCTAACAGTGCAAATTAATCATGAAATTGTTTATTACAAAAATAAAACAAGTAAAATAAACAAAAAGTTTATCGAAAATGGAATTCGCGACGTTTTCTAATATCATGGCAATAAACACTGTCAGTTATTGCCTTGTAAAACTTACTTTACAGAGAATTATTTTCTAATGAAATGTGGAAAAACTGTATTTAGGAATTAAAAAAATATTTTATGGTAATAATAAGATGTACTTGTTATCATACTGCAATAAAATAGTTGAATCCCTGATGATTAACAAATTTATAGGATTAACTTCGTATACAAATATTTTGAGGTTAGTAACTTAGCTACTTATTACAATATAACTTATTATGTTGCAGTTATGTGTTTACATTATTCACCTAACCCAGCCTTAAAAGCGCATTGAACGCGCATGATTAATTTCATGGAGATTTTCTTTTAATTTTGATGTTTTTAAGCAATATGTCGTAAAGATTACTACTTTTGACAGTTCATTTTGCATGCATTTTTCTCGTTATATTTCCGACATTTGATAATATGCCCGGCTTTGAGAATCCGTTCTCCTTCAACGAAATTCCTTTGTTTAGGATTCGTACCGGCCCAATCACAAATTGCACTTATATTTATCATTTTTTATCACTTTGAAAATCATAAAATTACACGCAAAAGTATACCCCGTATATGAAATTTCCCTCATGTTTTTAAAGCTCCACCTATCTGACGGATCCCAATAATATATGTATAGTCGACATGTGTTGTGTGTCAATTTTTGATTTTGCTTTTCTTTTTATTTACATTTATTGTTTTCAGACGCTAATAACCTCAGTTGTCGAGCGTCTATAATTTACAATTAATTCATTATAGTCGACATGTCAAAACCTTTTAATATAGCGGAAATATAGTTCGTTAGTTACTGATAAGTGAATCTACTATACATATAGAAAAAATTCGACTGATGACCAGTCCTATACTTCCCACCTAGTAAACAATAATTAACTAAAAATTACCATGGTAACGAATACAAAGACCTTCAAGTAGCTCAACGTTCAAATTTGTGTATTGTCTATCTCATTCTGGCCGTGCGTGACAAGTATACAGTGAAGATACACAGCATATATTTGCAAGAAATAAACACTCTTTTTTATTCTTTGAAAAAAAGGATGGCCATATTATTTGTTTATTGATCTACTGATGGCTATTTTATATCAAAAATCATGGTTACCTTGATTTACACACATTTTTTTTTAGTACCTAAGGCGAAAAATTGACCACACACACACACATACAGACAAGGGTCTTAAACGATTTCTAGGGTATCAAAACGTGAAGATCTGTTAAAATCTCGAAATATTTTTTTTGAACTAAATCCAATACTTCCCTACCATAGTAGAGGTGGGAAGTAAAAATATTGGTTGAATGTATTTGAATATTATATCTTTCAAACAAATTTTATTTGCATTGAAGGAGTTAAAAGTTGTCAATATTTTGCAAATAAACCTTTCTTTTTTTGAACAGTTATTTGATTCAACAATTTTTTTCGTGTGATAAATGAAGATACAATATCGTTCACAATTCGCAAATTTATGTTGTCAGAAATTGTGTTCGATCAATTTTATTTTAATTTTAGGAGTATATTTTTAAATACACTAATAGGTAATCTAAAACAAATTTTGAATATACATATAACCATTCCAATTTTTTAAACTTTGAAGAAATATTACCGACGCTAGTGGTGGATGTCTGTTTACGCAAATTTTTATAGTGCCTATCTCTATTTGAAAGAACTCGAGGCCCTCTAGCCGTTAGTATAGGTAGTATGTTAAAATTTGTTAATCGAAAAGGCACTCTAGCTCGACGAACATGGCATTCGACGGTAGTTCTCTTTAACGCCGCACACAGTGTAAAGCAGAAGCGCTATAAACGTTCATTTGTCAGCAGGATTAACGCTCCTGTGACGTCATGCCACTATAGGTGGATCGTTTATCTTCAAATATTTCGTAATTAATTCAAAGACTCGTCGACATACCAGAGTTGAATTTAAATCACATGTGAAAACAAACGAACACGCACGCATGCGCCGACTCTCGCACGCTGTACATAATATGCAAACGCTATTGTATGTAAATGTTACACAATGATTCACGTCAACAGGATGAAACAATTGACTGCTGCAAGTTAGCAACTGCATTTGTTTTGTATTACGACAGTTGAAGCACGACTACGCGACATATTTTTGTTTTTTATCGGAATCCACGAAATTCGTAAATGAACTTGTTAAATTATGTATAATGTACTGATATTTTTCTTTTAGAAAAATAGGCATGTTGCAAAACTATCACTCTGTAATGATTTTATACATTATATTGTTACAAAACTGTTTTCTGAGTTGGGGGAATAAATATTTATTTACAATAATTAAAAACACAATTATAATGAACGCAACAACGAAAAGTCATTTCTAACAATCAACACAAGTAAACACTAAACAATAACTAAACAGTAATTACAAAGCAAAACAAAACAATTACATATATACAATAATTCGTAATTATTACCACTACACTAGTATTTATTTATCAATTTGGTTATTTATATCACGGCACTATTTATTTTACTGCTCCAACGTAGACTTGAATGCGTGACTGATTCCCTCACTCACTCGCACTGCTGTTTATATAGGCTGCGTGGCATAAGCCTAGTGTGTTCTCACTTTCTCTAGAACTTTCGTGTAGGTACCAGCTGTTACAGTAAGCGGACCCCGTTTCTCAGAACTCTTGCCTGTCGTTTATATACAGGGTGATCCGTAACAATATATATATCCGATGTCATAACGTCCGACGACGTCTTCCGGCTCCTAATTTCCAGTTCAGCATGTTGTCCAACTCTCTATCTTCCCCATTCCTCGGTTTTCCATTGCCAGTGTAACTCCGGAATTCCAACCTTTGCGTGGTCTACCTCTCCTTCTTCGTTCCTCCGGTATCCAGTCCAGCATTGCTTTTGGCAACCTTTTGTTACTTTGATGATTTTTATAGGTATAAAACTTAATAATTAATTAATATTAACTTGTCTATTTTTGAATAATCAAAATAGTTTTTTCGAAAAAATAACACTAGAGCTAATATTTCGAGGTCGGAGTCCTAACAGTGAAAGTTACTTTTTTACTTCCCACCTCTACTATGGTAGGGAAGTAATGGATTCAGTCCGAAAAAAATATTTCGAGATTTTAACAGATTTTCACGTTTTGAGACCCTAGCAATCGTTTAAGATCATTTTCTGACTGATGTCTGTATGTGTGTGTGTGTGTGTGTGTGTGTATGTGTGTGTGTATGTGGTCAATTTTTCGCCTTCGATATCGGAACAACATACGGGCATGCCGATTGTTCTATTGTGTTTATCAGCCTTTAACTTAGATCTGATTAGATTTTGAGTCAAATCGGTTCAGTGGATCCTGAGATATTCAAAAAAACGTCCTCAATGTCACGTATTAACATAGGTAAAAAAAAATATAAATGAATTCTAGATGTTATAATATGAAAAAAATGTAAATATTTTTTTTCTCTAAAATGTATAGTTTTCGAGAAAAAAAATATTTTACTAAAAAAAATAAAAATTGTACGTAAATCAAGGTAACCATGATTTTTGCTATATTAAGTTAGCCATCAGTAGATCACCAAACAAAAAAGAGGACCATGCTTTTTTCAAAGAATAAAAATTAAATTGTGTTTTAAAGACCACCAACAGCTAAGGTTATTTGGGCCCAGTCAAAGAATATAAAAAAAAGTATTTATTTTTTGCAAATATTTACTAGGTGGGAAGTATAGGACTGGTCATCAGTCGAATTTTTTCTATGACCACCAGTGCCGTCTTTACCATAAGGGCACGTGAGGCACGATCCCAGGGCCCTCGGCCTGATAAAGGCCCCAAAATTCCGAAACCCTGCAGTGCCTATGCACTTTTTACGCAATGAATGACTATGCTACAAGAACGACTTACTAATTTGTCGATCATGTGCATAGAAAGTGATATTCTTCAAAAATGGGACATTGAGAACATAATAGAAGATATATTAACATTGTATATTATATTATATAAGATGCCATTCGGCGGCAGTGCTAATTACCATAGTAGTCGAAACACGTCTTGTTTTGTTTTGAAATAAAAAAAAAAATCTCGAAACAGTAATCACATCAGTTATATTGATTTGTATAAAGCTAACCATAATAAGCTATGAAGTCACTAAACAAAAGAACATTCTGATGTATTCATTCAGGTTTTTTTTCTGTTTTCTCCCTGCATGGCCTAAGACAGCCCTGAGTACATGATTAGGTTAAACCCATAATAATAATAAATTATTACCTAATTATTGCAGCACGCGATTTCTGAGCTATATTAGTTTACACTGTCTAAACTCAGGCCCTGTCCAGATGAGGCGTTTTACGCGCGAGTCGAGTTGCGCGTTTCGAATCGCCCGTTGTTTTTGTTGCGCCCATCATGACGCGTTTGTCGCGCGAGTCGTGTGTCGTGGTGGCGTTCCTAGATACGTCCGCCTGCCGTGACTATCGCGCGTGTACTGGACGGAACAATGGCGTCCCTAGTATCTCGACTTGCGCGTTGAATACGCGAGTCGAGAGTCCGGCGACCGACACGCGATTTACGCGCGAGCAGCAAAACGCGCGCTTACATGTGAACGGAATGCGTATGAACCTCTAGTATCTCACAATCTCGCGATTAGAAACGCGCGATTCAAAACGCCTCATCTGGACAAAGCCTAAACTATATAATAAAAAGTGGGTGTGTGCTTATGACCACACGACAGAAGTGAAAACTTCTGATTTTATAATTTTAAAATATATATAAATGTTTTAGTATCACCTATTAGCGCACCTATGAACTACAAATAACTTATTACCAACATACCACAAATACCTTTTCAATTAAGTTTAAGTGTCATCTATTAGCGCACTTATGAACTACAAATAACTTATTACCAACACACTACAAAAACATTTTCAATTAAGTTTTAGTGTCATCTATTAACGCACCTATGAACTACAAATAACTTAATATTACCAACACACTACAAAAACCTTTTCAATTAAGTTTTAATGTCATCTATTAGCGCACTTATGAACTACAAAAACTTATTACCAGCATACTACAATTAGTTTTCGTGTTTGAACCGAGTAAACCCGATTCAGCGTCACCGACCCTAAGCATGACGGTTCACTTTCGTTCACTACTCAGGTAAAGTGCGCCTAAGGAAGTTTTCACTTCAAAAATATACAGTAAATTAGTGATATATGAGAAATTTGTTGGTCTTGATTAATTCGTTACCAAACTAAAATCTTCCCGGGAGAACCGGACCGGAAAGCTAGTCAAGTCAAATGTTACATCCTGTAGACATGCTCCACGTAGAAGTGAGGTGTATCTGACGCAGTGTTACCAAACCAACACAAACCTAGTGACATTCGTTTCTATTACCGGCTCGATAACAAACATGAGGAGGAGGTGGAGGCGTGCGTGTAAATGGGTCAGAGGAGGGGTGGCGAAAGGCCAGTCTCGAAAAAGGACAGTATCGCCGTTAAGGGTGTGATTGGGTACGATGTCTATTGACTGTATAGACTTCCTCTGCAGCTGTCTCTCTCTAGTCTCCGAGTGACGTGTGCCATAGAACCTGACACCGTTCACACGTGGTCGACCCTGTACTATTTAGTTTATGAATTGGTGACTGTTACAGCAAAAAATCAAAATGATCTTTTTTTAAGGTTCCGTAGAAACTATAGGAACCTAGTTCGTACGTCTGTCTGTCTGTTTGTCTGTCCGTATGTCACAGCACTCCCATCATTTATATATCTATACATAATATTAAGATAATTGGTATATGGACGTAAATTGATGACGCAAAAATAGAGATGATAAGATTTTTTCTTCGGATATTTTCGGTAAAGGCCAGCGCACACGTGCTACTTTTTGTATCGAAAACGCGTGATTTAGCAACGGCATCGCGATTCGAAATTTCTCGATCGGACGGTTTCGGTTGTTTCTGGTAAATATAGAGCGTCACTATTATTTCGATTTTGTTTTCCCATATTTCTTATAAAGACCACTGACTTCTTGAATTTGTGCAGTTAATTCGTTGCTGTTATATTAAAATGCTAAAATGATCGAATGGTTTCGATTGTTTTTGTTAAAAGAAATCGCAAAATAATTTTGGCATTTTGTCATGTAAACAGTTAACTTTATTAATTAATTTATTGTCAAGTCGTTGATGTTAACAGAGTTCCAGCGTGCCGGAATTTCAAAATGATCGAACAATTTCGGTTGATTTCGATAAACAGGGTCATAATATATCTTAGCTTTCTTTTCTTACGTTTGTTATATAAAGATATATATTGAAGAAAACCTTTAGAACTAATGCAAGCTATTACAAATTATTTATAAAAACGGTTTACAATAAAAAATGTTGGAACCTTTGGTGTAAAGATACGAAATGTTACAATTACCACAAAACACCAAACCATAACAAACACTCTCGACGTACGTTTCGCCAACCAAGTTGGCATCATCAGGAGATGATTAAAACTAAACTCGTTTAGTTTTAATCATCTCCTGATGATGCCAACTTGGTTGGCGAAACGTACGTCGAGAGTGTTTGTTATGGTTTGGTGTTTTGTGGTAATTGTAACATTTCGGAAAAACGGTTTAGTTTACTAGATTATTTTTTTATAAAAAATCGAAACTTTTAAAATTCAACAAAACGCAAAAAGCAATTAATATTAAATAGTTTTTATGCAATCTTAACTGCGAAATGTTTCTTCTTTTCTGCCAATAAAAAATATTTCACCGACTAAAGGTACGTGCAGTATGGAGCTGAGATTCTAGATGGTAGCGTAGATCATAGCAGGGCTTGCTTAAATTAATGCATTGTTATATATGCGAGCGTACACAACGAAGCAGTGAGTGTAGCAGGTATAAGCGCTGTTACAAGAGCTGCTAGATACAAGAATGTATCTCACCATTCTTTCAGCGCGCTGATTACTACAATCAACGTGTGACAACTGTCAAATGGCCGTTATACAAGTTTTGCAATGGATGTGACTAGTTTAATAAGTGAAATTTTGCTAGTTTTTATTTAATTTGTTTTGAGTTTTTTCTAAGACGTATTTAAAAGTATTATAGGTTCCATACGTAAATATTCAAAAAACCGGTTTGGGTAAAATTTTAATTCTTGGTATAAATGATGAAATTCGCCATGTTTAGATCATTTTCTATTAATAGGGTGAACATGATAACTCCTACCCAAATTTGTATTTAAAATATACCACTTTGTAGCAGAAGAACATAAATATTCGTCTTCGCTATCTGATATTTCAAACGCGATTTAAGCTTGTATCAATGCTGGTATCAAAGCTTCGTTGTGCAAACCTATAAGCGCTTATAATTTCAGCCACCATCTACCATTATACATGCTACCATCTAGAATCTCAGCTGCGTACTGCACGTACCTTAAAATGAAACGCAACTTGCTTCGCTTGTCTACATTAAACAAAGGTGAGATATTTTGAGGTTTTATTTTTCTACTACCTAAATAGAATTTTCTGTACCTACTAAACTTTTTGAATAAGTACTTACCTATATAAATTGCTAGCGGCCCGGTCCGGTTTCGATCGGATGCTATAAATTTATGATTTATTAAAATATTACCTACTCCAAAGTATCACCTATCGAACAATCAAAAAATTTTCAAATCGGTATTCTGAGATTACCCCCAATAATTTTCACCCGGGTGAAGCGGGGCCGGCCAGTTTCAATTATACATCTAAACCTCCCTCGTGAATCAGTCTATCTAATCGTGAAAACCGGAATAAAATCCATTCAGTAGTTACGGAGAAAATCGGGCACAGACAGACAGACGCGGCGGGGGACTTTGTTTTATAATATGTATAGTGACATTTATTTAAAAAATTAGATGCACTGAATATGAACGCAGTATAAACATTTATACAGAAACATATTTTTATTTTTCTGTATGCACAAATAAAAGGACTGAGTGAGTATTTTTAAATAATGTCAAAAGCATTCTTTTGAAAACATTTTAATTCAATTACAAGTCGCGTGAGTTTGCATGTGAGCTTTTAAAGAATCCCGTCTCTTCCACCATCGCCGCCGTCATCATCTGTTTCTCTTGTGTTATTTCCATAGCGTACTATTGCACGCGGTTGGGACCCCCCTACCAACACTTCGGATAGTCATTTCTTTTAACCTCTCATTTCTAGTACGCTGTAGATGTTGTTATTTGCTACATGCACAGAACATAGCGTCACAGCGCGGTAAATTATTGCATTTTTTGTTGTTTCCATAGTAACACTATTGTATTTCAATTTCAAACAAAACTTTTGACCACAGCAAAAATCTGATGGCTACTGTCAAAAAATAACTATATTTCATTAAATAATAGTATATTATGTGACAAGTGTGCTAAATACATCTTTATGCGCCTGACGCATAAATATTTAGCACACGTGTTGCACACTATACTTTATATAACACATGCGTGGTTTTAGACTTTAATTGAATAATTTAATGTCACTGACAGAAGTACATCTCATAATAAAAACATTGGGCTCGATACAATATTTATTCACTTTGTTACCATAGTAACCATATTTCATTTATAACATCGAAAAGAGGTACAGTCGCGGACTTAATAAAGTTTACACTTGAATTGTATTGTAATTGTATTTTAAAGACCACCAACAGCTAAGGTTATTTGGGCCTAGCACCAATTCATATTTTCAATTCATTTTTTTTTTTTTTTTTAATAATAAATTGAAAATCCAATTGACACTTTTACCAGCTCTCGGGCTAGAACTCGGGAACTGGGGACTTGTAATAGAGGAACCATAGCAACGCCATGTAAACAACAGCGCCGCTACACTCTCGGCTATTCTCAAGCTTGAGTTTTTTAGTGTAAGTTTACAAAAAGTCAGTAGCTTAGCAACAAATTTAGTTTTTAATAGGTAAATGTAAATGTCAAAATTTAAAAGAAATAATTGTCGTTTAAATGCCTCGAAATTATTAAAACGATGAACAAAAAAGAAGAATTATTGCAAGATTGGAAGAAGGATTTTGCTAGTATCAAATAGGTATCAAATCTTTTTATGTTTTAATTGAATAATATTGAGTAATTTGGATTGTATAATAAACAACTGAGGTGTTTTGATAACCGCGTTTTATTGAATTTTTAGGATGTAACCTTAGTAATTGATACATTACTATCAAAAGCCAAATTACAATATGTAAAAATTAAAAAAACCGGTAACTAGATGATACAGGTGTAAACTTTTTTAAGTCCGCGACTGTACATCTCATAATAAAAACATTGGGCTCGATACAATATTTATTCACTTTGCTACCATAGTAACCATATTTCATTTATAACACCGAAAAGAGGTACATAATTTTAGATAACGGGTTTTTCAAATGTTTTTCCATTATTCATCGAAAAGCGTTTCATAATGGATCATGACGTCACTCGTCAATAAACGATCATTTAAGGTCCGCAAAACTGATACGAAAAAACACTAAAAGCGTGCATGTGTTATATAAAATTCATTATCGAATAATAGTATATTGTGTGACTAGTATGCTAAATACATCTTTATGCGTCTGACGCATAAATATTTAGCATACGTGTTGCACACTATACTTTATATAACACATGCATGGTTTTAGACTTTAATTGAATAATTGTATGTCACTGACAGAAGTACATCTCATAATAAAAACATTGGGCTCGATACAATATTTAATCACTTCGTTACCATAGTAACCATATTTCATTTATAACACCGAAAAGAGGTACATAATTTTAGATAACGGGTTTTTCAAATGTTTTTCCATTATTCATCGAAAAACGTTTCATAATGGATCATGACGTCACTCGTCAATAAACGACCATTTAAGGTCCGCAAAACTGATACGAAAAAACACTAAAAGCGTGCATGTGTTATATAAAATTCATTATCTAATAAAAAATATTATATAGAAGGAATTTTTAATTGTATTTTTAAAACGTTGCACAATTTAAATGTCCCCGCGTTTTTTCATGTTTTAAAATACATACCTATGTCAATGTTTTAAGTCCACCAAAATGTTTCACTTTTCACCACCATGAGCGCTGTAAGCACGACGTAGCGAATAGTGTAACTTCTTATGCGAGTTCGGGCCATTTAACTTTTGCGTTAAATATTTAACGCTAACGGTGTAATCATGACAACGAAAAACAAATCATATAGTAGCCAATTTATAACATTTAGATATTATATATTTTGCTTTCACTTCTGTAATGCGTAGTGTAAACAACATATCACCGTTTGCCGGACAGCGTTCATAAAGTATAACTTTGCCCATTTACAAACTTGTGTTCCAGATCACTAACCAGAATCACTATTTTCCGGACGAAGTTTATACAGTTCGGTCGTCTCCGGCCAAACTGCGTAGCTTTTCCCACTTACAAAATTGCGTTCCAGATCGCTGATTTGAATCACTGTTTGTCGGACGTATGTAGATTTTGCGTGAGTTTCACGTCTGTAGTGTGTAGTGTAAACTACACGGTCTTATAAGTAAAGGTAGATTTATATTATCCGATCAGACATGGGGCGGGAACGTAGCGTTTCCGACAAGACAAACATTTTTTCATGCATTTCAAATACATCACTATTTCTCTTATTATTATTATTAGTGTATTTGCCATATGGCACATACACTATTGGCGTCGGTCGGATGGCGGGACCTAGGGGCCGGACCAAAATTTCTCGACGTTTCATAGCCTCCTGAACATTTTGGCACCATTTTTGGAAATATCTATTTATATATGTATATATATATATATGTGTACGGGCTATAACTTTCGAAAGAGTTAATTGATTTTGACGAAATTGGGTAGGCACGTTGCAATCCATAACCGCACGAAGCCTATTTAAAATGGGCCCAATCGGACCATTTTAAGGGTGGTTTTTAGGGGTTGAAAAATGTTTTTGGGCCCAAAAATACCGAAAAAATTCTCAGAATTGTTTCAAAATTGAAATTTAACCCTTTAGTGAACATTAAAATGTGCTGTTAAAATTTTAATAAAATCGCCCCGACAGGTTCGGACTTATTTTATGAAAACACTAGGTTGCGGATAGTGATTTACTTACTGAAGGGTGTATTTAATTTGGTACAGAGGTTACATTGATAATAATATTGAAATTAAGAAAAAAAAATATTATTTTAAGGGATGTATTAAGGGGTTAAATTTTTTATTTTGTCCAAAAACCAACTTATGTTCACCTAATAACAGCACAATGCCTGTATTAGCAAATACACTATATTGTCGGCAGGGTTTTGGCACTGCGACCCGAGTTTTTACTTCCCACCTCTACTATGGTAGGGAAGTAATGGATTCAGTCCGAAAACAATATTTCGAGATTTTAACAGATTTTCACGTTTTGAGACCCTAGCAATCGTTTAAGATCATTTTCTGACTGATGTCTGTATGTGTGTGTGTATGTGTGTATGTGTGTATGTGTGTATGTGTGTGTGTATGTGGTCAATTTTTCGCCTTCGATATCTTAAGAACGGAACAACATACGGGCATGCCGATTGTTCTATTGTGTTTATCAGCCTTTAACTTAGATCTGATTAGATTTTGAGTCAAATCGGTTCAGTGGATCCTGAGATATTCAAAAAAACGTCCTCAATGTCACGTATTAACATAGGTAAAAAAAAATATAAATGAATTCTAGATGTTATAATATGAAAAAAATGTAAATATTTTTTTTCTCTAAAATGTATAGTTTTCGAGAAAAAAAATATTTTACTAAAAAAAATAAAAATTGTACGTAAATCAAGGTAACCATGATTTTTGCTATATTAAGCTAGCCATCAATAGATCACCAAACAAAAAAGAGGGCCATGCTTTTTTCAAAGAATAAAAATTAAATTGTGTTTTAAAGACCACCAACAGCTAAGGTTATTTGGGCCTAGTCAAAGAATAAAAAAAAGAGTGTTTATTTTTTGCAAATATTTACTAGGTGGGAAGTATAGGACTGGTCATCAGTCGAATTTTTTTCTTTATATATTATTACTATAAAGAAACAATTCTGAACATTCCTTTTTAACATGCTTGTGGACGAAGTGGCTTTCATCAGAACTGCCCAGAGAAGCTCGATTTATATTATTCGATCAGACACGGGGCGGGAACGTAGCGTTTCCAACAAGACAAACATTTTTTCATGCATTTCAAATACATCACTATTTCTCTTATTATTATTATTCTTTATATATTATTACTATAAAGAACCAATTCTGAACACTCCTTTTTAACATGCTTGTGGACGAAGTGGCTTTCATCAGAACTGCTCAGAGAAGCTCGATTTATATTATCCGGTCAGACACGGCGCGGCAACGTAGCGGCAAGACAAACATTTTCAACATTTCAAATACAAGTATTGATACGTGTCTGAACGGACGGAATCCGCTAAATATAAATATTCGTATTTGAAATGCATGTGTTTATCTTGCCGGAAACGTTACGTTCCCGCGCCGTGTCTGACCGGATAATATAAATCGACCTTTATTAGTAAACTAAATTTTACTGTGTAACCTTTGAGAATTGCATAAGACGTTGCTCCGAGTGTTTCGACACACACAATTTTTAAAAATAGCAACGCAGTCACCGCTCGCTATAAATGATGGTATAAAGGACATCACTATCCGGACTCTAAAGTTATCTATTCGTCTGGTGTCTAGCCAATGCTGGCTATAGTATATATAGTTACAGAATTCCCCGCTGCGTTGCGCTCTTTCGCTTTGTCCTTCCACTGTGTTGGTTCTGAAAACAGCGACAAATTCATTGTAATATTCATATGCTATGAAAACTGAACTACTGTATTCTCATTGTGAAAAAAAAACTTTTGTAAATATTCTACTTCACACTATTTTTATTTGACAGTTGACACCGTTGTATTGAAATGAGTGTTTGGTTAAAAAATGTACTGCACGAGACAAAATGACATTTTTGAAAATTGTGTTTCGGTTTCATTAACAAAGAAAAAATCGGTCAAGTAACTCCGTTTGTACAAAGAGAGCTCCGTATATTTGCGACTATTACGATTTTTTGCTTCGTTTATATTTCAGAAACGCCTGGAACAATTTTAATTTTAAACTTATTTGTTGTTAGTCGGAATGGTGAAAACTATACATAAGTATCTATGAAATGTCAAGGTCAAATATTCTTTAAATTCAATCGGGGGGACACAATTGTTGCCGGATTTAAGATGGGGTGCGAGGTTGAGCGACCGACCGGAGTGTCAGACACTGAGGGGCGGCGGAAGCCTAGATTTTTTTGTTTAATCACGGATAAAAATCGTTGGCCAATCAAAAGTGTAGGTACAACTCACAAGTTGTTCTACCCTATCAACATGGCATTAGTTTATATTTTAAATAAATAAATTTTTCTTTACTCCGTTGAACATCAATACTAGATGAGAGTTTGTCAAAAAATCGAGTAACAAAATAAATAATATAAATATGATCAAAGCTATGCCAATTAAATACACAAAAAAGTAATTGAGTATGATTACAGCTACTTTACAATATAAAATGTAATTGAGTACAATTCCATTTTAAATGTAATTAATTACAATTACAGTAACATTCTTTTTTAAAAGTAGCTAACTAATTAAAATTATAGTTGCATTCGTTTTTAAAAGTAATTAATTACAATTACAATTACTAATAAAAGTAATTGTTAACTGTAATTAATTACTTTTGCGCAATTACAGATCCAGCTCTGATCATTATCTACTCAATTTTTACTTCCCACCTCTACTATGGTAGGGAAGTAATGGATTTAGTTCGAAAAAAATATTTCGAGATTTTAACAGATCTTCACGTTTTGAGACCCTAGCAATCGTTTAAGATCATTTTCTGACTGATGTCTGTATGTGTGTGTGTGTGTGTGTGTGTGTGTGATGTGTGTGTGTGTGTGTGTGTGTGTGTGTGTGGTCAATTTTTCGCCTTCGATATCTTAAGAACGGAACAACACACGGGCATGCCGATTGTTCTATTGTGTTTATCAGCCTTTAACTTAGATCTGATTAGATTTTGAGTCTAATCGGTTCAGTGGATCCTGAGATATTCAAAAAAACGTCCTCAATGTCACGTATTAACATAGGTAAAAAAAAAATATAAATGAATTCTAGATGTTTTAATATGAAAAAAATGTAAATATTTTTTTTCTCTAAAATGTATAGTTTTCGAGAAAAAAAATATTTTACTAAAAAAAATAAAAATTGTACGTAAATCAAGGTAATCATGATTTTTGCTATATTAAGTTAGCCATCAGTAGATCCACCAAACAAAAAAGAGGGCTATGCTTTTTTCAAAGAATAAAAATTAAATTGTGTTTTAAAGACCACCAACAGCTAAGGTTATTTGGGCCTAGTCAAAGAATAAAAAAAAGAGTGTTTATTTTTTGCAAATATTTACTAGGTGGGAAGTATAGGACTGGTCATCAGTCGAATTTTTTCAAAAACTTTTTTAAAGATATTTATAGTAAGCTGTCTCCATAAATTACTTATAGACTATAGTCAAACTACTAAAACAAATAGAAAAATCTGTCTTTTCTCGTCACAACTACTACCTGCCTATAATGTAATTTTATTTTAATACAGTATTCATAATATAAAGAAGGCGCTATTTAATAGTTATCTGAACATCAACACTTAATTTCCCTCACTGCAGTCTGTCTAAGTTTAAATTGAAAGATAAAGACAGAAATATGTTCTGTTATTAATAAAGTTTAGGTTAAGACCCTCTCTGCAATATTCTAGTCTATTTCTAATGTTCAGAAGGAGTTATACAATCTTTATATAGACAAGATTTCGTACACCTTTTCGCGTTCAATTACAGGTATTGCCGCCAGGTGAAAAGGATTATGTAACAATAGCGTAATTAATGCGAAGTGTTTCTTGAACAGAATAATAGAGGCGCTCGGTTGAGAGTGTGTGTGTGAGAAAGACGGTTCATAAAAGCGAGTGCACACATTTATATAGGCTGATTCACAATAAGCAGATCGGATGACCTTTGCTGACATTCATATCATTTCGTAACAACTAAGAAGCAAATAAAATTTAATTAATATTTTTGTCAAAGTCAGGCTAGTCATTTTTTAGTGTTCCGTACCAAAATTGGAAAAACGGAACACTTATATTATGGCCTCACTCCGCTGTTTGTCCGTCTTTCCCAGAGTCAAACGGTGCACGCTAGAAACTCAAAATAAATATATAATTCGAAGAATAGGGTGCGCTGCGAGTCTCGATTTGACGATTTTATCAACTTATTCCAATCATCAAACCAAAATTAAAATAAAAAACATTAGTAAATAATATTGTAACAAAACTGTTTTTAATTTGGCGGAATTAAATATTTATTTACTAAGATTTATGTACAATATCTATTTACAATGTTTATTTACAATAATTATAAACACAATAATAACGATAACGAAAATGTCAATTCTAAACAATGAAACACTTAAACGGTAATTATAACAAAATAAAATATAGTTCTTCTTACTACAACAGTTTTATTGATGGATGTACATTTCGAAAGCTAAGCTTTCATCTTCATGTAGTGTTCGCTGAAGATGAAAGCTTAGCTTTCGAAATGTACATCCATCAATAAAACTGTTGTGGTAAGAAGTAACTATATTTTATTTTGTTTTTATTCCAAGCACAATGCTCATATATATTTTTATGGTAATTATAACACTTAACAATACAAGGATATTTATTTTGACAGGTATATGTTCACAGAATACTGTTCTATTTATTTCCCATTTATTTTCACAAATCACCGATTGACTGACTCAACACGACGCTGAATGACTGATTCCAAACTGCTTGTACTCGCGGCTTTATACAGAGCGGCCCAGCGCACACACAACGCATTCTTGTTGTCTATAGAAACGTCCGGAATCTTCGATACTATTCCACTACTATGTTACAACAAACAGACAATCGCTGCAGTCTGGAATGTTCTGTTGGAGACAGTGGCGTAGCATCTGGGTTTTGCTACAATATTTAATGCTTTTCTGTATTTATAAACTTTTGAACCATCCCCATTATAACCAATTTCAAAAGATCGCAAAGTTTCGTTCGTAAACTGTGATAGATAGATAAATAAATACATACATCAATAAATTACACAACTTCGTGGCCTCTGGTTCGAATCCCGCCTCTGATCATGAATATTTGTATTGTCGTTTAGACCCAGCTTTAATATTTAAAAAATACTGTCCAAATACCTTATATTATGGTAGAGTCACCCCCCAAGTGATATTCTCTTGTATATGTGCATATATATGCTCTAAGGGGATGAGATGCAGAAGGGAGTCCCCAAAAAACGCACGTGGCCGGGTTTTTGGTGTGATGTGGCATTTTTTGCGAAGTGAAAATTATGTGGGATGTAGGTGGGAGCTCCTCAAATAACGCTCGCAGGGGTGGTCGTGCGATAGCGTTATTCGCGGGATGAAGATTCAGATAATAAATTGTTATACGATGTTCTAGCTTCTAGACTAGACTAGACTAGACTAGTTAGTAACCGTATTAGTCAATCCTATGGTTGCCTATAAACCAGCCAAGTAGAAGTTCAAAATATGAAACTATTTCGGACTTTGTACAAAACGCGCGGTTGTTGAACAACCGCGCGTTTTCACTGAAACCGCGAAGAACAAATCTTTAATTTTTGTTCTTTTCTGAAACGAGGAAGAAATCTTTTATTTTTGTTATTTTCTGAAATTTTTGTAACTTTCTAATTTTTGTTGTGATATTTTTAGGGAGGGGAATAGTTTTTGTAAGCCCAGGGGCCCCCGACATGTTTATTAGGCTCTGGGTTGTGCCAATCCTAGAAACACCCACGATTCAAGCTTTGACTCTAACCTATATTCGTGGAAATTAACAAATAGGAAATAACAAGTAGAGAATAGAACTGTGCAATAATTTAATAGAACTATAATAGTGGCCCAATCTGTAGATACGCGCGGGTGCAGGTGAGGGCGGCAATATGGCGGCGGGGAAGGGCGACTGGTTTAAAGGGTTTATACAAGACATTCATGTACGGCACACACACACACATAAGTACGGTGTATTTAGTTGTGAATCGCTTTGGTTTATGTGGAACACTGTATTAGGTGGATGCTTCGTACCTGCGCCTATGCCAGTGGCGTAGTTTGCACAATAATTTTAAAAAATGAATTATTAAAAAAAAACCCGACTGCGTAAAAACCGAACTTAAAAGATGAAAACAAAATCAAATGGTAACATGCAGTCGGCATTAATATGTCATGTATGCCTTCGACTGCATGTCGTCATTTGATCTTGTTTCCATCTTTTAAGTTCGGTTTTTACGCAGTCGGATTTGTTGTTTTTTTTTTTAAATAATTTATTTTTATTTTCTTTCTTTGATTTGAACCTACTCATCAAGCCGTTTCATTTGATATCCACACAAAAGGCTTTGCCAATTTTTTGCGTATTGACAAAATGGCATCTAGCGTCCGCCATATTGAATTTTACATGACGTCATATACCCAGTAGCTCTCGTAAGACTATGACGAATCTATAGACACCTCATTTTTCAAAATCCGTCAATTTCATTTTTTGTCGTCCGCCATATTGTTTTTGACGTAAAGCTATGTCTTTCCCGGTGGTATATAGGGGAGTAAAATGATGCGAGACGAAAAAAGTGTGACGTAAGAAAGGATTTTTCGAAATTCAACCCCTACGGGTGTCAAAGGAAGGGATAAAATTTTGAAAGAGTAAAAAGAACAAAATAAAATATTAGTAAAAAAACTTTTTAGAGACAAGCTTTTATTTAAATGCACTAAAAAGGAAAAAATAATTTTTAGCAATTTAGGTTCATAATAATTTCGTGAGTAATAAACTATCATAGAGTTCACGACCCACGTTTTTATAATTATGAACCTAAATTATTAAAAATTATTTTTTCCTTTTAGTGCATTTAAATAAAAGCTTGTCTCTAAAAAGTTTTTTACTAATATTTTATTATAATTAATAGTTAATGTTTGAAATCCTCTTTGGAATCCTTTCATTTGATATCGTCTGCCATATTGTTTTCGAATTAGTCAATGCTATTCATCTGATCCGTTTGATGCCTTTTTCATAAAAATTGATCCAACCGTTTTTTTTATAAGGTTATAAGGTTCCTGCAAAAATTATCGCTAGAAAAGCTTCGGGTAAAATCTAGGTTTTTTTTAATTATAAATAGTTTTTGGGTCGAGATCAGAGGTTAGTGAGAAAAGTTGATTGTACGTCACTGATATTCCATCATCCGCATTTCCACGGCGTTGTCAAAACATGCGAGAGACAAAGATGGCAAATGCTGAGATAGCCGATATATAAAACTTAACATGAACGCATACCTATCTTTCTCTTATTATACTTGTAACAAAAGTTTTAACTCTTAAGTGGGATGTATTTTGAATTTTGTTTACGTAAGGAAACGCTTTTCGAACTCTTCTTTTCTGTGTTGTTGTAACAGTCTTCGGAGCAGGCAGCGCCGGTTTTACGATGGAATGCACCCCAAGTAGTAACGGTAGCTTTTTTTTTGCATCCCGCGAAAAGGTTGTGTTTATTTATTTCAATATTCGAATAAA
Source organism: Mongoloraphidia duomilia (assembly GCA_039654895.1). NCBI lineage: Eukaryota > Metazoa > Arthropoda > Insecta > Raphidioptera > Raphidiidae > Mongoloraphidia > Mongoloraphidia duomilia. Next base: position 20,223,515 of record CM077525.1, on the reverse strand, counting down.
TAAAAATAGGTAAAAAAACTTTTAAATTAAACGGTTTTATTTTAAATCATCAGCTGTACCAAAAACTAGAAAATGATTAAGACACAAATCAAGGGGCACATTGTGTCGCTGCGTTTTTACTCCCCCTAGAAATTCTTATATCATACTAATTTATAAAATTGTAATGGAACTGTTCTTTCGGATATTTTGTATAATAACCAGATGAGAGAACGCGTGTCTAGATTTTTATTTAGAAAAAATAAGATAAATCGACTACTATAGTCAAGTTCCAAAATTTAAGATAGTAAATTCACTATTTTTATAAGCGGCGCAATTTTTATGCATAGCACGCGTATGCTTGAGTTTCGAACTGATTTTATAATTGAAGTGGAATTAAACGTTTATTTGAGCATCATGTAAAAACGGATACACCGATTTTCATGAAACTTGACATATATTTTAAGAAGCAATTATCTTGAAACTTAAAGCGCATTAGATTTTATATTAGGAATTGGGAGCACTCGGGTATTCAACTGGCATTTGTATTATAAACTGACTTTTTTCACATTGGAAATGTTTAAGTTCGTATATGGGGGCAGAGTTACGAGGTTTCGTTCAAGGCCAAAAGACAACGGTGTCGCGATCAAGTGAGGAGCAATCATGCAAAATTGAACAAGTGAAATTTTTTCGAAATGTGTTTTATATCATGTCTAGTTAATTGAGAGGTATTTGCGACGATCTGCGGTGTTATTTTTGAGCAAATGTTAATAAATACTGTAGAAAAATCCATTTAAAAGTTAAGTAATCAAGCAAAAGTGAACGCGTATATAACAGAAGAATAATAGGGTTATTCCTGACAAAACTAAACAGTGCATTGATAAATATTGTTTGTATAATAAACAGTTAATTATGTTTCATATATGCTGTTATCATTTCCCAATGTCCTCGATGGTTGCAAGGATTGCGAAATCTGTGAATTTTTTTAAATAGCGGTCAAAAATGTGTAATATTCAGAGAGCCGACCCTGTCAGCTTGTTTGCATAGCTATGTTAGAAGAACGCACGCGCCGAACACATCAAGTTTGTATTAGTGAGCATTAATTCTCTAAGAATATTTACGTCCTAAAATAATTAATGGATTTTAAGTAAGACTGCTAAAGCTTTTCCAAAACTATCCAATATACCTGAAACAGAAACTTTACAATTTTTAAAATCTAATATAATCGAAGTTGTCAGATTACACAAAGCCGGTCATCTCAAGGCGTTCTAGGGAGCGCAGTTTATGTTATACTAAGGCGCTTTATAATACTTCTCAAAAATTAAAAATACATCTAAAACTTTATCTTAAGGAGAAGGACTCAATAAAATTTATAGAATTTCTGATTAGTTTATGCTGAACGTTTCGGCTGCAATTGAGACTTCTTCAGTAACTTAAACTTAGATATCCTATTGTCCATTTGATTTAACAACTATAAACATTCTTTTGATTTTGACTTAATTTTTTTAAATATATTGAATAATAACCGGTGTTTCCATTATTGTAATTAGGTTTCTATGATTTTTGTAATTTAAAACATAAATTATTTAGAAATATTATAAATTTTTTTGAGTACTTCTCTCTAAGATAAAGTTTTACATATATTAGAAAATGGACACGAAAAGTGATTCAATAATTAAAAATATAGTTCATAATTGATCCAAAAATTATTCCAATTGAAAAAGTTTAATAAAACATAATACTTCGTGATAAAAATTACGTCGCATACGACTATATTAATCGTAAACAGTTTTAACAATCTATATCACATGTTATACGTATGTGTCAATTTTCAGCTTTGACTATAATCAGGACCGGCCTTAGTGAGTTTGACGCCACGAGCGAGATTTTTTTAGCCGCTCCATTGACCCCAAAAAATTATTTTTTTTCAATGAGAAATTTTTCTATTTGTTTTAGTAATTTATGGAGTCAGCTGGTAAAATCTCTTTATTATAGGTTTTTTCAAACATTGATCTTGATATCATTCATAGAGTAAAACAACTTGTGGATTGTAACACTTTTGCCTCTATCAACGTTTCGCCTCCACTCCGGGCCTAACTCCATCGGCGGTCGCACTACCTCGCTCCCTCTTTCCTTAAGCCGATTTTAACTAATGACCAGGTATAAATTACAATCGAAACTAAAAAATTGAGGACTATATATCTTTGACCAAATTTATTAAATTAATTTTTCGACCCGACTTTCGTGACGCTCGTGTGATAGTGAAAAAATTTTCCAAATCGGTTCAGTAGTTTTGGCGTAGATACTTGGCTAATGACAGAAAGAGCATCTTATTTTTGTATGTAATTATAACTACCTATAAAGTTTGTAGGGATTGTGATTTGTGATCCATTAGTCAACTGATGTAAGTAACTAGGAAGATCCTTAAGCCACGAAGGCTTAAAAATCAATGAACGGCGATACTAATGTTTGAAATACCTATCTACATTTAATACCAACGTTTCGGCAGAAATTTCATACCAGTTTTTTGTATTAATTAATATTGATTACCACTGATTGGACATAAGCGGTTTTGCCTTACGGTCATAGATAGGTTTCATATTGAAATGTTAATATAGAGCGACTATTGCTCGGCTGCAGAAATCATTGTTAGAAAATTCGATTTAACAATGACCTTAGATCCTGACCACACATATTTGTCCATAAGAAAAGCATTGTAGAATTTTAAATCGATCCTGATCGAAAAATAATTGATCGATTGAAACGACATTTTTTCAAAACTGTGTATACAAGTATTTATAACATAGTTTTTTTGCACATTTTCCACTTCAAAACAATATTCTTCTACGCATTTTGATCAAAATTTAGCTTGAAAAGCGATATTTTTCTCTGTTGATCAATCATATGTTTTTGTGCATGAATACAATTTAATGTTCTACATGACAGGGATAGACTTCTCTTACATGTATAAAAACTGTAATATATGATTATAATCTAAGGTCATTGTCAAATCGACAATGCTCTCTGCAACCCAGTATAATAGTTCAGTGGCGACGCCAGAGGGTGGGCCGGGTGGTCCATGGCCCACCTTAAACTGTCTTGGCCCATCCTGGCATTATCCCCAATCTAGGTTAAATTATTTCAAAAATTTAATAATAGAAAGATAATATACAGTGTGAGTAAAAAGTCTGGAACTAATTCGATAAAATGAAAATAATTGAATTTGATAAAAAATCCTCGGACACGTCAATTTTATTTTTTTACTGTACATGTTTGTTGATATTTGTTGCATTTCGATAGTCTTTTGTTTTCATACTGTGACGTCATCGTCAATTTTTTTTAATGGCACTTCATATTTTTTATGTCATATCTGGATAGTGCTTAAAATTACGAATTCATTGATGTACCATAGTATGACCTTAGCATTCATACTTCTCGAGATAATCGAGTTTAAAGTACAAACAAAAACTCAGGAAACAAGTGTGAGCCATGAAATATTGATACATTTAATAACTGTGAAGCTCAAACAATTGAAGGCTCACTCTTTTTTCCTGAGTTTTTGTTTGTACTTTAAACTCGATTATCTCGAGAAGTATGAATGCTAAGGTCATACTATGGTACATCAACGAATTCGTAATTTTAAGCACTATCCAGATATGACATAAAAAATATGAAGTGCCATTAAAAAAAATTGACGATGACGTCACAGTATGAAAACAAAAGACTATCGAAATGCAACAAATATCAACAAACACGTACAGTAAAAACATAAAATTGGCGTGTCCGAGGATTTTTTATGAAATTCAATTATTTTCATTTTATCGAATTAATTCCAGACTTTTTACTCACACTGTATCATCATTCATCAGTCAATTCACGAATTGTAAACTGATTAAAAACACATTTGAACCTTAAAGATTTATTCAAATATAGACATGTCTTTATATGCATAATTATGTGTAATTAATATCCAATATTATGTCTAATTTTTTAAGTACGTTTTTAACCCCCGAAATTTCCGCAATTTTTCCTATAAATTCTATAGCAAGTAACTTGGGGTAAAATTTTACTGAACACTAATTGGGGATGTTATTGGCCCACCTTCAGATCACCATGTCCAACACTGGCCCACCCTAACAAAAAATCCTAGCGCCGCCACTGTAATAGTTTGACCAGACCCGGTTTATTGCAATATACAGTCATATCAGCGCTTTGGGATTTGGCCTCTGACGTAATTTGGAATCGAAAATGTTGTAGCGTAACGTACGCGTCCATTTCTCGTAACCATCAGTAAGTTTATTATGATATGTCTCTCGTACACAAATGTCATCTAATGACACGTCATGTTCGATAAATATCGACATTCTATTGGCTGCTTTCGGATTTTCACGGCACACTCGCATTTCTAAACGCTTGTCGTGCTAAAGAAGACGTTACACAACGTATAGGGGAAATCGGGTTCAATGTTTCTTTATTATTGTTTCTTTATTATTTATTATTTTTATTTCTTTATTATTTTTTTTTCGAATGACCATACGAGTGAAGAAAATTTTGTTACAGCGAAAAAAATTAAATTCGAATTTTCGATGGATTTAGACTTTTCATGGTTCCTGCATACCGAAAAAGCGAGTTTTGGATGTCCATTCATATGTGTAAAAGCCTGACACATCGTTCACAACATATCGAAACCATATTTTAACTTAGGGTTTATATGGAATCCTCAGGGTTTTTTCTAGTTTTCTCCCTACTCCCCTAACTAAGTATTTATATAGTTTATTAATGAACAATATAAAACTGAGATTTTCTCGAAAAAGCTACTAACGATTTTGATAATTTTTCATAAATCGAAAATGTCATTTTTGATTTATGACCCTACAATATGTTTGTTTCAAAAAAGTCTAGAAGGAGTAGTTTACTGATGAAAATTGGGCTTTTCTCAAAAATATCTCGAAAATTTTTAATTATATTTCATACATCGTTATGTGATTGATGATCCTACAGGTTACAATATGCCACCATCAATTTGTATCAAAAATCCAGAAATTGTACACTGATGAAAAAAAATCTGCGATCGATGCAGCAATATTGTTTTCACTGATATTTTTTCTACAACCCAGAGTTATAAAATTATGTACCTACGTCTATTCAAAACTCTGGAAAAAAATATTTTACGTGTCACAACAAAATGTTACAAACGTATCGCCTACGGGGACAATTTGTGTAACAGGTATAATAAGGATCAAAATATGTAACGACAGTTTTAATAAATTTAAACAAAATTATGAAGGATAAAAAACCGTAAATATAAATTCTTGAAAAAAATATCGCCATATGAAACATCAAAATTGGTGTCTCTAATCATTTAAAATTATACTATAATATTATAATGATTCAGAAATTCAAAAATTAAAAAAATATATTTTTAATAAAATAAAAAACACGCGTACAGCAAAGCACAAAAAAGTAGAAAATAAATGTATTTCTCTTCTACAACCTTTAAAAGCGCGAGACACTCACTAGATCTACATTCCATCGAATGCCCCACGCTTTTAAACGTTATATAGCAGAGAAAATTTTTTTTTACTTTTGAGTGCGTTAATATAAGCGTGTTTTTTATTTAAAAAAAAAAATTCTTTTCGATTGACATAGTCCTACGGAAAACACTGCGGTATCAGAAGCGAACCCACCCGATTTTTTTAGTTACATATTTATCTCAGATCTAAAGTTTGAACTTGTTACAATATGAATAATTTATTGTGGTTTTTGGTTATGTTACATTTGTATCACCTTAACATAAGAATCAATTCCGATACCCGTTTGATCAACAAAATCTAAAAATCTATTTCATTTAAGTATGAAAAAAGTTATAACCACACGACAGAAGTGAAAACTTGATTATATGCATAATGTAAAACATACATATAATATTATAATATTATTTTATTATTATAATACCTAATAATAAAAACGTAATTCTTGAAACGATGCACTCCTTGTTAGACAGTAAACGTGGTCACCGACCCGAGCGCGCTTGATGTCGAGTGGAGCCGAGTAAACCCGATTCAGCGTCACCGACCCGAGCGAGACGGTTCACTTTCGTTCACTATTCAGAAAGAACGCAAAGTGCGCCTAAAGAAGTTTTCACTTCAAAAAGTATAAACATTTTCAATGATACAATATGCATAATATTGTGTTCCTTAGCACGACAGCTATAGCAGTCACAGAAATATCGCTTTGTAATCTTTTTATCTCACTAAATAAGGAGTGAACGCCTGCAATATGTCTTTTTTATTTTCATAGCAAAATTTTGCATTCATACATTTAATCCTTAAACATGGATTATTTGGATTATTTATAAAACAAACAAAAGAAGCATCTTGTTGCAAATTGTTTAAGTAAATTACGAAAAGAAATGAAAAAGAAAAAATCATGTTTAAGGTTAAGTACACTAGAGTTCCTGTAACGTGAACATTCAATAACAAAACATCCAGAAACGTAAATGCCAGGTTTGCAAACCAAATAAGAATACTATAATAACAATTGGTTATTACTTTTTCTTGAAAAAATTACATGAAATTAATGATTACTGATTAGTACATGTGCAGTGCATATTAGAGTTGCTATAGACATCCTGATTTACGGAGATACAAATTTTTAGTGTATTTGCCATATGGCACATACACTATTGGCGTCGGTCGGATGGCGGGACCTAGGGGTCGGACTAAAATTTCTCGACGTTTCATAGCCTCCTGAACACTTTGGCACCATTTTTGGAAATGTATGTTTATATATGTATATATATTATAGCAATGGCTTTTGCTTCAAAAGACCCGAATTGAATCGGTTGCGCGGCTAGCTACCGACGGCGCGGGGTCATGGGTCGAAAAACAAAAATTATTATCTAGTTACGATCGCACTTGTTTTGGGAAGCAGCCTCTAAAATTTAAATACAGGAAAAGCCCTTAATGGGCAATAAAAAACCCAACCACCTACCACTCGACACTTAGGACAACACAAAAAGTGAACGCACACAATGAATCGTGCGTCAAAATAATTTAATTTAAATTTGAAGTCACCTCTACACTAGTATCACCTAACCAGAGACGGACCTCGTTGGAAGATTACTTAGTGGGCCAGATACCGACCGAGAGATCAAAGGGCGCCAGAACTTATAGGGCCACACTGCGTAAGTCTCAGGTCGTCCAAACTGAGACGTAGAGAGTGGTCACAGTTAGGGATAATTCAAAAAGGATAACCACGTTGGCCAAAAGAGATCCGAAAAATATTCCGGAACAGAGTCCAGAATCACAATCACAGTTATATTAAGTCCCAGGCCTAACGCTGTTACTTCTTTAGCAAGATAAACAGAAAAAAAATCAGAAGTGATTTCAATGGCCAAATCCACACGATAACTTAACATAAAATACTAACAAAACAATAAATTCCGAACACAATATCGGGACACACGGTATTCGAGATACAAAAAAATAAAAGCGGCACTGTAATCACAGGCCTCACGGAACTTCCAACAATCGAGACAAAAATCCTAATTCAATAGGCCTCGAAGCCTCATAACAATCTACTTATTCAATCGCAAAACGTAGCGTGACGTTAGCGAGCGATAGTGAAACGATAACCTAACAATAGCGAAATTCTCAACAAAAACTCTTCATAAATAATGAATCGATACGGAACGATAACGAATTTCACATAATTAATTTTTAACAATTATTTCACACTTAATCCGGGCCTGTACAGAAATTCCGGAGCCTGAAAAGAAAATACATAGCATACGAGAGACATAAACACTTTAAAATCGCGAGACCGGCGACGTGGAATTCAAACTTAATTCATAATAAGATTCAAAATATTCCATAAAATTCCCAATGTAGTGCAAGAAATCCTACAGGAATACAATCGACGCAACATTAATCATTTTAATTCTGACGTAAATATCTAAAATTTACCCAGTACTACTCAAAGTGGTCGACATTCAGAAATGTAAAATGTTCATAAAATATTAGATTTGATCCTTTAATATTTTCGGGATATATTGTAGTACCATATCTATCCCACCGGGATAAACACTTGATAAAATTCTGGGATACTTTATGCGTCGTCATTTATGATAGCGAATATTAAAAATTTCGGAATAATTGCACAATCTTCAAAATTTCTGGAATAAATTAAATTATTCCCGTATTCCAGAATCAACACAACCACACGGAAATCCAAAAGCAGCAACTTATAATCCCTACTAGGAGAAGCGCTTGGCGCCTTTTTGGTTAATGTTGCACGGTAAGCTAACTAAATCGAATACAATAATCCAACAATGGAAATACGGAAAATAAATCAATTTTCGGGAATTAGGAAAACTAGGAAGGTCGATCAATACAGGAATCGAAGCAGGAAACAACGCCGAATCCAAAATCCAAGACTAAACAAATACAGCTCCAAAACGAAAGGTACTAATCCAAATCCAAAATCCCAAAATAAAAAGTATTTTATTCGCCAGCATAATCAATCATTTTATTTTAATTGTTTTATAGACCTATGTGCCTGATACGGTCGCCAGACCTCGTCTGTCTGACTTGCAAAAGTTTACACGAATCATCTGTATCTTTCTTAGGCGTTCTCTCTTTTACCCACGTTAAAAACATGTATTCGTCTACCGCACTTATAGAGATGATAGGCCGCCAGTCATGTATATTTTGGTTTCGTTTTGCACACCTTGCTTTTAGACGGTCACCAGTCAACCTGACGTCATCATAACATCGCCAATCTATATGTTAGAATCGTCTAAATGAATTCATAATAAAACATAAAATGCATTGAACTTAAAATTGTACCGCTATCTACTGGATGTACAAAAGGGCTAATTGCCCCCCTAAATACGTCTAAAATTAGCCCCCTATAATATATATATGTATATGTGTGTGTGTGTGTGTGTGTGGGTGTGTGTGTACGGGCTATAACTTTCGAAAGAGTTAATTGATTTTGATGAAATTAGGTAGACACGTTGAAATCCATCACCGCACGAAGCCTATTTAAAATGGGCCCAATCGGACCATTTTAAGGGTGGTTTTTAGGGGTTGAAAAATGTTTTTGGGCCCAAAAATGCCGAAAAAATTCTCAAAATCGTTTCAAAATTGAAATTTAACCCTTTAGTAACGATAAAAATGTACTGCTAAAATTTTAATAAAATCGGCCCGACAGGACCGGACTTACAAATTTTATGAAAACACTAGTTTGCGGATAGTGCTTTACTTACTGAAGGGTGTATTTAATTTGGTACCGAGGTTGCATTGATAAAAATATTGAAATTAAGAAAAAAAATATTATTTTAAGGGATGTATTAAGGGGTTAAATTTTTTATTTTGTCCAAAAACAAACTTAAGTTCACATAATAAAGCCACAATGCCAGTATTAGCAAATACACTATATTGTCGGCAGGGTTTTGGCACTGCGACCCGAGTTTTTAAACTTTAATAGCTGCTTACGTCACAACACCCGAGGCCTAAGACAGATTGCACCGTTGCTATCAATCAACTATCAAAATGGGACATATTGTATTAAATATAATTATTATTAGATTAATATTCGGAGCAAGATACAATGAGTCCTGTAAAAAATATTTTACAGACAACAGCATAATGACTTTTTATTGTATATATATATTTGAACTACTGTTGTACATTAAAGAAAATATAAATAATCTTAAATTTGGATCAGATATCCATAACTACAGCACCAGAACAAGCGATATGATTCATATAGAAAAATATAATACAACACGCTACAGTAAAGCGCCAATATGTAAAGGATGCATACTATATAACAAGTTACCGAATGAAATAAAAAATATAAAAAATAATAAGAAATTTAAATCTGCCCTGAAAATTTATCTTGTAAATAAATGTTTGTACGAACCAGAACTGTAATTTTATCGTAATTTTATTGTAATTTCATTGTATTTATGACTTATGCATACTCATTGAGTCTTCGCATCAATAAACTTATTATTATTATTATTATTATTATAGGTATATGCTGTAGAGTAATCCGTGATATTCGAGGAATGTGATATCAGCCGCTCGAAAAAAATAAAGGTGTGGTTTATTTAACCAACTTCAAAAATTTAGGTATTGTTAGGTCATTTTAAGTGCTGGACAAACATTCCAACGGCATTATTTAAGCTAGAACAGGGCACTTTCCAATGACGTAATAAAAACTGTAATTTACAGGCTTATTATTGTGATATACAGGGTGCCCCAAAATTGCTGGGACACAGAGCTACCACGTGTAGTAGAGGTCAAAATAAGTCGATTGGACCCAATTTATTTATATATTAAAATGTACCGTTTGCCCGTGAGAAGAGTTCAAAGTTTACATAAAATTTTGTATATAAAATTCTGTATTACAATTTCATTAAACTTGTACTAAGAATTAGCATTATTTAAGAAAACATTTTTTTCCTTCGGAACTATGCGGAATACGAAATTTTTACAAAAGTAACAAAATGAAGATAATTAATCAATCTTCTCGCTAAAAAAATTTGAGAACCGTATTACCACCCCTAAGAAAGTTCTGAAAAAAATGTCAGGGGGTGAGGGTGGTTTTAACCTTTCTACAATTTCTTTTGGGTTTCTTTGATTACCGAAAGAAGACTAATCCTCTAAAATGCACTTTTGTCAAATTTTATTCAATTTGTTTCACTCATTTCTGAACAGCGTACAAAAATGGGTTTTTTTATGTAAACTTTGAACTCTTCTCACGGGCAAACGGTACATTTTGGTATATAAATAAATTGGGTTCAATCGGCTTATTTTGACCTCTACTACACGTGGTAGCTCTGTGTCTCAGCAATTTTGGGACACCCTGTATTATTAATATTTATATCAAATAAGGAAACAATAGCAAACAAAAATAAAGTTATTGTTACGGATCACCCTGTATATAACCGGCAGGCAAGAGTTCTGAGAAACGGGGGTCCGCTTACTGTAACAACTGGTACCTGCACAAAAGTTCTAGAGAAAGCTTATGCTATGCAGCCTATATAAACAGCAGTACGAGTGAGCGAGGAGTCAGTCCATGAAGAATACTGAGCGACAAATAGTGCATCTGATATAAATATTTGAAACATAAATAACTAGAAATAAATAGTCCTGCAGGTATATAGTTAATTGTTTTTGTATATAGTTGTTTTGTTTTGCTTTGTAATTACTATTTAGTTATTGTTGATTGTTAGAATTGACTTTTCGTTGTTGCGTTCATTATTGTTGTGTTTTTAATTATTGTAAATAAATATTTATTCTGCCAACTCAGAAAACAGTTTTGAACATTATCATGTTTTTTTTTCGTGTATTTGATAGAAGTCCTTCTTTATTACTAGAAAATATGTATTTTGATTTACTTAGATCAATAATTTTGCAATAAATTACTTTTAATTAATTATTTGATGAATGAAAGCTATTTGAATAATTTATGTTTTTCAATTATGTGAACACCTCAAAAACACTCCTTAATTAGTTCGCGTTTCAAAGACTCCACTGTAATTAATATTTTATTTTATTTGATCAGTAATGCACAACCTTAGGCCCGCGGCCTGGCGAAACATTTTTTGCGGCCCATTTCAATCGATAAAAAACTCGTTTCAATCGTGGATTTAAAAACGGTTAATACTGATTTATAAAGTAGAGCTCTACGCAAGTTCAAAAATCTCGTTGATAAATTTTCCTATAACATTTTTAATTTCATTGTACAAATATTTTACTATAAATCTGACATATTGTAAGGTGAAAGCTCTATTAAGTATTTTTTAGCTGTCTTTTAAATTTATTGGTGCCTGGTGAACGTTTTAATTGTTCAGGCAATTAGTGCAATTAGCCAATGTAAACAGGGCTCTATTATAATATATTCGTCCATAATTTTATATTATAACTAGCCGTTACCCGTGACTTCGCCCACGTATATTTCGATTTATGATTTATTGTCCCCCTCGCGAGAAATTCTCCTCCTGCGAAGCGATGCCTGGCTGGTGGTGTTTATACGCTCGAATTTTACTAATACATTCCTCGCTCGCTTCGCTCGTTCGCTCGAATTTTATTGACACATTATTGCTCACCTACGTTATATAAGTAACTCCTGTGCAAAATTTCATGCTTCTAACTTCAAAAATGACGAACTTCCATACATTCCCTTTTTAACCTCCGTAGGGGATGAATTTTCAAAAAAACATTTCTTAGTGCTCACCTACGTTATATAAGAAACTTCTGTGCAAAATTTCATGCTTTTAACTTCAAAAATGACGAACTTCCATACAAACTTTCATCCCCGATTTAACCCCCTTGCGGGTTGAATTTCGAAAAACCTTTTCTTAATGGGTGCTTACGTCACAAAAAGAACCTACTGTCCAAATTTCAAGTTTATATCTTCAGCGGTTTGACTTGGGCGTTGTCTGTCAGTCAGTAACGGAACTGTTTTATATAATAATAATGATAATAATAATAATAATAATAATGAATTTTATTAATATAGAGGTATAAAAATAGAGGTAAAATACATTTGCTTAAATAACATACTAATAAAATTGAATAAAATATACTACTAATATCTTACTTAAGTTGTTAGACAACTTGTCTGTAAGAAACAAAATTTTTTAAAAATTAAATTACAATTATAGGTGAATATTAAAAATATGAATAAAATTGTAAAAAACGAAGTAAAAGTAAAATGCCTCATATAGATTATTGTACACATGACAGAGTGTCATAAGAATTAACTTAATTTCTAATTAAAATTGAATGCATTTTAATTTATTGTAGTACGATTATTGCCATATTTATAAAAATATTTGTTTTTGTGCATGTGACACAGAAGTTCAAAAATTAAACTCCGTAATATGTCAACAGTTTTGTTTTTTTTTTACTAGATAAAACTAAGGTTGCAACTTTGGTCCTTGACACCGTCGACGACACAAAGACGAAAGACTGGTATTGAGAAATATATAGACGGACATGTGTATGAATAAATTCAATTTAAATAAACGCAGCATAATGGAGTTTGGGCTCTTCAATATTTATCATTTTGAATTTTTATAGAGGAATAAATGCTTGGGAAAGTAGGCAGTATATTTATATCTCAAATAAAAACTCTCAAAAAAGTCAGCGGGCAGAAATATAATTCATACAAACTCTCAAACAAAACACATACACACACACGCTTGTATAATACATGGCCTCTCATAGTTGGTCCTCCGCACACGAAATCTACTAAATACCAACAAACGTGACCGTCACGTAATATTGGAGACGTGCATGTTATTATCTGGTCAGGGTTTAGGTTATATTTGATTAAAATTGTTTCCGCAGTCCATAACTTATTCTAACCAATACTAAAAATTCGAAAGTGTGTTTGTCTGTTTGTTCCGCTTTCACGCCACAACTATTCTGTGAAGTTGTACACACGGGTAGCTTCCGCAATGGAAATTAATATAGATAATAGGCTATAATAACTAGTCGGCCCGGCTTCGCCCAGGTGACGACCGAGGATAAACTCAGAAGACCGATTTCAAAAATGTTTTCACTATTCAATATAGGTGATACTTCGCTTTAGGACGTAGGCTATAATAACTGGCCGGCCCAGCTTCGCCCGGGTGAAAATCGTGCGTAATCTCAGAAATTACTGAACTGATTTCAATTTTTTTTCACTGTTCGATAGGTGATACTTTGCCTTAACACATAAGCTATATATCTAATGACTGGAGCGAACGAGCGAAGCGAGAGTGTAATGTATTAATAAATCATAAATCCATAGCACCCGTGCGAAGCCGGACCGGGCCGCTAGTATAACAATATTTATCTAAACGGATAATACAAAAACCAGAATGTTCAGCGAGAACATATGTTTTATCCGTAAAAAATGAATAAGTACAGGATTTAAACGCACATTGGAACAAACATTTTTTTGAAAATCAGTGCGATTAATATGAGATCTATATAATAATCTCCACGCGGACGAATTCGCGAGCAAAGCTAGTTCATTAATATTACGTGAGTACCTTTTTCGTTCAATGCATTGTATTCGATAATCTGTTGCGCTTAAAACGATCTAAGTTAGTGTAGCCTTAATCAACTTCGATGCTATTGAAAACGTCGCCATTTTGTGAAGATGAAGCCAGCGCCTGAAGCAAAAGGGCGCCGAGTGACACAGTAAAATCTATATTATTGCAACAAGCAAATTTGAAACACCGCTTAAACATTTTAAAGCCTTTTGTCAAAATTACTGTTTTGTACCTTTTTTTAAATACAGCCCTTCTGCCTTGTAAGACATAAGAGGGTGGCAAGTCTTCCTTTCCCCGGGGACGCCAAATCCTTCTCTCGCCAGAGACGCCAAATTCTTCTTTCGCCAGAGGCGCCGAATCCTCCTTGCGCCAGGGGCACCAAGTCTTCCTTGCACCACGAGCGCCAAATCCTCCGTTCGCCACGGACGCCACATTCTACATTCGCCACGGACGCCAAATTCTCCTTTCGCCAGAGGCGCCAAACCCTTGCGCCAGGGACGCCAAATCTTCCTTACGCCAGGGGCGCCAAATCCTCCGTTCGCCACGGACGCCAAATTCTACATTCGTCACCGACGTCAAATCCTCCTTTCGCCAGGGGCGCCAAGTCCTCCATTCTCCAGGAACTCCAGGCCTCCTAGATACGGCACTGGATTAAGCGACCCGTTATTTGTGATGCGTCGTACGTAAAGAGCCATGGACATTGTCGTATATATTTACATATGACTGATTTATGACCTCCGGCGGTATTATGGTCACCGGTGTCCCCGAATGCACTGCACATACATGACCCAACGTTTTACATACAACACAACAAAGCATCGCGTCGCTTCGCACTTTGTATGTGTGTACCTGCCATTATTATACACCTATAGACTTGACTAACTCAATTATACATGGAGATATTAACAACGACTATAGGTAGATCAGATATGTTTTGTTTCTATGATTTTTTTCCTAAAAGTTCGTATCCGCGGTCAAAAATCAAAACTGCTTATGTTAAATTTTCGATAATTTATGAAGTGAAACTTTTTAGTGCCACGGTAACCCAGGATTTTTGGTCACGGAAATTGATGACGAAAGTGACGTCACGCCTATGCTTAAAATACTATTGATATGTGAAACTATCACGTGACGTCACTAACTGCCTAAACTTTAGACAGTTAGTGACGTCACGTGATAGTTTCACATATCAATAGTATTTTAAGCATGGGCGTGACGTCACTTTCGTCATCAATTTCCGTGACAGAAAATCCTAAAAAAAACTAACGTCCGCTTGGTGTGGACTTTTCGAGGCGTTTAAGCATATATAGGAACGGACCAATCGTAACAATTGGAAGTTTGTGACTTGTGATAGCACAGCTGAACTCCACCGCTTTAGTTTAGGGCCTAAACTAAAGCAATAATGTTCAGCTGTGCCTTCATAAATCACAAACTTCAAATTTATTGGTACGATTGGTTCGTTCCCATATATGCTTAAACGCCTAATTTTGTGAACATTAATGAAGAATATGTATTTGAACATTCTTCACAAACAAAACCCATTTTTTAATCGCTATCAACTACCCATATTAGTATACAGAGTTCACTAGTTAGTTGTTACGTTCGTTTAAGTGTTGTGTGTGTGTCTCAAACGACATCTAGATGGGGTAGTATTCAACCAATCAGAATGGACCCTGACTGCAGGGCCTAGTCGCTTGTCTAATTAGGTACCTACCTATTTTGACATTTTAGTTTCTAAACAGAAAATATTTTCTTATATAAATAATAATTTATGTAGTCTGTATGCAGTGTGAGTCCGTGAAATACACAATTTTATTTTATTAAATAAGAAATAGCAAAGATCTTAAACTTTTAAGAAGAACTTTGCCTGACGAAATTACTGTTTTGTGCGAAACAATTGTTATAAAAAAAGGTTTTTCAGTGTAAATAAATAAAACGCTGAGTTTTATTAAACTGAAATGAAATTTTTTTTCAAATATCGCTTGCACCGTGTAAGCGCAACTCACACAGTCCACACGTATGTACGATAGTTGTATGTGTGGGTATTCGGGACTCCCCCTGACCGTTTCTCGTTTTCAGTTCTCCAGGACAGAGACACATACCGAAAATTACGGATACGTTTAAAATTTAATTAATTGTTTTTTTATTAAAATGTTTTGTTGACATCGAGCAATCAAAAGTTTGCCAGCTTTTATATTTTTATTTAGTTTAAACTGTTGTCAGATACCTACGTTTTTATATTCAAATTAATTTATTACTCGCAAATTAAGTTTCTTTTCCGCATGGCTAAGGACACTACTACTATTAAATGGGTATAAAAAATCACATTTGTTGATAATAATTGATCTGTACAGTAAAGACTTGATATAAGTCAAAATACAGAATATCTGTTTTTTACGGTATTATAATTAATCAAGAAATTATTAGTCCTATCCGTAAATAATTTCACATATTAGTGAATAATAGTACGGGAGGCAGCGTTGCATTTTAGGTAGTGATTTCATACCGACCAATTCATATTTCTAGTAATTACTTAAGTATCAACAGCAACCAAAGTGAGCGTCAGTCGTGGCACCCGCGGTGGATGTAGTAGCTAGAGGGTGTCGAAGTCGCTAAAAAAATTAGATTTTAAAATTATTTCCAAATTATTTCATACCGCACCAAACTTGGTATGGTGATTCTTTATATAATAAACAATAAGAAAATAACTGTCAGCTGCATAGACAGTGGGGGTAAAGAAGTCAGTTTCGCCATAGAACATATCGTGTTTAGATAATTTAAACGCCATTGAACAGTAAATGTCACGGTGTGTTCATTTTGAAATATAGATGTCGTTGATAATAAGCATTTATTCTCCAAAGAAACAAACCCTTTCCAATGACAGATGCACATCTTCTCTTCAATTCTGCTTTCAAATCGCATAATTTCCATGTAGAATATATGTTTAGAACTAGTTTGTTTGTGTTGTTTTACGCGAAACGACGACAAAAACGAATAACAGCAAAAGCAAAAATCGTCCCTATAATAATTTTAAATAAACAACAAACAAATATTTTTTTGAATACAAAAACTTTGTATTTAAATTAAACTTTATTTAGAAACGTATTTGTCGCAAGTATTATATTTGAAATTATTAAATAAATAATTTTTAACCTCGACAAAACAACTACACGTTTATGATAAGTGCAAATCAGGTGCAAATACTCCTTGCACCGTGGGTTTGTTTCTTTGGAGAACAAATGCTTATTATCGGCGACATCTATATTTCGAAATGAACACACCTTGACGTTTCTGTTCAATGGCGTTCAAATTATCTAGACACGGTATGTTCTATGGCGAAACTGACGTCTTTACCCCCACTGTCTACGCAGCTGACAGTTATTTTCTTATTGTTTATTATATAAAGAACCACCATACCAAGTTTGGTGCGGTATGAAATAATTTGGAAATAATTTTAAAATCTAATTTTTTAGCGATTTTAACACCCTCTAACTACCAACCCCACCGCTACTAGCGCAGCTGACGGTTGGATGTCTCATCGGGTGGACGAGAACAAACGTTGGTATAATTATCAGCCGGTATGAAATAATTTATTCATTTGCAACGCTGCCTCCCGTACTATAACACAATATATCAGACGACATATTATCGCCATGATATTTAATATTAAACTAGTGTACCCGTGCAAAACTTTTTTGCGACGACTTAACACTGTCTTCAAAGAACAATGGTTTAGTAAAGGCTATCGCCAAAAAAAATGTTTGCCAACACAAACCTTTTTTATATGTAATATGAATCACTTTATTAAGAAAACAATAAGAAATATATATTTCAAGCTTTCTCAATATCATTGTGTATACGAACGCGTGAGTAAAACACATAACCTAGCTTTTAACGATATGTTTTTAATATAATTTTTGATAAATATTTTTGATTCAAACATAACTTTAAAGTGTACGTAAAATAGTAGTTTTTTAGAAACTATAGAACGTATCTATCAGTGTAATACTTACGTACGAATGATCTTCAGAAAAAATCGATGAGTTTGTCGGTATTTGAGAAACTAAGTACTATATTTAAAAGAGAAAAAAAATTTGCACGTACATATACATCAAATATCAATTTTCAAAAGGATCGGATAGTTTTTACAAAAGAGTCCATATGGTCGCCATTTTGAAAAATCTGACATCATTTTATTTTTTTGTGTCCTATGAAACTCTCAAATATCAATTTTCAAAAGGATCGGATAATTTTTACAAAAAATTACATATGGCCGCCATTTTGAAAAATCTGACATCATTTTATTTTTTTGTGTCCTATGAAACTCTCAAATATCAATTTTCAAAAGGATCGGGTAATTTTTACAAAAAAGTACATGTGGCCGCCATTTTGAAAAATCTGACGTCATTTTATTTTTTTGTGTCCTATGAAACTCTCAAATATCAATTTTCAAAAGGATCGGATAATTTTTACAGAAGAGTCCATATGGCCGCCATTTTGAAAAATATGACGTCATTTTATTTTTTTGTGTCCTATGAAACCCTCAAATATTAATTTTCAAAAGGATCGGATGATTTTTACAACAGAGTACATATGGCCGCCATTTTGAAAAATCTGACGTCATTTTATATTTTTTTGTTCTATGAAACTCTCAAATATCAATTTTCAAAAGGATCGGATGATTTATATAACAGAGTACATATGGCCGCCATTTTGAAAAATCTGACGTCATTTTATTTTTTTGTGTCCTATGAAATTGTCAAATATCAATTTTCAAAGGGATCGGATAATTTTTACAAAAAAAATTTCAAATGGCCGTCATTTTGAAATCTGACGTCATTTTATTTTTTTGTGTCCTATAAAACTCTCAAATATCAATTTTCAAAAGAATCGGTTAATTTTTACAAACGTACCTAGTTAAGAGTCGGCCAATCCATATTCCTTCAGTACGGGGCTCTGCCCCCTACACATGCTAATTTCTTGACATGATTAGTACTTTTATTATTCTTATAACCGATCTCTATGATTATACTATCGGAAAAGAATATGTAATCTGTCAAAAATAATGTAGCTTTAATATTGAAAAAACTGGGCAGTGCCGTCTCTAAACTTTTCGCAGACCCCCAATTAAACGCCTATTTGACTAAAAACATGTAAAAAATATATTTTTGTCTGTATATGTTAGGTTAGAATCTGAAATGTCAAATTGGAATTCTCGACTGTACTCCTTATCTATTAACGTCAGATTGAATTGTAAATTTTTTCGTGATCTCTGACCAAATTTTATACAAAAAACAGTTTTCATAAAATATGAAAATGCTATTTTCGCTTTAAATGAACGTACAATTACACTTTTGTTAATTATTTTTTATATAAAATAAGATTTTTATACCTAACGATTATTTTGAATTTTAGCGCTAATTAAACTAATAATTCGATCATTTCAGCTCGAGAGCCGGATATATCTATGGACATCCCGTATATTTGCATCTTCGTCTTACTCATTGAGACATATCTGTGCTCTTGGCCGTTTTTAAAATCAAATATCCAAGCAAATATCGCAGGCTCCGTCTCATACATAGGTTCTAATAGAATCTAATATTAACATTTTACATAAATTTGACAAAAAGTACCGGTCCTAAACCCAAACTGAAGCTAATTTGTCATTTGCAGTAACAAAGTGACAGCTATTAAATGTTTAACATTTTGAACATCTTTTGTTTTATAATTTTAGAAATGACAATATCGAGATGTCAAATCTGCAACATGACTTTTATATGCATCTCTGTCTTTTCTCTGTCGCACTCATTAAGCAAACGGCGGCTCTTGGCGAAATTGAAAATTGGATTTTATAATCTTAAATTATGGCTATCGGTTCGAGGGTACATTTAAAAAGAATCTATAATTCACAATTTATCTAATATTGACAAAAAGTACCCGCCCTAAATCCGTTTTTATGTCCGATTTTCATCTTTAGTTTTAAAATGACAGCCGATATTGAGTGATATATTCGCGGTGCATTTGTCTTGGATTTTAAACAGTTGACTTAAAGAATGACATACGTCGTTCAGACACACTATTTACTTGCGTCTCAGACACACCGATATTTTCACCACATTTGCACATTTGCATTTCTCTCACACTCATGTATCGTGAACGCCGATGGATTTTCTCTGTTTACGTTTCTCTTCACCCCACTGCCCCCCTCGTCATTTTTACTATTATCGCTTGAAATCACCCCTTTTAAAGAAATTTCACCAAAAAAAAAATAGCGATAACATATCTGTGGACTAAAGGCCTCATTTTAAAAAAAAAATTATGTCAATCGGTTGAGCAGGGGTTGCTGGCGGATTGTCTAGAGAAATAGGGCTTGTGTTTTAAATATATAGATAAAATATTAAATAATTAATATTAAATATCATGGCGATAATATGTCGTCTGATATACCTATTGTGTTATTCACTAATATGTGAATCTATTTAATAAATAAGTAAGTAAAAAAATCGCCGAAAGTATACAATTTTGTTTACATGGTTTTGGTAATGTAATGTGAACCCTGATTAGTATGGAGACGAACGTAAGAATCCAGATTATATCGTTGGTAATTAATGGGTATTTTATGTGCTGCTCGACTGAATATATTCATACGATATTACAAGTTATGTAGATGACCAATATTGTTATGAACACAAACGATAAACGTCGCTGCTTTTCGATGAGTACTGATCTGGTCGACTACCATCACACTTGTATGCAGTCGTACAATATAGTTATGAACATAACGTCTCTGCTTTTCGATGAGTTCTAGACTGGTCGATCGATTCGATTAGACGTAAACGTAACGTGACGCTCGATATGCATAGCATAAGTAACGAAAAGAATGAGGCTAATAAAGTTTCACTTTAAAAATGATGGTGGAAGTGTTGGGTCAATTTCACATGTTGGTAATTCCGCGCAACTGTTAAAAAATTCAGTGCCTTTTTCCGTGATTTTCAGCGCAGTGCGTATTATTCTATAAATTTAAAAATAGATTTACCAAACATAATAATATATAAATTAATAAAAAATAATCCTGTTATCTTTGTATTTTTCACGGGCTGACATAAACATACATCTAGTTTCATTGCTGCCGAAGGGCCATCAACCTTGTGACCTGTGTACACAGAGATCAGTAGCGTACCGAACTATTTTTGTCAAATGAACCATTTTCCTGACAGTATAGTTCTTTCAATTATCCACGAGAGGCAGCACTTGTAGTAGGTACAAACATTATTTATTCCCCATAGTGTCGTGTCATTTTAGTGGTATAACTTAATTATTATTATCATTGAATTAATTAAATAATTAAGTTATACCACTAAAATGACACGACACTAATGGGACCTACCACAAGTGCTACCTCCCGTGGATAATTAAAGGAACTACTCTCAGGAAAATGGCTCATTAAAGAGTTCTTACCAAAATGATAAAAACGGAACCCAATATGGTGAGCTCCGTTGTCCGCCCGTGCGTGAAAAAAGAGAGCGCCATGGATCACATGCCTCAAGGTACCTTCTCACTACATAAGCGTCGCAAACGACAAGTCAAGTAAAATGAAATCGCTAACGCGCATTTTAAATCTCGTCACGAACGCCAATGTCTAACACAGCTACACACATTTGGACATTTGCCGGCTTATAGTCATTGGTAATAAAATAAGAGTATGGTCCACACAATATAATTTTGTCTAAGACCACTTTAGTGTTATAATATTTCCGCCATCTTCTCCTATTACATCCCAGTTTATTTTTTGTGATATGACCCGTGCGCGATAGGATCATAACATGACACTTATACATATAGGCTGACTCATTACGTTTTGGCATAATAAGACAAGGTAGGTGAAGAATCACATATCTAGTTTTAATAGTGCAAATATAAAAAAAATCAGTTGATAGTTTTTTGTGTATTTGCCATATGGCACATACACTATTGGCGTCGGTCGGATGGCGGGACCTAGGGGTCGGACCAAAATTTCTCGACGTTTCATAGCCTCCTGAACAATTTGGCACCATTTTTGGAAATGTCTGTTTATATATGTATATATATATATATATTTATATATTTATATATATATATGTGTGCGGGCTATAACTTTCGAAAGAGTTAATTGATTTTGACGAAATTTGGTAGGCACGTTGGAATTCATCACCGCACGAAGCCTATTTAAAATGGGTCCAATCGGACCATTTTAAGGGTGGTTTTTAGGGGTTGAAAAATGTTTTTGGGCCCAAAAATACCGAAAAAATTTTCAAAATTGTTTCAAAATTGAAATTTAACCTAGTAGTGAAGATCAAAATGTGCTGCTAAAATTTTAATAAAATCGGCCCGACAGGACCGAACTTACAAATTTTATGGAAACACTAGTTTGCGGATAGTGATTTACTTACTGAAGGGTGTATTTAATTTGGTACAGAGGTTGTATTGATAATAATATTGAAATTAAGAAAAAAAATTATTTTTTTAAGGGATGTATTAAGGGGTTAAATTTTTTATTTTGTCCAAAATCAAACTTAAGTTCACGTATTAAAGCCACAAGGCCTGTATTAGCAAATACACTATATTGTCGGCAGGGTTTTGGCACTGCGACCCGAGTTTTTTATTTTTATTCGTGCGTACGACGTGGTTTTTAAAACTAAACGCCTTGTACAATGTGTCGCGGAGTTAAAAAAATTTACCCTTGAGTTTTTCAGTGTAAGCTCACAAAAAGTCAGTAGCGTAACAACAAATTTGATTTGATAGGTACCTAAATGTAAATGTCAAAAATTAAAAGAAATAATTGTCATATAAGAAATTAGCCAAATAATTGTCGTTTAAATGCCTCGAAATTATAAAAACGATGAACAAAAAAGAAAAATTTTTTGCAAGATAGGAGGAAGAAATTTTCTAGTATCAAATATAATCAAATATGTTTATGTTTTAATTGAATAATATTGAGTAATTTGGATTGTAAATAAAACAAGAGAGGTGTTTTGAAAAATGATACATTACTATCAAAATCCAAATCACAATATACGAAAATAAAACAAACCGCTAACTAGATGATACAGGTGAAAACTTTTTAACCGACTTCAAAAAAAGGAGGTGGTTCTCAATTCGGTTGTATTTTTTTTTATGTTTGTTACCTCAGAACTCCGTCATTTATAAACCGATTTGGAAAATTTTTTCTTTATTTGAAAGGATATACTTTCAGATTGGTCCCATAGAAATTTCATCAAAATCGGTTCAGTAGTTCGGCTGATTTTAATAAAAGTTAGTAACGGCGTGTGATTCCTTAAGGTATAAATGTCACTTTTTGACACATTAGACAGCGTAAGAAAGTCGGTTTAATAAAAGTGAATAACAGCGTGTGATTCCTTTAAGGTAAATGCCACTTTTTGATACTAAAAAGTAAAAAATAAAAAACTTTTTAACAAAAAAAAAAACCTCCTTCAAAAAGCCACTAAAAAGAGGAAAATAATGAAATTTTGAAGTTTCCTCCAATTTAATAAAATATGAAGATGGTTAAAAAGAAGATATTAATCACGATACTATACTTTTTAACTGACTTCATATTTTATTAAATTGGCGCAGATCTCAAAATTTCATTATTTTCCTCTTTTTAGTGGCTTTTTGAAGGTTTTTTTTTGTTAAAAAGTTTTTTTTAAGTTCGCGACTGCACTACATTCTCACTGATTAAATAGTTTTTGTTTTCATCCAAAAATTGAGAGAAACTCTTCAACAATCGTTTACTCAATCAAACTGCTTAGATTATAAAATTTTTAGTAAGAATTTATTCTGAGCATGAGTTATATAAGAAGCATGACTTGGAAGGTGGCTTTGTCTTTTTTCCCTAAAAATTACACTAAGCTGTAGAGATATTTGCGTATAGCAAAGAACCAGCCTGTATGTACATTTTAACTGTATCAACACTCAACACTAGCTAGTGTGCATACTACTTCAAAAGAACGCAGTGTGTATATCTGTGGTCACAGGGCAAAATTGCCTATGTCAGATTTTTGAAAAAAAATAGGTAAACAAACTTTTAAGTTAAACGTTTTTTTTTAAATCATCAGCTGTACCTAAAACTAGAAAATAATTCGGACACAAACCAAGGGGAACTTTGTATCGCTGCGTCAGCGGAATAAGTATCTAATAATCTCGGACTTTTAACAGACTAAAATAATAACGTGGGCGCATTTGAAATATTTATGTTGGTGGGCTTGGAAACACATTTCTCTAAACAAGCCCTTCTTATTTAATAATTATACAGTCGTTATACAGATTTTTATGCAACCCCACGTTTTTATTTTAGTCTGTTAAAAGTCCCAGATTATTACTTATTCCGCTGACGCAGCGTCACAAAGTGCCCCTTGGTTTGTGTCCTAATTATTTTCTAGTTTTTGGTACAGCTGATGATTTAAAATAAAACCGTTTAACTTAAAAGTTTTTTTACCTATTTTTATTCCTAGTTTTTGTCAAAACCAACCAAATGAGCCCAAACACGAGGGGGTTACTAGTAACGGTTGAAAAGTTCCATTGTCAACCTCCTGATTCCATCGTCAGATCCTCGTTACGAAGTTGAAATTATCATAATATTGTATTGTCACGGGAACTCAATGTGTATGCAAAGTTTCATAAGAATCGGTTAAGTAGAAGTAGTTGAAAAAGCTGTCGCAAGATTTGAAAGAAAGATAGTAACAAACAAACGAACAAATATATTAACGTCGATCGCGACTATACCGGTCGATCGCGTAATGATTTTGATCGGTCTCTCTCTGAATAAATACTGGATGATCGTAACAGAAAAGTTGTTCTACCTTCCGCGTAAGTGCAGGGCCGACGTTAGGGGGGGTTAAGCGGGGCAACGATACCCCGGGTCCGGGCCCCCGAAGGGGGCCCGCCGTCTCGGGACTTACCTATTATATGTGACTACCGTGTTTAAAACTGCATTAAAACATTTTCCCAACAAAAAAGGCTGTTATTTGATTTTTTGCATTAAAATTTTCTATTTCCAAAAATAAAAACCACAAATTTTGGGGTAAAATTTTTTTTGGAAGAGACGGGCCTGAGAGCGCTTACCCGGGGCCCTAAAATCCTAGCGCCGGCCCTGCGTAAGTGTAGCTGTGAATTAGTAAACTCGAAATTTATATAAGAATTTGAGAAATGTGGAATATTGTAACCACTATAGAAAAAATTCGACTGATGACCAGTCCTATACTTCCCACCTAGTAAATATTTGCAAAAAATAAACACCTTTTTTTTATTATTTTTTGACTAGAGAAAAAAAATATTTACATTTTTTTCATATTATAACATCTAGAATTCATTTATATTTTTTTTTACCTATGTTAATACGTGACATTGAGGACGTTTTTTTGAATATCTCAGGATCCACTGAACCGATTTGACTTAAAATCTAATCAGATCTAAGTTAAAGGCTGATAAACACAATAGAACAATCGACATGCCCGTATGTTGTTCCGTTCTTAAGATATCGAAGGCGAAAAATTGACCACACACACACACACACATACACACACACACACACACACACACACACACATACACATACACACACACACACACACACACAAGGAGACCTTAAGTTAATGTTCGAGTCCGACATACCAGGCAACTAAGCCCGAGATTCGTAAAAGAATTTTCTTCGCTATAAAAAAAAAAAAAAAAAAAACACCCACACACACACACATACAGACATCAGTCAGAAAATGATCTTAAACGATTGCTAGGGTCTCAAAACGTGAAAATCTGTTAAAATCTCGAAATGTTTTTTTCGGACTAAATCCATTACTTCCCTACCATAGTAGAGGTGGGAAGTAAAAATATCTTGCTTAAATTTTTGAAAAAGTAGACGGTCATTGATCGTGGATAGATTTTTTCTAGAAAAGTAGATCTTGTTATATAAAAATTACAATATATCTACCTTACCTATAGCATATAAATATAGTAAATTATTTAATAAATATTTTAATCATTGTCACACAATTACTTTCTGTTATCGCCACAAAGCACCGGACAACTTTCTTGAGTCCCTGCAGTACCTTTTAAGTACAAAATGTAACTAAAGATATATCTGAAAACATGACAAACTGTCAGGAATCCGACTTAACCCACTCTGTCCCGTGGTTACAGATATATATATATATAGGTTAGGTACTAGTAGTCATCATACTGCAGGAGGCAAGGAAGGTGTTCATGTTATTTTTCGTTTGCCGTTTCACGAGAAGAGAGCAGTATGTTATGTTATGTTATCACTAACACTTAACTGCTTGTTCCATCTCCCGACGACGGGGGAGCAGCCCCAACACGTGTCTCTTAATACGATAACATCTTGTAATTGAAAACGGTACTCTTTTGGCGCAAACACTACAATATACAGGGTGTAAGCGTGAGTGTGTGTGTATTTGAGGTTATGTTGACACTGCTGTTAACTAAGACGTGTTTGAGGTTATGTAATGTTACTAACTCGACCGAATTGAATCTGTCAACATTGGTTTCAATTGCAGACTGAACCTTACTCAATTTTACTTACCTATACACCAACACTGCTATTTATTGCATTCTATTTGAGGTTAAGTTACCGAATTGGAAAAAAAACATGGCCAACAATTCGGTAGCCTAACCTCAAAAATATGTGTTTATAACATTGACATACAGAATGGACTTGGCTACACGTGCAAGGCCAGGAAACGTGTCACTCAGTGCAATGAGACAGGCAGTCTTCACGTCCTTTTATAACCAGGGCTGGACAGAGATTGACGATCACAATAGAACATGGCCGACAACTTTTCCAATTCAGTAAGCCTAATCTCAAACGTATGTGTCTTTAATATTGACATAGAGAATGTGCTGTGCAACAAGGCCAGATCACGTGTCGCTCAATAGAAGGAGATAAGCTATGCTGGCTAGCCTCTTCACGTTCTTTTCTAATCCGACTCGGACCAATATCGTTCGCAAATCACAGGGTTTGACAAATACTTCGAGGGCAGTATAGCCTAGTGGTTAGCATGCTTGGCGCCGCAACCTCTAGACTAGACTGCCGTGGGTTCAAATCCCACCTGCGCTCATGGATGTTTTGTGATGTTATTTAGTTTTAAGTTAGTTGTTATTTAGAATTAGAATTAGATTTATTGTTCCACAAAATATAAAATACACAAAAAATAATACAATTTAGTGTAGTTGAAAGACGCTAATGACCTTAGATGTCGACGCGTCTATAATCTACAATAAATAAATAAATAAGGACAGCCACTTCATTTTGTCTCACACAAAAGCGGACATTGACAGCTCATCTCAGTGAATTATAACTCATTCAAGGAATTATTGTTTGTCAAAAGAAAATAGTAAGGAAAAAAATGTTTTATCATTTAGGTAATTCAAACGACATGACAGAATAAAATCAGAGAATTAAAAAAAAATAGTATTATCAATTCCAGCAAAATATGAATTAATCGTGTTGATAAAATCTAATTTCCAACTAAATCGTACAGCTTGTATATCCAGTAACAAAAGAAGATCGCGTGTCACCTGCCTGAGTGGCAGCTGCACGATAAACTCAACAGGAATTTTCGCGATTAGATTTTCAATTTTAAATAAATATATCAATGTGTAAGTATTTAATTCTGAATTCAATAGACTACAGCAACATACAATTAATCATCAGTGTTAAAAACACAAAGATTTGCAATTCGGAAGCGTTACGTGCGTAGAGAAAGTTGCTCCTGGGACATGGCATTAATTTGGCGTCTCTGACCCTTCGTACCACTAATCAGATCAAATTTTGATTGACTTCTAACGCTCCTCTAGAGTCGGATCTCTTCGTCCCCCCTCTCTCTTTGCACGGTCATGATTACTCCATTCAAAAAAGTAAGTCATTTCGTCTGATTGACCAGATTTTCAAAGGTACTTTACTATTCGACCGATACTCGATTTTTTAAGCACTCGCACGCCTGCTTTTACATAATCAGAAAAAATATTTTTCACAGTAAGTTTTCCAAAAGACATGAGAAAAGAACACGATCTTGAAAAAATAATAATTGTTTCACTTAATGCGCTGTCATAAACCCGTACAAAAATAATCTTTCCTGTAAAGTTTTCTGTTTAGAACAAAAGCAAGTTGTTCTGCGAAGAGTTATGTTTTTTTCTAATTGAATTAAAACGTGTTGAAGTGAAAATGGAAACTTGACAGCGGTTATTGGATATTATTTTGCCACTTTACCTACGCTTTTGTAATAAAACAGTGTATGTTTCGAGTTTCTTATTGCTTCGGCCAACGGAACTTACGTGATGTGAGAACCGTATAGCGTTGCATTCTAAGGTCAGTTTGTCTAGGGCGAGGCGTGCCGATTCTTCACTTTCTCACTATTCTGTCAGATTACACACAATCCAGACCGGATGTAAAATCTGCGAGTGTTCTAAGCGTCATAGCCAGGTGAAATAGTCATCTGCATATTGGATCCGTCAAATGAGCATATGACATCTGGTATCACAAAATTGTACTCAAAACGAGGGAAAATTTTACATGCTAACAGTGCAAATTTATCGTGAAATTGTTTATTACAAATATAAAACAAGTGAAATAAACAAAAAGTTTATCGAAAATGGAATTCTCGACGTTTTCTAATATCATGGCATTAAACACTGTCAGTTATTGCCTTGTAAAACTTACTTTACAGCGAATTATTTTCTAATGAAATGTGGAAAAACCGTATTTATGAATTAAAAAAATATTTTATATTAATAATAAAATGTACTTATTAATTATTATCATACTGTACTACAATAGTAAAATCATTTGCTGATTGACAAATTTATAGGACTAACTTTGTATACAAATATTTTGAGGTTAGTAACTTACCTATACTTATTACAAATATAACATATTATGTTGCAGTTATGTGTTTACATTATTCACCTAACCCTGCCTTAAAGAAGCATTGAACGGATGATTAATTTCGTGGAGATTTTCTTTTAATTTTGATGTTTTTAAGCAATTTGCCGTAAAGATTACTACTTTTGACAGCTCAGTTACCTTGTTTTTTTCACACATTTGGATAATATGTCCGGCTTTGAGAATCCGTTCTCCTTCAACGAAATTCCTTTGTTTAGGATTCGTGCCGGCCCAATTGCAAATTGCAAATATTTATTATTTCTTATCACTTTGAAAATTACAAAATTACACGCAAAAGTATACTCCGTATATAAAATTTCCCCCCCTTTGCGCCATGTTTTTTAAGCTCCACCCATTTGACGGATCCCAATACAGGCCAATTCAGAAATAGACACGGAAAAAAATTCCACTAATCAAATAGCCTTAAATAACCACTATCCTAAAATATTAAAAGAAATCGCCAGGTTCATTTTCGAGAAAAAAATGAAAAAGTTTTATAAGAAAAATTGTACCCGCCACTGACGAATTAAATGTCATAATATGCATTCGTTAAAGCATGGCATTCACTGATTATGTAACTGCTATAAAATTTGGATAAAATGCATAATTTTATTATCAGTTGTTACCGATTGCTATGCCGTGATATTCATAAAACAGTATGAAATATTGAAAAAAACAGATAATGGTTTTATTATACGGTGAAACTGGCGGACATTCTGCACAAGCACGCAGACGTTATGCTAACCGTTTTACGGTATGCCTGAAGCACAAACTTTTAAATAAAACTGTGCAATATTTGTGAATTTGTGAGTTTGTGAATTCCATTGTTTAATAAAGTTTCCAAAGTTTTGTGTAAAGACATGTTATTGTGTATTACTTTTTCTTTTAATTTTGCTTTCGTTCGAGATAATACAACTAAAGGTAAAAATATATTAAATTACTGCGGGTCAAAGTTTGGAAAATGTTTTCATCTCTGATTTTAGATAATAAAACGAGTAATTCATGTTTCCTTCTTAAACATTAATTCACGATTATCTGTCGTTTAAACTAAAAATTATCGGTAGTTTTACGTCGCATTAGCTATTAACAAAAAACGGTTTAGTGTAATTTTCCCTGCTATTTTTAATTCTTATTGAAATTTTTTCGTTGGAAAGCATCCAATTATATATAATTGATTCCAAACATATTGGAAAAAATCATTTTACCAACCATAATCACAGTCAGGATTCTAACCTGAGCCTTTCCATTTTCGCGGCGGAAGTGGAAAGGTTCAGCTTAGAATCCTGACTGTGACTATGGTTGGTAAAATGATGTTTTCCAATATGTTTGGAATCAATTATATAATTGGCTTAGATTGGCTACTTTCCAACGAAAAATTTTCAATTGCAATTCAGCCGTATAAATCTATTAATTTATTTTAATTCTTATTTTCTCGCGTTTGGACAATAAAATTGAAATGATTTTATTTTTATTACACAGCCACACATCGATTACTAATTGTACCTTGAATTTATGAAACTGAAATAACACAATTACATAATTTTTATTTTTGTGAATAATAAATAAAACACGTCATCATTTCTGTTGCCGATACAGTTTTCATAAGCGTCGGAATAGGGGTGGTTTCGGATTTTTTAATTAAAATTTAAAATAATATAAAATTAATTTTTAAACAATGCTAACGTGTTCTCTTAGAACTTCATTATGCCCACGTTTTTTCCGCCTCTATTTCTGAATCATCCTGTGTATGCAGGGTATACAGGAAACCTTCCTTAAGATTTTAACCGGTGATTGATCTGGCCACGTGCTATCAAAATTACAAAACATGACCCCAGTAAAAACCTCACTGTTTTCAAGATATTTAAACTTTTTTTTTAATTGTAAAAAGTAAAAAACTCGGGTCGCAGTACCAAAACCCTGCCGACAATATAGTGTATTTGCTAATACTGGCATTGTGGCTTTATTACGTGAACTTAAGTTTGTTTTTGGACAAAATAAAAAATTTAACCCCTTAATACAGCCCTTAAAATAATTAAATTTTTCTAAATTTCAATATTAGACATGGATTTTATCAGTACACCCAATTAAATACACCCTTCCATAAGTAAATCCGTATCAACAAACTAGTGTTTTCATAAAATTTGAAAGTCCGGTCCTGTCGGGCCGATTTTATTAAAATTTTAGCAGCACATTTTAATCTTTACTAAAGAGTTAAATTTCAATTTTGAAACGATTCTGATAAATTTTTCGGTATTTTTGGGCCCAAAAACTTTTTGGAACCCCTAAATACAACCCTGAAAATGGTCCGATCGGGCCCATCATTTTAAATAGGCTTCTTGCGGTGATGGGTTCCAATGTGTGTACCAAATTTAGTTTCAGTCGATTAAGTCTGTCGAGAGTTATTATGTACACACATATATATTATATAAACATTTTTAAAAATGGTGCCAAAGTGTTCAGGAGGCTATGAAACGTCGAGAAATTTTGGTCCGACCCCTAGGTCCCGCCATCCGACCGACGCCAATAGTGTATGTGCCATATTATGGCAAATACACTAAAAATTAAATTAGCAATATATTTTTATACCAAAAAAATTTAGTTATTTTATACCATTTTGAAATCTGGATGAAATGAGCAAATTTTTGAGACTATGGGCACAACATGCGTTAAAAAAGTTTAAATATCTCGAAAACCATGAGGTTTTTACTGGGGTTATGATTTGTTATTTTGATAGCACATGACCAGACCTATCACCGGTTAAAGTCTTAGTCTTACGAGAATTTTCCTAGACACCCTGTACAATCAAACATTTGTTCAGTTATCCATGTTTTTCTAAGTACCGCCTACCTACTGAATTTTAGTTTATAATAATCTAATAGGTATGTATTATAATCCTAAATCCCCAAACGAACTTACTTTCGTTAATGAAAGTAACTACGTTTGTGAATTCGAGATTAAAATAATTGATTATTATAAATTAAAATTCATTGTTATCCACAAGTTATACAAATCTCTTTATTTGAATATCTGTTACGGGCATTGTCCGCAGAGTGTGCACGGACAATGTAAACATCGGCAAAGTCCGCAGAAATGGTTGATTAGCGGACATGGACCGGTTTGATATAAACAAAGTGACACTGCCTTTAATGGTGGCCAATGTTTGAAAAGTTTCATTTCTTTGCGAACAATTAAGATTTAAATGAGTAGTTTATGAGTTTACGTTTTCCAAAGTTCTTAAGAGTAAATTTATTTCGTTTTAGTCTAATTTTTTAAAGGTAGATAGGTAGAGTAAAGTGCCCTAATATCGGACATTTGCCTAATTTGGGACACCGCTGTTACAAAAGTTCTAAGAGAAAGATGTCGCAAACAACCATTTCAGGTGTATCCAGCAGTCAAACCTTTACTATAGAATAATCTTTTATTATCATCACTTGCACACAGATGTTATTATAGGCATTTGAAGAAAAATCGAACATCCGAAAATTTGACGTCTTACTTTGAAGTGCCTATACATTTTCACAGATGAGTAATTTAATTACAAATTTTTGCTTAAGTTAACCTGCAGAAAGTGTATAGTTTGATTACTACTATTCAATTTTTTAAAATTACCTTATCAGTGTTATATTTCAGTTTTTAGCCTAGAAATAAACTAATTGCGCAATATCGGACAGTAATGACGTCGTAATATCGGGTATCCGATATTAGGAAACTTCTTGGTGTTATTATGAAATGATTATTTCTGTTACAGATTTGTTACAGATATTGATAATATTAATGCATTAAAAAATTATAAAATCTTGTAAAAATATTTTAAACCTTATTAAAAACATTTTCCTAATATATACTATCCGATATTAGGACTACATTTTGACATGACAGAAAAATGAGACTTTTTATAAATTTGAATTTTTTGTTCATTTTTGTTCCCTTAAAACTTTCCATATTTTTGGACGTTGTTAACGACACTATATTGTGTATTGTATGTCCAAGAAATTTTATTTTATGTAATGAGTTGAAAAAATATGGACACTTTTCAAAAGCTATCCGATATTAGGGCACTTTACTCTACTCAGTTTAATTTCCAAACTTTTTTTAAAGGTATATATCTAATAATAATTTGTTTATGTCCACATATTATGCACATATACAAGAAAATAACACTTGCGGAGGGCCTCCACCATATTATACGACACGCCGTTATACATTTCAAACAAGGAATTAAACTATTTAGTTTGAATGTTTTAAAAAGTAAAACGGCGCCCATATAAAGTAAAATGGCGTGTCATCGGAATTAAACTATATAGTTTAATTCCGATGACACGCCGTTATTCTGAATTATTATGATAGTAATAATTGTTTATAAAGTAAAACGGCGTGCCATAACTATATAAGGTATCTGGTCAGTATCTTTAAATATTAATGGTGCTATTCTCTAGAATCAATGTTAGAAATTACAGTGCCGTCAAATTTTTACCACTTTCTGACAAAGACATTAGATAAGGTAAACTGTAAAGTGAGACAGAAATTTTATATTGCTGTTTCTAACATTGACCATACAGAATAGCACCATAAAGTTGGGTCTAAACGACATCACAAAATATCCATAAGCAGAAATAAGATTCGAACCCACGACAGTCTGAGCACGCTGACCTTTACACCACTTCGTCCTCTAGTTTATAATTTAAATATTATTTTTTTGTAAAAGTACACACACAATTAATAATTAATTACCTAATATTCAGAAATTAATGTTTCTTTTGCGTTTTTGCAAAGTGTTGACGAGTAATAAAAAACTTTTTAACAAAAAAAAACCTCCTTCAAAAAGCCACTAAAAAGAGGAAAATAATGAACTTTTGAGGTCTGCGCCAATTTAACAAAATATGAAGTCGGTTAAAAAGTATAGTATAGTGATTAATATCTTCTTTTTAACCAACTTCATATTTTATTAAATTGGCGCAGATCTCAAAATTTCATTATTTTCCTTTTTTTAGTGGCTTTTTAATGAAGGTTTTTTTTTGTTAAAAAGTTTTTTATTTTTTACTTTTTAGTGTTAAAAAGTGAAATTTACCAGGAATCACACGCCGCTACTCACTTTTATTAAATCGACTTTCTTACGTTGTGTGATGTGTCAAAAAGTGACATTTACCTTAAGGAATCACACGCCGTTAGTGTTACTAACTTTTATTAAAATCAGCCGAACTACTGAACCGATTTTGATGAAATTTCTATGGGATCAATCTGAAAGTATATCCTTTCAAATAAAAAAAAAATTTCCAAATCGGTTTATAAATGACGGAGTTCTGAGGTAACAAACATAAAAAAAAATACAACCGGATTGACAACCACCTCCTTTTTTTGAAGTCGGTTAAAAATTATGTTATTTTATGTGACCAAACTCAACCATATCTGCGGACTTTGCCGAGCAACGATGTGCAATGCTGACATTGTGCGGGCAGACTTTGCACACCTTGCGTACTATTCCCGTAACATATCTACAATCTACATACTATCTAAAGTTCTACCTCAGTTGTTGAGCGTCTATAATCTACAATCCATCTATCTAAAGTTCTAAATTTTCATCATGTGATTGTTATTTGTTGACGCTTCACTATATTATAGACATATATACGAGTACTATATTATGTAAAGCCTGAATCACACGACGCTTGTTTCGCTACTGGATTGCTTGCTTGATTTCTCTGCTAGGTTTCAAGCGTGCTGTGGCGCTGGATTTCGTGCTTGATTTGGCTTCACAATTCACACGATGCGCGTCTTAAAGCTGGGTTTGTAGATTGTTTTGATGCGTGCGCAGTGACAGCGCAGTTTAAAAATTTTAGATATCAACAAAAATGGACGACAACACGATTGCAGCAAAAGTTGTTCGTCACAGCCGAATAGCAATTATTGCGTTTTTATTAATTTGTGAAAGAAGACGAAGACATAAACGTTTTAACAACCGTCCTAGGTTGTGGAGTCGATACACTATGACGCCATGTTCGTTTATGACGTAGCCCACGTAAAAAGATACTGTTCTCTGATTGGTTCTTAATCAAATACAGCTGAGAATCAACCACGAAAAATAGCTCAGTTCTATTTTTGAAATCCAGCAGGGGTCAGGCGCGGAACCAGCCCTCAAAAAAGGTTGTGGTCACGGCTTTCCGAAAATCGGCCAAGTGCGAATCGGACTACTGACTCGCTCACGATCTATACATTGCATTACTACAAAGGAGACGTTAATGTATGACGCCCCGGTCAAGACCTATCGACCTCAGTTAGGGTTGTGGGCATGCCCACCGTGCCCACAACGGTGGATCCACGCTTGGCAGGGATCCACGCAAGGGAGCCCACAGTGACGTCATTTTCCATCGCTGTAGCCAGCACAAGTCCCAGCAGGCCTTGCAGCGACAAAACCAGCGTCGTGTGAACTGGCCTTTGATATAGTTGGGCAAACGAGCAATGAAGTTTCAAAACGTTTTACAGCAACACGAAACTAAAGATAACGTGTATGTTGCAAAAGCTCTGAGTACCTACACATTCTATACATTCGCCCCCAATCACATTTACACGATACCTACACAAGCGCCGCTCTGGCTCTGTCATTCTTTGTTCGTAACAATCTCATTTTGTTGCAATTGATTCTTGAGTCAGTTCGCCAACTTTACAGAAAATCATATTTTGAAGTATTGCACAGCGGTTTTTTCGAGGTGTAACTTCTTATGCGACTTCGGGCCACTTAACAAATGAATGAATTGTGAATTATAGACGCTCGACAACAGAGGTCATTAGCGTCTGTGGGCCGCTTAACGTTTGCGTTGAAATTTAACCACGACAACGAAAAACAAATAATATACTATCTATAGTCTATACCAGGGGTTCCCAATCTTTTTTTACTGCGACTCCCTATACAGGTTGCAATTTTTTGCGACGCCCTTCAAAATGAAGATACTTGTGTGTAGCTCTACAGCAGACAATAAAATTACTTTATTATTCACCGAAAACTCCAAAGAATATAGAATCTTAATTATTAGGTATATTTATTAGATTATAATTCTAATAATTAGAAAACATAAAAAACAACAAACAATACATTTAATGAGAAGGATGAGCTTGCTTTTCTGAGCATAACTTCTCAAATCGGGGCTGAAGTTTTGAAATTTCTACTCTCATTTCTTTTTCTAAATTTATTTGTGACCTTGTACTTCGATTTGACCTGTGCGTATCGTCTCGCGACTCACCTAGGACAACGCCGCGACGCACAGTAAGGGAACCTCTGGTCTATACTATTTTTTATAATCTATACTTACTCTATAGTCTATACTATCATAAAAAATGTGGTGTATGTATGTATGTATATGTATGACAATGTACATCCAAGAAATGTTTTTAGGTCGGTCTTATCTTGATCGGTGATCCGCTATTTGGTTTCAAAATGGCGGTCATTTAAATGTTATTAGTAGATATATTTTAATATTATGTATTTACTGAAGTTTATTTTGTTTTGTTTCAGGTGAGTTTGATTTCAAAACTAGTTATTTCAACGCTTATATTTTGTAAGTACCTACTTCTTTAATATTTAGATTTAGAATATGAAACTTGTATTTAGAGCAATGGAATAGAAGCAAGAAGGGTTTGAACTTTGAGAATATCAGAGTGTGTAGCAATGCCGCTGTTAATACAGCGCTTTCATGGCTCCTCTACTACAAGCCCCCAATTTCATTATAGAGAAAAGAGTATTTTAGAGTGGAATCTCAATCATTAGCGTTGAGTAAAAAGAACTCAAAATTCTTACATAGTATTTGCATTCATTCATTCGTTTGTTTTTTTTTATTAAAGAAATAGTTTTTACAACTTTTGCGTTAAATTAAAATAAAATACAAATACTAAATATTGATACATTTATTTTTTAAAGATAATTATTATCTACAGTATAAGTGTTTTAAATACAAACAAAAAAATTATAACACGAAGCTTGTAATTTTATTATAATAATTGAAAATTAAACTCTTTTTTATGCGTAATTACATTATACATACATAGATATTTGTTTTCGGGGTCTAAAGTTCGCTTTTTCATGCCAATGAAGTAAAATAAAAGTCTCGCATGCGCTGATGTTTTCGTTCCTTGGGAAATTCTGTTCGGGTCGAAAGTAAGCGAGAATGTCGCCATCTTACGTGATGATTGTAAACTATATCTGACAGTTTGCTTAACCTACAATATCCATTTAAGGTGTTTTTGTAAGTATTTAATGTTGTTATTTCAATGCACATATTATAAAAAGTACTACCTATATGTCTTGTAACTTCTTGTGGTTTAACACTACGCGTTTCAGCAACGAATATATAATAT
Source organism: Mongoloraphidia duomilia (assembly GCA_039654895.1). NCBI lineage: Eukaryota > Metazoa > Arthropoda > Insecta > Raphidioptera > Raphidiidae > Mongoloraphidia > Mongoloraphidia duomilia. Next base: position 20,186,199 of record CM077525.1, on the reverse strand, counting down.
TATGATGCTAAGCACTGTGTATTATGTCGTGGTTTGTGAAGTACTTCACAAACCACGACATAATACACAGTGCTTAGCATTATTTTTTAAAAAACACACATTGAGTATTCGTAATACTACATAATATTATGATGCTTAGCACTGTGTATTATGTCGTGGTTTGTGAAGTACTTCACAAACCACGACATAATACACAGTGCTAAGCATCATAATATTATGTAGTATTACGAATACTCAATGTGTGTTTTTTAAAAAATAATTAACCACACCTGAAGATGGCAACTCGTTGATGAAACGCGTAGTGTAAATTCACAAGAAGTCACAAGATGGACATAATACAAGGTATATTTCTAAACTTCATAATATTCAATAAGAGTGACTTGGAGACCCAATACTCTAAAAATGTATGACTACATAATATGTGTTACTCGGGAGAAATTGGCGATTGCGAACGAGGGTGACGTTCGCTCGCCAGAGCGCAACGAGAGCGGCAATCACCCGAGCCACAATCGCCAATTTCGCCCCAGTAACACATAGGTAGTACTTTTTATAATAAGTGCATTGAAAGAACAACATTAAGTACTTACAAAAACACCGTAAATGGATACTGTAGGTTAGAGTTAGACGAACTTTCAGATATAGTTCACAATCATCACGTAGAATGGCGACACTTTCGCGTACTTTATAGCGTTTCGTTGAACTATATTAAATAATCTTATATATAAAATTCTCGTGTCGCGGTGTACGTTATTATACTCCTCCGAAACGGCTGGACCGATTTTGATGAAATTTTGTGTGCTTATCGGGTAGGGTGGAGAATCGGACAACATCTATTTTTCATCCCCCTAAATGTTAAGGGTGGTCCACCTCAAATTTTTTTTTTTTATTTTTTGTACAAAATTTTTTCATGATTCAGCATTGAAAAATACATACAACTCTAAATTTTCACCCTTATACGATCAACCCCTGATTTTTAATCGCGATTTTTATATTAAGCTTTAAAAAATACATATATGGCGAACGAGCGAAGCGAGTGAGTAGTGTATTTATAATATTCAAGCGAACGAGCGAAGCGAGTGAGTAGGCGAAAATATTCAAGCGAACGAGCGAAGCGAGTGAGTACTGTATTAATAAAATTCAAACGAACGAGCGAAGCGAGTGTGTAATGTAATTATTCCTAGAAATTATTAACAACGTTTGCCGGATCAGCTATACTAAATATACGTGAGCGGAGTAATGGGTGACCGCTATTAAATCATAATTTCATACCACCCGAGCGAAGCCGGGACGGGTCCGCTAGTAATGTATAAAAATAAGTTTACAACTTTTAAAATAGAAGAAAAATGTAATTTTTTATAAATACAATATGTAGGTATTATAAAATCAATCAGTAACTTGGACACAAGTTGTTTTTTATTTTAAGCAATAAAAAATTGTAAATTAAAAAAACTTCTTTGAAACTGGTTACAGCCACAGCACGAGGGCAAGCGCTATAACTTTCGACCCGAAAAAAATTTCCCAAGGCACGAAAACACTTTGCTTTTGATCAGCGCATGCGCGACTTTTATTTTACGTCATAGGCATGAAAAAGCTAATTTTCGTCACTTTCAATGAATGTATTACAAAAAAACCAGGCGCTTATAACCTTTGATGTCGAGCGTCTATAATTTACGATAACTAACTACCTAGGTATACATACAGTTGCATGAGCGGCATCATCAGTCTACAACTAGCATAGCAAGACACCGAGGCTTGTTATTATTAAGAGACAAAAAAATTAACTAAAAGCATACACCAAACATACATAGATAAATAGATAGAAAACATATAAATGATAAAATTAATAATCAATATGATTAGACATCCTTTACCGTAAGTGGAATTCACTTATTAGTGAATTAACATAACATAATAATATCAGACGAAAACATATTCGCCATGATAAAGGTAAATTTCTCAGAATTGAACAAAACATATAAAATATATATAAAACACAACGGAAGAATATAATTTGTGAACAGAACACTGCATTTTCTGATAACACGGTCGATTCTTGAGCGCTCAAAATCCGGCTGCCAGGCACAAATTTTGACATGCCTGACCATCTCGTACAATCTTCCCTTTACGGTGCATCCTGCATCAATATTAAGGCAGGGAATATCCAACATCTTTCCCAATTGTCTTTTAACATAAAAACTCACTTTTCTAGGATTTTTTGAGCGACATAGAGGACAGTCTGTCACCTTTTCGTTGCAGTTTTGACATATGTTATGTCCATTTTCACAGATATATGGTCTACACAAATAATAAAAACATACCGGACACAAATAATCTTCCATTTTTTTCTAATTATAATTTCAGATCGTGTTACACTTAACTATTTAAATAAAAATTTCTCTGCACAGATAAATTTTCGAACTGCTTTTTCACAGCAGAGCACTTTGTAACTTCACTTAATAATGTTTGATATAAACTACAGAAGTAGGTACAGAAATAACCAACAGTTTCGTTCTTTATAGGTACTGTAGTTTTTTTACCTGTACCATAAGTTAACATTCTGATTTTCTGCCCAAAATACTTTTTGCTGTCTCAGGTAGAAAACAAAAATTTATTTCAAAATGTAATTCGCAGACCCCTGGAGAGTTACATCTATATTCCAAGATGATATCAGTAGATCCACTGATTAAACATTTTAAAATTGATAATATTGAATTTTAAAGACGGTTTACAATAAAACTCATAATATTTCTTAAAATAAAACACAGAAACTTACAGCAAAATCTATATATTGTGAGCTTTGCAGGGTGCGCTCGTCTTTTGTAGTCGAACTCCCACCTGGATAAATGAAAAATATGGCAGGAAAAAGGAACTCGAGTGGACCGGGCATGAGCGAGATCGATCAATGGCTGTAGTTATGTTAATTGTGGGCCCATTTGATCGATTAAGAAATCCCAGAGGTTAATTATAGTAGCCGGATAATCGATCCTATCGATGTTCGGTCCACTAAATAAATAATATAAGGATGTGGAGAAATTAGATTTATTTTTATATGTACATGAAAATAATTATTGTAAAATACAGCTAATTGTTGAACAGCTGATCGGCAACAACTAACAAGTAGTGCTTAAATTCTAGGTCAAGGTTGAACAGATAGGTTAGAGTAGGGAAGTTTTGACTCAACCATTTTTAGGTTGGTAACACCACACCGAAGTACACAAAAACGGCGAAGGCCGAAAATAAACGAACTGCCATTTGAACAGTGTGAAAGTGAAAATTAATAATTATAATTACATAATGAATAAGGATTCATTTGATAAGTTGCTTAAATTAAGGAAAGAAAGATTAGTTCAATACATTACCATTTACCGGCGGTTATTATTCTAATAATATTTAATATGAATTGGATACAATAAACGAAGGTATGTTATTTACGTCAAACCAACCCATTATGTTTTGATTAACTCCAACGTTCAACAAACTTAAAAGCTAAGAATAGAATCTTGAAAAGATTATTCGAGGAACTCAAAAATACACGTCCGATCGCCATAAGGCTCCATTCGATCCGTCCAAAAAAAATCTGTTTATTATTTTTTCCGTTGCCGTGGTAGGTTTCATTGTTTGGAAACACAAAAAATGTTTTCACTTAGAAATCCGTTAACCACAGCTACACTTATCACTCAGTGTTTGTGAAAATTAATTTCAAAAGTGTGCCCGACCTTATCGTAACTGAGAGAACCAAGAAGTGAAAAGAAATAAAATAAGGTAAATTAAGGTTATAAAATAGGAAAGTATGTGATCAGAAAGGGTACTTCATCACAAGATAGATAGAAAACATATAAAATATATATAAAACACAACGGAAGAATATAATTTGTGAACAAAACACTACATTTTTTGATAACACGGTCGATTCTTGAGCGCTCAAAATCCGGCTGCCAGGCACAAATTTTGACATGCCTGACCATCTCGTACAATCTTCCCTTTACGGTGCATCCTGCATCAATATTAAGGCAGGGAATATCCAACATCTTTCCCAATTGTCCTTTAACATAAAAGCTCACTTTTCTAGGATTTTTTGAGCGACATAGAGGACAGTCTATCACCTTTTCGTTGCAGTTTTGACATATGTTATGTCCATTTTCACAGGTATATGGTCTATACAAATAATAAAAACATACCGGGCACAAATAATCTTCCATTTTTTTCTAATTATAATTTCAGATCGTATTACACTTAGGTATTTAAATAAAAATGTTCTCTGCACTGATAAATTTTCAAACTGCTTTTTCACAGCAGAGCACTTTGTAACTTCACTTAATAATGTTTGAAATAAACTACAGAAGTAGGTACAGAAATAACCAACAGTTTCTTTCTTTATACTGTAATTTTTTTACCTGCACCATAAATTAAAATTCTGATTTTCTGCCCAAAATACTTTTTGCTGTCTCAGGTAGAAAACAAAAATTTATTTCAAAATGTAATTCGTAGATCCCTGGAGAGTTACATCTATATTCCAAGATGATACCAGTAGATCCACTGATTAAACATTTTAAAATTGATAATATTGAATTTTAAACACTGTTTACAATAAAACTCATAATATTTCTTAAAATAAAACACAGAAACTTACAGCAAAATCTATATATCTAATGCTGGGTTTCAGAGTGCATTGTCAAAAAATTTGATTTGACAATGACCTTGGATCGTGATCATATAATTCCAGTTTTTATACAGACTGTCCCAAAAGTCGACGATCAAACGAAGTGAAGTGATGAGGGAGGTCATTTTCAATCAAAATAACCAAATACAAGACTTTGATATCTTGTCTTGTCTAGACGGCAACACTACATGTAAGTGGTTATCCAATTGTTGACGGTTCAAAAGTTATTTCAATTGTCGTATTTTGATCTGAAATCGCCTAGTACTTCAACTAAAAAAATTATTTAAAAAATTTATGAGTTTTTTGGTTAATTCTTTAATGATCCTGATTCTTGAAGGTTTACCTTTCTAAGCTTTGTTATCATCTGTAAGTATATTAAAAAAATAGTTTTGTGAACACTTTTCGGTCGCAAAAAATTGAAATAGAAACTTTTGAACCACGTATATGGTTATTTTAATTGTAAATAACCTCCCTCATCACCGCATTTTGTTATATCGTCGATTTTTGGGACACCTGTGTATACTTACTCGTTGTTACGGAGAACATTAGATAATAGATTGTACTCACAGAAAAATAAATGACTTTCTACACAAAAAATATGACTTTCCAAACTAAAATCTAATCAAAATGCGTAGAAAAATGTTGTTTCAAAGTGAAAATAGTACAAAAAAATGTGTTAACTTACTTGTATACACAATTTTAAAAAAATATCGTTTAATTCGATCAATAATTTTTTTCGAACATGGTCGATTTAAAATACTACAATGCTTTGTCCCCCCAATGGGGACATTGGAATGTGGTTGCTATCGCAAATTGCATTCCAATGTTCTTTGGGAATTAGCGCTCTCAGGGACCCGAGCTCGTACCAGTCGGTTTGTGTATGCCGGCTGGCGGATTCTACTTAATACACAAATGGATTACTTATTTGTTGTGCTGAAGACGCTAATGACCTGAGTTGTCGACGCATCTATAATCTACAATTAATTAATTAATTACAATGCTTTTCTTACGGAGAAATATATGTGGTCACAATCTAAAGTCATTGTCAAATTAGATTATCTGACATTCTGCAACCCAGTAAATAGACAATAACTTAATAGACATGCCCCGTCTGGTTTCACCCGGGTGCATTAATTTATAATCAATTAATACATTACTCACTCGCTTCGCTCGTTCGCTCGAATTTATAATTAATTAATTAACTGTATAAACACCATCCGGTAAGTTTGTAAGTGGACAAAGCTATACAGTTCGACCGGCGACGGTTGAACTGTATAAACGCCATCTGGCAAACAGTGATTCTATAGTCGGCAATCTGGAACGCAAGTTCGTTAGCTATGCAGTTAACGGCCGAACTGTATGAGCGCCGTCCAGCAAACAGTGATATTATGTTGTTTATACTACACACTACATAAGTGAAACTTACTTACGCACAATCTAAATATTATAAATTGACAAATTCGACTCCTTGTAGTCTTTTGAACGAAATAAAATAATAATAATAATAATAATAATAAAAATTCAATAAATAAATTACTCTTGATTTATAATAATGGAGATTCGCGACAATTTTGCTAATCTCTAAGTCTTAGGGGTCCGCAAGCGAAAAAGTTGAGGAAACGCGTGCTGTGTGTAATTCTCTATACACACACAAAGACGATAAGTGTGTTGACAAAGAAAACTTATTCAGGATATCTACAATGTATACACCATTTATATGTGAAAATATTTACCGTAGCCGAGAGACGGGTGTCAAAAAAAAAGTTATGGCAGACGAAGTAGTTTAACTTTTGTATCTTGTGGCTTAACTACAAGATAGACGATGTTCTTGTAAAGTACATTCACTCACCGGTCGTTCTCTTCTCTCGTGTTGACTGAACTGAAAATAATGTCGCATCGCCTCCGCCAGCCTTCGTCTCTCTGTTGTGCTTCCACTCGACAAGCAGCGATAATATATTTTATAGTCGAAATACGATTGTGTATTATATTGTTACAAAACTGTTTTCTGAGTTGGCGGAATAAATATTTATTTACAATAATTAAAAACACAATAATATCGAAAAGTCAGTTCTAACAATTAACACAAGTAAACAATAACTAAACAGTAATTACAAAGCAAAACAAAACAACTATATACAATAACTCGTAATTATTACCACTATACTAGTATTTATTTTATCAGTTTATTTATTTCTATCACGGCACTATTTATATCACTGATCCACCGTGGACTTGACTGCGTTACTCACCGTTGACAGCCTGACTTCCTCGCACTCGCTTGCTTATATAGGCCGCTTGGCTTAGGCACAGCGCGTTCTAGCGTTCTCTAGAATGTTCGTGCAGTTACTCGTTGTTCAGCAAGCAGACACCGCTTCTCAGAATTCCTGCCTGACGTTTATATACAGGATGATCCGTAACAATATTAAGGTTTCACAAACTTGTTAGACTAATAGAGTTTTCAGCTGATATGCATTTTTTGACATTAGTGGCGCGTAGTTTTACACGAGTGTAACACTAGCACCGTGTCAGTGCTGAGTAGTGTACACGTTCTTCGTGTAGGCCATTATTCTGTCATTACCGCTGCACTTTATTTACACGACCTCCGTGCGACGGTAGTAATTAAAGTGTAACACTGAATGTCACACTAGTATGATAGCATCCCACCGCCGCCCAGCCGAACACGATTTCACTGTAGCATTGCGCTCTACACTGACCTTGTCGAACACGGTTCTTGGTGAAAGTTTACACTAGTGCGGCCTAGTGTAACAAAGTGTAACCAGCTGAAAACGCTATTACATTGTCTTGTTAACTGCCCAGTAGGTATATATAGGGAAACTGTATTGGGACCGATCGACAATAGAAATAAAAATTTTCAACATATTATGTTTTTACACTAAAAAGAAGTATGTGTGTGTACGTGCGCAGTCATTTTGTTCCTGCACGAAATCTCGTGAATAAAAAGATGATATCGACTACCTTGTTAGGATACCAATCAAAGCGTATATTAACGTCAATATGACCTGATAGACATTTTATCATAATCGGTTTAGCCGTTTTTTTGTTTAAACAAAAAGACTGCAAAAAATGGTTTTTAGGATTTCTTGAAAAAGATTTATCAGATCTAATTTGTTCTGGCGGCAATCGATACTTTTAAAAACAAAATATTTTCATAGAGTTTAATAGCAACAACAAAATAAAACTACCATTTTACCCAGACCATTTATATAGTAGGTATACCTAAGTTAATCTTATTAATAAAATTCATTTTTATTATTACCTTTACGTATTTATTGATAAAAATAAATTAATATTTTTTTATGATTAAAATGCTTACTTTTCTGTGTTATTATTATTAATATTTATTCATAATATTCAATATTCATCATACTGGGAAGTTGGTCGTGTGGATCTCAAGGCTCGCACTTGTAGAGTCCTAATACACGACCCACCCCACTGCTTGTAAACGTTTTTACCTGTGATCCTTACAATTATAAGTTTTTACCAATATTTAGTTCCGTAGATACCTAAAGGATGGGACCTTTAAGTTTAATTTACACTCATAAATACCGTATCCGTGCATTGGCGGCGGAACGAATTTTTGAAGTGAAAACTTCCTTAGGCACGTTAGGCACTCTTTGCCTGGGTACTGAAAAAATGTGAAGCGTTCGCAATTTTGTGTAAGAATTCGCAACATACTTATATCATAAAACGGCCGTCTACACACTACCACCCATAGCGCAGTTGGTTTAGTCTTTGCGTTCTATGCATAGGAACCTGGGTTCGAGACCTGATGGCAGCGTAGAATTTTTGGCTTTTTTTTCTAAATTCTACATGATACTTATTTATTTATATATTTTTTATTTTTGTTATATTCTTTCTTTGACAAAAATTATATTTTTTTTGAAACCAAGGTGGAATTAATTAAAAATACAATTTTAGTATTTTAGTAATAAATTATTTTTAATTCACAAATGCGCTATAATAGATGACACCAAAAATTAGAAAATCTGAAGTTTTCACTTCTGCAGTCGTGTGGTCATAAGCACACACCCATTTTTTTTTTTTTTGGCTATAGACTCATGATCACTTATGAAAACTTACATTGTAAAGGTACTATTTAAACATGCTAGTTTAAAATTTTGGGTAGGCACTTCTTGAGAGTTGGGGGAGGGGGTTCTTAGCAACATTAAATAGGTACCTATACTTGTTTTCGGGAACGAAAATTATCTTTTACATACAAGTGACGAAAAATAAAACTAAAGTGTTTTCGTACCTTGGGAAATTATTTTCGGGTCGAGAATAAGCGAAAGTAGCGCCATCCTACGTGATGATTGTAACCTATATCTGACAGTTCGCCTAACCTACAATATCCATTGACGGTTTTTTTGTATAATGTTGTTCTTTCAATACTATTACAAAAAGTACTGTGTGGGTACCTCGGGCGGAATTGGCGATAGCGACTCGTGTGATTGCCGCTCTCGCTGCGCTCTGACGGACAAACGTCACACTCGTTCGCAATCGCCGACTTTCCGCCCTTGTTACACAATAATAATAATAATGCGTTTAACGTCCGTTTCTCGACATTATGTCATAACGGACGCCATTCGCACCATTACTATTTTTAATTTTACCACTTCCCGTTGTTTTCTACATTTTTAAACTTCAACTTTTTTTTTATTAATAGCAATGTGCGAATGGAGGAATTATAGGAAATTAGGATAAGGTAGGCAATTTTGGGAGCATTATAGGAGTTTGACAGGTAATCGGCCATGGCCTTGCTTAAGGAACCATCTCGATATTCATCTGGAATAATTGAGGGAAACCATGGAAAACCTCAAACAAGATGGCCGGTGCAGAAATTACCTTTCTCGACGTGAGGCAGTAGGAAAAAGTTCTAGCCACATCTGCCCCCGTCGGGATTCGAACCCAGTCCCTTCCCAATGCGAGTCTAGTGCTGTACCACTAAGCTACATCGCTGGGTATAAAAATGTACTATATAGTCACTGAAAAAAAATCTTAAGTCGTGCTCCGTTCACCATTCGAAGCGAGTCGATCAGTCCGAACGCAATTAGGACTCGTATTTGCGATCGGGATATAATATTGTTATTTTAACATGCAGACATTTGTCCGTACTCTTTCTTCGGACATATCGCCAACGGGACATTTGCCCCGGAATGGAATTTAATTACAGAATTATTATTATTTGTCGAGAGACAAGGAATTTTTCTTAATTAAATTCCCGTTTATACTTTAAATGTTGCAAATTTTTGTCTCGTATTCATAATGGGATATTTTAATATATTAAATTATAACTTATTTAACAATTTATTGTTGTGACAAGTTTTTTTATATCACTTTAAAACAATTACGAAAGACCACTGAGGAAAAATAATATGATACTCTAATACAGGGGTGTCAAACTAGCGGCACTCTAGTTTTTTTTAAACTCTCAAAACAAAAAAGATCAGTCGAACCAATTTTAATAAAATATTAGTAAAAAACTTTTTATAGACAAGCTTTTATTGAAATGTACTAAAAAGGAAAAAATAATATTTAATAATTTTGGTTCATAATTATTATAAAAGCGGGGGTTGTAATCTCTATGATAGTTTATTAGTCGCAACCCCCGCTTTTATAATAAATATGAACCAAAATTATTAAATATTATTTTTTAGTACATTTCAATAAAAGCTTGTCAGTAAAAAGTTTTTTTTACTATTTTGTTCATTTTAGTCTTTCAAAATTTTACCCCCTTTTTATCCCCCTCGGGACTGAATTTCGAGAAATCTCTTCGTAGTAGATACTTACCTACGTCAGAAAAGGAATCTACTGTCCAAATTTCAAGTTTCTAGCTTTAGCGATTTGGCCTGGGCGTAGAGTAGTCAAAAAAACTACAGCCTCGTTTGAACCCCTTAGGAGTTGAATTTAATTCTAAAAACTATTTATTCATGTATTGTCATCGGAAATACAAAATTTCAAATCGATCGGATACGTAGAAGTCGTTCAAAATTGACTTGCAAGATTTGACCTAAACAAACAAACACACAAACAAACTAACATACAATTGCAAGTTAAATAAAAGCTTGTAAAAAGGAATCATAATGCCTCTAAAAGAGCAAAATAATGTTTCCCTTCGTTTTATCTTTTTAAGTACCTAATAGGTAGGGAAAGTGACTGTAGAACGAAGGGAGAATTATTTTAAACTTTTTGAAATTCTAATTAATATTTTTCGGTTTATTTTTTGTAAAAAAAATTCATTTCACACTTTTTAGTGTCTGAATTTTTTTTATTCCGAAATCCGAATAATACTGTACAATGCGACTAGTCTGATGTTCATCCTCATACAATACTGTTGATAAACTGGGTGTATACAACAGAGTAACCCTAATGTGGGTTCCAGGGCATACAGGCATCGAAGGCAATTAAATAGCAGACCACCTCGCTAAAGAAGGAGGAACTAAAACCTTTATAGGCCCAGAACCTTTCTGTGGCTATTCTAAAAGCCACATCAAATTAGAGGTTCGCAAATGGGAGGAAGAAAAGAAAATCTCTCGTTGGAAGTCCACTCCAGGACTGAAACAATCAAAGAGATTTATATCGCATAGCACAACAAGGACCAAAGAACTCCTTATTCTCAGCAAAGCAGAACTGAGAATAATGACAGGACTCCTCACAGGCCACTGCCCTTTGAGATACCATCTCTCAAAAATGGGTAAAGTCCAGGATGACAACTGTCGCTTCTGTAAAGAAGCAAAAGAAACTGCCGAACACATTCTCTGTGAATGTGAAGCAGTGTTCTCCAAAAGGCTGCAACATCTTAACAGGCTTTTTCTAAAGCCTGAAGACATATGGAGAGAAGCCCCCAGAAAGGTTATAAGGTTCATAAAAAGCATTTTACCCGACTGGGAATAAACTATTAGGGGACTCACAAAAGATCTTATAGGTCGCAGTGATTGTGAGATATCTAGTGTCTTATCACCCCGAGTAAATCTAATCTAATCTAATGCCCAACAATTATTTGGTTAAAAGTTCCATCTAAATCGGTCCATTAGATCCTGAGATAATCGCGACCATACATACAAACACACACGACGAATTGATAACCCTTTTCATTGAAGTCGATTTAAAAACGTTTTTAGACTAAGCAATAATTTGCAAGGTCTGTGGATTATATTATGTGGCTCGCTTGAGCTACCTACACTAATAATATAGGAAATATAGTCAGCGGCTCAAATGAGTTTGACACCCCTGTTGTAATGTGTTACACCTATTCTGTAAAGTAAACCGTATAAATAATTACTTGCTGATTGTAGAATTTTCAAATACTTAAGTTATTTTTCATGCGATGGTAACTGAGAATTATTTTTAATTTTTTAGTGCGCTTTATTTGTTTAGTTTGATTTTATCCTATCTATTATGGAGGGTAGAGTTAAGGAGAACACTCTCATATGGGGGAACAGTTGCAAAAGTGTCCAGCTGTAAGCTGTAAATAACAGTTCCAAATCTCTCCCGAGTGGCGCCAAAATAGCAAGAGAGTATGAAATGAACTTAGCAGTTATTGACTGAGTGAAGTGCGCCGAGTTGAAAAATTAAATATTTTTGATGACTAGAGTAGTTATAACAAAACTACAGTATACAAAACCTCAACTGTTTGCGTAGTCCAAAAGTTCAAAATAATTTTGTAAATATAACCTAAAATAACTACTGTCAGATAACGTGGACGGTAATTTAATATCCATGATCTGTTTTACATCAGAAATTTCAGTTTTTTAATAATTTTTATTAGAGAATTCTACTTTTGAAGAAATTTCAAAAATTATTATGTGGAACTTTTATAAAAAAAATGAAAAGAATATAATTGATAGACAAATTCAAGTATGTATTTACAGGTGTTTTAAATTTTGCGTTTGTAATTTTTTATAAAAGCAATCATTGTTAAAAAATTAAATAATTTTTCAGGCGTTCATTTATATTGGGATTATCTTTATTTACTATTTTATGCATAATTACAAGTTTACCAATGATATTTGACTGTTTTTCTTTTGAAAAGTGCGTCATTTAAAAGCGGAAGTTATGCTTTCCTTCTTTACTTCACTGTCCTACTCTAGTATTATTTGGCGCATCCTTTAAAATTTACACTCTTGCTATTGTGGCGCCACCAATTTATCGCCTTTTGACGGACGCTTTTTCATATGCAGAGAGAGTTCTCCTTACCTCTACACTCCATACTATCTATAACTGATACATTACGGTAGCTCGATCTTTTGCCTGTGAAAATTTAAAATGACGAATTTCACCCGGACGAAAGCCGAACCGGTATGCTAATTACCATAATATTGCATTGTCATCGAAACTACACATGTGTGCAAAATTTCAACTCCATCGGATAACGGGAAGTGGGTGAAAAATCGGTTACAAAATTTGAAATAAAGTCAGCCGTATTCGGAACGTGAAGTTAATTAAAATCGTTTAAAAACATTTGCAATAAAAGTTGCGAAATCGAATGCGAATGTTGAAAAGTTGCGAATCTTTCGCATATTGCGAATGCGGATATTCGTTACAACCCTAGTTTTAAATATACCTAATATGTCTTGTGAAAGTTGAATTTTGATTTTTTCCATACTTTTCCTGACATTCGTAGTTGTTCCCAAGTAATTTTATACAATGTTTGTTGCATAATATTTATATAACAGCGTTTGATTTTTCAATAACGCTGACTCAAGCATTGTTTGAATATTTTCTGATTATTTAAAATGGAAAAGTTATTCTGTGGAAATAATTCACATTCTTTTGTGTTTTAAATTAATTTTTGAAAACTTTAAGTTTTTTTTTTAAATAAAGACAAGTTAAGAAAGAAATTTTTAGTTAATTTATGAAAGTTATTAAACATTGTTTTATATTTTTTATAAGCACATTCTCTTTTAAAGACGAATCATAATTAAATTAGTATTACTTATAAACAAAAAGTCAGAAGTGTCTCAAATTTGTGGAATTTTAAGAAATTAGAAGTTTTCAATAATCCAATAAACATAATATATTATAGTACAGTGTGTCCCACCGTATCTAAAACATAGGATTTTAACATGGGATTACGATATTTTGTTAACATACCTATATGCTCCCCGTTAACTGTTTTTGTTATTAGTGTATTTGCCATATATTCGCCCGGGTGCTAAGAAAGCCCGGGTGCATTACACTACTCACTCGCTTCGCTCGTTCGCTTGAAAATTATATATACACGACTAAAGAAAAAATATAACAAAAATAAAAAATATATAAATAAAAATCATGTAGAATTTAGAAAAAAAAACAAAAATTCTATGATGCCATCAGTTTCCGAACCCGGACGTAACCTCTACGCTACGAGTGGGACAGTTATGTACGGTCGTTTTTATGATATAAGTATGTTACGAATTCTTACGGTCGGGTTACGATTTTAATTAATCAATTATTAATTATTATTATTTATTAACTATGCTATATATATATATATATATATATATATATATCTTCCGTGAAAAATTATCTAACTGATGGTGAAAACCGCATCAAAATCCGTTGTGTGGTTTAGAAGGAGTTAGCGGTTAAACAGACAGACAGACAGATAGACGCGAAAAGCGACTTCAATTCATACTATGTAGAGATTAATATTTCTAATCTATAATATTATGTGGAATTATTACGTGACAAACTTAATTTTTTTTTTTATTAAATTGTTATAACGGTACGGAACCCTCAGGGCGCGAATTCCACTCTCACTGTCCGTCTTTTTTTGTCCTTGTCGGCTGCGTTTAAACTTCATTAATATTTAATTAGTCATTTTATAGTCGGTAATTATTGTGGGTAGTGTTAATGAAAAGTAGGTATGTATTTAGTCATTATATAGTGAGAAAGCCCTCTTAAATCTTTCCTATTCGTTAAATATACGCCGCTAAACCGTTTAACGCCAACTAAATCATTGTTTCTTAAACTAAAGAAAAACAAAATAAGTACATCTATAAGTAAGAAACAAGTGGCTGAAGTTGTAGGTACATGTAGTTCCTTTAGCGACGAAGTCAGTTCTGCCAATTTCCAGTTTAAAAGTCTACTCACACAGCTGTACTTTAATTCTAGTTTGATCCACGTGGTCAGAATACAATTGGGACTTTCTTGTATTCTTTTTGCGACATGAAATGTTCAAGGTAGCTCATTTAATACTTTAACCCAAAATCGGTGACGGCTTTAACTCTTTTAGCGCTCCTAGGCAAATTAAATAGCTCCATCCCAAATTATACAGATTGTTCGAAAGTTAATCTAAATATAAATATAATATTATTTTTATTGGATGCATCACAGAGGTCATATTTTTACTAAAATAAGTAAAACTGTGAATCGTAGACAAAAAATGTTTATACAAAAGTAGTAGAGAATTGTGTCCTTTACAAGATTGATAATATCCATTTTTTACTAAAAATGAAACGGAACTGTGAAATGTCCAAAAACCGTCTATCGTGAACTTGAACCTCGAATATCTGGCAACGCCGGCACGATATCGATGGGGACTTTTTACACGTTTTTTAGAACACCATAACGAAGATGTGTACAAAAATTCAGCTAACTGGGAATTATTCTGTAGTGAAAATCTGAATTTACTGGACTCAATCTTTGTCGCGCTACTAATTATTTTGTTTATGTCTTTCCTGTCGTACTCATCAATCTGCTATGTTCAGAATTGATTTAAGACAATCTGAATATCTATATATAGGTATGTAAATTATAGCACAAGCCGTTTTCTTTCTATAGAGTCTACCAGCGGTCCGTATACTCAACCGATTTACGTAATTTATTTTTATTTTTTTATTGAAGCTTTTTGTCCGCAGATGTGTCATCACTATTTTTCGTTTTATTATTATTGTTTATATTATTATTATAAAGAAACAGTTCTGAACGCTCCTTTTTAATATGCTTTTGTAATTGTACTATGAATCGGGTTTCGTCGGAACTGCTCGACGTAGCTTTTTTACACAGCCATCTTTGTTTATTTTATCTTTTTTACTAAATCAATTAATATTGGGTACTGGGTAGGTACTCTTGACAGAAACGATTTGAAATTAAATAGGCCACTTGGCGTTAAGATAACAAACAAACACCTATATGTATGTATCATTTATATAGTTTGTTCACTCATCTATCTGGATTTTCTTTCAAATTCAGCACAGCAACACCGTATATTTGTTATAGTGTTATTCTAAAAATAGGAAATGAAAAATAATTTTAAAAATAGAATTGTTTAAAATTGTAAAATGAAAAAAAAAGAATTTGTTGATTATACCACTGTAAGTCCCGTTTCACATGAGGCGTACGATGCGTCCTACTTCCTACGCTTGAGCCTCGGTTGGCACTGAACAAACGTAACCTTTCAGATGCGGGCGTGAAGCGGGAATCTCTCAGCGCGCGCAAAATTTACGGCGCGGGCTCACGCCTGGCCCGCGCGCCTGACGTAGGTACGCCAGGCGTCAGGGCATGGTGGCAAGTGTGTCAATTCACATGAGACGTGGCGCGCTACGGCAACAACGCCCGAGGTACACACTTGCGCGTCCATTTTGATACTGCTTCACTTATACCATGTGTAAAGAAAGTCGACGTTCTACGTCCTACTCGCGGCGTAGGACGTAGGCGCGTGGTACGCCTCATGTGAAACGGGACTAAGAGTTTTTGATTTAGGCCGTCGACATTTCTTAAAAATTATGCAGAATTTGTAATATTAAGACACAACCAAATTCAATGCCACAATAGGAAATCTTGTGCTAATTTTATTTGTGCCAACTTTTAGTGAATCCAGAGAGGTCAATAAACCTACCGCACTATAGTGTAGAGGCAACTGTATAATTCAGAGCCAGTTGAGTTGTTATCAAGTCCCACCTCAGCCCCACTAACACTACACTAAACACACATCTATTCATATACGCTGCACGTAATATACATACTATTATCCATTTCAACAGGAAACGGTCAGTGTCCGAGTTAAATCTATCAAGACATGCTAAATGTTTGCATATTTTATAGGAGCTAAACATTAATGAGTATGTAAGCAATATAGTCAAGTTCCAAAATCATCATTTTTGCGTAGGATTGTGCATTTGGCCGGTCAAATATTAACCGGTACAATCAACCGGTCAATTGATCGGTTAACTGACCAAGAAAATTACTATTTTATAAGAAAAAATAAAAATAATAAAATATTATTTTTGTTTAATTATAGGTTACACCTGATATACCTACATAAATCCGGAGTCCTATTAAAATATTAAGTGAATCCAAGAATGTTGCTGGAACCTTTGGTGTGAATATAATAAAAACAGAATTAACCACAAACACCAAACCATAGTAATTACGTTTCGATGTACGTTTCGCCAACCAAGTTGGCATTATCAGGAGCTGATTAAAACTGCATCCTGATGATGCCAACTTGGTTGGCGAAACGTACGTCGAGTATTTAATTACTATGGTTTGGTGTTTGTGGTTAATTCTGTTTTTATTATAAAGTGAATATAACAATAACAAAATGATCAAAAATAACAAATAATACAAATAATATCATATATCTATAAATAAAATAAATAAATGAATAAATGAAGGAACAATGACATCTATAATAAGTAATTAATAACTATTATTATTATTGTTGGAACATCTCGTCGATATCTCCATGATTCAATGGTGTGTTACAGGTAGTAAGTACAGAACAGGTATAAGTAAGTACGTTTAACGAACAGATTCACCAGAAGTCCTTCCGACAAATAAGCGCTAAATTTGAATGGATTTTTGCTATTGGTATGCCGGTTATATAGTACGTAGGTGGACTGACCAAGACCGAAGGTCGAAGTTCGCCATTTTTTGTATGAAACTAGTTTTTGCGTGAAGTGTGCTGCTCATGCAAGGCCCTTTACACTTATTTAAGTAATTACTGAAACAGTCATTGCATTGAACAGTTAGAACGTGGGATTGTTCCTCCATGTCAAAACTGTTATAAATAAGCTTGATTATCTCATCGATATCTCCATCAATCCATGGTTACGTCACATATTTAGCGATTCCATCGAAACTTCGGACATTGAATTGTTCCTCCGTATCTGAAACACAAAATTGTTGCATGTATGTGTTTTATTCTCGCGTTGGTGTCTCTATCCGGTAGCATGAAACTGAGCGTCGGACCGCCATCCTAGGGGAATCTCCGTGTAGGTATATAGCAATTCAGATATACCTTAACAACTTGTTAAATGTATCTTATTAAGTAATCATATATGCCTTTCAAATATCGCATTCACTTTTATTGTTTCTGGCAGCAGCTTGACTTAATTGATACATGCTGCCAAATAACGCCACCTTGGCGGTAGATTTAAAAGGGCGGCATCAAAATTCGTTACTTAATTATCTCAATTATCATTACCTTTTTATGAAGTGTGCACTTTCTGTTAGTTCGAAGGTTTATGCTGGGTTATAGAAAATTTGATTCGACAATTACCTTAGGTTGCGACCACTGCACATGTTTGTTCACAAGAAAAACATTGCAGAATTTTAAATCGACCCTGGTCGAAAAATAATTGATCAATCGAAACGATTTTTTTTTAACTGTGCACGTATGTTAAATTCATTTAATATAGTTTTTTTTACAATTTCCATTTCGAAACAACATTTTTCTACACATATTGATTAAAATTAGCTTGAAAAGTGATCTTTTTCTATGTAGATCAATCATTAGTTTTTGTGTGAGTATACAATCTAATGTTTTACCTGGCACTTGACAGGGAGTTTCACAACAACATTAAACTGCTTCTGCATATATTATAAAAACTATAACTATATGATCACAATCTATGGCCATTGTCATATCAATTTTTTTTGACAATGGTATTTACGACCCACTTTAACTCAATCACTATCTTGCGTTCTGTTGTAACGTTTTCTTCTTCTCTTGTTTTGTTTTTTTTAACGTTAAATTTCTTTTTTAAGAAAGAATCAGATATTTAATTATTTTAAATATTTATTTAAAAATTATACTTGATTATTCACATGTATTTAATGTTATAATATTATTTTGAAGCGAAGCGTACCAGAAGTTCATTTTTATAATTATTTGACATTATTCACTTTTTTTATAAATATTAGAATGAAAAAACTATAAAATATACTTCTAATATTATCAAGTGCATTTATGCCAAGCAGTTTATATTTAAAATATTGAGAGATGAATGAATGGATTTTTACATTCAAAAAGACAATTTTAATGTCTTGACCTTAAGAGGTCGCAATCACAATGAATTAGATAAGTGATTGTGAGTTGTATAATTTATTACATTTTATTAACAGATTTTTAGAAAAAAATATGAACTTTAGATTTTATTTCAACATTGTCAAAATTAATATTTTGACAATATGTTGCACTGTGAACGTCGAAATAGTATACTAAAGTCACTGTTTGCGACCGGAGTCCGGAACTCACACAGTTTGGCCGTCGTCAATCAAACTGTATAGCAAATTCGTTCAATGAATGTAAAATAACGTACCACTGACTCAAATCACTGTTTGCTGGTTGTGCTGTTCGCCCAGCACCAGTCGAGCGGTAATACATACATTTTTATTGTAAGAAAAGCACAATGTGCCATACATGGGTCCGATACAAGTTAAAAGTTACATTAAAATTGAACAACATTCTTTAATATACAGCGTGACCGTGACTACTGCACATAGGGATTTAACCCGTAAAATCAAACTTTCGCGATTTCCTACTTCCCTAATTATTTTAGGAAAAATATTTTCAAATAGCTTCTGAACTTAAAATGCTGCATCTAAATCATTAAACAAAATAAATTTTGCATGCTTTGTAACGGCAGAAATTTGATATGAAAATGTCAAAATTACCTCGAAAGCAGATAGCGATAGCCATGGAACTTGAACAAAATGATGATGTTTTAGCTGTCAGAATAATTTCTAATCATTTTGTTCCAGTTTCATGGCTATCGCTATCTGTTTTTGAGGTAATTTTGACATTTTGATCCAATTGAAATGCAAATACTGTTTTTAATGCATTTATTAGCTAACGTTTCGTAATAATTATAATTACATCTTCAAAGCTCTGTTAAAAACCAATAATTGTAAAATTTAAAAGTTAATTTGGAAAAAATATGTAAAAAAAATTATACAATATTAACTCAATAATTATATATTATCACAATCTAAAGTCATTGACAAATCAGATTTTTTGACAACGCTTTGTGCAACCGAACATTATACTGTAAACACAGAAAAAAACAAAGGACTGATCTTACATAGAAAAAATCATTCTTCTAGGAAAATGTTGGTTCTAAGGAGAAGCTGCATAAAAAATATGAAATACAATATGTACACACACTATACATGGTGGAAGTGGAGGATATAGATGGTGGAAGGAGCGGGCGTATTATAATAAACAGAATCGTTATAGTAATTGTTATCGTATTATATAAAATGCACGTTGCGTATTTAAAAGCGACAGTGCTTAGAACTAGAATCATAACAATCCAAAATCGGCTTTCGCGTAAGCAAAACAAGCACAGAATAATTAAATGTGTTTGAGCAGATTAGGTAATTAGCTCAGAACAGAGATAGCTATAGAAGCAGCTATCACAACTATATACCAAAGTACGATCTGTCAGGTACATTATGAGTATTCATTGCTTGTATTCCGTAGTGTTAATTAGGTACTCTTTATGTCGTGTTGTGTACTTGGATGTTACAAAAAGGTTCCAAAGCGCTTCTGAAAAATCAAGGTGTAAAAAGTAAAAATATGTTATTATAGTTTCAATTGTTCCCCGCACGTCTCGAAGAGCTTCAGTTGTACTTACCTACAAGCTGTGATATGCCACTTCTATAGCTATCTCTGTTCTGAGGTATTTATTAACACACTGAAATATATTATAGGCACAATAGATATACAATTCAAAATATGTTTTAAACAAACTGAAAGTAAGCAGTCATACAAAATTAAAATACAATCATGTTATATAAAGTTGAGTTAACACTAGAATCTAATCTGTTACCAATTTTCCATTACTTTCGATGATTCGAAGTAGGAAATGCCGTTAAGTATTACATTTTCACTGATTTTGGACTCCCCGCCCCTCTGTAAGATAAAATAAGAAAATCTCACACCCCCAGCCCTCAAAGGATAAGACATAAAGAGTTTTTAGTGTATTTGCCATATGGCACATACACTATTGGCGTCGGTCGGATGGCGGGACCTAGGGGTCGGACCAAAATTTCTCGACGTTTCATAACCTCCTGAACAATTTGCCACCATTTTTGAAAATGTTTATATATATATGTATATATATGTATATATATATATATATATATATATATATATATATATATATATATATATATATATATATATATATATATGTTAGCACGATAACTCTCGAAAGACTCAATCGATTTTCACGAAATTTGGTACACACGTTGGAATCCATCACCGCACGAAACCTATTTAAAATGGGCCCGATCGGACCATTTTAAGGGTAGTTTTTAGGGGTTAAAAAATGTTTTTGGGCCCAAAAACACCGAAAAAATTCTCAGAATTATTTCAAAATTGAAAATTAACCTTTTAGTAGAGATCAAAATGTGCTGATAAAGTTTTAATGAAATCGGCCCGACAGGACCGGACTTACAAATTTTATGAAAACACTAGTTTGCTGATAGTAATTTACTTACGGTGTTTAATTTGGTACAGAGGTTGCATTGATAATAATATTGAAATTAAGAAAAAAATATTATTTTAAGGGTTGTATTAAGGGGTTTAATTTTTTATTTTGTCCAAAAACAAACTTAAGTTAACGTATTAAAGCCACAATGCCTGTATTAGCAAATACACTATATTGTCGGCAGGGTTTTGGCACTGCGACCCGAGTTTTTTTAGTGTATTTGCCATATGGCACATACACTATTGGCGTCGGTCGGATGGCGGGACCTAGGGGTCGGACCAAAATTTCTCGACGTTTTATAGCCTCCTGAACACTTTGGCACCATTTTTAGAAATGTTTATATATATATATGTATATATATATATTTTATATATATATATATATATATATATATATATATGTGTGTGTGTGTGTGTGTGTGTGTGTGTGTGTGTTCGCGGCATAACTCTCGAAAGACTTAATTGATTTGAACGAAATTTGGTAGACACGTTGGAATCCATCACCGCACGGAACCTATTTAAAATGGGCCCAATCGGGCCATTTTAAGGGTAGTTTTTAGGGGTTGAAAAAAGTTTTTGGGCCCAAAAATACCGAAAAAAATCTCAGAATTGTTTCAAAATTGAAATTTAACCCTTTAGTAGAGATTAAAATGTGTTGCTAAAATTTTAACAAAATCGGCACGACAGGACCGGACTTACAAATTTTATGAAAAAACTAGTTTACGGATAGTGATTTATTTGCTAACGGGTGTATTTAATTTGGTACAGAGGTTGCATTGATAATAATATTGAAATTAGGAAAAAAAATATTATTTTAAGGGATGTATTAAGGGGTTAAATTTTTCATTTTGTCCAAAAACAAACTTAAGTTCACATAATAAAGCCACAAGGCCTGTATTAGCAAATACACTATATTGTCGGCAGGGTTTTGGCACTGCGACCCGAGTTTTTTTTTAATTGTCATCAGACTCATATCTCATTCAAAACATAAATAAAATTATTTTAAAAAGATGATAATGAAATTATTTTTAAACTTAAAAATTATTCGTCTTACAGACCACGCACCCTGTATCCAAGTGTTGATATCAAAAAGTGGCCATCCTGAATAATTTATTTTGAACTGAAGGTTGTTTATTCTTATTTTATTTTATTTTTTATCTTACATAAGTTTTTTTATCCCTCTCTTCCTTTGTCATCAAAAATAAGAAAAATGAGAACTTCCTCAACCCCTAACCTGCTTACCTACCTATACTACCCTACTTGTAGATTTGTCGAGATTTCAAGGTCACCGACATTTTTGAAATAGGAAAATATATTTTCATTACGACAGTATTATAATCAATAAAAGGACAAATTTAACAATAAATAATAACCAGCTGTTAAACCCGACGTTGTCGGTGCCCCCCATAATTTGACTTGATTGTTAAGCATAAATTCCGCTCGATGTCGCTGTATGTGCTTTGTAAAACTAATTGTTAAACCAAGCGTGCTCTTCATAATAGCGTGATAACATATTATATAACCTAAAGCACTTCCAGGATAACGCTCTATATACAACTCTGAAAACCAAATTGAAATCGGCTCAGCGATTTTCTTAGTCAATCGCGAACATAGAATTTGCAAGCCATTTTTACAAGCTTAGTCTTTCAAAATATATTTATTTCAATTTAAAATTTTAATCTCTATGCTCTGTATTTTTTTTTTATTTTATTGTAGATTATAGACGCGTCGACAACTTAGGTCATTAACGTCTTAAATACATTAAGTAACAATTTTCTTAAAACTATATGACATCACCAAACATCCATGAGTGGAGATGGGATTCGAACCCACGACAGTGTGGTCCAAAGGTCGGCTACGCTAACCGTTACACCACACTGTCCTCATGCTCTGTATTATTTAACCGTAATGACCTAATATTTTTAATATTTGTCACCTATTGGCAGGTAAATAATTGTACTCCCGACTGTATGAAAGCTATTATAAATATTTCACAAATTGTATTTTTCAATGATTTTATTAAGTTCGACATGACGTAAGTATATTTATTTATTTATTTAGATCAAATTTAATTATTGAAATTTGACCCACTACCCGTTATCCAATTGAGTTGAAATTTTACACACGTGTATAAGTCCGGTCACCGGTGACAATGCAATATACTATATCTAATATCGTTCTAAATCCAAAATGGCGGACATCCCGAGATGGCGGCTCACATTTTTTTGCAACCCCCTTGACATGGGTATCAAATGAAATGGTTTCATGAGTAGAATACAATAAACTACGTGACGCCATTCCAAATTTAAAATGGCGGATGCCCCAATATGGCGGGTTACCAATTACTTCAGAGCTCCCATGACATAGGTTTCAAACTAAATGGTTTGAGGAGTAGAATACGATAAGCTACATGACATCACTCTAAAATCAAAATGGCGGACGCCCTAAGATGGCGGCTTTCCTTTTTCTTTACAACCGCCGACGTATCAAATGAAAGGGTTTGATGAGTAGAATAAGATAAGCTACATGACGTCATTCTAAATTGAAAATGGCGAACGCCCCAAGATGGCGACCTAATTTTAATTTAAATTTTAATAAATTAGATAACTGGGTTAGCTGATTAATATAAAATTGAAAATTTAGGACTTAGATTTTACATTTTTGTAAAGTGAAGAATTTATATATTTTTCTATTGTATAGAATTAAAATAATTAATAAAGATTAAAAAGTAACAAATAAATAACTTAAAAAAAACTTTTTAAAAAACAATGGTTTTATTTTGAAACAAAATTGCACTAAAAAGTAGAAAATAATTTTTTTAGTGATTATAAGTTGATCAGAAGAGTTTTCAACATTTGTTAAAAGAAAACCATTGGGCGTTAAAACATCATAACAGCATCAGTACCTAATATTTTATGAACGCCCAATGGTTTTCTTTTAACAAATGTTGAAAACTATTCTGATCAACTTATAATCACTAAAAAAAATTATTTTCTACGTTTTAGTGCAATTTTGTTTCAAAATAAAACCATTGTTTTTTAAAAAGTTTTTTTTAAGTTATTTATTTACACATAAATAGGTACCTGAAAATACAAAACAGATTGAGCAATGAGCATATGTTTAAATAGGACGGTGATTGATTCGTCGTAAGTGAGTGAGTCTGAAATTGACATTATATATATATAGAGAACACACAGGCCATCTTGTGTAATTGAATGTAGTAGAGATCTATATAATATGTTCGTTGACATTGTATAATGGAAACTACACGAACATGTGTTGTACTTGCATCCTGCCGCCAGGCATTGTTTACTCGAAACCGTCACTCAATTCGCTGTATAATTCAGTAGTACTCAAACATTGCGTTGCATTTTTAATTTCCACAGAAAACACTAACAATTTGTCATTCCATTCGTTTTTTAAAATTTGCTAAACCCCACCCCCCAGAACCCCCCTTCCGCCATCAATGGCCGTCTCTTTATTACAGTATTACAAATAAAAATATATTATTATTATTATTATTATTATTATCTATAACCGTTTGCCAGAATCGCGAAAATAAAATTTAAAAAAAGATTATAAAAATCAATACATAATTATTACAGTTCTAGATATCAGTAAGTTTAGAACCTCCTAGGTATTATGTATAGAAATCAGTTCAATTCTACAAGTGTTTTCGTTATTTTTAGCGACAATTTTAAAAGGACAGAATATAGACGGTATAGCTTTCGTTAAGTTGTGTGTTTAAACTTCAGGCGATAGAAGTTTCAGACTTGTCTAGCGGCAAAGAACTGGTACTCATGATAATTTCACATCCTGTTTACTTTGTTAAATGATTGTAAATCTAGTGGCGCCATGAGGTATATTACTGACGAGTAGAGACAGTACGTTAAAACGAGCGATAGCAAGTTTTAACAGTCACACGGGTCATAATATCATTGCGCACGAGATAGAAGTATACCTATGCTGTTTTTAATTTTTCATTTGTGTAGCAAACTTCACTTCCAATATTAGGCTGTCGTTCGCACAAAAAAACATAAATTACTATTGATTTGGTTAGTTAGCCTGCTACTTTCCCGCACACCGGTCTGTAAAGAGTCACTTTACATGCATGTAATGCAGCTATTTTATAGACGGTAGGACAGAATAGTATATTGTGTGACAAGTCTGCTAAATACATCTTTATGCGTCAGGCGCGATGTTTTCAGCACGAGTAGTAGGAGGGCGCTCACGAGCCTTGGCGAGTGAGCATCGTGAGCCGAATACGAGTGCTGAAAACATCGCGCCTGACGCATAAATATTTAGCACACGTGTTGCACACTATACTTTATATAACACATGCATGGTTTCAGACATTAATTGTATAATTTAATGTCACTGACAGAAGTACATCTCATAATAAAAACATTGGGCTCGATACAATATTTATTCACTTTGTTACCGTAGTAATCACATTTCATTTATAACACTGAAAAGAGGTACACCTAATAGGTGTGTTTGGTATCGAGGTGTAGTACCCCAAGAGCCCGCGACAGCCAGACCTTCGTCATTTTATAAAAGCTGAAAGTTTCTCTGCGCATGTACCCAACACAGGTAAGAACGATCATCGACTTATGAAGTTTGGATGGTGGTTACTTTGGCAGGTAGATGGTAGCAAAAGTTCATAAAATAGTACCTCAAATTCGTTCACTTATAAAGCTCAGTTTTTTTTTATATTTTCTTCGGAATAATCACGTCGTCCATTGCCAGACACTTATTACGGTTTCAACCCCCTGCCAGACACCCCTAAACTTCAATAAATTATGATAGATTGAGATAGATTGTGACAGGATGAAATTTTCAGGGAAGGTAGTATTTAGTATGACAAAGAATAAGCGCTACGGTTGCCTCGTCAAATCCTGGTGCGACGGCCGGGAGGAGCTCACTTCCGGTGCAAAATACACATATTTCATTAGCTCATAATTATCTTTCGTCATTATATGACAGCATACAATTGACGCCATATTGTAGATCTCGAAGAGCTGTATTGAAATACATAGGGTTGCCTAAAGAAATTTTGGTTAACACATTGAAAACTTATAAATTATATTTGTTTTTTTGACATTTTTAAAGCTGTCAATTAAAATTATGTATATATGTATATGTATATATTGTAACCGTTATGAAATGAGTTATCGGCCTTGTGTTTGGCAAACGTTCATACGCATGTCTAATTATGTATAACTTTATGTTTTCAACGCATTTGGTTTCTAACTCATATCCGTAGAATGACGCAGGAATTGCCTGAATCTGGTATTGACAATTTTCCCAAGAATTTATATATTTTAGTGTGGCAATTTTTTATTTTTATTTTTTAACGTAATTCAACGTGCACCTCTTATATAAATTAGTATACTTATTTGATGGTCGTAGTAACCTGTAATAAAAGTATACTATATTTTGGGGTATTGTTCCGAAAAGAGAAAAAAGGTTGATTTTTGTTTGTGATTTTAAATTTGGTTTGACGCTAAATATTAATTGAAGCATTTGACTTTACTGAACCTCGATTAATATTTTTTCTTGAAATTGAATTTAATCAAAATTATTAGAATTAGAAATATTATGTATGAAGGAAATCGATTCTCGGAGACTTTGTAATGCAGTGTATTTGTTTAATACATTTTATTTGCCAAAGTTTTGACTTAAATCAATTCTTTATCAAGGCTCTGTAACAATTAATAAATTTGTTTTTTAACCTAAAATAATCTAAAATTATATGATTTTTAGATTATTTTAGGTTAAAAAACAAATTTATTAATTGTTACAGAGCCTTGATAAAGCCTTGATTTAAGTCGAAACGTTGGCAAATAAAATGTATTAAACAAATACACTGCATTACAAAGTCCCCGAGAATCGATTTCCTACATTTGAAATTTATAGACAGATCACTCAAGCATTATGTATGAAGTTTTAACGAAAAACAATGTACCTATTGAACATTAGTTTATTAATTTTAAATAAACGCAAGTATACAAAAATATTGTTATAAATTATAAAGCTAACTAAGCGAATATAAAACCAAAATAACTATAATGATAAATGGAAAATAATAATAATTTACTATAATAAAAGAAAAAACTGGTTGATTTGTGCGTCAGAACTGTCAATCTTTACTATGGCAACTTTTCAGCAACTATTTTGTTGTCTTCTTCAGGCCTAAAATTACATTATTAGAATTATGTAATTTTAGGCCTGAAGAAGGCAACAAAATGGTTGTTGAAACATTGCCATAATAAAGATTGACAATTCTGATTCACAAATCAACTGGTTTTTTAATTTTATTATATTACATACGTGAGTGATCAACATGAGTTTAAATATAATTTACTGTAGGTACATAAAACTATTCAAAAATGTATCCGAACAAAGGCAATAACATTTTATGAATTATTATTAAATTACTTATTCTAAGTATACTTATATTAACGTGCTATTAAAATATTTATTTTTTTTACAATAATATGTAAACATATTTAAACAAAAGGTAGTTTAAAGTAGTTGCTTTGAAAAAAAGTCAAGAAAATCATGAAATAAAAATTATATACCTATATATATTTAATAAAAATATCTCTTTATGCCAGTTAAATTAAAAAATAATTTACATCATCGAATGCGAGATATTTTTTGTTGGAAATTGAATTTTTAACATTTTTAATATAGGTAAGGTTCTAAAAAATATCACATTCATAATTTTTCAATAAGAAAAAAAACAATACATAATTATCCATCTTTTTTTTTTAATAAAAAAAAAAACGGCATGATACATTACGCGCTGATAATGTTAGTAAAAAAACTATAATATTATTGACCACGTAGTTTCAAAATGCAATAACAAATAACATTTGGCGAAGTTCCATTCAAATGATTTTACACCCGTACCTAAAGATGTTTCACATCAAAAATTTAAATTTTTGAATATACTGATACTACTTTACAAAATGTATTTATTTTTCATGATACAGGATTTAACTATTATATTTTATCCAATTTTGAGCAGTTATTGAAAATTTATATTTTTTTCGAAATGTCATTTTCTTAAAAACTATGGTTACCATGTTGGACTAAGGGCCACTTAGTAATTTTGAGCTGTTTCAATTTATACATTTATACATATACATATAAAAATTGACATTTTGCACCGGAAGTGGCTTATCGTACCTTTGCTACCCTCTACCTGCCAAAGTAACCACCATCCAAACTTCTTAAGTCGATTATCGTTCTTACCTGTGTTGGGTACATGCGCAGAGAAACTTTCAGCTTTTATAAAATGACGAAGGTCTGGCTGTCGCGGGCTCTTGCTCTATAGTGTAGTGTAGTGTAGATAACTTTTCACTGAAAAGTGTAAAAAGTTCAGCAAAAGTGTAAACTAAATGTACACTTGTAACAAACGGGCTAGTGTACATTCTGAGTAGATTGTACATGCGCATTACAAAATAAATAAATGACAGATTGACTGAGTTCATTATTTCTAATTTTTACAGTTTTTTTGGTCGTAAAAATGTTAAACTCACTGCCATATTTATCTTGCACCATTACATTTTGAAGCTCATTCATTTTTAAGAGACAAAAATTGTAATAAACAGAGTACGAAAAAGGTATCAAATCTGTCAAAGCGATTGTCAATTCAGACATATATCACGTGACCTCTACTACACTACGTGCACTTGCTCAAAAGCCGGGACTAATAGTTGTTACACCTTTAGTCCCACACTGAAATAACAAACAGGTCAGTTGTTTTACACTTTTGTATAACAAACGTAATAGTGTCAAAAGTGTTTACACTTTTTACACTACACCTTGATACCAAACGCACCTAATGTTCATTAGATAACGGGTTTTTCAAATGTTTTTCCATTATTCATCAAAAAGCGTTTCATAATGGATCATGACGTCACTCGTCAATAAACGGTCATTTAAGGTCCGCAAAAGTGATACGAAAAAACACTAAAAGCGTGCATGTGTTATATAAATATATTTTACAGGGAGACTCTCTATTGTTAATGTTTATTTATAACTCTTTTATTATCATTAAAAACAACAATTACGTAAAATTGATCATCGCAAAACAAATAATAGCTCTGCACATGTAGATTGCATTTGTTCCATTTGACAATAAAATTGCATTTATAAATGCGAGAAAATTGAATCTAGATACAAAATAGAGTTTTTTTTGTTTCTATTTTCATTCCTATTACCGCAGCTGTAATGGCTGCAGCTTTATTGTGCTTCATCTGCAGTTATGTATACAAAGTGAATTCTCCATTACCATTAACTTGACGAGTAGAATGTTCTACCAAGTTTATTGCAATATATTTATGTGCATTGTTTTTCTATATTATATAACGACATATGTGTGTGTGATACAAGGTTCGCCGATAAATTCTGTCTTTATTTGAAAAGATTATAAAGAAATAGAAATAAGTAAAAGAAGGATATGTGCCTTGTGATGGAATTAATTTGGTGTTGTCGGGTCCACGCCATTTTAATCAAAAGGGGAATGGTGCCCACGATATTACTTCAACCCAATGCACAGATACTAAGTATGTGTGTAATCCAACGTTAAATTTCGATAATTTCAACGTATTAAAATTTTTAAAGGGGGTTCATGTATTGAATGTTCTTTACAGGATCATATTAAGTTATGAATCTATTGACTATTTTTAGTTTGAATTTAACAGTCACTATACTTTTGAGTCTATCTCAGATGTGCCTTTTGCTAGGTTAATAAAAAAACAATTAACGTTTTCAATCAACAATAAATATAATATTTCATATATCGAAGAAACAATGACTAGAATATTACAATTTGACAGACGAATTTTTACACAATTTAATGATAACTTTATAGCTCCGAATAACATGATTTGTAGCGCGGTGAACGATTGATACCATGGAGTATGAATCGCTCAATAGCCATCAATATTCATAGAAAATGCAACTATATGGAGTGATCAAAATATTAAACCACGGTACTTTAGTTGTCGTAGGCAAATTCCACGACAGCCTCATCCACACATAAAAGCATTTTTAAATTTAATAAATAATTATTATTAATAAAATCCAGGGATATCATAACATCTATACATAAGTTATACGTATCCAAAGCCTGCTTACAATATTACACTACTTTGAAACGCCAAAAAATTGATTTTTAAAATTATAAAATCAATAAGAAAATGATTTTTTCCTGGGATGAGACCTAGCTAGATCGATTTTTTGCCCCCACCCCCAAACCCCTTTTCAGTAAATTTCATCCAAATAGAATCGTGTTATCCATGTCAGCGTTTCATTAATTTTTGAGTCAGTACTTAATTTTTGAGTCGAGGTTCTTCCAACTCCCTACCCTCGCTTAAGAACTGTAACTTCAAAAACTTTTTAAAGACAAGATTTTATTGAAATGTACCAAAAAGGAAAAAATAATGTTTAAAAATTTAGGTTCATAATTATAAAAGCGTGGGTCGTTAGCTCTATGATAGTTTATTAGTCACGACCCATGGTTTTATAATTATGAACCTTAATTATTAAATGTTATTTTTTCTTTTTTAGTACATTTTAATAAAAGCTTGTCTTTAAAAGGTTCTTTTCCTTACGTTTTATTTTGGTTCTTTACTCTTTCAATTTTTTTAGTAGGTATTGAAACATTAATTTATTATTTAATATAAAACTGAATGACTTATATATTGTTCAAAATTTCAAATCGATCGGATATGTGGAAGTGGTTCAAAATTGACCTAGACTGACTGACAAAACAAACAAACATGTGAAGCTGAACAAAAGCTTGTAAAAAATTGTTAACAGTTAAATAAATAATCACTATCAATTAAAAAAAAATCAAAAAACCCGACTGCCTAAAAAGCGACTGAAAATAAAAATAACAGTAAATAATATAAATTAATGCAGCAATCGGAGGCCAATAATTTCCTCCATATCAAACGTTTATTATTGGCCTCCGATTGATGGCTCTCGGCATTAGTTTATATGAGATATATTAATTATTTATTATTTTTATTTTAGTTCGCTTGTCGCGTAGTCGGGTTTTTTGATATTTTTTATTCATTGTTTTTTAGTTTATACACGCGGAATATTTTAGTGCTAAAAAAACGCTCTCATTTTAAATGACATTTTTGTTTTACACTTAAAACACCAAATTTTAGCCCATTTACTTATAATAATAATTATTATAAGTAAACGGGCTAAAATTTGATGTTTTAAGTGTAAAACAAAAATGTCATTTAAAATGATTAAATTATTGTTTGACGTTTAATATCATGATGGCAGGTTGCCGATTGATTATGTTAAAAAAAGTATATGCTTGTGGATTGGTTTCAGTTGATTTAATAATTATTATATTATTGTCCACAATTAACTCATATGTTGTATTTAACCATTTACTTATGTCTGTCGTTCCAAAATTGGGCTAAAATTTTGCTCAAAATTAATATCATTCCAAAAAGGTTATATATCATAAATTAATTAATATAGGAAGAGTCGATTTATACTAATTTATTGACAATCTTAAAATATATTGTTAAGTGGTCGAACGTCAGAATGAGTAGCATCAATAGGTCCACAGCTGAGTAAAATGAGGACTGGGTATTCGGGAAGTCGGCGTCTGTGCGGTCCGAACGAGGCATACGTCAGTTACGTCTAATTAATTTCAACATCGAATCGGTGGCCGCAGCGTGGCCGTGCAAACGGTTCTGTCGTCATTGAATGTTCTGTTGAATAGGGTACAACGGGGTGAAGCGCTAGTGTACGCGCGCGGGGACCATTCTTCCTTCCTGCAAGACGCCGAACTGATCCGTACCTCGATTGAATCAAACCATTTAACAATGGCGTTTGCACGTAACCTAGAAATTTAACAAGTTTGCTAAAAATTCAATGCCTGGTAAATTTTCCATGATTGAAAAACCACTTTTCAGAAAAACGCCAGCAATTTTGTAAAAAATAACCCTAGATGTTTCAGGCGCTGTGGAAATTTGACTTTTGGGAATCTTTTGCCGCCTTATCGACCGTTGTACCTTAATTTTTTTAACATAAAAAAATAAAATTTAAAGTAATGCAAATGGTTCAATATATAGGAATCCGGTAGCCAAATTTGAATATCTAGTTTCCCAAATTGAACCTACCATTTAAACAAGTAACTAGTACCTATATTATGTTAGTACGTTCGAAACAACAACATTTTATTTCAAAAATAAAATCAAGTTCATGTCTGCACAATTAAAAACAATAACAAAAAATAAATTCTTAAAAAAACGCACAAATATGCAGCTTTGAAAATAATCTACTCCCACTCCTATGCATACCTGGTTCAATTCTTACAATTCTAAATGAAGAATTAATATCAAATATTCGTAACTGAACTTCTGAAGTACAAAAAATGGTCTCTTCAGTGGTACTTTCAAAAATATTCTTAGCTTTAAAAAAAGATCAGTATTTCCTTATAGACCGACAGCTAGTGACAATTTTTCGGTGTTATTTATACAAGGCCCTATTTTTGTGAAGATGTTGAGGGAGGCATATTAAAGTGCCCTGAGTAAGGGATTTTGCTGGATAGCGGTATGGGAGGGATTCAGACCACCCCCAACATGTAGTAACAAAAAAAAATGGTCACAATTATTATTGCTTCAGAACTGAAATTGTTTGTATAGCTTGTGGTGATCCAATAATGTCATTATAATATTTACAGATCGATTGGTCAGTATTAAAGGGGTGGAAGATCACCCTAAACGTGTCATTTCCCAACTATTCGTACAGAGTATGGTGCCAAACCGGACTGGCATTCCTAAGTGCACGATTGAACAGAGGAGCTGTTCTGATTTCCTTCTAATGCGATTCGAGTAATCGTGTACAACTGCCAGAATGAAAATAGTTCCCAACTTATCTTCTTCACTGCTGACAACCTATTATACCTTCGGTACTAACTGCTCAGATACAGCACAAAGACGGCCCTTTCTAATTTCACCTTTTCACTATAGGTAATTATAATACACCCATTGCTATACTAACTCAAAAACACCGAACGACGCTCTCAATTTACAGGGTTCACTCGAAAAGTAACCACGTGTTTGATACAGAAATGTCACGATCTTGAGGGTGACCCTAGACCTGGAAAACTCTGGGAATGTATTACAGGTCAAGGAATTCTTGGAAATGTCACCGAATATTAGGGCGTTGAGCTTATCGGTTGAGTTTTGTGCTACGTATAATTTTTTTCGCTTATAGTGTTATCCTTATAGCCTTATTATATAGTCACTTATTATAAGGTGACAAAAATTGATTTTAAAAGTGAGAATAATAACAAAATATTTAGCATTTGTATTGGTTTGGGCCATCAACTGATATAATTTATTTCATTACTGTAGCACTTATAAACAGTTGAGGAGCTAGAAGGCTATGACAGACGGACAGAGGCAGACAGATAGACCCACGGAAAGAAAGAATAGTGAGAACAATAGGATTCTGTTTGGACCCTTTGGGTATGGAACGTAATTTTTTTTTGATTTTTAGGGTTCCGTTTCTCAATAAGAAAAAACGGAACCATTATAGGATCACTCATTTGTCCGGGTGGCTGGCTGGCTGGGTGTCCGTCAGTCAAGACCCATTTGCTCAGGAACGGATGGAGATATAGGGTACTTTCCGTTGACCTAGAATCATGAAATTTGGCACGAAGTAAGGTCCCACAGCACAAGTAAAGGGAAAAATCCGAAAATCACAAAAAGTAAAAATTAAAGGGGGTCCTATTCCTATAACTATTTTGATATTCGCAAAATCACTCATCAAAAACCTATAGGGTTCTTCCAGTTGACCTATAATCATGAAATTTGGCAAGAAGCAAGGTCTCGCAGCACATGTAAAGAGAAAAATCCGAAAATCACGAAAAGTAAAAATTAAAGGGGGATCCCCCAAAAAACTTAAAAATCTTTATAGGTTGTATCTTTGTAACCGTAACATGTAGCCGGTTGAAAATTTCACAGAATATGTCTACCTACTTTAATTGTTGTAACGATACGGAACCCTCGTAGCGTGAGTTCCACACGCACTTGACCGCTTTATTTTTTTTCATTCCTATAAAACAGCAAGCAGTTAGGCTTGCCATTTTATGAGAAAATAAATCAGGAAAAAATTGCGTTTTAGGTTAGAAAGCTTGTAAAAACCCAGGATATTTTTTTCAAGCAATTGTGTTCGTTCTGGATAAATTGTTTTTTTTGCAATAGACTTCTTGATTACTTTAAATTTGCTTGTCCTAGAGTTTCTTTCTCTATTTTGCCTGCTCTAAAGTTCCTGCCCCAAGGTTGCTTGCCCTAAATCTGCCTGCTGTATAAGTATATACTGTATAGTGTCTGCTCCATAATTAAATTTTTCTTCATATCCATATTCATCCACAAACGCGTTAATATAAGAAGCGCTCGCCCTCATCAAGGTTTTATTTTCTCATCGTTAAACGTGTTGAAATGCAGTGATCTAGCGGTCGTCAGTTTGTCGGGAAATGGAAAATAAGCCATTAGACAAAGATTTTCTTGTTTACATTTTTTCTAGAACGTATCTCTACTACAGTTCTCAAATGGTGCTATAGAGAGTCAACTGAACCAACTCTTTTGGGTATTTTTATCATACCCACTATAAAATAACTACTTTCGATGCGTATATGTATGCATGGCATTGATCAATTAAGAGGCAGGTGTGTTGAAAGTGCCTTTAAAAAAAACGCTAGTGTGGTAAGTAAACAGTTTCCATATTGATTTATGTTTATTCGCTCTGATCCGCCCGCTATTACCTACTCATGCCCTGCTATAAATGTGAAGTTGGCGACACATATGAATTGTCAAAATTTTTTGAAAATACTGAAAACGAAGTGAAAAGTATCTATTTTATAGTGGGTATGGCAAAAAATACCATATATATCTCGTGCGTAATAATGACTCGTGCGGTCTATTTGAATAAATCTATTTCATTAATCAATTTTTTATTGCAGATTTTTTACTTATAATTTGTAACTTAGATGAACTTACATTTTCACCAGTAGCTATAAAACTGTTAATTGCCAACCCTTTATCAAATATGCTTTATTATAAATGAACAGCACAACACTAAGGCTGGGTTTACACTATTGTAGCTTAACATTGGATTCGATGCCTTAACTGAATTTAATTAACAACGTTAATGCTGTTATGATAGAAGTTTAGCGTAAACTTTGATTCTAAGTTTATTCCCAATTAAGCGTTATAATAACAATTGCAGGATGTCTGTAACCATGCAAGTTTGTTGACAAATAACATTTGAAAACTGTTATTGGAGAATTACCGTCGTATTCATTTTTAAAGTATTCTTAACATGAAAGAAACTGGCTGAAGCTTTGCTGATTTTGACGAAAGGTTCACTTGTCAACTAAAATAAAATTGTTTCCGGAATTTCCGAATTGAAAATCGCCAATCATAATTTCCAAAATATTCATGTCCAATGGCGCCGGCGGTGTAAAAGAACTATTTTTTAAACATGTAAAAAGCACACCCTCGCTTAATACACATTTTCTATTTATGTATGTTCTTCTGAGTATTTAAAAATTCAAAATCGGTGACTTGAAAGATTAATTTTGGTTTATTTTGCATTTCGGGCTAAATGTATTATATCTATTATTATTATTTCTATTATTACATACCTAAAGAGAAGTAATTGCTGTTGTCTATATATACTTACCTGACTGCTATAATTTTGACTACATTAACAATATTTCGAACTCTGATAATACGTTTTAACGTAGCAATATTTATAACCTTTCGCGTATATAGTTTTAGCAGCTGAGCATGTTAATTATAAAAAAAAAAAACTCGGGTCGCAGTGCCAAAACCCTGCCGTGTATTTGCTAATACAGGCATTGTGCTGTTATTATGTGAACATAAGTTGGTTTTTGGACAAAATAAAAAATTTAACCCCTTAATACATCCCTTAAAATAATATTTTTTTCCTTAATTTCAATATTATTATCAATGCAACCTCTGTACCAAATTAAATACACCCTTCAGTAAGTAAATCACTATCCGCAAACTAGTGTTTTCATAAAATTTGTAAGTCCGGACCTGTCGGGGCGATTTTATTAAAATTTTAGCAGCACATTTTAATCTTCACTAAAGGGTTAAATTTTAATTTTGAAACAATTCTGAGAATTTTTTCGGTATTTTTGGGCCCAAAAACATTTTTTAACCCCTAAAAACTACCCTTATAATGGTCCGATTGGGCCCATTTTAAATAGGCTTCGTGCGGTTATGGATTGCAACGTGCCTACCCAATTTCGTCAAAATCAATTAACTCTTTCGAAAGTTATAGCCCGTAAACATATATATATAAATATATATGATAAAATTAATAATCAATATGATTAGACATCCTTTACCGTAAGTGGAATCCACTTATTAGTGAATTAACATAACATAATAATATCAGACGAAATCATATTCGCCATGATATTTTTATAGAAGGCTATATAATATGAGAAAAATGAACGCCACTGTCGGGACTTGAACCCGAAACTCCCGATTACGCGTCGGGCAAGTTTCCATTTACTCCACAGTGCCAACAGTAAGCACTCATATATATATATACATATATAAATAGACATTTCCAAAAATGGTTCCAAAATGTTCAGGAGGCTATGAAACGTCGAGAAATTTTGGTCCGACCCCTAGGTCCCGCCATCCGACCGACGCCAATAGTGTATGTGCCATATGGCAAATACACTAATAATTACGCTGATTTCTAATTAAATGCAGACAGGGAAAGCGATTATATAACAATGATAAAATTATTAGACATATAAAAAAGACAGCACGGTCGAGATTTCAAACGTAGTTACATTGATGAATGAATTTTATTCGACTAAAAAGTCAAAAATAAAACTAAGAAAAAATTAAACCATCACCTTGAAGAAACAAGCTCTAAAAAGTAAAAAAAAAAATGTACTTACTATAATAGTAAGTACATTTTTTTTTTTACTTTTTAGAGCTTGTTTCTTCAAGGTGATGGTTTAATTTTTTCTTAGTTTTATTTTTGACTTTTTAGTCGAATAAAATTCATTCATCAATGTAACTACGTTTGAAATCTCGACCGTGCTGTCTTTTTTCATTGCTGAAAAAAGACGTGTATTCCACCGAAGAATTAATGAGCCTTTTTTCCCGAGGTGGTTCTCAATTCGGTTGTATTTTTTTATTTTTTTTTATGTTTGTTACCCCAGAACTCCGTCATTTATAAACCGATTTGGAAAATTCTTTTTTTATTGGATAGGGTATAACTCTAAATTGGTCCCATATACATTTTACTTAAATCAGTTCAGTAGTTCGGCTGATTTTTAATAAAAGTAAGTAACGGCGTGTGATTCCTTAAGGTAAATGTCACTTTTTGACACATCACACAGCATAAGATGATAAGAATGTCGGTTTAATAAAAGTGAGTACCGGCGTGTGATTCCTTTAAGGTAAATGTCACTTTTTGACACTTCACACAGCGAAAGAAGTCAGTTAAGTAAGTGAATCTATTGGCAAGCTACTAAACTACGAATTGTAAAGCCACTAAAAAGTAAAAAATAAAAAGTTTTTTAACAAAAAAAAACCTCCTTCAAAAAGCCACCAATAAGAGGAAAATAATGAAATTTTGAGCTCTGTGCCAATTTAATAAAATATGAAGTCGGTTAAAAAGAACGATACTATACTATACTTTTTAACCGACTTCATATTTTATTAAATTGGCACAGACCTCAAAATTTCATTATTTTCCTCTTTTTGGTGGCTTTTTGAAGAAGGTTTTTTTTAAGTTTTTTATAACAGTGCAGTTTAAATTTATAATTTACAGAGAGATACGAAACGTTTTTTACATAATGTCACGCAAAATAAAATTAAAAATCTGTCCGCAGCCTGATGACGAAATTACGAAAAGTTCCACATAAGCGATTTTGTCTTTTGGTCAAAGATATAAGTAGAATTGAATGTAGGTACCAATAGACATAGAGGTTTGAATTATATTGACGATGGTCGGTATACGAGAATATTGTGGACCCAGAGGTTGACTGGAAGAACGCTTTGCGGACGAACGGACAGGCGAAAAGGACGCAAAGGGTTAAACGCTATTTGTCGTGACCGTATTGTGGCGGCGGCGGAGTCTTCGACATTTATGCCTGTTTGCTTTTGAGAATTTGACGTTATTACGGATTTCAAATTAATATAATTAATTGTTATAAATTGGTAATTTGCTTTTATTTGTTTTCTGTATTTTAAACTAAGTACTCACAAATTTCAGTGACAAAAAATTTTACTTTTAGTGTATTTACCTATAGTACCTAATACCTATATATTATACATAGTATAAACATTAATTTGTAGAAAATAAGTATATTATCTTTATATAAAAATAAATAAAACTAATAAAATTTAATTTAATCAACACTACGATAGTCTGTTTTGAAAGATATAAATAACAAAATAAAATGTGGATAAGTAAAAAAAACTTTTTAAAGACAATCTTTTATTGAATATACCAAAAAGGAAAAAAAATGTTATAAGAAAAGCTTTTATTTAAAAAAAAGTTCCTACCTACTAAAAGGTAAAAAAATAATTTTCATACATCTGGAAACTAAAAGTTTTGGGCGGTCTTATAACACTATTGCATAGTTACTTTGCTCAACTGACCGCCCCAAAGCTTTTAGTTTCCAGATATGTATGAAAATTATTTTTTGTTTTTTAGTATCTAGATTCGTTTCTTTAAATAAAAGTTTTTATATACTTTTTTTTATTTTTTACTTTTTAGTCTTTAGAATTGCGTCACATAGCTTATCGTATTTTACTCGTCAAACTCGCCATATTGAATTTAGAACGATATTAGATAATATATATTGCATTGTCACTGGACTTTGTGCAAAATTTCAAAGCTCTAGCTCAATTAGAACTAGTCGAAATTTTGATTGCAAGATTTGTAGCAGAGAGACAAATAGACAGCAAGTAAAGCTAAATAAAAGCTTTTAAAAATAATATTTAATAATATTAATTATAAAAGCATGGGTCGTGACCAATAAACTATCGTAGAGTTAATGACATACGCTTTTATAATTATGGACCTAAATTACCAAAAAATATTTTTTTTCTTTATAGTACATTTCAATAAAAACTTGTCTTTCAAAAGTTTCTGTACGACTGTACCTACTTATACTGGGTGGGTCATTTATATGTTGAATTTTAAACTACGTCCTCTTCATGACGCTGTCGACTAGAGTGCCATGAGTTGTTGACAGTTGTTTAGTTTTAATCTTCCGCTGACAGAATATGCATCGCTTTAATTTGGATCAACGTTCTGAAATACTTAAAACTTACTTTGAGTGTGGCTCTATGGTTGCCGAGATGGCGCGAAAGTTGCGTAGAAAATTTGGAAGATATGATAAATGACTTTTTGTAGCAGGAATTGGAAGATATCGATCTCGATGAAGTGTGGTTTCAACAGGACGGTGCAACTTGCCACACCGCCGCGCTCACCATCAACCTCTTGCGCACAAAATTTAACAGTCATATAATTAGCCGTTTCGGAGATTTCAATTGGCCACCTCGGAGCTGCGATTTAACACCACTCGACTACTTTCTTTGGGGGGCATTGAAGGATAAAGTTTATGCGGACAATCCTCAAACAATTGATCACTTGAAACAAAACATTCAAGCTCAAATCGCTCAAATAGTGCAGCAAACTGTTAATAAAGTGCTCGAAAATTGGTGTTCCAGGATGGGCTACTGCGGAGCCAGCCGAGGTGGCCACTTGAATTAAATCATTTTCCATACTTCATCGGATTGTATCACATGAAATAAAATAAATAATACGAATTCAATTATTCTTGTTCTCATTGCTAATTTATAATTCAACATATTGTTACGGATCACCCTGTATATAAACGTCAGGCAAGAATTCTGAGAAGCGGTGTCTGACGTTGAACACACTGGTGCCTACGCGAAGATTCTAGACAACGCTAGAGAGTACGAGAACGCACTGAGCGTACACCGCGCGCCTTCATATAAGCAGCGAGTCGACGAGAAACGGGGAGTTAATGGTGAGTTGTGCAACCAAGCGGATCAGTGATATAAATATTAATCAGTCACCGGAGATCAGGCAGTCAATGAAGTAGGTACTGGGCGTTTACAAGTACGGGCGATAATAATAGTGCGAAAATAAATAAATCTGCTTTAAATAATTTGACGAATATAGAAATAAATAAACCGTATTTTGTGAAATATAAATAGACATACTTGGAAATAAATAGTCATTGTATATAGCAAGTGTTAAAGTAAATATTAGTGTAGTTAATTGTATATATAGTTAAGTGTTAATTACTTGTGTTGATTGTTAGAACTGACTTTTCGTTATTGCATTCGCTATTATTGTGTTTTTAATTATTGTAAATAAATATTTATTCCGCCAACTCAGAAAACAGTTTTGTAACAATATAAATGGCCCACCCATTATTTTATTTACTTAGATTGAAAATATACTTTATTGAGTGGCATGTCGCCTGGTCACTAGTGGAAAGATATTTGTTAAGAAGCGCTGTCTCTTTCCACTGTATTAAAATCCGATAGCTGAATTGCTATTGCAGAGGTAAATCATAAAATACAGTTGGAAATTAAAGTTAACAGAATATGATTATATCACGTCAGTATATAATAATAATAAGAAGTTGAAGGGTGATCGAAATCTTGAAGCGTTTCCAAATCCACTTGACGGCTTTTTAAGAGAATCTGAAAGAGACCAATATACATGCTCCTACGCATCTATTAGCGAGCGTATTTAACACATTCCGACATAATTCGGCACTTTATTGCCCCTCATCAAAATCATGATCATATAGCGGCAAGTTGTACGTTGAAGTTGTTCGTTTGTTTGAGCTGAACAGCTGAACGCCGATTCACATAAACATTAGGTACTACCAATACAAAGGCGTTATGTAAAGATTATTTTCTTGAATTGTAAGGAAGTTAAGATGAAGTGTTGTGGAGGTCTGAATACCCGACTCTTTCGGGACGGAGCGACAGCTGTTTTCGCATTTTACAAACGAATTCACTTGATTTTACAAGCTTTTATTTAAAGTCACTCCTTTGATGTTTCGATCAAATCTTGCACGTCAATTTTTTACGACTTCCACATATTCGATCGATTTGAAATTTTGCACACATATGTATTTCCTATGACAAAACATGCATTAACATTTTTAGAATAAAATAATTAATTAATTTCAATTTGCAATACATCAGCAACAAAATATTTTTATGCAGAGGGTCACTACATAAAAATATGTTTTGCTGATGTATTGCTGTATAAATCAGCAAAAGAATAAGTTTTTGCAGGGGCGGTGTCACAAAGTGTTAATTTTATCTCGTTTTGGACTTGAACTATAATTTACTGATAATATGTGTGTTAATTAAAAAATACTTTTCTTCCTTTTATAGTCCCTTTTATTTGTTATAAGGATATAGTTTTGAATATTGATATTATGTAATATTGTCAGTGGAAGCAATGGTGTAACTACAAATTTGGGACCCCTGGCACATTTTTGTAGAACCTCGAGCATATTGAAATAGTATAGTGCATTACCAGGTAAGAAACTTGGCGTTTGCAACCAGCGTGAAGTTTGCTGCCCGAGGCACGAGGGCATGCAATCATACGTGTTGCAAATGCCAAGTTTCATACCGAGTAATTGCATATTATTTTTCACAACAACTCTATTGATGATTCAATTTGAGGTACCTACAATTTGGGCGTGCAAAAAAGTCGCAAAAATATTAGATCTGTCAGATTTATGTGGGGTTATGTCTGTCATTTTGACGTTTATGAATATTATATGCGGATTCAATATCGCTCTATCTCCTTCTTAATTTGACGTTTTCGAAAATTATATGCGGATCCAATCACTCTGTCTCCCTCTTAGCAACGTTAAAAAACAGAGAGAACCGACCTGAAAATGTTCATCCTTAGGGATGAAAACGCTCTGTTTCAACCTGCTAAACAGGTGCCGAAAATCGAATTTTTAATAGCGGCGTTGTGAAAATTAATTTTAAATCGCCTACAAAAATGAACAAAAACTGATTTTTGCGACCCGAGAGCAGCTTGTGATAGTGTGGAACGAGCCATATTCGACTACGTCCCTGGGATACGAACGGGGCACCTAAGTATGTCTGGAAGTGTGAAGGAGAAGAAGAAGAAGTAGAAGAAGAAATGAGGAACTTAAAATCGGATGAACAAGATCTATAACACGATCAAAATAAACGCAGGACAAGTGCACGATGAATTTATTTTATGTTCTAAGTTTTCACGACGCGAATACCAAATCCGAGATTAAAACTTTTTTTCGTCGTTCGCTTTTATACTTCTTTGTCGTCTTTTCTCTGTTTTGAAACCTCGATGTTCCCTTCACTGAAGGAACATGTTTTGTTGTTTATTTTAACCTTTATTTTTCTTTCTGTATACCGTTTTTATTATTATTAACCTATATTTGAACGATAATGAATGTTGATACGTTGTCCGTTCGATAAGGTGACGTTTATTATTGACTAGCTGTACCCGCGACTTCTTTCGCGCGGCGTTTTGGATTTTGATGGCACGTGCAATAATTCTGAACTTTTAACAGCTGTTAGATATTACTGCTTTCTATAAGATATTCAAATTTGATCAAATTCCTAATAAAAGTGTTTCATGGGTGAACTACTAGCGCGTTATGAAAAACTCGTGGCGACATCTATTGGTGAGTAGAAGAAATATTATTGTTTGCCTTCACCCTTCAGTATATAGTAACTATCTACTATATACTGAAGGGTGAATGCAAACAATAATATTTCTTCTACTCACCAATGAATGTTAATAATTGAAGGAAGGTTTGGCTGAGGGTCAAAATAATGAAGCTTTACCAAAATATCGCTTGTGGCCAACGTTTCGAAATATTTAATTTCATCTTCAGGGCCTCAAGCCTTTCAATTTATCAGTTTTAAAGTGTGACAGTTTTGATAATTGATTTCATCAAATTTAAGTTTTAAAATATGTGTTGTTCAAGTGATAAAATTGTAAAAATCATATTTAAATGATCATGCAATTTAGAATTAGAACGATTTACCATTATTTGACTGGTTTGAGACCCTGAAGATCAAATTAAATATTTCGAAACGTTGGCCACATGCGATATTTTGGTAAAGCTGCATTATTTTGACCCTCAACCAAGCCTTCTTTCAATTATTATTGTTTGCGACATATTATATTGATGAGTAACAGAAACATGAATGTTTTATTTTATTCCATAACAAAAAAATGAAGGTTTTATTTTATTCCATCTGCCATTCGGAGTTACAATTTTTTTACTATACCCCGCGGTAACTCTTTTTTTTGCCAGGATAAAAAGTATCTTATATGTTGGCCCAGGACATAAGCTACCAACATGTACGTTTCATTTAAATCCGTTCAGTAGTTTCCGCGTGATGCGTGCACAAACAAACATACACACATATAGGCAGACAGACAGACAAAAGTTGTAAAAATTAGTGTTTTGACCTCCATATCGATAATAATGTCCATTTGCGATTATAATTTTGAAAAAATATTTCATGTGCAGACACAGCCCCGTTACAGTTTTATAGATTGTACGAAACACAGTTCCCGATTCAGAAACTGTGTATTCTTTATGTCGTGTTTGAACTTCTCGAATGTTAGGTTTGTTCCTATCAGAAATTTAAAACCGTCTGAACTCTGAGGACGTCAGGAGTGTGTGCAATGAAATTTCTAACAGCCATCCCATCTTAATTCTTGTTTACTATATATATAGTCAGTTATTTTAACAGATTTGTAAACCGTTTGCTGACAGTCAGAGAAATTTTCGGATAGTACGGAAATTTTAGATCAAAAATATGAGTATTATATGTAGCTGGGACAGTTGGGTAAAACAGGATGGTCTGGTAAAACGGGATACCACGTTTTATTTCAAAACATGTAGTACGATTTATCGGGTAGGGGCGGAACTAATAACCCTCGATGTCTACCTATGCCCGGCAAGTGATGTATCTACTTTAGTTTCATTGTAGATGATGTAACAGGCGAAAGTGTCAAAAAGTTAGGTTAAAGTAAAATATTTTGGCGTGTTTTCAAAAGTCGATTTTTCAGTTTACAGGCAAAATTAACCGAAGATGAGTAAATTTAGAGAATACTATGCTTGTTTACTATAGTTATGCACAACAGTTTTTAGGAATTTGCTCTGTTTTTTACTAAAATATGGTCACGTGTTTCGCAATTAACAGTTGGGTAAAATCGGACACTGTGGGGTTGCTTAAAACGTATCCCGTTTTATCCAACTACATGGTTTTTTTAGGAAGTGGGTTTTGTTGCGTTTTTTTTTTGTATTTTTCACAATATATTTTAAATTTACCATGTTGTGCCTTTTTCCTTTTTTCCTGAAGGATAAACGTTATAGAACTTGTAAAAGTATAGGTATCCCGTTTTATCCGACTAGGTGGCTAAAACGGGATACTTCCTACTTT
Source organism: Mongoloraphidia duomilia (assembly GCA_039654895.1). NCBI lineage: Eukaryota > Metazoa > Arthropoda > Insecta > Raphidioptera > Raphidiidae > Mongoloraphidia > Mongoloraphidia duomilia. The sequence continues at coordinate 20,141,240 of CM077525.1, read as the reverse complement.
TTCAAAAAAAAAAATTTTTTGTCTTATGTGACTTTTATTTTGCTCATAAAGGATGGTAGCAATCAAAACTCCATTTATAAGTGAAACAGGAGCCAAAAAATACTCCTTTGCATTACTTCATTCAAAAAGTTGTGAGACTTAGAACACTAAGTATCCCGTTTTACCCAACTTTCCCCTGTTTCCTGCAATCATGTCAAACTGTGAACGTACACGTGACCGCGTGTTGCAATAGATTGTAGATTATAGACGTTTGGCAACTGAGATCATTAGTGCGTTGAGTAGAACTGTAGAACGCTCGAATTTTTGAGGTTACTTGTTTTTTTGTTTGTTTTTTTGCGTGCTGTAAACACCGCGTCAGCGGTTCTAATAAACAGGTTAGAGAGTATAAGTTTCAACTATATTTAGCGCATAAACTTGTCAGTGACAAATCCGTGATTGTCTGTAGGAACAAACCTAATATATTCAAGCGTTGTATGTAGTTTAGTTTTGGCAAGTTTTCTGTTGTTCAAGAAGAATAAGAAGCAAAAGAAGTTACTTATTCACGTCTCCAGCCTTCTTTCTCTTAATGTTCTTAGAGCAATATAAGCTGTTAAATGTACAGTAAAATCGATGTATAAACTAGTGCTAACTTATCATACAAGGCCCGATACTTCATACATCTATTAACTATTCAATAGCTCTATACCAGGGATGGCGAACCTATGGCACGCGACAGAATATTGTCGGCACGCAAATGATTGAGGTACACAATCGAAATAATTAAAAATATGTTAGATGCTGTCTATCATTCAAATAACATAATATTTTATTATGAGATCGACACTACAGTAAGTCGAGGAATCATGGCACTCAATGCATTATCGAAATAATTCTTTTCATCTACTTTTGAATAATTTTTTTGTCCACTAAATTTCTTTAGGTGTTTGTTAATGGTACGTCATGGCTATATTAAACGTTTTTTGAAAAAAACTTGACACGTAGATGTGAAAAGGTTCGCCATCCCTGCTCTATATTAAGGATGTGCCAAAGTTAGAGATGAGCGAAATCTGTCTTATTCTGGGTCTTGTAGAGAGTAAAAGACCGAGACCAATACCATACCTACGGTAGCAAGACCAAGACCAAGACTAACATGGTCTTTGTTTTGATCTTGATTTTATCGTTGCTTGTGTTACGAAACGACTCAAAAATCTAAAATCAATGCGGTAATTGTCATTTTTATAATTATAAGCTTTTTATTAACCTCACTATTAGTTAGGGTCAAATCTTGTAATTCAATTTTGACCCTCTTCGACATAGGTACTCGATCGACTTTACACATATTTCAGATGACAATATACAATATTTGCATTTCTTCGAAAAAATGTTTGTATTTTCCAATTCTTTTAGCTATAACTATAAAAACATCCCAGGTATATTATAACTTATAAGGTATATAAAGGGTCCGGCAATCAGTACCGGCAGATTCGAGTAGCCTATGAAATGAAAAATAATTGACGTACGACTGTCAGTTGCCCGTAATTGTTAAACTTATTTCATGCAATTTGTCCAGTTATGGGTCATTTTCCAGTAAATCAGCGTGCTTTTGCTGTTGAAAATTTTATTCAAACACAGAGCATTACGCAGATTCAAAGGAATTTTAGGCGTGAATTTGAAGTTGCCAGGCACGAAAGAATACCAAAACGGGACACAATTTTGAATTGGGTGGGTCAGTTCCGAGTGCATGGTAGCGTCCACGCACACTTCAAGATCTGAAAAACGCAATTCGAGATGAAATCAGAAATATTGGACCTGATTTATTACGAAGAGTAATGAAAAACTTTCTATAATGATGCCAAGAATGTTTAAACTGCAATGGCGCTGACTTAAAAGATGTTATTTTCAAAAAATAGCGTAAATTAATAAATTGCAGATAACGAAATTAAAAAGAAAGTCGTTTTTATTTCTCACATTTCAACAATAACCATATACGAGGTGGTTAAAAACCACCAGTACTGATTGCCAAACCCTTTATAAGTTAGCGTCCTTTTCTCGACATTATGTCATAACAGACACCATTCGCACCATTACTATTTTCCATTTACCACTTTTCTATTATTTTCTACATGTTTTTAAACTTCTACTTAATTAATATCAATTTGCGAATGGAGGAATTATAGGAAATTTGGGGGAGGTAGGAAATTTTGGGAGCACAGGAGTGTGACAGACAATTGACCACGGTCTTGAATAAAAAACCATGTCGATATTTATCTGGAATTATTGAGGGAAACCATGGAAAACCACAACAAGATGGCCGGTACAGGAATTACCGTTTCTCGGCGTGAGGCATCAGGAAAAGTCTTAGCCACATCTGCTCCTACCGGGATTCGAACCCAGTACCTTCCGAATGCGAGTCTAATACTCTACTACTAAGCTACATTGCTCGGTAATAATAATAATATTGATAATAAAGCTATAGGTAACTTTACCAAGCAATTATTAACAAAGCATCTCAACAATTCACACATTTATATTTGTTGTGTTTGGCGCAATAATACACAGCATGAGAACAACGTGGAATAATTTTCCCACTAGACTAATCATAGCAATTAACTATAAGATAGGTGGTGAATATATTACATGTTCACTATTCAACGTCAAGGGCTGTCCAATATCTTCATACCGATACTTGAAGTGTACTGGTTTTCCGGTCCAGATTTACTCGGGCAGATTTTGATTTACTTTATTGATTTATCCAATAAAACATATGAACAACCAGAGCGCAGCTCTGACCACATAGATTAAACACTGTTAACTGAGTTCACTTAAAACCGGCAAAAGTTCGCAAAGAAATAATAGTTGTCGACATTGTCCACCGGCAATATTGACTCCGCACACCCTGCGGGCTATGCCCGTAACATATACGGGGTGAGGCACATAAAGTGTTACAAACTAATAATCTCAGAAAGTGTTGGTTGTAGCAAATAAAGTTTCGCATAAAAACTGTTTAGTATCAAGGGGCACCAATGTTGGTAAAATAGATTTTCTTCTCGATTGCTATGCTGAGGTTGGGTGAAGGTCACCTCCATTTTTTTAATCAGACTATGTGGATTTTTTCACGAAATCTTGTAGCCGTTCTTGAGACAAATCCAACGACCTAAGATATAAGGTCATTTCAAAGTCATAAATAAAGAAGTTGTGTAATATGAAAATAATTAATTAATAATTAAAACGTTACTACCAAGAAGCCTTGTTTCGCAATTGATTCGAATGTTTACATTTGACATTTTTACATTTATAATAATTTGATAGCTACTTTATAGTAACGTTTTAATTAATAATTAGTTATTTTCATATTACACAACTTCTTTATTTATGACCTTGAAGTGACTTTGAATATTCTAATGTCATTTGCCGTTGGCTACAAGATTCCATGAAAAATGCCACATAGTCTGATTAAAAAATGGAGGTGACCTTGACCCAACCTCAGCATATTAATCGAGAAGAAAATCTATTTTACCAACATACGTGCCCCTTGATACCAAACAGTTTTTATGCGAAACTTTATTTGCTACAACCAACACTTTCTAAGATATTAGCTTGTAACCCTTTATGTGCCTCACCCTGTATATTAAAATGAATTCACTTTTAGATCTTTACTGTTCAATACGCAGAGGGGTTTCGCACGTTTTTTTAAAGATTTATGGACAAGATTTTTTGAATGCGCCTATGCTGAAGCAACTCTACATTTGTGGTATAATTTACGTGACACTGTGATCTTCTCAGAATCATAAAAATCTATTTCCACTTTTTAATTTAGACTGAGTGATTATTTTGATACGAATTGCGTTCGATAGGGAATTGGTAACCCTTTCTGTAGGTAAAGCAGGAAGCAGGAAGAATGTGATAAACATCTACGTAATGTAGGTGCAGGTTGACAGTGCAGAAATCTGAAATACCTACCGAGAATGGAGTAGTGGTAGTTCTTCGGAGTCATCTACATAGAGATACATACATAGACAGATAGTTTGCATTTGTAACGTTGGCAACATGCAAGAATATAGGGTGGCGGACATACTAGATGCAGATTGGTTGACAAAAATATTCTTTGTATGAAAATTTCCAGTTTGTAAACAAAAACAGAACATATATTTTATTGATAATATATAAATATATTATAGGTTATGATTATGACCACAAATTGGTCAAGACGTCGATTAAAATTTTTAGGTTGTATAGCCATTTTTGTACTGGACCCAAAAAAATTAATACCTCAATCATAATTATAGTATATAAACCATAAAAAGCAGTAATTTATTAATAATGTATTTATAAAAAAGTACATAATATTATCAGTCAAATTATATGACAAAATAGACAGATATTTAGAACCCATTTAATAGATAGCACTGTCAGTAAAATTCCACTTGCTTTCCTACAGACAATGAAAAATTTGTCAACTTACTGACAGACTTTTGAATTATCATAACGCATGGGATGAATATGACCAATGAGCCATTTTCCTGAGAGTAGTTCTTTCAATTATCCACGAGAGGCAGCACTTGTGGTAAATACAAACATTATTTATTCCACATTAGTGTAGTGTCATTTTAGTGAACTTAATTATTTAATTAATTTAATAATTAAGTTATACCACTAAAATGACACGACATGAATAGGCAATAAATAATGTTTGTACCTACCACAAGTGCTGCCTCTCGTGGATAATTGAAAGAACTACTCTCAGGAAAATGGCTCATTATAGACGCTGATCACCTCAGCTGTCAAGCGTCTATGATTTACAATTTGTCTCCGATCGGAATCGCTTCTATACCTACCACGCGTAAAGAAGTTTCGCTTTAAGAAACATTCAAATTTCTTGTATTCCTTTCTCCTTAACCCAACCACTACTTCCGTCACGCTCTTTCCATATCCGTTCGGAATCACTTCTACTTACCGTGCCTAAAGAAGTTTCGCTTCAAGAAACATACAAATTCCTTGTATTCTTTTCTAATTACCCCAACCATGGTTAAAGCGAAACTTCTTTAGGCGCGGTAGGTAGAAGTGATTCCGATCGGATATGGAAAGAGCGTGACAGAAGTATTGGTTGGGGTAAGGAGAAAGGAATAAAAGAAATTTGAATGTTTCTTAAAGCGAAACTTCTTTACGCGTAGTAGGTAGAAGCGATTCCGATCGGAGACAAATTGTAAATCATAGACGCTTGACAGCTGAGGTGATCAGCGTCTATAAGGGACGGAAGTAGTGGTGGGGGTAAGGAGAAATGAATACACACCAGCTAATATATAGATGACTTAGTGCGGTAGCAGAGCTTGAGAATAGCCGAGAGTGTAGCCATGCTGTTGTTTACATGGCGTTACTATGGTTCCTCTATTACTAGTCCCCAGTTCCCGGATTCTAACCCGAGAGCTGGTAAAAGTGACATTTGGATTTTCAATTTATTATTAAAAAAAAATAATGAATTGAAAATATGAATTGATGCTAGGTCCAAATAACCTTAGCTGTTGGTGGTCTTTAAAACACAATTTTTTTAGTGCGGTAGCACCTAAAGAAGTGTTACTTCAAAAATCATGCAAATTCCTTGTTGTGATGCAAACCCCCCCTGTATTATTGAGTACTAGTGTTATAGCGGTATATATACGAACTATTGCGTATGGAAGTAACGAACGTGTAGCATAGCTGGCTGGATCGTATTAAAAGCAATTTCACTAAAATCCCAAGCGGTATCTACTCACATTATATATATACATATATGTAGTATTAACAAAACGCACACACTCACACATTGTATAATGTATGTACAAACAAACAAACATGCTATATGCATGCCATGCATGACCCGAATGCTCCGACTTCGCTGAACACTGGAAAATGAAAATCTGTGCTTTCTCCACATTAAAAGTACATAATATCAATTTTTAACGGTGAAATATTACTCATACAGATACCAATTGATTTCCTGTATCCTGGAGATTTTAATTTTTCGTAGATTAATACCGTATACTAAATGCATTATGACTCATAGCGTCAATGAAACACAAGTTAGCTACTTACAAGTGAGACGATTGTGGATCTCATCTATTTGTGAAAAAAACTTTTTAAATTGTTATGGTTTATGTCAGAAATAAAACTTTCCTTGTCTGGTGTTGAACGTATATTATGCTATCTTTTACCTTTATAACATTAGCTTTGTTCCAACCACTCTGAAAACCGTAATATTACCGTTACGCTCATGCGCAGTGGATAGAATGCGTTCCAACAGAACTTGTGATCGTTTGTGGACGATTCTTAAAGCGTTTGTGAACAGTTTCCGAACGGTCATTTCGGTACATGGTCTAGACATGAAAGCAAAATGAAACTGTGAAACTGGCATGCGCATTAAGCACTTTGTTACGTTTGTCACTGTTCAGTACCAACTGGAGACAGTTGTTTATTCATTTGTAATTTGTTTTGTCTCGTCTCTGTTCAAATACCTCTTTTTTCTTCATTTGAGATTTGTTTTGTTTTTGCAAAATTATTAATTTAAATATTTATATTTTGATTCCTTATAGTTAATAAAATTTACTTATATATTTATATTCGTGTAATTCAAAAAATTTTGAATAAGTAAATGTTAGGACTTTTTTTTAAATGTTTTTAACAACAAAAAAAAGCCTAAAATGAGGAATTTACATTTGACAAATGACAATTATTGATAATATATTTTGATTATTTGATGCATGGAGGCGATTTGATGCACAAAACGGTCACAAAAGCGTTCCAACCAATGTCTATGTTTGTATCGTCACAGAACTGTACGAAATCGACGCATGCGCACAAAACCGATACAGACAGTTTCGTTACCGTTTCAGAACGATCTAATTATAACAGGTTGAAACAAAGCCATATAATCAGACTCAGAGCCTAGTAACAAATAGTTCTGTATACTAAAATTATTATACGTTTGCTAACATATTTTTAATCTCACTTTTTTAACGTTGCATGGCAACTCTTTAATCCAAACTAATATTATAAATGCAAAAGTGTAAAATTTAAACCTTGAACTAATAATATAAATTTCGTCGGGTACATGAGATGTTTAGGGTGATCTGCCACCCCTTTAATCCTGACCAATCGATTTGTATTACAATGGCATTATTGGGTCTCCGACAAGCTATTACAAACAATTTCAGCCTTGAAGCAATAATAATTGTGACCATTTTTTTTGTTACATATGTTGGAGGCGGTCTGCATCCCTCCCATACCGCTATCTAGCAAAATCCCTTACTCAGGGCACTTTAATATGCCTCCCTCAACATATCTTCACAAAAAGAAAGCCTTGAATAAATAACACCAAACAATTGTCATTAGCTTTTATTCTGTCTGTTACCTATTCACGGTTTAACAACAATATCGATTTCGATGAAAATTGGCAAGGAGATTCTTTGAACCCCAACAAAGGTCATAGGCTACTTTTTCTCCCGGAAATGTGTTCCCGACGGAGAGCATTCAAGCCATGCATTCATCTACAAGGTCCTCTCTACTGTGCATACATATTATGGTGTTCGAAAGACAGGAGGTCACGCGTTCTACGTTTGTATAGTTACGCATCATGTATTTGTGTATTTTGTAAAAGAGATTATTGCATTTTTAACTGTAATTACTGTCAAAATAATAGTATAGATATATAATAATAATATCAATTTTTGTAATTCATCTGAATGTCGATTTCAAATTTAGGACATAAGCTATTATAATTAGAGCGAGTAAGCGAAGCGAGTGAGTAATGTATTAAATAATCATAAATTCGAGCGAACGAGCGAAGCTCTATAGTGAGTATTGTATAAACCATAGCACCCGGACGAATTCGGACCGGGCCGTTAGTATATAATATTACCAGCGGCCCCGTCCAGCTTCGCCCGGGTGCTAAGACAGCCCGGGTGCAATACACTAATCACTCGCTTCGCTCGTTCGCTTGAATATTAAAAATACACTACTCACTCGCTTCGCTCGTTCGCTTGAATATTATAATTACATTATTCACTCGCTTCGCTCGTTCGCTATATATATATGAACCTTCCGGAAACAATTCCGTCATACATGATTTTTGCGTAACTTTAACCGTTTATACGCAGCGCACGCAACGGAAGCTCAAAAGGAAAAATTTTTTCCGTTTTTGCAACATTTTTCATTGATGCTCCGCTCCTATTGGTCGTAGCGTGATATTATATAGCCTATAGCCTTCCTCGATAAATGGACTATCCAACACAAAAATAATTTTTCAATTCGAACCTGTAGTTCCTGAGATTAGCGCGTTCAACCAAACAAACAAACTCTTTAGCTTTATAATATTAGTATAGATTATACTATATCCTATAACGTGCTGCTTATATTGAACATATTCCCTCCTAATACAGCCCTGAATTTTTTATATTTATGTTGTTTGTTGTGGCAGTTGTTTTTTCTAAATAAATACTAATTAGATAAATGACGGATAATGTTTTTATGTGCCTTTTCTAAATTATACGGAATTATCCAGCGATGTAGCTTAGTGGTACAGCACTAGACTCGCATTGGGAAGGTACTGGGTTCGAATCCCGGCGGGGGCAGATGTGGCTGGGACTTTTTCCTACTGCCTCACGCCGAGAAACGGTAATTCCTGTACCGGCCATCTTGTTTGAGGTTTTCCATGGTTTCCCTCAATAATTCCAGATGAATATCGAGATAGTTCCTTATTCAAGGCCATGGCCGATTACCTGTCAAATCCCTATGCTCCCAAAGTTTCCTACCTTACCCTAATGTCCTATAATTCCTCCATTCGCACATTGCTATTAATTAAGTTGAAGTATAAAAATGTATAAAACGGGAAGTGGTAAAAATGGAAAATAGTAATGGTGCGAATGGCGTCTGTTATGACATAATGTCGAGAAACGGACGTTAAACGCATTATTATTATTAATTATACGGAATTGAGACATATACGTTTATCCCTGCCTGTTATCTTGTATGCAACAATATAGAAGAACCAACTTTAAAATACTATATTGTACCTTTTGGTATAGACTATAGAGCAACGGTAAGTCACCTACCAGTGTTTTTTCTTTCTTTTTTTACAACTATTCCATATGCCACTTGATATTTTTTCTATTCTTTATATTGTCTCTATTTCAATATTTTTTATTTTGTTTTTTTCATACAATCATATTTAGCGGAGTAACGATTGCAGGGAAAGAGTTTCTCGCGGGAAAGTGGGGTTGTGCGATGTCACTTTTTGCAGGATGAAAGGAGGGTGGGGTGGAAGGGAAGTTCCCCGAAAAACGTACGCGGGAGAGTTTTGATGCCATGTGACGCTTTTTACGAAGTGAAAAGAGAGGTGCTGGGGGAGCTCCCCAAAAAAGGAGGGGGGGGGTGTCAGGCAGCCAAGGGTCGATTCCTGTATTTACTGGCTCCTCAAAGTTACATCTTCAGGTGTAGGTAATATGAAAATAAAAAATTTCAATTAAAAAATTTTTGTTTGCAATTGAAACTTCTTAATAGGGTATTTTACACTATGATAAATTAATTGTGAAAAAATGTAAATTCAGTGATCTGTGCATTGAGAAACTCAAATACATTGGTTTTTATTCATAAAACTACAAGATTTATTTGTTATTCAAGTTTTAAAAAGAAAGATTTTTAGTTTATACCACACATGGAGTGAAACGCCAGACGCCATGATTTTTTCTTGCGTGACGTCATAATTAAAGTAAACAAAGCAAGGATTTCTTGGGAATAGCGTATCTTCCTGCTCTTGTTTACTATAATAGTGACGTTGCGTCACACCAAGTTTAAAATTTCAACCTTGAATTTTAAAATGCCGATTTAAGCTATTTAGCGATTTCCTTTTATGGAAATAAAAATTAGGTGGATAATTACTATCTACCACTGTACCACATAAACAATTTAAGAAACAGTAAAATACTCTATTTTATGTTACGCCTGAACATGTCATTTTGACGAAACTAGTTGTGTAAATAAATAATTATCATATGTGGTTTGAACCTATTTCTCATTAATTTAATTAATTAAAACTCATATTCTGTATACCTATTAATGGTAAATGTTGTTCAGAAGATATATAGGGGGTGTTAGTTAAGTATGTGCACAAACTTTAAGGAAGTAATCTATGATTAATTTAAAGACAAAATCTTCATTTAAGTATGGGTTCGCATCGGCTCTGTTTGCCAGATACAGGGTGTTAAAATTTGAAAAAAAATTTGAATTTTTATTTATTTTTTTAATAGTGCCAGCTACTTAATTACAACTTTGCACGCATAGATAGTCAGAGAGTACATTATGCAAGTATAATAATTTGTTGTATAATTGTTTTTAGTTCAACCATGAGCGTAGTATAGGTAGTTTTTTTCACACTTCTCTAATAAGAGATTTAAGTTTTTAACGCGTATGACGTCTGTAAATGCATAATTTTTCAGAAAAGTTAAAAAATAGGATATTTTCTCGGAAACCGCTAATCCTATCAACAATTACCATGAGAGACTTTTTGTGTATTTTTACCTGCCTCAACCGATCAAGCTTTCAAATTTTAAAGAAGTCAGTGGCGTGCCATTTTTTATTGAAAATCTTAAGAAGACTACCCACATCTACTCCCATGACGGTTGCATTAAAAATCATTTAATATTTGCAAAATGTACTCCCTGACTATGTATTTTAGTGTGCAAAGTTTTAATAAAGCAGCTGGCGCCATTCAAAAAACAAATTTAAAAAATCTTAAATTTTTTCAAATTTTAACACTCTGTATCTGGAACACAGAGCCGTTGCGGATTCATACTTATATGAAAGTTTTGTCTTAAAATCAACCAAAGATAAATTCCTTAGAGTTTGTGCACATACTTAATTAATAAAGAAGGGAGAGAATTTTGATACATTCCGTATAAAAATCATACCTACATTATAATATATGAACGATTCAATCTTCATATGTACAATTTAATGCAATAGCTGTAATGATTCTTTGCATCCTTTTTATTCTCCTTTTCCATCTCATCCTTATATCCCATTACATTTAAAATAAAATGTAGGTATATTCATTTTCGTAATTGTTTATTTCTTTACTTCCAATCCGCCAGCAATGAAATATTAAACTTAATATTCTGTCAGCATACAAAACAATAATATTCCTTATAATTTTAAAAGTTCCACGAACTGAAGACATTTGAAGTGGACGACGTAATGAATTAAATTTATAGGAAAAAACTCCCTTTGTTTTACTTTCACCTCCCTATAAATCGGCACAATTATTTCTCTATTATATTGGCCATAATGTTTTATTTACGCTGACTTCCAAATTGAATGTAGTTCGGAAAGGTGATTGTAGAATGTAGGGAAAAATTATTTTATCCAGTTTAGAAGTATTGAAAGTCGATTCAATTTTTTCTAAATTATTTAATTTTCAGTTTTTAGTGTATTTTTATTTAAATTTATTTTTGAACTAGCGAATACCACCAACGAAATTTATTATTCATCAACGGATGTTTTAAATATAAATAAACTCTAAGCGATTATATTTATTTCGAATAAGTAACCTACGCATCTACTATAGACTTATGCTGGGCTTCTAATTCGACTTTAGATTTAAGAATTATAAATATAGATCTCTGCATTGAAAACAAATGATAATCTAGATTTAAAACTGGAAGTCATACCAGAAACCTAGTAGTAACCTGCTGTGCTAACGCATATTCAATAGAGATTCAAGCTCATTTCTTAGCACAACTGTAGTTGAGGTTATTTTAAAATGGTGGAGGTGCTAATCGATACCCGTTTCCTCCACCACGACCACGTTTATTATTGATAAATAATCGGGTCGCGCGAATAAAGCTGAATAATATAGTTAGTTTAGTCTAAGATTCGTCGTCATACAATCTTAAACTATGCATTATTCAAATCGGTTCAGTAGTTCTTGAGGTAATTATTGCGACCATATCTATATAAACGGTGTCACAGACATCAAAAATAATCGAGATACGAGTAGATACAGGTCTGGGGAATCATGTCTGCATGCATACATACACGACAAATTGATAACCTCTTTTATTCGAATTCGGTCAAAGAACTACTCAAAATGTTTGTAGTATCATTTCTTTTTCTATAAAAATTCAATAAAATTAATTATTATTTTTTTTTCATTTTCTACCTACACATTAAAGTTCTAATATGTTACAGTAATAAAAAAAAGTAGGTGTGTTAGAAATTATATTTCTTTGGCGTGATTAAAAACTAATTTTTGATTTGATATGGTTTTAACAGCTGAATTAAGGTACTGTCTAAGAGACAATTGGATAAGCAGCTAAATATTTTTAATATATTGCCTATACATAGCAAAATTATTAGTGTATTTGCCATATGGCACATACACTATTGGCGTCCTAGGGGACCTAGGGGTCGGACCAAAATTTCTCGACGTTTCATAGCCTCCTGAACACTTTGGCACCATTTTTGGAAATGTCTATTTATATATGTATATATATATATATATGTACGGGCTATAGCTTTCGAAAGAATTAATTGATTTTGACGAAATTTGGTAGGCACGTTGGAATCCATCACCGCACGAAGCCTATTTAAAATGGGTCCAATCGGACCATTTTAAGGGTGGTTTTTAGGGGTTAAAAAATGTTTTTGGGCCCAAAAATGCCGAAAAAATTCTCAGAATCGTTTCAAAATTGGAATTTAACCTTTTAGTGACGATTAAAATGTGCTGCTAAAATTCTAATAAAATCGGCCCGACAGGACCGGACTTACAAATTTTATGAAAACACTAGTTTGCGGAAAGTGCTTTACTTACTGATGGATGTATTTAATTTGGTACTGAGGTTGCATTGATAAAAATATTGAAATTAAGAAAAAAAATATTATTTTAAGGGATGTATTAAGAGGTTAAATTTTTTATTTTGTTCAAAAACAAACTTAAAGTTCACATAATAAAGCCACAATTATCAGCAAATACACTATTTTGTCGGCAGGGTTTTGGCACTGCGACCCGAGTTTTTAATTTTTAATATTAGACACGTGCACGTTTTGAATTACTATCACATAGTACGTTTTCACAATGAGAATTACTGTTGCTCTCACGATAGCAACTCTCAATTACTATATAGTTGAGAGTAGCTATCGTGAGAGAAACAGCAACTCTTAACGTGAAAACATGCTGTGATAGTTTTTTACATCTGTTAAAGCGCCCTGACTTACTGACATGTAGTATATTTATTTACACCCTAAATAGTAGCTTATCTTAAAATATTAGCCTTTACAAAAATAGAAAATAGTTGAAAGAAGATGTCAAAAATAATAGTTCAAAAATAGAGTCTCAGTAAGAGCAATTTTGTAATGATAACCCTTGTTATTCATGATACAAATTTTAGAGTGTTAGGTCTTCAAGTAACTATATGAATAATAAGAAGTATTAGAAATACCTTGTATTTTGGTGTCCGTCTTGTGACTTCATATGTTGTTAACACGACGCGTTTCAGCAACGAGTTGTCATCTTCAGGTGTTACACGCGCTATAGTTGCGTCTTGCAGTATACGATCTTTGCAAATTAAAAAACAAGGGTAAAAAATTACGAAATTGCTCTAACAGAGATTGTTATATTTATATTTTCTTCTGGAATGTTTCTCAGAGCACAAGGCTCTTCCAAATGGTCGACTTAAGGACACAAATTGAGGTTTCAAAATATGTTACAAAATACAGTTGACATGTTTTACTTAATATTTTTCAATTTACTAATCATAATACAAAATAGTACAATTTAATACAAAAGAGATACAATATAATAAAATATAAAATAATAACATACAATATAAAACTTCACCTTTATATAAGGCCGCGTTTCTTCTTATATTCCTGTAAATTCAGACGACGTTTTGGAGCTGTGTTTGGTTTCGGAGATGTCTTCACAGTCGTTTCAGTAGGTGTTGGTGCTGTCTTCATACTTGCTATTGACGAATTTTGCCTTCTGTCCAGCTCTTTGAGTATCTCATCGTTTCTGAATATTTGTTGATTTAAATTTCCTGACATTTCTTTATCACTTCGAGATAAAGAGGATTTGAGGTTTTTCATTAACTCTATTTTTTTCATAGTACAATCGTATTTTTTACGTACGATTACGTCATCATCATTACAATCGTACAAATTCGCTTCTATAATATCTTTTGTTTTTCTTACTATGGTTTCTTTATCAGGCAAACTTAAGCCCGGGTGACTACATGCTTCTTTCAATTTATAAAATTCAGAATTCGTGAAATCCTGATTAGAAACGAATTCCATTCGAAATACTCTTTCTTGCGATCCGTACCTAAGTTTAATTCCTTTGCTTGTCCGCGTGCCACCGAGTTGATAATTCTGAGCTGTTTCGAATACACCAAGAACTTCAGCTGCTGTGTACACTGGTCTTCCATTGTTGTTTCCAATACCGATTCGCACAAAACATCCAGTGACGACTTTGTCGAAAATTGGTAGATGAACAAACTGCTCAAGTTCACCACGTGATAGTCGAAGTTGATTGAGCTCCTCCTGCGTTTTGATCATTTCCAGCCGTGATTTTTCTGACATTGAATTCTTCTGTATATTATCAGACCGTGATTTCTCTGGTTTGCCGGACGGTGCGCTCGGAGGCTGAGATGCTTTAATGTCAATTTTAGTATCATCAGACAAAATTTCCGCTGCTTTAATCTCAGTTGGCTTAGTAGTAGTTGTTGAGAGCGATTTTACTGTCATTTCATACTTTCTACGTTGCTTCTCGTGTCGTTGTACTTCTTGTTTTCTCTCGTACTTATCTTTGACATTAGCAAATTCAGTTAAACGTTTATCTTTTGTACTGATTTCATCTACTATTGTTTTACGTTGTACTTCCTGCTTTCGTTCATGTCTTTCTTTGCCTTCCGAAACTGCTTTTACTTTGCTTCGGTTTTCTTCTGCGATATTTTTTTGTCGCTCTTCATGTTGTTGTACTTCCTGCTTTCGTGCATGTCTTTCTTTGCCTTCTGCAACTGCTCTTACTTTGCTTCGGTTTTCTTCTGCGATATTTTTTTGTCGCTCTTCATGTTTTTTTACTCCCTGCTTTGCTATGACTTCATTAATAACACTTATATCTTTACTTCGTATTTCATCTATAGTTTTTTTACTTTGCTCTTCGTGTTGTTTTACTTCATGGTTTCTATCAAAACTTGCGTTATCTTCTATCATTTCATATACACGTTCATTTTTTTCTCGGTTTTTGCTTATAGTTTCTTTTAATTCTCTTGAACGCTGTACGTTTTCGAGTAAACTTAATTTCTTTTCAAATTCAACTTTTTGTTTATAAAGTTCTTCCAGTTCAGTATGGAAGTAGGCTTCATTGAGTTCTCCCTCACTGATCGAACTTTCTGATTCAGAAGATGAGGAGTCACTACAGCTTACATTTTTTTCTACATCAGCCTCATTAAATTCAAACAAAGTTCCTTTAATAATATCAGCTGATTTTCTCACTATTCTATGTTTTCCAGGCAAACTTAATCCCAATTGAATGCATGTTTCCATCCACTCATAAAATTCGGAATAAGTGAAATCTTGGTCAGAAACAAGATCCATTCGAAATACTCCCACTTGCGCCCCATGTTTAAGTATGAGTTCTTTGTTTGTTCGCGTACCATCCAGTTGATAATATAACTGTTCTGTTTCGAATACAGCAACAACTTCAGCAGCGCTGTACACTGGTATTCCATTGTTGTTTCCAATATTGATTCGCACAAAACATCCAGTGACGACTTTGTCGAAAATAGGTAGATGAACATACTGCTCAAGTTGGTGACGTGATATACGAAGTTGATTGAGCTCCTCTCGAGTTTCGATCAATTCAAGCCGTGGCATTTCCGACACTATATTTTCTTCTAGTTCAGAAACTGGTCTTGAATTCATACGTATATTTTTCACAGCAACATTAAGATGAGGCTTCGTATCTGAAGATATGAAATCGCAGTTACGTACAACATTTCCTACAAATTCGTACAAAATTGCGTCTTTAATATTTTGTGCTTTTATTTCTATTTTTCGTTTTTCGGGCAAACTTAAGCCCGCCTGACTGCAAGCTTCAGTCAATTGATGAAATTCAGCATCCGTGAAATCCTGGTCAGAAACCAGCTCCATTCGGTGTACTTCTTCTAGCGCTCCATGCTTAAGTATGAGTTCTTTGTTAGTTCGCGTAGCACCAAATTGATATATATGTCTTGTTTCTACTACACCAATAACTTCAGCGGCCCCATACAGTGGTTTTTCATTGTTGATAACAACACCGATTCGCACAAAACATCCAATGACAACTTTGTCGAAAATTGCTAGATGAACATACTGTTCAAGTTCGTGACGTGATATACGAAGTTGATTGAGCTCTTCTCGCGTTTTGATCAATTCAAGCTGTGGCTTTTCAGATACTTCATTTTCTTTTAGCTCACCCCCTGAATCCGTATGTATATATTTTGCAGATACATTAGGATGAGGCTTCGTATCTGAGTCACATTCTACAATAGCGTCATTGAATTCGTACAAAATTGCATCTATAATATTTTCTGCTTTTGTTACTGTTTTTTCTTTGCTTTGGTTTTCTTCTACTGGTCTCGAAGTCGTATTTATATTTATTAAAGGTACATTTGTAACTTTGCCACCGTCACGTACATTTTTTTCTGCACCAGCTTCATTAAATTCGTTCAAAATTACGTCTTCAATGTTTTCTGCTTTTGTTACTATTTTCTCTTTTTCAGGCAAACTTAAACCCAACTGACTGCATGCTTCTATCCATTCAGAAACTTCGGAATCCGTGAAATCCTGGTCAGAAATCATCTTCATTCGAATTACTCTTTCTTGCGTTCCATGTTTAAGTTTGATTTCTTTGTTTGTTCGCGTACCACCGAATTGATATGTCAGTGGTGATTCGAATATACCAATAACTTCAGCGGCTTTATACACTGCTCTGCCACCTTTGTTCCCAATATACAATCGCACAACGCGCCCAGTAGTAGCTTTGTCAAAGGTTGGTAGATGCATATTCTGCTCAAGTTCGCGACGTAATATTCGAAGTTTGTTGAGCTCCTCTCGCGTTTTGCTCAATTCAGGACGTGGATTTTTTGACACTAATTCACTTTTACCTGTTTTAGAAAGTGGTCTAGAATTCTTCTCTGGATGGTCAGACTTTGCATAACTTGACGTTGAAGTATTCTGAGAACGTACCGACAATGCGCTCGGAGGCTGTGATGCTTTAAGCTCAGTCGGTCTAGTAGTAGTGGCTGAGAGTGACTTTGTCATCGGTTCATCTTTTTTATGTTGCTTTTCGCGTCGTTGTACTACATGCTTTGATTTGATTTCAGTAGTTGCACTAACAAATTTTCGTCGGAGTTCTTCTATTGTTTTTTTCCGTTCGTCTTCGAGTGCTCGCTTTCGTTCCACCTTTTCTTTAATTTCAGCAATTGCAATTGCTTCTTTCCTTCGGAATTGTTCTACAGGTATCCGCTTTCTTTCAAATCTTGACTTAAGTTTAGCAATGGCACTTACTTTTTTACTTTTATAATATTCTTCCACGGGTTTTTTATCTTCGAGTGCCCTCTTTCTCTCAAGCCTAGCTTTGACGTTAGCGACCGACTTTGCTGTCAGTTCATCATTTTTATGTGGCTTTTCGCGTAGTTGTACTTCATGCTTTGGTTTGAGTTCATCTTTCCTTTTCTGTATATTTTTCACATCTACATTAGTATGGGGCTCGTTATCTGAAGATGATGAGTCACTCTCACTGAGATTAGAGGAAAATATGCCTGGCGACATTTTCCGCTTTTTCGCTGGATTCAAAATTTCCGTTTTCAAATCACTGTTAAATTCATCATTTTTTGCTGGTACAATAAGAGGAAGATTCTTACACGAAGATTCTTCATCTGAAGATGATGAACTGTCTGAGAGAAAGCGATTAGATGAAAATATTTTTGGCGACATTTTCCTTTTTTTCGTCGGATTCAAAATTTCCGTTTTCAAATCATTTCTCGCATCGGTTTTTAGAAGGTTTCGTTCAATGTGGTTAACGATCTCCGCATCTGCTTCTTCTAGTTCATAAACTGGCCTAGAATTCCTATGTATATTTTTCACTGATACACTTGCAGGACGGTTCTTATTTGAAGATTCTTCATCCGAAGAGTCGCTGTCTGAGAGGAAACGATTAGATGAAAATATTTTTGGCGACATTTTCCTTTTTTTCGCTGAATTCAAATTTTCCGTCACAACTGAAGGACGGTTGGTATCTAAAGATTTTTCATCGGAAGATGACGAGTCACTGTCTGATGACGATGACTCACTATCTGATGATGATGACTCACTGTCTGATGATGAAAAGTTACTTGAAACTAAAGCAGTTTCATCTTGTTCAGTACGGTTAATGATCTCAGTCTCTTGTTCAAAAACTGGCCTTGAATTCCGCTGTATATTTTTCACTGATACACTTGAATACGGCGAGTCACTATCACAATCTTCAGAGAGGATTAGATCAGATTCCACTATTTTGTCCATTTTAAAAAATTCACCATTTTTTGAGTCACTATCACTATCGTCAGAAAGCATGAGATCGGATTCCACTATTTTCTTCATTTTTAAAAATTCCGAATTTACTGTATCCATTTTTATGAAACTTGGTATAATAATTTAATACAAATTATCAATAATATTTAATAATAATAAGTAACTAACTTAAATAAATTATATACACACTTTCTAACACAAATAACTGTAAGACACCAATTTGATCACTGATAAATACAGCACTGTCCAACTGATCTAAGACTGAACTAACTATGGCTAAATTACCTATTCAGTAGCAGGTAGTTATAATAGCAGGTAAAAATTATTGGTTTTATTTAATAAATAGAAGTAACTAACTTAAATTATACACAAACTCACACTTTTTAATACAAATAACTAAAAAACACCAATATGATCACTGATAAATACAGCACAGCCTAACTGATGTAATAGTTTTTTTTTATACTTGGTATAATTTCATACAAATTAATAACTCTATTTAATAATTATAAGTAAAAACCTAAATTATCCACAGATTCGTACTTTTTAACACACTGCCCAACTAATGTAATAGTTCTTAACAAATTGTTTTATTTAAACTTGGTATAATTTCATACAAATTAATAACTATTCAATAATTATAACAAACTAACCTGAATTATACACAGACTCGTACTTTTTAACACGAATACTAAAAGACATCAATCTGATCATTGAAAAACACAGCACAGCTCAACTGAGATAAGACTGAACTACCTATTCATTTTCAGGTACTTATAATAATTACTTTAACTCATCTAATGTCAGTAACCATAGATGACTACAGACATAATTGAATAGGCTAAAAACCATGGATGACCATAAGCGCAATAGAGCAAGCAAAAATACTAAAGATGTCATAGACATAATATGGCAGGCAAAAATACCATAAAAGAAAGTTAGTTAGTTAGTTAGTTTAGTTAGATTATTAATTCTCCAGAGACAATACAAACAATGAATTGAGGATCTTCACTCATCTATGGTATCTTTGCCAGTCAGTTTCGTTTTTTTCTAATCTAAAAAACAAAATAAATTCATTGTTTAATTTATTTGCTTTTATAATATCTATTGATAATCCATGAAGAGTGATGGAACATTTGGTGTGAACGTACAAAATATTAATTGCATTGATAAAAATATTGAAATTAAGAAAAAAAATATTATTTTAAGGGATGTATTAAGGGGTTAAATTTTTTATTTTGTTCAAAAACAAACTTAAAGTTCACATAATAAAGCCACAATTATCAGCAAATACACTATATTGTCGGCAGGGTTTTGGCATTGCGACCCAAATTTTTTTATATCATTTGGTTGATATAAATAATCTATAGGCAATATAATAAAAAAAATTAACTGCGTATCCAATAGATTAGGAAAGGAAGGCGTGGCGGAGTCGCAACTGTCTCCCTCTGAGTCGCAACTGTCTTTTTCTAACTAGAAACGTACGTTCTGAATTGAATTTGAATTAGTCCATCCCGTCACCTTGGCAGGACACCTGTCAAGTTTCATTCATTCTACTGACATAACCTCGTTTTTTTAAACACGTTGTTGTCGTTAATAATTAAAGCAATTTGTTATGGGGTGGTGTTTTGCACCTGACTGCAATCATAATGAAAATTATGACTGCAAAAAGTTTACATTTCCGACTGAAGAAAAAGCTAAAATAATACCTAGATATCCAATACCTAATTGGTGAAAACAATTTTTTTTTATACTTTTAGCGTACCTACCTTCGCTTGATCTAATTTCACACGAAATAATAAAGTTTTGTAGCCAATAATAACGGGATTTATTAATTATTTTTATGAAACAGCCATTGTTTTGGTAAGAAATGTGTTTTAAGAGAATAGTAACGAATATTCCGTTAAACCCCATACATTTTTGAACGCCAATCGACTCCATTTTAAATTTCGCGCTCAAATTACTTCTGTAGTATATTGTGTCTTATACTAATTTATAATTTGCAGGTATATAAATAATTTATGAAATAAAATAATAAGAGACAAGATTTGTTTATATGGTAACTGTGGAAATCAATCCTGTTAATTTTGATGTCACAGTTTTTGAAAAATCACTTTCATCATTTTTTCATAACGCGTCTAAAGAAATATAATTTCAAAAACTTAATGCGCATGAGTGATAATTTCTTTACGATACATAAACAAAACCAATATTTTAGGTTAGGTTGGAGGTTGAAACCGAGAAGCCAACAGGTGCCCGGTGCCAATGAACAGGCTATTCAGTGCGGTCCATTCATGGCACACTTTGATGTGTGCATTCACATTATATGAATAATACCCGGTACTACTATAGATTAACAATCACAGAACGTTGAAACGTCGACCTCACACAATATATTGTATACATTTTGCGTGTTTATGTAAGCTGACAGTCTGCAAGCAAACAATAAATTCTGTAGTTCCGTTCCGAAAACAAACAGCTATAGAAGCTATTTAGATTATACATATCGAGTGTCTATAATTTACAATATCTAGATTAGACATAGTCAAAACCACTAAGCAGGCCAGAAGATAGGGGAGACTAAGGCTGAGGCTACATTGGCGCCGTTTCCGACCAGATCAGATCAGACCAGATCAGATCCGTATTGTTGGATGTGAACAAACACTAGTAATCTTATTGAAGTGGCTACAGTTGTCACTTCAGACCGCGCCAGATTATGTCAGACTGCAACAGACACGGACGTTATCAAACATGTTTGATATTTTCGTCAGACTACGGCCGTACATTTGACAGTTTTCAATAAACAGTGTTGTGTATGGTAAATGTATGCTAGCTATTATTACCATTCTATTTAAAGACGTGTTTGAATATCAATTGTGAGTATAGACAAATCACTTTTATTTGATCTAATACGTGAAAATTCTCCTATTTGGGACTTAAAGGGATAAAAGATTCACAACAAGGACAACAAGGTCTTTTGTGGAGAGATATTGGCGAAAAAATGAATTTTTCAGGTAGGATTTAAAAGTATAATAATTTTTTTAATCTATGATCAGTAGTTCATAAATTGAAAATAAATTAGCTCTGATCGATTTTAACGCATTGTTGAAGTTTGTTTTGTTTGTTGTTTATAATAGGGCTCGGAATTTTTCAAATTAAAGTATTCGAATATTCATTTAAACTTCTATTCGAATAGTTAAAATTAATAAAAACTGAAAAAGGTCCAAAATTTCGCTGTTTTTTGGATTTTTACAAAGATCCGGCAGTCTGCCGAGATCGAAATAGTCACGGCCCTCACTGGTTTCCCAAATCCCAACAATTTTTAAATCAAACAATGCTGGGCAGTCATAACAAATAGCATAACTATTGTTATTTGTTAATTGATCGAAAAAAATTACATTATATTTCTGGAAAAATTGTTATCTCTATCGCTAATCTAAAATCATAAATCGCATATTGAAATCAAAACATAAACAGCAATGAGCAATAATTGGCGACAAACGATACTCAGGACTCAGGGACGCCAAAAACAAAGAACAGCTGTTGTATAAATGTATAATAAATGTTATTGTTGAACAACGATAAAAAATAATAAAAGCAGTGCATTATGATTTTCATTTGAATCCGGAAAGAAGCTAACTACAGTCTATGACAAATATTTAAATATCGAAATATTCAAAATTTGCACATCAAAAATTATTATTGTTCAACAAAGAAAAGCTGTTTCGGTTATTTAGAGCTTATATAAAAAACGAGTATTCAAATATGTATTTGAATATTTGAAATTCGAATATTCTGATATTGAATAAATCTGTTTTGAAAGTATTCGACCATTCGAATATTCATTTATTCGAATAAATTCGGAGCCCTGGTTTATAATATGTACAATACATCTGCACATATTTCATTTTAATTAATAATTTTACAAAGGTGATAAACAGTTCGTTAAAATAAACGTTCAGGTCTTCTCTAATTAGTTTCGCATCATTTTACTTTTAAACCCGTCGAATATTATCCACTCCCTATGTAGCCACTTCGTCTGAAGTGTCTGATTTGGTCTGGTCTGGTCTGATCGGATCTGGTCTGACACGGTTCTAGTGTAGCCTCAGACTAAGAGGTCCATTGTATCGGGTTCTGAAAAAAGCGTTGTAGAATCATAACGGGACTTCCAGAGTAGTCATCTGAATAAGCACCTTCACAGAATGGAACTGGTTACAAGCGCCCTTTGCAGGTGATGTGGTACTACATAATCAGTGAGTGTGCTGCTTTGGCAATCCTCAGATATAAAACTTTTGGTTTCAACACTCTGGAAATCAATGAATTGGGAGAATGGACCTGAAAGGACTGATTACCTTCTGCCAAGGCTCAGGACTTTTCAGACATGCCTCGACAGTAATAAATAACGAGATGCTACACAAGCATTTCAGACTAACCCTTGGAAACCAAATATTTTACTATCATGAAGGGACAGCTTGGTGTAATGGTTAGCATTCTGACTTTTACATCAGATTGTCACGATGGATTTGAATCCCACCTCCGCTCATAGATGTTTTGTGATGCCGTTTTAATTTGAAAACGTAAAAATGACGAACTTAACCCTACATAAATTGCACATGAATCTGACAGATTTAATATTTTTGCGGCTTTTTTACGCGCCTGAATTGCAGGTACCGCATATCGAATTGTCAATAGAGTTGTTGTGAAAAATAATATGCATTACTAGGAACGAAACACAGCGAATGCAACGCTAGTTCCTCGGGCAGCAAACTTCACACTAGTTGCAAACGCTGTGTTTCGTCCCTTGTAATGCAATATACTATTAAACACAAGTTTGTAGGCAAACAACCATGTTTTGTGATCTATTAGACCCTATGTGTGATTTGAGGCTGTCAAAAATATATATTTATTATTAAAGACTAAAATATGTTCAAGATGCTGTCTTCTTGTATATGCCAGAAGAAGTTGAAATAAAACAACGAAACGTTGCAAAATTAGTTCAGCAAGCAATACATTCTTATTGTCCTGTTCTCGCTTTATCTACCATCTGTTGTCAAAAAAGTGCGTAATTCTAGAGTCAAAACTATAGTCAGTGAGTGAAACCAAATATACCTATTGGTACGTAGTAGACTAGAGTCATTGTGGTCCCGGTGTTAAATACACCTTTTGTGTTGGCAGCACACACAGACACACAAACACACACCCACACATGCTTGCATTCGTTCACCATTAGACATATTCAGTATTCACTGCCACCTTCCCGCGCCTACCGACAATACTCAGCAATTTTTAAAATGAGTGCAAATGCTTTTTCATTCTTTTGTTCGAACGTGTCTCGTTACTTAGAAATGCCTGCCATAGTTCTAAATAGAGATTAAAATACATATAATATTTACGTGTACACAGTTCATAGCATACACAGTTGCATTTTCTATTAAAATGTTTCCAAAAGCACAAGTGCTTGCGGAAAACGCAGCATGTTGTCCCTTTCTTTTGTTCGGCTTTTAAATAAACGGTACGACATAACTTGGACTAACTTTCATATATTGTCACAGCCTCCTTCTCTGCATTTTTAAGGAGGAACTGGTCATATGCTATCCTATACTAGGGAAAATCCATGTGTAAAATTTAATCAAAATCGTTCGATCCGTTTTCAAAAAAAATATTTTCCAGTTTTTATTCCGCTACGACAAAAGTGGAATGAGTAGGGAGCGAAAATGTAAATCAGGTCGCGGAGAGCCAGTACGCGATTCTCTTTTAATTCGACCGAACGAGCGAAGCGAGTTAGGTCCCACGTTAGATTATAAATAGGATTAAACTAATAAATAACTAAGAATCTAGTTTTAAAGAAAATATATTTCAATTCATCAATACATTCTATGTTGAAACGGAAGAGAATTAACAGCGATTGTATTAAAATATATTTATTATCTAACATCCCATGTTAGCTCAATTGAATGAGCGAAGCAAATAAGATTTTAAAGGCTTAGGCTATATTATGTCATCACGCTGTCATAACAGGGGGCTTTCATTCCCCGGCATAGCTGGCCAAATACGGCTAGCTATTATCATACTTATTATAAGTACCGATAACTGTGGTGAAAAGAATCGATTTTAGAGGTTTAAAGCTTGTTGAATAAATAAATAAATCTGGAGAAAATGATTTGCCTCCGTCTTTCATCTAATTTTTGTTGCGTAAATAAATTTCTAGGACCAAACTGATACGCTTCTCTCCTTAGAGAGTGATGAAGAAAATTACACATTTGAATTGCCATAAATTCTAAATATCGTTTGGGGTGAAGATGGTCATATACTTGCAAATTCTATCTGCTTATACAGTTTTTTTTATTCGTTGACGAAAAGCTGCAACGGTGTTACCATAGCAACGAAAAACAAGTCTCATAAAAGGTGCGTTTGGTATCAAGGTGTAGTGTAAAAAGTGTAAGCACTTTTGACACTATTACGTTTGTTATACAAAAGTGTAAAATAACTGATCTGTTTGTTATTTCAGTGTGGGACTAAAAGTGTAACAACTATTAGTCCTGACTTTTGAGCAGGTGCACGTAGTGTAGTGTAGGTCACGTGATATATGTCTGAATTGACAATCGCTTTGACAGATTTGATACTTTTTTCGTAATCAATTTTTTACATTTTTTGTCTCTTAAAAATGAATGAGCTTCAAAATGTAATGGTACAAGATAAATATGGCAGTGAGTTTAACATTTTTACGACCAAAAAAAACTGTAAAAACTAGAAATAATGAACTCAGCCAATCTGTCATTAATTTATTTTGTAATGCGCATGTACAATCTACTCAGAATGTACACTAGCCCGTTTGTTACAAGTGTACATTTAGTTCACACTTTTGGTGAACTTTTTACACTTTTCAGTGAAAAATTATCTACACTACACTACACTACACCTTGATACCAAACGCACCTTTTGAGTACATTATAAAATATACATAATATTTATTCCATACTATAGCGGCCCGGTCCAGCTTCGCCCGGGTGCTATGAATTTGATTTATTAATTATACGTTATCTACTCGCTTCGCTCGTTCGTTCGAATTTATAATTGATTAATTAATACATTACCTACTCACTCGCTTCGCTCGTTTACTCGAATTTATGATTAATTAATACATTACCCACTCGCTTCGCTCGCTCCAGTTATTGTATCGTATGTCCTAAAGCAAAGTATCACCTATCGAACAGTGAAAAAAATTGAAATCGGGCCAGTACTTTTTGAGTTTAATTTTTACAAACAAACTCACACTCTCTTTTTTCGCGTAAGTAAGTTTCTCCTTTGTAGTGTGTCATGTAAACTACACGGTAAATTTTTTATATCTTCAAATTCATTTTTTAACTATAGGTACATTTTTTGTGTAGCTTTGTGTAAAAACGTTTCATCTTTGCATGCATTCTAAATTTAAAATTAATTTTCTAGTGACATGTGGGTCACACAGAGTTTATTTTTCATGCCAGTGTAAACAAACCTTCAATCACATGCCTCGAGGTACCTTCCTATTACCAAAGACGAGCTGAATGAACAATTTAAATTTAAAAAACTCGTCAAACCGTGACGTTGTCGTACATTTAGAATTAAACTTTTTAAATAGATTCATGGTGGGTTTCAGAAAGCATTGTCAAAAAATTGGATTCGAAAATGACCTTATGTGATCATATAATTACAGTTTTTATATACACTGGAGCAGTCTAATGTCGTTGTCAAACTCTCTGTCATTTAGAACATTAGATTATTCTTACACAAAAACAAATGATTGATCTACAAAGAAAAACATCACTTTTCTATGATCAATATGCGTAGAAAAATGTTTTTAGAATTGTAAATTGTGCAAAAAATGATATTAAACACATGCATACACATTTTAATTTTTACAAAAATCGTTCAATTCGATCAATTATTATTTTTTAAGCAAAATCGATTTGAAATTCTACAATGCTTTTCTTATGGAGAAATATGTGTGGTCACAATCTAAGACCATTGTCAAATCAGATTTTTTGACAATGCTTTCTGCAATCCAGCATCAGTGTGGCTTTATGAGAAGGTCTCACTTTTTTGCGAGTTTATTTAAATTATGTACGTTGGTGAATGAATTTCATTAGACTGAGTGTTCTCGATATTAATTATGTAACAGTCAGTTCTTAAAATTAACGGTGTTAAAATATTTTCATTGTGGCTAAATCTTACTGAAATTGATCTTCTCGTTCGGCCAACATATACTTTTTATTACAATTTTGACAACGTTTTGACAATGTTAGTCAAACGAGAAGATCAATTTTAGTAAGATTTAAAGAGCATATGGCTCATCTAAAATATGGCAGGTTTGATAAATCTAGTTTTGCCCAACATGCATTTGAAAATGACCATAAAATAGACAACAATAATTTAAAATTAATTAGGAACGTCATTAATATTAGACAACTAGACGCCGTAGAGAGTCTAGAGATTCATAAGTGTAAAAATAACATGAACAGTGACAGAGGCCCTTTTCCAAGTAGCCTGCTTTTTGATTTAGTAAAATAGTTTAGTTTTCAGGTAATAAAAATTAGGTAGTCTATAAATAGACAGTAATTAGTGTTTAGTT